>CM076577.1:758130981-758776162 GCA_034641835.2 Pinus albicaulis
CCAGCATCTCCATTCTTCAGAAATTTAGGCTCTTTCTCAATTTCTTTACCAGAATGTCTATCGACCTTCGTCATAATTTGTGCAAATTTGACAGCAATGTGGGAGGTGTGGAAGTCCAGCACAGGTGCATAGCCATTCGAAATCTGCCCAGGGTGGTTCATTATGATTACTTAAGAGGTAAAGTTAGCTACTTCCTTTGCTGGGTCGTTCTTGGAGTCAGATGCAACATACCCACCTTTCAAATCCTTGACTGCAACATTCTTGACGTTGAAGCAATCCAAGGAGATTGTGAGATGGGAGGGAGTCATAAAGAATGCAATCCAAGGAGATTGTGGTGGCTTCAAAACTGACATCATGTTGGGATGATAGAGGATCATTTAGGGAATTGGTACCTATAGGAAAAATTTCATGTCAAGATGAAGGAAGAGCATTTGGGGAGGTAGAAGCTTGATTTGACAAATGAAAGGATCCTCCACTACTAGTTTGGATGCCAGGATTCACATCATCCAACAAGTGATGTGATAGGTCATCCGAGCACTAAGGGAAATAATCCCAAATGGAAATTCCTGTAGAAGGAATGTGATATTCATTCATTCATTGATTGGTCACTAAATTTTTTGATGAGAGGAGATAAATTTGTTTTGGGCACTTCTTGTTCTAGAAATTCATCTTGGTGAGAAACGCATGCATAAAAATTAGTAACTTTTTATATTTTGCACCCACCTTTACTTTAGTTTTATTGTATGAATACACTCAGAATGATAAGTATAAATGATACACGTTTTGCAAATAAATCCAATTTTACATCCTCTTACATTCCCATTGCAAGAGGAGTGGTAAATCAAGTGGACGACCACCTCAATTTTACCCAAAAAAAAAATTTCCACCCATTCTAATAAACAAATGAAAACTTGAAAACATTTAAGATTTACCTTTGTCATATACATTTTATACATAAATTTCATTCAATAGTTATCAAGCCAAATTAAAAACATCTTACCATAATATAGCACTGGTGCAAAATTGGATCATTGAATGAAGCTGACTCCCAAGCCAAGGTACCTAAGGCATACCAAGGAATTTTTAGAAGGTTTTCAGGCATATTTTTAGAAGGTTTTTAGATTATGTCGCCAACACTGGAGGGGGAATAACATTTTTTGGGAGGATAGAGTGTTTGTGAGATGGGGGGGAGTCATAAAGGATGCAATCCAAGGAGATTGTGGTGGCTTCAAAACTAACATCATGTTGGGATGATAGAGGATCATTTAGGGAGTTGGTACCTATAGGGAAAATGTCATGTCAAGATGAAGGAAGAGCATTTGGGGAGGTAGAAGCTTGATTTGACAAATGAAAGGATCCTCCACTACTATTTTGGATTCCAGGATTCACATCATCCAACAAGTGATGTGATAGGTCATCCGAGCACTAAGGGAAATAATCCCAAATGAAAATGCCTGTAGAAGGAATGTGATTTTCATTCATTCATTGATTGGTCACTAAATTTTTTGATGAGAGGAGATAAATTTGTTTTGGGCACTTCTTGTTCTAGAAATTCATCTTGGTGAGCAAGGCATGCATAAAAATTAGTAACTTTTTATATTTCTCACCCACCTTTACTTTAGTTTTATTGTATGAATACACTCGGAATGAGAAGGATAAATGATACACGTTTTGCAAAGAAATAAAATGGCACATCCTCGTACATTCCTATTGCAAGAGGAGTGGTAAATCAAGTGAAAGACCACCTCAATTTTACCCAAAAAAAAAAAAATTCCGCCCATTCTAATAAACAAACGAAAACTTGAAAACATTTAAGATTTACCTTTTGTCAAATATATTTTATACATAAATTTCATTCAATAGTTGTCAAGCCAAATTAAAAAAATCTTACCATAATATAGCACTGGTGCAAAATTGGATCATTGAATGAAGCTGACTCCCAAGCCAAGGTACCTAAGGCATCCCAAGAAATTTTTAGAAGGTTTTCAAGCATATTTTTAGAAGGTTTTATATTATGTCGCAAACAATGGAATAGGAATAACATTTTTTGGGAGGATATAGTGTTTGTGATATGGGAGGGAGTCATAAAGGATGAAATCCAAGGATATTGTGGTGGCTTCAAAACTGACATCATGTTGGGATGATAGAGGATCATTTAGGGAGTTGGTACCTATATGAAAATTTTCATGTCAAGATGAAGGAAGAGCATTTCGGGAGGTAGAAGCTTGATTTGACAAATTAAAGGATCCTCCACTACTATTTTGTATGCTAGGATTCACATCATCCAACAAGTGATGTGATATGTCATCCTAGCACTAAGGGAAATAATCCCAAATGGAAATGCCTGTAGAAGGAATGTGATTTTCATTCATTCATTGATTGGTCACTAAATTTTTTTATGAGAGGAGATAAATTTGTTTTGGGAGCTTCTTGTTCTGGAAATTCATCTTGGTGAGCAAGGCATGCATAAAAACTAGTAAGTTTTTATATTTCACACCCACCTTTACTTTAGTTTTATTGTATGAATACACTCAGAATGAGAAGGATAAATGATACATGTTTTTCAAAGATATCCAATGGCACAACCTCATACATTCCCATTGCAAGAGGATTGGTAAATCAAATGGAAGACCACCTCAATTTTACCCAAAAAAAAAATTGCCACCCATTCTAATAAACAAATGAAAACTTGAAAAAATTTAAGATTTACTTTTTGTCAAATATATGTTATACATAAATTTAATTCAATAGTTATCAAGCCAAATTAAAAACATCTTACCATAATATATCTCTAGTGCAAAATTGGATCATTGAATGAAGCTAACTCCCAAGCCAAGGTACCTAAGGCATCCCAAGGAATTTTTAGAAGGTTTTCAGGCATATTTTTAGAAGGTTTTCAAATTATGTCGCCAACAATGTAGGGGGAATAACAGTTTTTGGGAGGATAGAGTGTTTGTGAAATGGGAGGGAGTCATAAAGGATGCAATCCAAGGAGATTGTGGTGGCTTCAAAACTGACATCATGTTGGGATGATAGAGGATCATTTAGGGAGTTGGTACCTATAGGAAAAATGTCATGTCAACATGAAGGAAGAGAATTTGGGGAGGTAGAAGCTTGATTTGACAAATGAAAGGATCCTCCACTACTAGTTTGGATGCCAGGATTCACATCACCCAACAAGTGATGTGATAGGTCATCCGAGCACAAAGGGAAATAATCCCAAATGGAAATTCCTGTAGAAGGAATGTGATTTTCATTCATTCATTGATTGGTCACTAAATTTTTTGATGAGAGGAGAGAAATTTTTTTTGGGCACTTCTTGTTCTGGAAATTCATCTTGGTGAGCAAGGCATGCTTAAAAATTAGTAAGTTTTTATATTTTACACCCACCTTTACTTTATTTTTATTGTATGAATACACTCGGAATGAGAAGGATAAATGATACACATTTTTCAAAGAAATCCAATGGCACATCCTCGTACATTCCCATTGCAAGAGTATTGGTAAATCAAGTGGAAGACCACCTCAATTTTACCCCCAAAAAAAAAAATTCCACCCATTCTAATAAAAAAATGAAAACTTGAAAACATTTAAGATTTACCTTTTGTCAAATATATGTTATACATAAATTTCATTCAATAGTTATCAAGTCAAACTAAAAACATCTTACCATAATATAGCATTGGTGAAAAATTGGATCATTGGATGAAGTTGACTCCCAAGCCAAGGTACCTAAGGCATCCCAAGGAATTTTTAGAAGGTTTTCAAGCATATTTTTTTAGAATCAGGTAGGGATTTGTTTGAATCACATTATTGAGTAGTGAAATCTATATATATAGTCAAAAACCTATTTCAAAAAACAAAGAACAAGATTTGACCCAAAAAATTTCACCCAATTCCAAAAAAAAAGTACAAAACTTATAATGATTAGACAATGCCTAGTGAATCCCACTCCTCTGAAACGATAACGTGATCATATTTTGCCATAGCTCTGAAACCATGTTGAGAACCTGGAGGGGTTATAAATTGTCTTCTTGATAATTACTTGTGAGCTTGTTTTCTTATGTATTATTCTTAATTAATCCTTCATCAACTCAATTACCAAAGTGTACAGGACACAAATGATTTAAGCAAAAGTAATACTTTTATTTTAGGAAGGTAAATCATACATTTACCTTCCTTTCATTAGACTTCAGAATTCATCACAACCCTTGTGATATCTGTATTGTAACCTTGTAAGTATTCGCATTGTATTCTTCTCAAACTAGCTTCATTAATTCGCAGTCTATATCTTTAGTCTACGCCTTCAGTTACTTCTATTTCAAGTAAATCTGAATACCTTTTAGCTACTTTACCATCTCAGATAAATCCGTAAATTCTATCTTGGTTGACCTTTTAGCTGATGACATGACTATCGATTGATAATTTGTTTTCTAATTTGTTTATGAGGGGTAGAAATTTGATTTGATACTATACCAACAATGACATCGGGTGAGCCCTACAGAGACCCCTCCATGAGAGGAGGATTATCAAGTACATTGGTTTTTTATTTATGTCATGTTTTCAAGTAGATTATATTTATTATTCGTTGTGAAAATTTGATTAATGTGAAATTTTTTTGTCCTGCACAGGTGGACGCACTCATATGACTCGTGTGCCCAGACAACAAATTGAACAAGAGGAGCCCCATAGAACCGTTCCCATTCACCTCCAATTTCATAGATCCCATTCTGAGAATCATTTTATACACGGTATATGTACACATTAGATCAATTGCTAGTTAAAACGTTCAATTCTACGTTAAATTCAATTTTGAACAGGTGATTTTTTTTTTTTCAAATGACATGTGTCTAATGTGAAAAAATTATGATCCATAGGTGAAAATGTAGGAGTTGGGGTTGGCTGTATTGCTGGTGAGGGACAAACGAGAACAATGTCTCAGCCTGTGGCATCCATCCCACGCTTGGATACTTCTCCTCCAGGTAAAATCTAAAGGAAAATTTATTTTTTGATGTATGTTTAATGTGAAACTTATTGTGTGTCTCATGTACTTATGTTATAAAAAAATTTAATGTTTTGTAGAGTGGGTGTTAGAGACGTTCATTCCTCAAAAGGGAACCATCCTAGTATGAGTGAAGAGGAAGAGATAGTTTTTCCACCAGGTATTTTCAAATGACCTGACAAGTTTTTTAAATACAATTTTTTTTTATTATAAATTATTTAATTTTTAATATTTTCAATAATTTAACATGTTACAGGTGGTGGTGTTCACCCTCCTAGGGTTAGAGGTCATATTGTTCATGATTTTGCTTGAAATCCGAGCTATGATCCCCTTGACACCCATCCCGGTGATATTCCTGAGAAGATTCCTTGGGAAGATACCATCTCCTTACTTACTATTGATGGGATGAGGGAGCATTCCATGAGATTGTGCAATGAATTGAAAATTTGCAATCTCTCTTCCCCTAGTTGAAATAGTCTCCAAATTGTTTTTCACAATTTGGAGACTTTGATAGAGACTTATCGTGGGGTTGGAACATCAACCCAAGTGTCTTTTGACATGAAGTGTAGGAGGAGAGCATCAGTGATTGGTACCACTCCTACAATGAAGTTAAAAGTAGGGTCACTAAAGAAATGGCCTTGTCACTATTTGACTTGCAGCTTGAAGACAAAAAACATCTGAAGATTGCAAGATTCAATGATCCCAATATTGCACCTTATATTTATGAGAAGTTCCTGTATGCATACGAGAAGTTCCCAAATAATGATGAGGTGCCACAATATTTTGTTAGGATGTTGTTTTCTCAATTCCGAGAGCACATGGACCCTAACTATATAGATACTGGGTCCAAATTCTATGGAGGTAGAAAAGGTCATACATATGAATGACCTGATGCTATGTGAGATGTTGGGTTTAGGCCTCCAGCACCTCGTTTAGAACCTAAACCACCTAGGGTAGTTACACTTCCAGAGGAGTTAGCCCTTATCCCCAGTGCTGCATCACAAATGAGGGAGAAGATACAAGAACATATTGCAGCTGCTATAGGAGGGGTGGAAGTCAGCTTAGGGACAATCCAACCTTCATCTAGTGCAGGAGTTCGTTCATTTTTGAGTATTCTAGATGACGTGTTGAGGGAGATGGAGCGATATGAGCTTATGGACTATGCATCCTCATGTATATACCTCTATGAGAAATCCATTGCACACCATGGGTGAGGTATGTACAAGCATGTTTTGATCTATTTTAAAATACACATTTATAAGATGAGATATTTTTGGTGTATATAAATTTAGTAGATCAAAAAACTTATGCCAATATATTTATTTAACTTATGCAGTTTACAAAATTCTTAGAAGAACATTGCCTTGCCCCTCGTCCTCATTCTGTAGATCATGGACATGATCATGTACAGGTGCCACATTCATTTCTATCTATCTATATTTTTGAACATCAAATTGAAATTGAATTTATGTCACATAATTTTATATGTTATGAATATTAACATTATGGAATTTTTCAGGTTAGAGCTACACATGAAGGGCTACCTGAAGAGATTATTCCTTCTTAGGTTTCAGTCATGACACAGGTTTCAATACTTTTCGTTAAACATATTTATAATGTTTATTATATTTCTTTTCGCAAACTTTTCTATTAACTTTGGTTTCTACTTTTCAGGCTAAACCCCATATTGACATGATGTACGCTGAGCCTCAAAGAGATCGTGTAGGCTCTGGGTAAGAGAGTCTACATTAAACCATGGTAACCTCTTAACATTTCTTCGTTGGTATCATTGCCACATTATAAACATGCTATCTAGTGAATTTATAGATAGTTGAGATGTTCCTTTATGTATCTAGTGAATTCTAAAACTAATATTTAATTTTCAGTAAAAAATTTGAGCCATAGTAAATTCACTAGGTTACTGACAGTATAGGTGCTTCATTTGGCTTAGAGGAATATGAATTTTTTTTTCCTTGACCATCTCAAACATTGTCACAATGTTAATATGTTGTACTTCCTACTCAAGTCCCTGCAAAATAAGGAAGCCCATGCACAAAAAGCAAACATACCAAGATATTTCATCTCTCACCATGGCCTTATCAGGTTACTCATGGTACAAGCTCTAAACAAAGCAAGAAAATCCTGGGAAGAAGTCATTGCAACTCCAATGGTTGCAACTTCACTAAATGAGCCCAATGTTGTGTGACTCCACCCATTGCAATTGTGAAGGAGGAAGAATATATTGTCATGAATCCCTTGGCTACAAAGTACCTACTAATTCATATTAAGAAGAGACAAATTCTATTACACCATAGAAGTATAGTGATATTGACGTTTAGATAATTAGTATAAAACCAACCACCTAGAGAATGAGAGGGCATCAAAATAGGCCCCCCTGTGTTCCAGGAAAGAAGAGGACATGATACATTCCTACCACCACCCAAACCCCTGCTACTCCAAAAAAACAAGTAAGGGCAGAAGAAATCCTACAACACCAGGAAGACACAACCCCTACTGAAACATAATAAATAGTAGAGTCAGTGACCTAGGGTTGGAAGAATTTGGTCTGGTGGCCTTGCTACTCCATAATAACCAGTAAGGAGTGCTCTACACTACATATTACTACTTCAGAACTGTTTGCCTGTAATAATGTGGATGTGATCTCTCAGGAGAAACTCTGTAGTTATGACAGTGGACTGCATTCCCAACTATTTATAGGCCTATCACTTAGAGCCTTAGGTGCAGAAATTCCAGATGGGTTGCATTACTAGCACTTGTGGTGGCCTAATAATGGTTATGGAAGACTATGGAATAAATATTCCTTAAAATACAAAATTGTAGATCATGCTTCCCTTGTGACAAGTTTTCATCTATCCAATACAGACCTTTAACAACAATCATTTGGACAATATTATGTGCTCTCATGTGATGGAAAAATGGGAGTTAGTCCAGCAATGACAATATTCCATCCTGTAAAAATTTTGGTTTCGAGGTTTCGTAGTTTTGCATGATGACTAAGCACAGAGGAAAGGACCATTGTATCCATGAGGTGGCTACATTAATTCACTAATTTCAACTGGCAGCCTTATTTTGGCACATGCTACAGCAGGATAGGAAATAAATAAGCTCTACTAAGCAGTAGTTTACAGTAGAATAAGCTCTTTTGAGTAGCAGTATTCAATTCTTAGATTCATAGGCTTTAATGTCTTGTGTTTTGGTTTGAAGGTTTATTCATAATGACAACGATGTGATCTCATTAAGGACTTAATCCTTCATGCCAATACTTAAACATTGTATGCTCAATCTGGGCACAAGTTTTCACAACAAGTTCTTAGTTTCATTGTCCATGGAATGAACAGTGGCAGCCCATTCTATTACCATGCAACCCCAGGGAAGATTGATATTTAGTTCTCGGCTTTTTTCTTCGTCCCATCTATTAAATTTGAAGGGCCAAATTGGTAGAGATGTCACAGTGTTGCAAACTGGGATCCTTGTGCTCCATTTTTTGTTCATCAATCTGTAATAATATCTCCCTGCGAGCTTCATTATGCTCTAAGAAAATACTTGTTGGGGAGCGATTTCATGTTCTAGTATATCTCGATTATACATAGATATTAGTTTTGGCACCCTAAAGTATGGCCTGAATCAATCACCCACTCAACCATAGAGGCGAAGACCTCCTCAACAACTTGTTCATCATGTTGAACACGAAATTCAATATCAACATAGTTGATTTCCTGTTGTATAGGAGCAAGGGTTTGGGAATGATATCTCTATGCTTCCTTATGAGCTTTAAGTGTGCCTTGAGCACTCCCTTCTACTTGAGAAGAGGACCCTCAACAGGATTTGGCTCTTTGTCGTGGCATTGGAGTTTTCAAGCAAGGGAGTAATCGAGTATGGGTATGCACAAAGGTGAAGACTTCAAATGGATATAGCCATGTCCAACAGGAAGGAGCTTCAATGGTGTAAACACCAAGTAAGGCTGAGCATAAATGAATTTAATGTTGGAGAGGAGAAGGTGTAGGGTTGTGGGCACCACCGAAGGAGGTCTAGGAATAATACTATGGCTCATATAGGCTTCCCAAAGTGCAAGGTGGACCCAAGTTTCTGACTATGTAAGCAAAAGCCTGTAACAGCTATACAAAATCCTAATAACATATCTACTTGTATTTACTTTCAATGTTTTTGTTAGTTTGAAATAAGTTTTTACCCTTTATATTAGTTATTTCTTCAAGGAATATCACTTTCTATTATTCTCATGCTCATTAATATGTGAAGGGTTCTAAGCATATTTTTATATTTTTTAGGCTCATTAAAAACTCATGAAGAAAACACCTCGTACCAAGCATACCATTATCTCTTCGTTCATATCATTAAACAAAGAAGAAGACACTCAAATCGAGTATCCTTTTTTCTGTGGGGGTTCATTAATGTAAACAAAAAATAAACTGTAAATATTACTTTTATTCTCTTTTGTGTTTTATAAACCATGAAGGAGATACCCAAAACTAAAAAGGGAGGGGAGGGTAATTGCTTTGATCACTCTATCAATAAAAATGGCAATATCGATCACATCACCCTTAATGTTTCGCCTATTTTCATCAATACCTTACAATTGGGTTTTAGTTTTCATAGGAGTTGTACGATACATATAAGTCATTATATTCCTCCATATGGATACTCTTATAGTCACTATGTAGTGTACATCAATGTCTTTATCATTGTTGATTGATATCACACGATGCTCATTAGTCAATGTTTCCAACTCATGTTTTCGTGATGTGAAACATTGTTGAAGGAATGTTTAAACCTCATTTGGTGATCTATAGTTGTTATTGACCTTTTATGTGGACCATCCTGTTATCACTCAGGTTTTCCTAGAAGTTGTGTAAGAGGAAAGTATACCCGAGGTAACCACAAACCAACCTTTTAGATGCAGAATCTAGCCAATCTGCATCAAGAGAGGGCTCTCTCTTTATGATTTATCTTTGTTTTTGAATGATTTTAGGCTAGTTATAGATTCAAAGTTTGTTTTGGGAAAATGGTGGAATCCACAAACTAAGGGCAAGGTTGAGGGCTTTCGGTCCATTGGGCTATGGAGTCTAAGGATGGCTTTACTGGATTTCTTTTCTGAACACAAGATGGTATTACAGGGCAAGATAGCTAGACAGAGAACAATCCTTAAAATTTAAAGTGGATGGATGGTCTTGAAGGGATGAAAGGAAACTAAGAATCTTTCACCATATTCAAGAGAAAGAAGAGAAATGACTACAAGCAAAGAGCAATGAAGGATTCTTTGTTACAGTAATCAACAATGTTGAAATCAGCAAAACGTGAGCAATTAAGAATTCATGCTTATAACTAATCCAGAAGAAAACATCGAGAATAATCACATTTGAAAACAGAGTACAATTAAGAAAATTCTGTTTCAATCCTTTATGTAAACTATTCGGAAACGGATATGATGATAGCATAAACTAATATAAAATTTTAAACACAAGGGTTGGAAAACTTATTGAACTGAAGTCCAACACATGAATCCTGCAACAAGTCCAGTGCTTCAAAACGTCATCCAAGTTATGTTAAATTGTCCAAAGCTTTTTATTCAAACTCCTTAATGTTACAAAGCAGCAGAGTAATAGAATCCACCCTCAACTCTCTCTTTGAGGGGTTATTTATACAAAAAATAATCCTAACAATCTTACTCTATCCTAGCCAATAATCCAGGCTTACTTAAAGCATATTTACAAACAAATAAGAGACACATGGTCTCGTAAATAGAATAATGAATAACGGCTGATGTGCTGTTCCTTTCTTCATGGACGTGCTAAGGATAAGTGCTCAAAATAGGGCTCTGTGCTGTCCTTTGCGTATTCTTTTGACTTGTTGAATACTCTTTCTTCTCACGGATACTCTTTGACCTTTCATCTGATACTCTTTCATCTGCATTTCTGTTTTTTACCATTTACTCAATAGTAAAGATAAACTTTTATCCTGAAAATATTTTTTACAAAATTTCCAGCATTTCCTTCCACCACTGATCATCTAGTATCATTGTTCTTCTGAGCTTCCTTAAAGTTTCATCGGCTTCAGTAAGTTTATAAAAATTGGGCTCGTTCGGAAATAGATATTTTAATTCATGCTCCAGATGAAATAGATTCCTCACTTTTTCATAAATACTCTTCCCAGTTGGTAATGCAGGTTCTGATGAGCTAGTAGAACTTATATTAGTAGAACCTATCGCTGTATTTTTAGCATGAGCTTTGATTCTTTTCTCATAGGTTTTTAAGTCTACTATTTGATCCTCTGTGAGCATGGGACTTGGAAAATCACTGTCCAGCAGAGCTTGAAACTTTTCTCTGAAAACGTTGATGTCGACCAAAATATCAGTACACTTTCTTTCTAGATTTTGCATGAAAGTCCTCTTGGTGAAAATTCTCTTTGCTTCCAAAACTACACCTGTTCTGTCATCAATTCCTATCAATGCAAGCTGTTGTTTTGTTCTGGAATTCAAAAATTGAATGATCTGCTGGGCATGCTCCGGCTTGCCCCTTAATTCATGTCTAGTTTTATTTATTTTCTCTTGTGCTATCTTGATTTAACCTATTCGTTCAAAATAGTTTGGATGCATGTCAAATATTCTGTTGTTGAAGGATGATGTCCCAAGAATATCATTTATTTCGTCGCAGGCTTTTCTAGGAAAGATTCTTTAAAGTTTCAACCACTCCTCTAATTTTATTTCTAGGTTGCTGTGCACTGTTTTGGATGTGCTGTATTTTCTTTTTTCTTCTGTGCTTTGTTAACTTTTTGGCGGTTTTTGGAGCCTGGTGATTCTCAGCTGCAACCCATTTGTTGACCAACCTTGCATCCACCAGAAATGTTCACCGGAGATGGTTGTTCGTGCTCTCCGTAGTTGTAGTAACCGCGTCGAAGCCTCGGCGCAACTTCTGCCTGTAACGCTTTTCCACCTTCTCGTTTCATTTAGTCGTTCGACAACCAAGAGCAGAATAATCATTTCTTCGTGAATTCCCTTTGTCATTTCGTGTCTGGGGGTGCCTTGAGGCTGGTATTTTCAGCTGTTTTCTGAGTGCAGCTATATCATCCTCTTTCTTTTTAATCAGTGCCTCAATACCTTTAGTGTCTTTGGGATTGTGACCCAAACCAATGATGATCTCTTCTAGAGACTTTATTCTATTGTCCTTGGCCTGTGAGGAGGCCCTTTCAATCTTCAATGTTGCAGTGGTATTATTCAAGGAATCACAGTTGCTAAAGTCACGAAAGTATTTTCTTTGTTGGTGAGAGGAACAAACCATTCTCTGTTGCTTGTCTATGAAGCTCTTTCAATTTATCCAAGGGATGGTCATTTTTGCTAAAACTCAAAATTTGTTCGATGTAACTGCTGGTCAAGCCGGTTTTGGCACCTTGTTTAATGTTTTTTGCTCATTTGCATTTTACCTTGTGAAAGATCAAATGCTCACATCAACCTTTGCTGATTGTGAGGAGCCATCTTCATATACTGATCGTAGACCTTCATTTTCAATGGTTCATTTTTTGTTTTGATATTAATGAAGGTTTTCTTAATGTCTCCAGTATCTGTCTTTGGCGGTCTGAAAGAAGATACTTCAGTGCTCAACTGCTTTTGTATCCCTTTCTGGCTTATGTTTGTCTCACTTGCTGTACCTGTTTGCTGACTATCCTCCCTACCATCATCAAATACCTCATCTATAATCTCTACATCTGGAGGTGGATCAGACTTGTGTTTTTTAGCTTGATAAACTTGTGGGGCTCCTTTTGAAGGTGTGGTATCTGGAGCTAGCCTCTTTTTCCCTATTTCCACATTCAATGGAGTTTGCATCTCTGGAACTTGGATTTGTTTTGCCGGTGTGTGAGAAGTCTGAGATGGTTCTGGTGCTTTGGAACTCTGTGATTTTTCTGCCATGACCAGGGTTTCAATGACCTGAACTATAGGTTCTTTTCCTTTACCCTTGGGCTCTGCTGCTACCGATGGACTATCTTCCTGTAGAGCTTGTTGTAGAGTGGCTGCTGATGATGTGCCAATGTAGGGTACCTGCATTTGATCATATGTTTCTAGGTCAAATTTCTTCTCAACATCTTTCATAAGTTTATTCAATTTGGTAGCTCCACTTCCCTCTTCAACAAGTGTTCCTTTAACCCATTCATCTTGATTTGCATACTGTTCTATGTCAGGAATTCTGTGATGTACATAAGGAGATGACTTATTTTTTAACCTTCTTTCACAAATGAAATTGTAAGGTCATATGACCTAACGTAAAGATGTCCTAATTTTTTTCTCTAATATGTTCGTATCTTTCACTTTCCTAGAATTGCAAATGAAAGGACCTAACTGGCTTTTGATCCTTAACTGTGCTTTCTTCTTTACATTGCAGAAATGGATTATATCTGAGTTATTCATCTGTCTAAAGTATTCCAAAGCAAAAATTCTCATTGGTACATATCTGGGTAACTTGAATGGATGTAATTCACATCCATAAATCCTGATGACTGTATGGTTTTGGTACAAGTACCAATCCCCAACTTTATAACTTTTTGACAATTGCAGGGTCTTTCTAATCTCAGTACTAAGCCTGGGGGGAGAAACTCCTGTTAACAAGGTTGTAACAGGGTGTACAAACTGATCAATGAATTCCGAATAAGAGTAGGGAGAATCAGAGGACAAATGAATGATGGGGGACCAAAAAATAACAGACCTGGGATTACCTTTAGCATCAAGTTTCTGAACAGGGAAAGGGAATTTGTCCGAGTGATAGAAAATTATGAGGTGATAGATAACTGAGGAGTACTTGAACACTTTTTCATCATCTAGCCTTAAAAATTGATCATGGATTTTGTTGGCAATGAAGGAAGCATAGTCATACTTAATCTCTGGAGGCTGTCCAGGGGTGAAGATAGATAGCAGGATGGCTAGTTATCTTCATTCATATACCTACCCGTATCGAATCCCAAGACAAAGGATATTACATTCACAATAAGCTTCCTAATTGATTACAGTGTTAAAACGGTAGGGGGAGTCTTTTGGTCGATGCTTCGTAATACAAACATCACACATTGCTTTCAATTCTCCGGAGTTAATAGCTCTGTTTTTTCAACTAGCCTTTCCACATAGAGGTGCTAATTTTTGTTCGCTCAAATTGTAACATACATTGATACCGAGGTGATAGGGAACATAAATACTTTGACCGTATTGGCGAAGCCAGCAGATCATACCTGCGATATGATAACAATGAATGATTTTGTGAACGTGAACTTGTAGAATAAATACCTTGGGAGATTGATTCTTAAACCCCAAGATCTTGCCTTTCTTCGTAGTGTTCGGGTTTCCACGATGCAGCCTGTAAACGGGGACTTTCATCAAAACGTAGGTCTTTTATTTGGAAATCTTCATCTATCAGAGGTAAATAGTCCAAATCTCGGTGGGGAGCATTCAAAGGAGTGATGTTTAGAGCAGTTGGGGCCTCCATTTTGGTTCTTGTGGATTCAAAATGGAGGTTTCAGTTTTTCTTGCAGACCGGACGGGATATCTGACAAAAGAGGAAATTGGAACAATTTGCAGGTTTGGGAAGCAAATTCACAGGTTTTAAATCTTCAATGAGGACTTCAGAGAGGACTTTTGACCACTTTTTCAGAGAAAAACACAGGAAACTAAGTTTAACTTGCAGTCGGGGCGCGGAATGATAAATACCTGTTTTTTAATGGAAACTGGTTCTTCAACAGGTAATGAACAATGGCGGGAACGTTCTTCAATACTGGCGCAGCGGAATTTCTGAGTAATTTGGTGTATTTGCAGTGAAATTTGAAAATTGCAGCGGGAGTTTAGTCTCTTTCGGAAACTAAAAATGACTGAAAAACGCGAAAAATGGCTTAAAAACAAGTCAAAAGGGTTTTTTTCGTTTTCGAGGTGATGACGTCATTAGGGCGTACGGGGTGACGTAAGGAAGTGGGACCGGCGGTATGCGGTAAGCGGTAAGCGGTAAGCCCGCACTGCTTATGGACGAGGGCGGTAAAAGTCGCAATAGCAGCGATTCCACAGGACGCTTGCCACGTGGAATGCTGAATAGTCAAAAACCGCCTACTTCCCGCTGGCTAAATAACTCACACGGGATGGGCAGCGGGATTGATCAGGACCGTTGATCAACGGAGGGACGATCCGACGGTTGAAAGGGATGGGAACTTGTGCGACTTCAAAGGTGGGCCCATCGGGGTTTTAAAAGGTTTTAACGTGTAATCTAATTACCCCGGGGAGAAGTTAATAGGCGGGAATGGTTGTTAATTAGTCCAAATGATCAATTAACCCTATGGAATTATGAAATTGGTTTGCGGCGGTAGTTTGGCCAGGTGGAATGCTACGTGGACGGAACACTATGGCACAAGACTCCGTCGCATTTTATTCTTTGTTTTTGGTGTTAAACACATATATTACGTGTCTAACGCTTTTTTACATATATTTTATTATACGATGAATTAATTAAAACACAACTAATTCACCATAGGGCGGGGATGATATATAAGGCTATAGTTTTAACCAAAGGGCTTTATAAAGCGGAATATTTATTTTAAAATGTGCGGGAATATATACTTTGGTAAAACATTATAATAAGAGGGTTTTTGGGGATATTTATTAGAAAGGGGAGTTATATACTTAGGAAAAGGGGTTCCACTAGGGATTTAATATAATAGAGTTAAATGTTAATATGATAAAGGACAAGGAAAATCAAAACATCTTTGTTCATCTAAGAAAGTGACAACTTATGAAGTAAATTGCCCATTTTATCTTCAACACTTAAGCTTAGAATAACAAGTTGTCTTGAGGAATTTTATGGAATGTTGCATCAGTTTCCTAAGTAAAATAGGATTTTACTTAGGAAAAGTTAAAAATGGAAGATAATCAATGATGGATTATTTCAAGTGCTTAGGTCTTTTTTGATCATTAGGCCGAGGGTCCGGTCCCTCCAGAAGTCAAGGAAATGCCTTGAGCCCCTTTGATCTCAAATTACCTTAGTACTTTTGGGGAAATTAGTAAAACTCTTGAGGGGGAAAAATGATGAGGGAGGTTAATGAATTTGACTTTGCTTGTTGTGATTTTTCAGTGTATTTCCTGCTTTAGTACTTGTGATGAAAGTAAATGATCAAAAACATGAAGCAGCACCATTCATCAGATAACACTTTGCAGCACCATCTACCTACCCTATCTACTTAACACTACCATTTTCTCTTCTTTATTAGGGTGCATTTAGACTTGCAAACCCTGATCAATCTTTTTTTTTTACATGATGAATCTATCTATTTCTACCCTTATTACATCCAAGGGCTCAGATTAAACTGTTGAGCACCTTTTATTCACTCTACCTAGCTACTTATCTGCCAAGATTAAACTGTTTGGCTAGATATTTATTTTCTAATCTATAACATGAAATTGAAATATGACTAAGCCAAGTTTAAACAGTTTGACTTATTCATGAATTGTGGCAAAAGTTCACAAGCTGCACACAATTGTTTTATTACAACAGATGAAAAAAGTAGTGGCATTTAGACTTGCACACTTTCCTTGGCCTTTCTTTTTGCTTGGGGTTCATTTCTTTCTCTTTTTGACCATTTTTATTCTTTTTACCCTTTGATCTTTCTTTTAGGGTATACCCTCTTTATATTTTTTAAATTTTTTGATTTTTTGGTTTTTTTTAAGAATATGGAACACCTTTGCTCAAGTAAGAAGGTTTGAACATATTCCACACTTCCATCAAGACAATCATGAAAGATGAAACCTATTGATATAGGAGGCTAACACATCCCTATGTCAATTATACTTGGTTATTATACCAAGAGGTATTTTTCAACTAACTATAATTGGTGTTATTAAAGATCTTTCTCTTGGGAATGCAGTTTGTGGTTGGACTGGGTGATAAAGTCCCCCCTACTGATATTGAATAAGGCATGCGTGTCGGGTCAGTTATTAAAAAAACCCCCTTGCAAAACCATCCTTTTATGTTCACTTTGTCTTCTAGGGAGTTTGTTTCCTTTAGAGTTGAGTGTGATATTATCCATCAATTCTAAGTGTCGCTGACACGTGAGATATCACGTTACTTCTTAGTGAAGCATTACTATGTTTTCATAACTAATGTTTTATGTGGTATGCATTAATGTCAGGGTATGATTGTATTCCAGCATGTGGTTCACAATAGCTTAGTTGAGTTGAGATCATTGACCATGCTAGTTACTCCTCTAGGCTGGTAGCTCACTTTAATGTTCAAATCCAAACATAAGAACGTGGTAACAACTCTATGATGTACTGTCTGTAGGAACAACACAGTAGGCAAGTTTGAAATAGTAGAGAGATAGACTTTCAGAGGTAGTATCCTATCTTATTTCTCTAGTTATTTTATTGTATCGTTACTTAAAACATAAAAGAGATCAAATTTTAAATTTCTTAGTTATTTTATTGTATCATTACTTATTTCTTATGCATGAATTTTCTTATTTCAAATTTTAGCGCTTGTGTACTATATGTAATGTATATTTATATATGGTTTATAAAAGCACTGACATATATGTGGTCGAATTGAGTTTAAATGATTTTATTTTTTTTTGGTGCAGACAAAAGCAAATTTTGACAAAGAGTGTAAAATTTGCACCAGACCATTTACAGTTTTCAGGTGGAGACCAGGCCGTGATGCAAGGTACAAGAAAACAGAGGTTTTCCAAACATGTTGTAAACTCAAAAACGTTTGTCAAGTGTTTCTGCTTGATCTTGAATATGGATTGCCAGTCCAAGTTCAAGATACAGCCTTGGCCATTAACTCCAATGATGCTATTCCAAGGAGTGATGTTAATAGAGAGTATTTTGCCAAGGAACAGGATCGCAAGGTGCATTTTTCTACTCTTGTCAGTCTCTGAATTATATTTTATGTATGAAAATCAATGGTAGATTCCAAGTGTAATGCTAGTATCTAACTGCATTTTATTTAATTTTTTAATAGAATATATATAACTTCATGTTTTATGTTGTTTTATAGAAGGATTCTCTCTACTTCTACCTGTATTTTTTTGGATCTCATTTGTTATGATTATGTAATGATTCTAAAATAATAAATATACACCCATTTCTCCACCTTTTGCTAAATACATTGTCTTTATAATCTAGCCAACCTGACAGTCCCATAGAAATAGATAGATTTAGGAGCCATTTTAGGCATTGTACTTCTTTTTTCCAAGGAAAACCTTGTGGGAAACCCAAGGGAAGCTTCTTCACAATCATGGATGACATCCCTAATAAACCTTTCATTGTAGACTAGTGTGCCTCACCCTAGAGGATTCAAAGCAGGCACCTGTTGGCACTGAACTAGACAAATGCCCATCAACATCAATGACAAAAGTTTGAGCTAACCCCTTGGGCTTTGGGAAGCATTTGTACATTTTTCTGGTATGTAAGTACAATAATAGGTGGCATCTCCTCATTTTTCTTGGAATTGTTTTAGATTTGTGGAGTATAGATCTAAATATGGTACTTTTATTCACCGTAATGCGTCTTTTGGGGAAACTCACATGGAATTTCCCCTCATCTTGGTACATAAGGTAAATTGGATTCTTCAGGGCTTAAGTCTGATAACATCTCAACAACATTCGGCTCATTAATAAACATTATTTTTCATACAGCGATTTCAACCATGTCTACTTTGAGGGTCGAGTGAGTGTCCCCACCATGTTCGATTACATTATAGATGGCTCTCTAGTCATAGATATAAATTTTGATACCTGTGATAATATACCCAGTCAATGACGCATACAGGGCACTTGGTATGGCACTAAAAATCTTTAGGAAAGTACTCTGTCACACAACAACAATATGAAGCAGCCAAAATAAAGAGAAATACCATAATAACTTAGAACAAAATCACTTGACTCATCACACACAATTATAAAAAGAAGCCAAGATAAAAGATCAATGTCTCGAATTCCACGGAGTTAACCATTGACTCTTTGGTCCTAGTATATATTGATATAAGTGTAATGTATTAAACATGGGGCCAATATCAATTTATTCAAACATATCTTTGAAATAATAATATCACCTATCTAACAACTTCCTTATGTTCCACAACGATTACTCCTAGTATTTACAATTTGATGCACTTCACATTAGAAGCTAGAACACCTTTTAGCATGCAACAACTCGCATCATTCATTACATTTTTATCTCTATCTAGATCCATGAATGGGTTTGAAAACAACTATGAAAACCAACAATGTATCTGGAATAGAACTAGGTGGAACTGCTTTTAAATGGGAGCAGACTACCTCTAGCATCACTTCTGCATATGTGAAAAACTGATTTCTTAAGTTTGGAAAGATCATGTCTAGCTCGGGGTAAAGAGCATGGGAAAATCCATCACTATCCGCTTGATCTAAATGATCACTTTTCTTAACAGGTTTCTCATGTTTATGTTTTTTCTATTCCAAAATGGAGGCCTCTTGTAATTCTTCATTCTCATTCCCCTTACATCTTTTGACAGATGTGAGTTCATTAGAGAAAATAAATAGTAAGCTTGTCAATTGATGCATATCTTGTGCAAGGAGGAGCCCTCTCTTCTGGTGTTCCTTTGCATAGCAATCCAATGTGCAAGAGGGAGCCATCTCTTCTAGTTTTCCTTTGCACAGTGAGCCAATGCCACCCAACCTATGTATCTAACCAAAGGAAATGAAGAGGTTGAAAATTTTGATATTATGTGTATCCATGAGGAGGCAGGAATCATTTTTCTAAACTAGAAGCCCTATTTCCTACCATACTCATCATCCTCCATCATGATGCCACTACCACTGGCAGCATAAACTATAATTTGATGAAGTGTCCATTGTCGCCTATCTCCAAGTATTTTTTCAAGGTTTTATTGAATGACTAAAATACTTTTGATGATAATGAAGAGAGAAAAGCAATGTATTGAGATGCTCTGCCACATGTTAAGTTGTTCCCTCTAAATCTACCGAATCAGAAAAACATAGAGTATACCTTGATGCTAGCATATAAGGGTAACAACATTTATAGACTCTCTATCATCGGGAAATTTTCTAAAACCATTTGGCCTTTCTTCAAAATCACAATTTACTTCTTTCTCATCATATGAACTATCTTTCAAAATAATAGACTGCATTTTGTAGTACCATTATTCTGCTTGCATAATAATGTCAATTATATTTTTCTCTCTCTTTTATTTGAGATTACCAATCATTTCAACTTTTGGCTTTCTATTACTTGAAAATAGCTCATCAACCATCTTCCTACGCATGTGAATATTTGTTTTTAGTGGCACTTTTTTTGATATGATAGTCACTGTCACTGGTGTTCATCATGAAATATGGATTCAGGAGACATTATAGTGCCAAAAGCAGTGCATCAATTGCAGTGTCATGAATCTCCAAGTTCATTTCAGACTGTTGATGAAATTCCTCTGCAAAAAGGCAAAAATCGAAGGCCCAAAGTTCATAGTCTTTATAATTCACAATTTTCAAATACTGTGTTTGAAAGTCAAGGTTTATATATCCACCAATAACATCTAACATTAAGTTTCTCATTGACCTACTATCTTTTCCCTTGATCTGATTTCCATCAACCTTCACATTTATGGTACATTTCATCATATAATTGTTTGATCCTTTGTTCTTGACCAGCATTGAGATATACCTCCAATATTATGTTGCACATATTGGATTTAATACCAATGTCACCATCCTTTTGTAACTCTACAAAAAGCCCCTGAGCCCTGTCCAACATGCCACATTTATTCAAGGATTCAATATATATTTCATAAGCTTCCCAATTAGTTCTACACCTTGCCATAGATCGAAAAAATGTGTATTTTACTTCACATTACATAGATAGCCACATATACATTTGCATCAAATCCACATAGGATGGTTACAATGCCTTCAGACCACTATCCTGAAATTTATTCATAAAATTTTCTACATGTTCTACTTCTTTTTCTTGAGCTAGAATATCATCACCCTTATTTTTAGGGGAAGCCACAAAATCTCTGTAAAAAAGAAGCTCCTTTTTCGCTACCACGAGGTTTTTCTCTTCTTGCTGCAGGGTTGTCGTATTCCTCTGTTCAAAAACATCCTTGTCATCTTCAAGAAAATAAAGAAGGTCATCCTCTTGTAAAGAAGGGTAAAAATGGTCAAGCATGTATCAGTCTCTGTCACATCTAATTGATCTGAATATGTTTTTTTTCTTCATCCAGGTAGTGAGGTGCACGCAGATCATTAATCCAAAAACTGATGATTCCAAGTATGTCATAAATGTTTAAAAAATTGCCAAGGTATGCCTATTTCTCCAGGTTGTGTTGTGATCATACAGAAAAGTCATTATTCTCTTATAGGTGCAGCAAGAATCAAAACTGCTACTTTACTCTTACACTAAAACTATAGCTGCAGTGATTAGTCTTTTTCTCGCAAAAAAACTTATGAATTCAAAACCCAATGTTTCCCGAAAGCCACATTGACTTGCATGTATTATTTACAAAGTTGTCTCTTTGGAATGCAGTTTGTGGATGGACTGGGTGATAAAGTCTCCCCTACTGATATTGAAGAAGGCATGTGTGTCAGGTCAGTTAATAAAAAATCCCCCTTGCAAAACCATCCTTTTATGCTCACTTTGTCTTCTAGGGAGTTTGTTTCCTTTAGAGTTGAGTGTGATATTATCCATCAATTCTAAGTGTCGCTGATTTTGAGATATCACATTACTTCTTAGTGAAGCATTACTATGTTTTCAACTCTAATGTTTTAAGTTGTTTTCATTAATTTCATAAGAAAATTTAGAGATTGCTTCAGGTCACACCTTGTGGGTTTTGTCTAGAATGTAATGATTGATGGTCTTCTTTCTTTATGTAGGGTTGATCGCAATAAGTATCAGATTCAGATCCCTTTGCCCCTAATATTGATCCCAGTGTGACAATGATGACTATTGAAGAAAAGCCATATGCTACTTACAATGATGTTGGAGGTTGCAAAGAAAAAATTGAATAGATGCGAGAGGTTTGTCAATTCTGTTATAAGTCATCGTCTATTCAATAGAGTATTATTTCAATAAATGGTCAATATAAAAATTCATTTATCATAATAGTTACAGGGATAACATTGGTTAATCTCATCCTAGACAAACTACTAATTTGTGCTTTTGGTTGCAGATATATTGTGAATCAAGGATGCATTAAGCATCTATGTGATCTTGTAGTCTTTCCAGACCCAAGAATGTTTGTCTTGAAGGGCTAGAGAATATTTTGAAAGTTGGGGAAGCAAATAAGGTTTTGGGCAACACTGGAGGTGTAAATCTCTATGCACAATATATTGATGATGTTGAAGGACTTGAGAAGATTGAGAACCTGCAAATTCATGACAATAATGAAATTTATGAGAAGGCAGTAAAGATTCTTGAAACTTATTGGCTAGAAGATGATGAAGATGACCGAACATTCAATATTTTAAGTTCAACATGAGTACTTTATTTGACCTTGCAAGCAAACTTACAATTATTTACTATTTTTGTGGAAGCTCGGATGGAGTCTAGTTTCCCGAGTTGAAAGAAATTTCAAAATATGAGTATTATGTTTGTCATCAAGAGAATAATTTCAAGTGATATTCTATCACTAATGAAATTTAATTTTGTAATATTTCTCCACCAAGCTATATAGATTCCAATCAATGATCTAATATTTGATAAGACGCAAGTGATCTGTTCTGGAAAATGTTGGTTTAAATGTTTTGTTACTTATCAATATCCTTGGTTGTTGATAATTTGCTTTAAATTTAATTTTAACTTTTAATTCTTCTTGAGCATTAATTTATTTTTTGAAACAGTTATTGAATTTTTCCAAGTATTTAGTAACAATTACAGCATGTTGCAGAGTATTGGCCCTTTTTGCTATCAACATGTATTTATGTGTCCCTTGCTATAGCTTAGGACAATGACAACATAAATTCAGACTTCTTAATTTCAGAGAGTGTCATCAAAAATATTACCTCAGACTGTGGTGGAATCCTTAAGATTGTGGTGAACTCCTTGCTCAAGCTGTGGTGGACGACTCCTAAGCTCAAATTGTGGAAGATTACAATTATTCATGTGTAGTAACTACAACCGTATTGGACTGTGTATAGATTTTCTGCTCATTTCCTTGTTGGACAGTCTCAACACAGTGATAATACCTCTCAGAACGGTGGATACCTTGATTGCTGTAATTGACCTAAATGTGTATCATCATTCTTTGCTCAAACTTCCTTGCTGGACAGTTAGAACACAATAATACTACCTCTCAGAACGTTTAAGACCTTGGTTGTTGTAATTTCCTTGACTGTGCATCATCATTCTTGGGTCGGTTTTCCTTGCTAGACAATCACAACACAATAATACTACCTCTCGGAATGGTGAAGACCTTGGTTGTTGTAATTACCTTGACTGTGTATCATCACTCTTGGAACACAAAAAATATTGTTGAAGTGTTGGAGTTGTCCAACATCAAGACCATTGTTGGAGACTTATTTTTGACATGTGAGGCATTGGACAATGAACAATCAACGAAATTTTTGGAAGCACCTATTAAGAGGTCTGTGGAGATATATATCTTACTTGGGAAAGGGTTATTGAAGAGACCCTTGAAAAATCCTTGAAGGGTTATCTTATGATTGATGCCTACAAATGAACCCCGAACATCAATTTTCGTAATGGTTGTTTAATCATATGAATGATAATGATCCTAGAGTCATTAATCATAATGATTGAATTCATTCTTATTCCTTAGTGATTTTAAACCCTTTTCAAAGTGCATATGCCTCTATTTGTTATGATTCCAATTTTATGCTCCTAACATTCCAATTTTATGCTCCATCAATCAAATATAAAATAATAAAGCTAATCCTTCTTCCAATTTTAAAAACTAGGAGTATTTTTTTGAAGCTGTCAATATATGCTCTATAAACTAGTTTGAGTAAATTTTCTCCTTAAATTTGAAATATACCAAACCATTTCTCTTCATCTATATTGAAACATTGATGAGAGTTGAGTTGTTTTCCTTTGGAAATAATAATTTCATCTAAAAAAATTTGGATTTATTTCTACAAAGGGTGGGATATCTATCTCTTAATATAAAAGTGTGAAATCCATTACTAGCGAAAATTTCTAACATACGAAATAATTCATTGCTAAGCACACCTTTATGAATAGTTTTGACACTATTAATAGAAATAAAGAAAGGTAAAATTTTTTGAGATTTACATGATGATTGATGATTATCTTGAAAATCCATTATTATGAGTAGTAGCATGCTTGGTGTTAGATCCATAGGTTACGCTATTTTAAAATACAATATTGCATAGAAAAATTCATGACACTTGAAAAGGATCATAAACAAAATTCTTTTTAATTGGTTGTTGTTTATATTTGCTAAAAACCCATTTACAAATGGTAATTATGAAGGCAAAAATTGTTAAGGTCACAATCAAGATTTGATAAATCCATTGGAAGTGCAAGAACCTACATATAACTTAAAATTGTTATATGGAGGACCATGATCAACATAAAACAACCCAATAATGCAAATTTGGTTATATGGTGTGGTTATATCTCAATAAAAAAGAGTTTTAAGGATGACAATGACAAGTTGTACAACACATGGAAGAGAACACTTTCTAGTTTAATGCACCCATGCCCATGAGGTTGGATTATAATAATAATAGAGAAAGAATATTTAAACTATATTTGATACTTCCATGATGATTGATGAGGAAACCATTATTACAAGTAATAACATACATTATTCATGTGTTATATTTATATATTATACTATTTAGAAATACAATTATGAATAATAAAATTCATGATACTTGAAAAGAGTCATAAAAATGTTTCCAAAAGAAATTAAAATAGCAACTTCCAAGTTAAGGGAAATGGCTTGTACAAAATAAGGTATAAGAATGTTTTCCATACAACATGTTGAAACTTTCAAAACATTGAGAAAACAAAATATAGATTACAAGGGGATGTGTACAATATGTAAATGATTAAAGACAAAATTTTGGAGAAATTTAACTAAATCTCAATTACAAGATGTTGAATATTCCTTTGTAGGATCTATTCCATGTTGTGAATAATATTTTCCAAGCACATGTAAAATAGAAACATGTCAAATGAACATGGAAACATATGACATTTGACATTTGTAGGATACTTTTTTGAAGCTATCAATATGCAAGCTATAAGCTAGTTTGAATAAATTTTCTCCTTAAATTTGAAATTTACCAAACCATTTCTCTTCATCTATATTGAAATATTGATGAGAGTTGAGTTGTTTTCCTTTGGAAATAATAATTTCATCTAAAAAATTTTGGATTTATTGCTACAAGGGGTGGGCAGAGGGCGTCGCACCTTGGGAGGGCGCCCGATGAAACGAGTTCGGGTCCGGTCGTTTTGTTAGAGGGCACCTGTATCAGGTTTGCTAAGTTGTGACCGCACGGGTGCCTTGTGCACATTCGTGTGGACCGTTTGCCATTTTCTCCTTTGTGCGTTCATTCGGTCGGGTGGAGGGCGTCTCGCCTTGGGAGGGCACCCGATGAAACGAGTTCGGGTCGGGTCAGTTTGTTAGAGGGCGCCCGTATCAGGTTTGTTAAGTTGTGACCACACGGGTGCCTTGTGCACATTCGTGCAGGCCATTTGTCATTTTCTCCATTGTGCGTTCGTTCGGTCGGGCGGAGGGCGTCGCGCCTTGGGAGGGCGCCCGATGAAACGAGTTTGGGTCGAGTCATTTCATTTCGTTTGCGGGCACCGGTATCAGGTTTGCTAAGTTGTGACTGCACGGGTGCCTTGTGCACCTCCGTGCGGGTCGTTTTCCATTTTCTCCCTTGTGCGTTCGTTCGGTCGGGCAGAGGGTGTCACGCCTTGGGAGGGCGCCCGATGAAACGAGTTCGGGTCGGGTCGTTTCGTTTGAGGGCACCCGTATTAGGTTTTCTAAGTTGTGACCGCACATGTGCCTTGTACTCGTTCGTGCGGGTCGTTTTCCATTTTCTCCCTTGTGCTCGTCACCATGATATGCGCTTGGAGGGCACCCGATGAAACAGTTTTAGCAATGCTTGCTTTGAGGGCACTCGTATCAGGTTTGCTAAGTTGTGACCGCACGGGTGCCTTGTGCACGTTCGTGTGGGTTGTTTTCCGTTTTCTCCCTTGTGCGTTCATTCAGTCGGGTGGAGGGCATCGCGCCTTGGGAGGGCGCCCGATGAAACGAGTTCAGTTCGGGTCGTTTCGTTTGAGGGCACCCGTATCAGGTTTTCTAAGTTGTGACCGCACGAGTGCCTTGTGCACGTTCGTGCGGGTCGTTTGTCGTTTTCTCCCTTGTGCGTTCATTCGGTCGGGCGAAGGGCGTCGCACCTTGGGAGGGCGCCCGATGAAACGAGTTCGGGTCAGGTCGTTTCGTTTGAGGGTGCCCGTATCAGGTTTTCTAAGTCGTGACCACACGGGTGCCTTGTGCACGTTCGTGCGGTTCATTTTTCGTTTGCTCCCTTGTGCATTCGTTCGGTCGAGCAGAGGGCGTCGCGCCTTGGGAGGGCGCCCAATAAAACAATTTTGGGTCGGGTCGTTTCGTTTTAGGGTGCCCGTATCAAGTTGCTAAGTTGTGACCGCACGGGTGCCTTGTGCATGTTCGTGCGAGTCGTTTGCCATTTTCTCCCTTGTGCGTTCGTTAGGTCAGACGGAGGGCGTCGCGCCTTGGGAGGGCGCCCGATGAAATGAGTTCGAGTCGGGTCATTTCGTTTGAGGCCGCCTGTATCAAGTTTGCTAAGTTGTGACCGCACAGGTGCCTTGTGCACGTTCATGCGGGTCGTTTCCCGTTTTCTCCCTTGTGCGTTCGTTCGGTCGGGTGGAGGGCGTCGCGCCTTGGGAGGGTGCCCGATGAAACGAGTTCGGGTCGGGTCATTTCATTTGAGGGCGCCCTTATCAGGTTTGCTAAGTTGTGACCGCACAGGTGCCTTGTCCACATTCATGCGAGTCGTTTTCCGTTTTCTCCCTTGTGCGTTCGTTCGGTCGAGCGGAGGGCGTCACACCTTGGGAGGGCGCCCGATGAAACGAGTTCGGGTCGGGTCATTTCGTTTGAGGGCGCCGTATCAGGTTTTCTAAGTTGTGACCGCACGAGTGCCTTGTGCACGTTCGTGCGGGTCGTTTGTCGTTTGCTCCCTTGTGCATTCGTTCGGTCGGGCGGAGGGCATCACGCCTTGGGAGGGCGCCCGATGAAACAAGTTCGGGTCGGTTTGTTTCATTTGAGGGTGCCTGTATCAGGTTTTCTAAGTTGTGACCGCACAGGTGCCTTGTGCACGTTCGTGCAGGTCGTTTGCCGTTTTCTCCCTAGTGCGTTCGTTCGGTCGGGCGGAGGGCGTCGCGCCTTGGGAGGGCGCCCGATGAAACGAGTTCGAATCAGGTTGTTTCGTTTGAGGGTGCCGTATCAATTTTGCTAAGTTGTGACCACATTTGTGCCTTATGCATGTTTGTGCGGGTCATTTTCTGTTTTCTCCCTTGTGCGTTTGTTCGGTCGGGCGGAGGGCATCACGCCTTGGGAGGGAGCCCGATGAAACGAGTTCAGGTCGGGTCGTTTTGTTTGAGGGCGCTCGTATCAGGTTTGCTAATTTGTGACCACACGGGTGCCTTGTGCACGTTCGTGCGGGTCATTTGTCGTTTTCTCCCTTGTGCGTTCGTTTGGTCGAGAAGAGGACGTCGCGCCTTGGGAGGGTGCTCGATGAAACGATTTCGGGTCGGGTCGTTTCGTTTGAGGGAACCTGTATCAGGTTTGCTGAGTTGTGACCGCATGGGTGCCTTGTGCACGTTCGTGCTGGTCGTTTTCCATTTGCTCCCTTGTGCGTTCGTTCGGTCGAGCGGAGGGCGTCGTGCCTTGGGAGGGCGCTCGATGAAACGAGTTCGGGTCGGGTCGTTTCATTTGAGGGCGCCCGTATCAAGTTTGCTAAGTTGTGACTGCACAAGTGCCTTGTCCACATTCGTGGCGGCCATTTGCCGTTTTTTCCCTTGTGTGTTCGTTCAGTCGGGAAGAGGGCGTCGCGCCATGGGAGGGCGCCCAATGAAACGAGTTCAGGTCGGGTCATTTCGTTTGAGGGCGCCCATATCATGTTTGCTAAGTTGTGACCGCACGGGTGCCTTGTGCACATTCGTGCGGGCCGTTTTTCGTTTTCTCCCTTGTGCGTTCGTTCGGTCGGGCGGAGGGCATTGCGCCTTGGGAGGGCGCCCGATGAAACGAGTTCGGGTCGGGTCGTTTCGTTTGAGGGCGCCCGTATCAGGTTTGCTAAGTTGTGACTGCATGGGTGCCTTGTGCACATTCGTGCGGGTCGTTTTTCGTTTTCTCCCTTGTGCGTTCGTTCGGTCGGGCGGAGGACGTCGCGCCTTGGGAGGGCGCCCGATGAAACGATTTCAAGTCGATTCGTTTCATTTGAGGGCGCCCGTATTAGGTTTGTTAAGTTATGACCGCACGGGTGCCTTGTGCACGTTCGTGCGGGTCGTTTGTCGTTTTCTCACTTGTGCATTCGTTCGGTTGGGCGGAGGGCGTCTCACCTTAGGAGTGCGTCCAATGAAACGAGTTCGGGTCGAGTTGTTTCGTTTGAGGGCGCCCGTATCAGGTTTTCTAATTTGTGACCGCAAGGGTGCCTTGTGCACGTTCATGTGGGTCTTTTTCCGTTTTCTCCCTTGTGTGTTCGTTCGGTCAGGCGGAGGGCGTCGCGTCTTGGGAGGGCGCCCGATGAAACGAGTTTGGGTCAGGTCATTTCGTTTGAGGGCGCATGTATCAGGTTTGCTAAGTTGTGACCGCACGGGTGCCTTGTGCACGTTCGTGCGGGTCGTTTTCCGTTTTCTCCCTTGTGCGTTCGTTCGGTCGGGTGGAGGGCGTCGCGCCTTGGGAGGGCACCCGATGAAACGAGTTCGTGTTGGGTCATTTCATTTGAGGGCGCCTGTATCAGGTTTGCTAAGTTGTGACTGCACGGGTGCCTTGTTCACGTTCGTGCAGGCCATTTTCTGTTTTCTCCCTTGTGCGTTTGTTCGGTCGGGCGAAGGGCGTCGCACCGTGGGAGGGCGCCCGATGAAAGGACTTCGGGTCGGGTCCTTTCGTTTGAGGGCGCTCGTATCAAGTTTGCTAATTTGTGACCGCATGGGTGCCTTGTGCACGTTCGTGTAGGTCATTTTCTATTTTCTCCCTTGTGCGTTCGTTCAATCGAGCGGAGGGCGTTACGCCTTGGGAGGGCACCCAATGAAACGAGTTTAGGTCAAGTCATTTTGTTTGACGGTGCCCGTATCAGGTTTGCTAAGTTTTGACCGCACGGGTGCCTTGTGCACGTTCATGCGGGTCGTTTGCCGTTTTCTCCCTTGTGCGTTCGTTCAGTCGGGCGGAGGGCGTCACGCCTTGGGAGGGCGGTCGATGAAACGAGTTTAGGTCGGGTCGTTTCGTTTGAGGGGGCCCGTATCAGGTTTGCTAAGTTGTGACCGCACAGGTGCCTTGTGCACTTTCATGTGGGTTGTTTTCCATTTTCTCCCTTGTGCATTCATTCGGTCGGGCGGAGGGAATCGTGCCTTGGGAGGGCGCCCGATGAAACGAGTTTGGTTTGGGTCGTTTCGTTTGAGGGTGCCTGTATCAAGTTTGCTAAGTTATGACCGCACAGGTGCCTTATGCACATTCGTGCAGGTCGTTTGTCGTTTTCTCCCTTTTGCGTTCGTTCGGTCGGGCGGAGGGCGTCGCGCCTTGGGAGGGCGCCCGATGAAACGAGTTCAGGCTGGGTCATTTCGTTTGAGGGCACCCGTATCAGGTTTGCTAAATTGTGACCGCACGGGTGCCTTGTGCACATTCGTGCGGGCCATTTGTCATTTTCTCCCTTGTGCATTCGTTCGGTCGGGCGGAGGGCATCGCATTGTGGGAGGGCGCCTGATGAAACGAGTTCAGGTCAGGTCATTTCATTTTAGGGCGCTCGTATCAGGTTTGCTAAGTTGTGACCGCATGGGTACCTTATGCATGTTCGTGCGGGTCGTTTTCTGTTTTCTCCCTTGTGCGTTCGTTCGGTCGGGCAGAGGGTGTCGCGCCTTGGGAGGGCGCCCGATGAAACAAGTTCGGGTCGGGTCGTTTCGTTTGAGGGCGCCCGTATCAGGTTTGCTAAGTTGTGACCGCACGGGTGCCTTGTGCAGGTCGTTTTCCGTTTTCTTCCTTGTGTGTTCGTTTGGTCGGGTGGAGGGCGTCGCGCCTTGGGAGGACGCCCGATGAAACAAGTTCGAGTCAGGTCGTTTTGTTATAGGGCGCCCGTAGCAGGTTTTCTAAGTTGTGACTGCACCAGTGCCTTGAGCATTATTATATATATACATTTAACTAAAAATTCATTCATCACCATTATATCCATGCAAAAAAAGGGGCGATTTAAGATCATCTAGGAGTAAACATGATGAAAACATTAAATCACCATTAAATCCATTATTATATATATACATTTAACTAAATATTCATTCATCACCATCATATCCATGCAAAATAATGGGTGAGTTAAGATCATCTAGGAGTAAACATGATGGACACATTAAATCACCATAACTTAAAATTATCTAGCAAAGCACCCTAATCCAATAGATCATAATATATTGTTCATACCAACACACATCTAACCATCCACATGTCCATTTATTTGAAAGCAATCCACAATATAGTCTTAAACTATATAAAGTCCAATGCATTGTAGAAATTATATGTTCTAACCCTAGAATCAAAGTTCATTGTTCATCTTCAACAATGTGTTCCACTCATATGAAATGTGCTAGTGGAAAATTTTCTAGAATGGCATCATGACCATCTATCAATAACCTCCATTGTCGTTGTGTTTTTCTACTCTTCACTTGCTTCAACTGCAACCGAGTTGCTATGACCAAGTGACTATATTGGGCATAAATAACCTCTGGCTAGTAATCTTGAAAAATAATATGATCTTTACATTTCTTTACTTCTTCAAAGAAATGTCCCATTAACACCATTGAACCAATTGGGTATGTATAATTTTATGGATTATTATACTCTTGCAGCAACTTGGATTTAAACATAGTGCATCGTAATAAATAATAATGCACTTTTTCCTGATTATTTTCTGGTACAATGATAGCGAAGACATCACCTTCTCTAACCATATCAGAAACATGATCATAATCATTGTCAATCACAACCACTTCATTGTCCATTTCCTTGTCAGTCATGTTTCCAAATGGGGGCAATGGTGTCAATTCTTCATGTTTCCACGGTTTAACAAATTTCTTAATTTGGTTTTCACAATCATCGATGGACTATGTCTAATCAATACATGTAGAACAAAAGCAAGAGCACTTTCGTTTCTCAATGCAATGTATATTTGTCATGTTCTTAATCCTAATTGAGTGTAAACTTCTTGTTTGAGGTATTCCAAGGAAATTAAATGGCAACGATCTATCAACATCATCCATTGCAATATTCCAAAAGTACATGCTTGAGAAAAACACTCGTGCACATGTATGAGTCAAATCTTGAACAATATTTAATATTTTTTTGATAACAAAATACACACATATATGTATACACATATATATCTAGACATGTATAATATATTGTTAGTTAAATGTGTACGCCTACCTGTGCACATCATCCATCCTTGGGTTCGATACATGACTTAAATTGTCTTTGCACCAATTAACAACATCTAAAGAATTTGCAAGTCGGGAAGCTGAGTGATTCAATTGATGCCTCCTAAGTGCACATTTTATGCATGCCCCAGCACCATCTTTCTCTCCTTTTCCATGCCCTGTCTCAAATAAATTCCATGTATGTGGAATGTTGGTTCTCTTATGAAGATGAGACAACAAAAAGAACGATCTTGCTGATTTAAATTGACCAGCACAACCATCTGACCATACCCAATGTTCTTTAAAAGTGACCCTTCGTTTCAACAATTCATTATAAATAACATTAAAACAATGTTGAACAAAACATGTATCATGTGTTCGATCGTCACTGATGTAGAAATGGTACTCCTTAATCACCTCACGATTATTTTCATCGCCATCAAAACCATCGATAGCAAGCTCTGTATGTCTATACAAAATATTCACAAATATAGATACTTGGTCTGAATGATAATACTCACTTTGTATCTCCTTTTGTGGACTAAACGTGTAATTCTCAGCGAAATCAACCACGGATAATATTGTTCCTTTTGGGAACACATCACGTGATTGCTTGAACTGTAAATCCTGCCATCGTGCTATATGATAATGCTTAATATATTAGTATATTTTCACCCTGAACTTCTCCATAAAAGATGTCACTGGAATCTCTTCGTCAAGTAAAGTGATCTTTTTTGATGTTGTGCTTGAATCTGCAACAGGAGTGTAAGTAACATTTTCATATCGCTTCCAATTCAGACTGAGATTTGACAGTCTGGGATCATTAGGATCAATGGGATACTTTGCATTGTAGAGTGCCAAATGAGAACATTATGCGCATTTTCTTCCACCAACACATTCTTTTTTATAAAATAATTCATTATTCTCTCGTGCACATAATATCTTCAATAAAAATTCACGAACACTTGGAGGGGGGTCATTTGACCAATATTTTATGCAAAAATTTACAAATGTCTCATAAAATAATTGGAATTCTACATGGTATCGACAACAACATGTGTCTCGAACAGTGATAGGCCTGACATACCATGGTTTAATCTTCACAAATGTGCTAAGGGAAATATTCACATCAGTATTACTCTCCATAAAGTTCTGGAATAATTCTACTTGATTGACCTGTGTTATATGTTTGGAATGAGATTCATAAACTCCCTTAGATATATGGCGTCGCACATAATCCTTTTCATTTGGCGACACAAGAGAATTCAAATCCCAAAAATCTTTTACCCTATCCCTCACACCATCAGGAAGTATATCATGATATGGACGCCTGTAGATATTAGCCCAACATGCAAGTTCATCATTCTCATCTAATTGAATTCTAAATTTTACGGTATGCCTCCATAAAAATTTTCTTGATGTTTTAAACAATTTTGAAGTTGTTGACATCAACCGACTTGATGAAGTTCGTTTCACGACAACACCTGTTAAAAGTGCTCTACAATCATTCTTTTCAACTTGAGATCGCTTTTTGGCTAGTGTGGCAAGCGTCGATGTCACTTTTTTTTATACCATTTCATTTGCTAAAACCTCTTTCTCACTTTTAATGCCCAATAATTCCACAGCATTTTTGAGAGATTTGTGCTTTAAAAATCCACATAACATCTAAGCTTATGCTATGATAGACTTACCTTCAAAAATATGTTTCAATCCAAAATTTACTTTATCTCGAACTGTCCTTTCAACCATTGGTGGTCCCAATTCTTCAATTTTAGTTGGATCCATATTTTTCTAGAAACTTGTAGTTATACAAGTTCTTGGAACTTCCAATTAATTGCAGTGAAATTCGAGGTGTGGTAGTATCTTCTTGTGGTTCTGATGTTGTTCCTGCATAAAGAAAAATATTAACTTCTAATTTGAAATTGACATATACATATTTTTAATTTTAAAACTATCTTGAACTACAATGTTTTTTAAAAAAAATACAAAATTCAAATTGAAGAAACTATTGACTCACCAGTGAGATTGATATCAATATTCTCTTGAACATTTGTGTTTTCAATATTCTTGTTGACAAATTCCTCAACATTTCTCATTTCATCGTCATTTTCATGCACCTCTACATCTATTTCACGATGCTCTACCTCCACATTTATTTCATGGCTTAATCTTTCCCTTTCCTCTCGCCTTTTTTTTTGTAATATCTCATTTTTATCGTTGAATCAATTCTTTTTTATCGTGTCTTGATAGGAAATTCCTTTGGTTTCCCATGTTCAAAAAATTGGAAACCTAAAATCCAATTCTATTTGGACCAAATACCTAGAAAAACATAAAGACTTCAGAATAAGTACTTCATGCTTTCAATAAGAGAGAAAATTAAAAATAATTAATTAAAATCATAAAGACATTTTGTAAAAATAATTCATGCCTTCATAGAGAAATTTTGCAAAAATACTCCATGTCTTCATAGAGAATTTTTCAAAAATACTTCATGCATCCATGCACCCAAAAAAACTTCCAAAAAAAAAAAAAAATTGCACCCAGAAAAACTTTCAAAAAAAAAATTTCGCCAAAAAAATTTTGCACCCAAAAAAACTTATTTTTTTTTTTTTTTGCCAAAAAGAATTTTGCACATAGAAAATATTCGCACCTTGATAGAAAAAGAATTCGAACCCTCGCACCTTCGCAATTTTTGGACCCTTGCAACTTCGCAATTTTCGTTGGTTCAGAATGGTGTGTGGAATTAATCTTTCGAACGAGAGTATTTATATAAAACTCTCGCCTGAAAGATTGCGTCGGCTTTGAATTAACATTTAGAGATTAAAACATTCTTGTCTGAGAGTATAATAAACTCTCGGACGAGAGTTGGCCTTGGCTAAACTCTCGGCCGAGAGTTGGCTTGGGTAAACTCGAGATCAATAATGCACATTGTCTCTCAAAACAACAAATTTCTACGTCGGGAAATCATCCTAGAAACTAAGGAAGTCCTAAGGCAGCACTTGGATGTGATCTTACAATCAACATCCTCAACATCAATGTTTCCATAAAGTCGCATGTATCCAATATTGTATCTGATTTCATGAGTTACTGCATTGTTTAGGTATCCCAATACCAACTTTTAGACTTTCCAGTATACATATCCAAGCTCTATATGGCTAAAAAAACATACTACAAATCAAGAATCCATATAGTTGTTGGCTCATTGTGGGAATCCATCAGAACTATATTTGAAGAGGAGGCTCTCTCAATTTCTTAGTGTAAATAATTATGCCAAGACTTTGATAGCATGCTTCCCTCCATAAGGAAGTCATCATATCTCTACCTAATTTCAAGAAATGGATCATCTTGGTTTCAAGAATCAACTCCCTCTGGAATTGAATGTTGAGATAATCTTAATCCTGTCAGAAATAAGTTTTTAGATTATAAAATCAAGTATCAAATACATGCCTTTAGACATAAGATGGATCAGAAGTTGCATTAGATGACCATCATTTCAAACATGTCAAGCCCAGGGGACTTGCTCAAGTCCATATGAAACTTTCCTCATTTTTCAATCATGGGACTACTACTCGTGCCACTCAAGGTCCTAAGATAACTGAAAATATGCTCATCCCTCCATAGATGAAGCTTACTTTATGTATATATGATAATAATGAATTAGGAAATGGGAGCTAAGATATCCTTCTTTCTCTGAGAGAATATTTCTTATCATAGTTTGAATCATATCGTGGAAGCATCAGACATTACTACATATAAGTCATCTAGAATGGTCCTTACATGAATGATATATTAGTCTTATGTTTTAATCCATATACTCGCTCTAAATATGAAGCCTTTTCAATCAACCAATGAAACTGCGATCTCTGAGGTCTTGAGCTTTTGTCCATTTCACGATTCATGAGATGGATCTACATCATCCTCAATCTTTAATATAGAGGGCTTGATCCTCACATTCATTAGATGTACCTATGACCCCGTAATAGGAGCAAGTGCAATAATATCCAAGTAGATAATATTAATGAAAGTGTACCTGGTGATGAGACAAGATTGTCTTTCTTTTATAGATGTAAGAGTACATCCTGCATCATCCTTATCCAACTCCCTCTGAAGTTTATTGCACTAGCTCCCTCTTGCAGCTAACCCTTCATGCATTATTTTTCATCTTGATGATCCTCAATATGGATCACATCCTCATTCAATATGATAGGTAACAAATAAAATATGCAAAAATAATCATCAATCATCGAAAGAATAAATTCACAAGAATAGTGACACAAAAAATGACGTGTCTTAAAAGTACTTATCCTTAATGTAGATTGAAGGAGGCCCGCAACTCCCTCTTCATCCTATCTGCCTCTTGGCCAGGACGCATCATTTTCCATTGATCATATATCAATATCATCTTTAGAAGAGATTTATACTCGTGAACACCCCTTGTATCCTTTAACTTCTGTCATTGGCAGCCAATTCCAACCATCAATGTATATGATGACCATAATATCTACAGCATACTCTACTCCTCAGATTTCTCTAAATCTATCAAGGGCTTCTCACCAATCATGTCATATTAGGAAGATTCGCACTAGGGTTTTTATGAATTTTTCATGTACTTGAATATATGAATGGAATCTTATAGTTCATATCATATCATATCAGTTCTCTTTCATATGAAGGCCACTACTAGTGTTTATCCCAAACTGTAGCTTGTACTTTCAATACTAAAATATATCCCTAGGTTTTCTTCCAAACTGTAGCATTCTTTTAGGTCTCAGCCTTCTTCATCTACTTCCGTCATCGATGTTTTAAATGGGGTGTTCTTAATGACATTTCTTCAGCCCACTTATGATACCATGTTAATTTTAATGGCAATATTTTTCTTTGCTATAGATAATTTAATTTACAAAATTTTTCATCATTTACTTAGAAATTATGTAGAAAGAACAATAACATCAATAGTGCAGCGGAAAAAATAAGGAAAAACAGAAGAAAATCATAAGCAATAGAGACACCGTGATCCAGGTTAGATACTAATGGAAAACCCCACAAGGGGGAAACCCAACCAAATTATTCTTTTATTAGATATTCGTCAATTGTTCAGTTGCAATACAAAGTACATATATGGTGAGATACATCATTATATCAAGCCTCCTTAAGTAAATTCACACCTTTGATTTTGAATTGACTTATGGTAACCAAGTGAGTTCAAAAAAGTTTATGCCATATCACTGTTGGAAGAAACAATATCATCATCAAGCATTGTCACATTTTTTGGGCTATATCAAGTATATCATGTTTCCAAGGAGATGTGCCATCTATATTTTTTGTATCAAATCCACAGCCATATTGAAGGTATTTCCACATCATATCACAGTCATACCAAGCCACTTCCATATCATCATTTCCATAGATCTAGGTCCAAGCCATATCCTATCATTTCGATACATCAAAATGTCTTCCATGTCTACTATATCATGTCACTGACATATATGAATTAATGGAGACTACCATATCTGCAATACAAATCACTATCGTATACATACCATAAGGGTGTATGCCATGTAATACATACCATAATGGTGCTTTCCATATCATACATGTGGTGTTTTCCATGTCATACATATGGTGTTTGTGATGTCCATACATGTTGTGTCTGCCATGTCATACATATGGTGCCTACCATATCCATACATGTGGTATCTTCCATGTCATACATATGGTGTTTATCGTGTCCATACATGGGGTGTCTGCTATGTCATACATATGGTGTCTGCCATGTCCATACATGTGGTGTTTTCCATGTCAAATATCACTATCATTCCATATCAAATGTCACTACCATATTAAGATACTATCACATGCTACATCAAGGTACAAACATATGCTAGTTTACTACCATATCAAGGTATTGTCAAGATCATTGATATATAAAACTGTGAGTACTCTCATATCAGGGTTGTTGCTTATATAACAAGGTCATCGTCATATCCATATATATTGAGGCCACTTGTATAAGAAATAGAGTTATTTCCATATTTTGTGTGAATCATACATATCGCAGGAATTTAATGTGAGTCTCAAGTAATGAAGTGAACCATAGGAAATAAATATGAGTCGTAGAAATGAAATATGAATCAATAGAAGCGAGCCGCAATAATAACAAATTTGAGTCAATGAAGTGAGCCACAAGGATGTATATATGAGCCAACGTATGCATAATGTGATCCATAGGTAGAAGAAATTATCCAAAGAAATGAAGTGGGAGCCATAGAATATGAAATGTGTGCTTACAAAGAATTGAGTGAATCATAAGAGTATTAATATGATATTCAGAGAAGAGCTAATGTGATATATTGTATGTATCAAACCATAGAGAAATGTAATGCGGGTTCCACTGTGTAAAAATTTGAGCCTCAAATAATACCAGACAGCCACAGAGAATTAATAGTGAGTCACAGAGCATATGCCTTTGATATACAAGCCTGGATGCAAATATTAAAAGAAAGTGAACCACAAGAACCAATTATCGAGAACCACACATAAGATACAAGCCACAAAAAGCAGCAAATATATATGAATCACAGACACCTCTCACTGCAATTATACAAATGAGCTTCTTCAAACCCTTCTTTATATTAATTGATGGGGTGAGTTTGATTTCAGCGTAGCCCTTGCCTTTGATGAGGCCGACTTCAAATATTGGAGGGAAAATTTAAATTTCCCTTTTAAATTTATTTTCTTTAATGAAAAGTTTCCATATTAATAATAATGAGAGAAGTGCCCAATATATTAATATTTCCTTTTATCCATTAGATTTCTTCTTTTGACCGATATAAATTCTCTTAGGGTAGATTGGGATTCCCTTGGGGTAGTTGGGTTTCCCTTTGGGAAATTCATCCCAAAGCTGATCCAAATTTATGCAGGAACGCAATAGAATACACATATAACCATAAATACAAAGATGTAGTTGGAATAACATTCATTTCATTAATATCAAAGAACTGAAATTTGCTTACAGACAGAATGGAAATAAACTAGCTAGGGCTCTGGTAGCTTATCTCTAAGAAGAAATGTGGCGGCTACAGGCCTCTGAACTCTATGTTACAATGAGGCTCGAAGGCCTATATATTATTGGGAAACAATGGAAAACCCAAAACATCCAAAAACCTAAGCCTAGGAGATGAAACGCCAGAATATGGGCCCCGACGGTGTAAATTGGTACATCAATTTCCCGTGATCGTAACTTTGGCATACTATCTCTGTTTGACGCAAATGATACATCGTTAGAAATATCTATCTGAGGACTACAACTGCTAACCACGAATGTATATTCCATAATGGAATCATATTAGCCGAAGCGTGATGCCCAAAAAATGTCGTTTAAGGCCTCAAAAAGGCTATGGAAGTTGAGGACCCGAAAATATGCTAAAAATAGTAAGTTGTGCCAAAACTGAAAAAAAGAAAGAGACAATGGTGGGGCCCAAGTGGAATAGGCTGGTGGCCACCAATATCCACCTGGATAATTCCTCCCCTTTAGGAAGCAATGGTCCCCATTGCGTTGAGTTCCTCCATGAGATGAGGGAACTTCTGCTGAACTTGGTCCCTGGTGAACCACTTGCCTTGGTGCAGGAGTTGGCCAGCTTTGACAACCCGATACAGTTGGATCTTTTTTTGGCGAGTGTTCTTGATTTGCATGTCCATGATACAATATTTGGTGGCCTGTTCCATGCAGTCTGGGTTTAACTCTGTTGGTGTGAGTTGTTCAGCAATGTCAGAGGTGTCCAGTAGAGGTGGGAAGTAGGGACGAAGGCGGTCCACATTGAATAATGGGTGCAAACCAAGGAATGGTGGAATACTGAGCTCGAAGGCATTGTTCCCTACAGCCTTGGTGATGGTGTATGGCACATATTGGAGTGGGCAAAGCTTGTGGTGGGTTCCATTGAAGCGCTCCTTCTGCAAATGTAGCTAGACTTTTTCTCCCACCTGGAAGTTGTGTGGCACTTGATGTTGATCATGTTGTTGCTTGTACTTAGCATTGGCTCTGTCTAATATGTCATGAACCTATTGGCGGATGTGCTGAATGTGCTTGATGAATTTGTTCGCTTTGTCAGCTTCAGACTGTACATGAGCCGAATCAGCCTGATTAGCCGCAATTGGCATGGCTACGTCAATGGGACATAGTGGCTGGAATCCCAAACCCACCTGAAAGGGGATGTGGTCGGTTGAGTTGTGGAGAGCCCGGTTATAACTGTGTTGTACATACAGGAGGCTCTCATCCCATGTGCGTGGATGCTTTGAATTTTACATGCGCAAAATGTGTACAATCATCATGTTGACGACCTTTGTCTAGCCATCAGTTTGGGGATGGAAAGTTGTGGACTTAGTGAGCTTGGTGTCCAGCATTGACCAGAGGCTAGACCAAAATGTGCTTACGAACTTGTTGTCCCGATCTGAGATGATAGACTCTGGGATCCAAAAGTGCACCCACACTCGTTCAAAATATATTTTAGCAGTGGCTTCTGTTGTGATATTCTTCTTGTAGGCCACAATAATGGCCATCTTCGAGAATCTGTCGACGACCACGAAAACACAGTCATTTCCATGCTTAGTAGAAGAAAGTCCCGACATGTAATCCATGGAGATGGATTCCCAAGGTCGACTAGGGGTAGGTAGCGGAGTACAGAGGCCTTGCTTCTTGATGGTCGGTTTGGAAATGGCGCAAGCAGTGCAGGATCTGATGTACTTCCCGACATCCTGTCGAAGGTTCAGCCAATAGAAATACTTCTGCAATACTACCACTATTTTCTCGACCCCGAAATGTCTAGCAACTCTACTGTAGTGTGCTTCCCATATCATCTTGGCACGCTCACTTGAAGGAACACAAAGGTGTCCCAGGTGACATAACAGTGCATCTTGGAGGTGAAAATTTGGAACTTGTGTACCCCCCAAGAGTGTCTTGTATGTGTGACCAAATTCTGGATCGCTCTTGTAGAGAAGCGGCCAACCAAAATTCGCGTGCCCACAAGAGTTGAAATCGGTGGTTAGCGCCACGATCGGTGGATGCCCCTGTTGAGTAAGAACTGCCCCAATAGCATAGTCAAAGGCGTCTGTCTCAATCTCAAATGGTTGTTGCAAGTCTGGTAATGTGAGCACTGGGGCAGAACAAAGGCGATGTTTCAATTTTACGAACGCCTTCTGTTGAGATTCCGACCAAATGAATTTTTATTTCGCTCCTCCCTTGGTGACTTGACTCAAGGGCCAAGTGATATGAGATAATCCCAACACGAACCTGCAGTAGAAATTAGCAAGACCCGAAAAGCTGCGAATCTCTTTTAGAGTGGTTGGGGCTGGCCAATCCCGAATGAATTGGGTCTTAGTTGGATCCACATGCACCCTCCTTTCATCAATAATGTATCCCAAATATTGAACCTCGGTCATGCCAAAAGTGCACTTCTCCAAATTGGCACACAACTTGTGTTGCCGCAGTCTTTGGAGGACTTGTCGGATGTGGTGGAGGTGTTCTTTCCAATTCTGGCTAAAGCTCAGAATGTCATCCAAGTACACCACTACAAATGAGTTGGTGAATGGCCGCAAGATGTCATCCATCAACCTCATGAAGTTTGCGGGAGCATTTGTCAACCCGAAAGGCATGACCAGCCATTCAAAAAGGCCCTCCTTGGTTTTGAAGGCAGTGTTCCACACATCATTAGGGGAATTTTGAGGTCTAAAATGGGCCTCCTAAGAAAATTATAAAATAATAGTGGAAATAATAAAATAAGATTTGATTACACCATCAAATTTTAAAGGAAAAAAAGAAAAAACTACTTTTTGAACTCGTATTTTCAACTTATCTCCCAAAGTTTTTACTCAAATTTCGAACAGGAGTACTTGTTGGATGCAAAATTTAATTTTTCATCAAAGGAGTACCCATGTTGCATACTTTCAATGGACCCTGCTACACGAAAAATGAGAAATACATGAAAAACGTGATTGCAATTACATTTTTTCATGTATTTCTCATTTTTCGTGTAGCAGGGTCCATCGAAAGTATGCAACATGGGTACTCCTTGGATGAGGAATTAAATTTTGCATCCAACGAATACTCCCACTTGAAATTTGAGTAAAAAAATTGGGAGATAAGTTGAAAAAGTAGTTTTATTATTTTATTATTTTTTAATATTTTTACCATTTTACTTAAAAAATGGTGAATCATCCCCCGTGGTTGAAATCATCATCTTGAATCCTATTGGTTCTTATAAATTTTATTTTGGTTGTAAATTTTTCTTAGGAGGCCCATTTTAGACGTCAAAATTCCACTAATGCGGAGGGTTCTATTGGTACCTGGTGATACCCAGACTTCAAGTCGATCTTGCTGAAAGATTTTGCCCCTTTGAGTTGGTCCAGAAGGTCATCAATCCATGGGATCGGGTACCTATTCTGGACAGTGATCTTGTTCAGCGCCCGATAGTCAATACAGAGTCTGCAAGTCCCATTCTTCTTTTGTACCAACACGATCAGGCTCCCACAGGGTGATGAACTCCGCCGGATGTGACCTTTCTGCAGCAGCTCCTGAATCTGCCTCTTGATTTCATCGTTCTCCATAATAGAGCGCTGATAGATCGGTCCATTGAGTAGTGGCACACCTAGGGTCAGATCAATGGGGTGCTTGACCTAACAGTGTAGAGGCACCTTTGTGGGTGAGGTGACGATGTCCCCGTACTCCTCCACAACCTTGTCCATTTGATGTTGTCGTGCAGAGGAGCCCTGTCTGGAGGTCATGGCCACAGTCTTCTTCTTGCCCTAGGGGCGGATCATCAGGAAAACAAATTTCTAGGTTTTTTAAATGAGCTTACTGCATTGTTTTACAGTAACCAAAGAGATAGCGGCAGGTGGTGGTACCTCTGGTATCCTGTACAGCTTATTTCCCAAAGCAACAATAACAGCGCGAGGTCGGGACTCATACACAGCAAGTTTCTTCCACAAGTATGGTTGGCCTAATAATACATCACAAACATCAAGAGCAGTAATGTCACATAATACCTCATCTGTGAAGGGCTTGATGTTGTAGGGAAGGCAGCACTGCTGGCTGACGCGGAGATCCCGTCCTTGGTGAAGCCACCCGATGGTGTATGGTTGTGGGTGTGATGTGGTCGGCAAGCCCAACCGCTTCACGACGTCTGCTGAAATGAGGTTCTTTTGGCTCCCATTGTCGACAATGAATTGTAGCAAGGAACCCTTTAACCACATCTGGGAGTGGAAGAGACGCTCTCCCTCCTCTGGATATTCCGGTTCTTCCTTCTGGATCTTCGCAGTGGCAACAGTGGCGTTGGGCTCCGCATCAATAATATGTTTCCCTTTGTCATTCCCCTTGTCAAGTTCTGATTCAGAGTCAGAGCATGCATCTAATTCAGAAGCCCTCATCTTGGCCACCAGTGATTTCTTGGCCTGACACTGACTTGTGTTGTGAGTGGAGCTCTTATGGAACTCACACCACTTTCCTGTGTCCTTCTTTGGCTTCGCGGTGTTGTTCTTTGCTTGTGGCTTTGGCAAGTTGTCTTGGGCCACCATGCCTTAGCTTTTCCCTTTGTTCTGCGGTTAAGGGGCACCTTTCCCTTGCTTTTGATTCACAGATCCAAAGTCTCGCTTCTTCTGTTTGAATTTCTGCTCAATCTTGGTAGCATACCGGTATGTCGTACCAAGAAAGGAGATGCCGAGGAACTCCATTTCCTCCTGATTGTATCTTTGCAGAAAACTGTGATACTTTAGCACCAAATGTTTCTCTGAATCTTCGATACCCAACTTTGTGCACAGGGTATGGAACAGATTCGTCAGCTCATGCACATCTTGATCCCTTTGTTGTCATAGCGTGGTCCATTGTATGTACTTGTCCTCATAGCTCCCCACGGGATAGTATTATTCCTTAATGGTGTCTCGGAAATAATTCCAAGTCGGTACAGCTGAGAACAGAGAGGGTTATGTCTCGTCCTTTTTCTCATAGTAGGTTTCCCACTAGTCCTTGACATAGGGGGTAGCTTTGAGGAGTGCACAAATAATCTTCTCCCCGTCGAAAAATTCATGAACCAAGAAATATCCTTCTAATATATTCAACCATCTATCTACAGCATCTTCATCTATTTCACCCTCAAATATGAGAATGTCAAAGTTTACTTGTACCTTAAAGGGAGTCGCGCCTCCAGAGTGGCTGATGGATGTAGATGCACCGCCAGTGGGCAGTCGTTGAAGGATCTGGGCAAAGTTATCCATCATCGCGTTCCTTTGTTTTTCGAGGGCCTCCTCGAGAAATATTTTGATAGGATCTCTTGCTCCCTCATCTTTCTTTTCATCCCCCATGGGCATCTGTCGGGGTTTGCGAGGCTGATCTTGCAAAGGTTCAACCAGATCGAGCCCTAACTCCTTATACCCCGACCTCGTTGGGGACATGTAAATAAATATCAAGAAAAAGAAAACCGCTCTGATATCACTGATCCGAATTTATGCAGGAATGCAATAGAATACACATATAACCATAAATACAAATATGCAGCGGAAATAACACGTCATTTCATTAATATCAAAGAACTGAAATTTGCTTACAGACATAATGGAAATAAACTAGCTAAGGTGCTGGTAGCTTATCTATGAGAAGAGATGTGGCGGCTACAGGCCTCTAAACTCTGTGTTACAATGAGGCTCAAAGGCCTATATATTATTTGGAAACAACGGAAAACCCTAATAATCCAAAAACCTAACCCTAGGATATGAAACGGCAAAATATGGGCCCCGTCGGGGTAAATTGGTACATCAATTTCTCGGGGTCGTAACTTTGGCATACTATCTCCGTTTGACGCACATGATACATCGTTAGAAAGATCTATCTGAGGACTACAACTATTGACTACAAATGTAGATCTTGGAACATAATTAACTTTGCCAAAAGTGTGATGCCCAAAAAATGTCGTTTAGGGCCTCAAAACGGCTCCGGAAGTTCAAGACCCGAAAAACTGCTAAAAATAGTAAGTTGTGCCAAAACTAAAAAACTAAAAGAGGCAACGGTGGGGCCCCAAGTGGAATAGGCAGGTGGCCACCAATATGCACCTGGATCAAAAGCTACCCAAATTTCAACAGAAAGGTGAGCTATGAACATTATGATTATAACTTGCAACACTGGTTGATCAAGTGCAAGTGACAGCATGATGTTGAGTCAGGGCACCTTGAGATCTAGTATCATTACATCTGCAACATGGTGCAAAGGAAAACAATAAGGTTTGAGTACATCTCCATCGATGAGCATCCATCTGATGTTATATTAAAGTCGTTTCTCAAGATAAGTTTGTGTACTTTCAAGACAAGTTAAGCTTGTGGATATTACCCCTCTCATTGAGAGGAAATACTTATTTGACACTAGCATAGATGGACATTCTCCTAGTAGGGAGAATGGGTTCGAGGCCCAAAGAGCTCAACAAGAAGGGTTAAGTGCCCCTCAGAGGAGTCTCGATTACACATCAAGAAAGGATGTAGTGAGGTATTTGAGTATTAGACCCTGATCACACACTAGGAAGGGTGGAGTGAGGTCCTTCAGCATTTGGACCCTAATCACACACGAAGTAGGGAGGAGTGAGGTCCTAGACCCTGATCACACACCAGGAAGGGTGGAGTGAGGTCATTCAACATCTGGACCCTAATCACACGTCAGGTAGGGTGGAGTGAGGTCTTGGAGCATGATCACACACCGGATGGGGTGGAGTGAGTCCTTTCAACATCTAGACATAATCACCAACCGGGAAAGGTTTGAGTGAGGTCTTAGCCCAGAGTGCTCACCAAGAAGGGTGAGTGAGTGTCTGCTAGTTAAGGGTCTCAGCATTTTGGCTTAGGGAGAGGCCATGGGATTTGAGAACTGATCACTCTGGAGGAGTGAGTCCTGATATGTTGATGACATTATCATGGGTTTGGTACAGCCCCATATATGGCCACTAGCAGATGTTGATGGTAAATGATTGACGATAAGATGTTGATGTAGGTCAAGGGTGTTGACCTAGAAAATGAATGAATTGAACATTTTCTTAAAGAAATCATGTATACAAAGAACATCTAGATAGTCATTATGAATACGTCCCCAGCTAAAAGAAGGTGTTGAAATTTATAGTTATGGTTAGTCTTCATAATATTTGTGATATTGAAAAATGAATTATATTTGGAAAAGAAAAATTATGAAGCATGTTCTTCATACTTGCAAGAAAAAGAATTGTTTTAACAAAATTACCAATCAAACGAGAACTATAACCTCAAAACGAGAACTCTAACCCAAAAAACATGAAAAAAACAGCCTGAACCGAAAAATTGTATCTCGGAATAACCTTCTTTTTTTGAGGTAAATTTTCAACATTTTTTAAAAATGGAAGTCAACGCCAAATTTTTTTGTGCAAAAAACACCCTAAAAATGAAAAGTGTTGATGCCATAATAATGTCGCCAATTTTTTGTATGCAAAAAACACCCCGAAAACAAAAAGTGTTGATGCTGAAATAATGTCTTTTTTTTTTCAAGGTAAATTGTCATCATCTTTTAATAATAACGTTAAAGATAAAATATCATGACTCTGAAAAACCTTAAAATTCTAACGATAGACATGACATTAAAGATAAAATATCAAAAGTCTTAAAATTCCAATGATTTTTAGGCATGGTATTAAAGATAAAACATCATGTCTATGAAAATATTACCTCTTTGAAAATACTTAAAATTCCAACAATTTTCAGCCATGGCATTAATATTATTTTAAAAAATTATTACTATTTAATTTATATTAATTTGCTTTTATTTTAAGTTTATCATATTAATAACAATTTATTAAATATAATTTTTTTTATATAATGTATTGAAATCAGTGGATATGAAACACTTCAGTTATGATGAACGAACAACTTTACAAAACAAATGAATTTATGTGATTTTGGAGTTTTTGATATTCTGAGAATTAAAACATTTATTTTTTTGCAAATTTCTGTAAATATTTTATTTTTAAATAATTTAAAGATTTTGAAATTTGCAAATTGTTTTTTATAATATATATATATATATATATATATATATATATATATATATATATTATTTTCATATATTATAATAATAATAATAATTTATTAATCCAAATTAATAAACATATTAAAGCTTATGCAAAAAAAAATTATTGTTTCTACAATCCTATCGATCACTAAGGAAGTACACCATCAAAAAAAAATTGTTTTCCTAGACTTATTACTTCTACATATATTTTATTTATGACATTTATATATCCAATCAAATATATTGAGAATATAATAATAATAATAATAATAAAATTAAAAAAAAATGATAATAACGCCTAAATAAAAAAATTATATTTTAACATTTATTAAAAAAAAAAAAAAAAAACAATATATAAAATATATTAAAAAATACAATAAATATATATATATATATATATATATATATATATATATATATATATATTAAACATTAAAAAAAATAGAAATAACTTTTATAAAATCAAAATTTTAAAAATAAAAACAAACAAACAAACAAAAATAAAAAAACATAATTTAAAAAAAAAACAAATTTAAAAATAAATAAATAAATAAATATTAAAAAAACATAATTTAAGAAAAGAATTAAAAATTTTGACAAAGACAAAAGAAAAATAAAAATAATATTGGTGAAATAAATTAAAAACAAAAAAACCATTAAAATAAATAAATAAATAACATTAAAAAAAAACACACAATAAAAACAATTAAAAAAAGCTTTAAAAAATAATAATAATAATAATAATAACATTAAAAAAAAATTAAACTGGTAACAAAAAAGAACTTTGAAAAAATAAGAAATTAAAAAACAAATTAAAATTTTATTTTTAAAAAAATTAAAAATAATTAAAAATTTTGAAAATAATAATTAAATACATAGAAAAATATTTAAAAAAAAACATTAAAATTTTTTTTTAATTAAACAATAAAAAACATTAAAAAACAAAATTTTTAAAAATATATATATAATAAAATAAAACATATTAAAATCTATTAAAAATAATAATTAAAAAAAATCATTTCAAAAAAAGCAAAAACATCTTTAAAAAATAAAACAAAACAAAAAAAATAATAATAATATAAAATTTAAATTTAAAAATAAAATAAAATAAAAAATTTGGCCCTGGGCAGGGAACTCGATTCTGGGAAACGACCTCTCTGCCTAGGTGGTCGAGGGGCCTGGCCCTTGGGTGGACACAGTTCCCCACCTGCCTAGGGGCCAGGTCCTGCAGCCCCCTGGGGCGGGGAGGTCGATTTGATTCCAAGAATAGACTTCCCCACCCACCCAAGGGTCAGACCCCATGACCAGCTGGGGCGGGGAGGTCGATTTCGAGAATCGACCTTCTCGCCCCAGGCGGCGACGAGGCCTGGTTACCGGGCGAGTGGGAGCTGGCAACCAAGCCCCGCAACCGCCTTGTGGCGGGAGGTCGATTGCACGCAGCTCCCGCCCGTCTGAAAGTCAAGCCCCGCAGCCACCCAAGCGAGGAGGTTGATTCCCAGAATCGGCCTCCCACCCCAAATGGCCATGGGGCGGGCAGGAGCCAACAGTCAAGCCCCACGACTGCCTAGTGGAAGGAGGCCGATTGCACACAGCTCTCGCCCGCCCAGGGGCCAAGCCCCGCGGCCACCTAGGCAGGGAGGTTGATTTCCATAATCGACCTCCCCGCCGAGGTGGCCGCGGGGCGGGCCCAATTTCACTTTTTTTTTAATTTAAAATATATATATATATATATTTCATTTATTTTTAAATTCTCTTAAAAAAAATCATTTTTAAATTTTGTATTTTATTCTTTCTTTCTTTTTTTCTTTTTTCTTTTTTTTTTTTTTTTAATGTTTTATTAACAACATGAAAATCACCAACATTTAAAAAAAATATCCACACTTATAAAAAAAAAAAAGAGTGTAAAAAATAAGTCTTATAAACAAAAATATGTTGATGTTGCATCAACACTTTTCAAAATTAGCATGAAAATCACAAACATTTAAAACAAATGTTCGTACTTGATAAATAAAAGAATTTAAAGTCTCAAAAATCAACCCTCTAAAACAATGGTTGATTCTTGATATAGTGTGGCATAATGTGACTTGTGGCAAGCTTGGAGGACATCTTATGACCTTATTACAGAGGTCTTTTGATTAGATTTGTGGAGAGTTGGCTTAGTCTTTGGTGGTTGGTCTGGTTAGTTGGCTTTGATGTATCTCTTGTTGCATTGATTGTCTAAGGAAAAGGTTGACTAGGTTTCCCCATTGTGGACTTTCCAAGGATAAAAAGCTTTGTATTCCCTAGGTGGTTGTCTCTTTGTGTATCTACTATCTTATGTTGATATCCTCTGTGTAATTATTGAATGATGGAATTAATGAGTAAGAAGGGAATGAGATCATAATCATTAGAAATAATTATCAGCTAAGAAGACTTCTTAAAAATCAACAATAGTGCCATGGAGATCGGATAAGGGCCATGTGAATGCCACATAAGGGCCCCAAGGATGACATGTACACCATTATGTTTACATGGCAATGCCACATGGGCCACACATGGATACCATGTGGCAACACCATGATGGTGTGGATCAAACTATTAAGTGGCAATGCAACATGGACCACACATTGATGCCACGTGGCAATTCAAAGCTTATGTGGTTCTATATGATTGGTTAAACTTCAAATGAACATAACTTTCAATCTAAGAATCAGATTGCAATGAAATTTATATTGCCAAAAAGCTCTAGACAAACTGAACGCAATGGTAGTATTTGTTTCGAGTTTTAATGACATTGGAATAAATAATATAACAAAAAAAAATGGTAACCCCATCTTCATAACAAGCTTCTGACATTGAGTTTCAAGTTTTGATATTGACATTCTTTGGATAAGATTACTTCTTGGTTTGTGAGGATGAAACCCCTTTGCAAGTGGCATTCTTCACGTTATTTAGAGATGTAATCTAGAAAAATATCTTGGTGATTTTACACAGAAATCACTGTTGGGCTTCATTATTGGTTTGATATCATTAGTTTAGAGTAGTTCTAAGGATCTTCGTGGCAACAAAGAAGATTTTAGAGCTTGCTACAATACCATTGCTAGAATAACATTGCTACGGTGATTTTGGATATTTCAATTCAAAATCAGATTTATGCACTTCCAGATTTCATGGGTATGCTTGAAATGTTATTTTAAAGCATTTTGGTTATCTGAGTATTGTTCATTTTGATCATACATTTTGGTTATCTGAGTATTGGTTATCTGAGTTATAATAGTTTGTGGGTTTTCTTAAATAATGTTATTCCTTAAGATATTTTATTGCTGCTAGAAATTTGAGTTATATCAATTTGTGGGTTTTCCTAAACATTGTTATTTTCTGAGATATTTCATTACTGCCAGTGCTAACATTGTCAAAAAACAAAATGTGGATGTATGTTATAATATCTTATATTTCCTTCTACGAACTTTCATAATCATCAAATATGACAAATTGTTGTATATATATCTTCTCATCAAAACAGTTATATAAATCTAAAAATTGTCAAAAAAACAAAATGTGGATGTATGTTACAATATCTTATATTTCCTTCTTCGAACTTTCATAATCATCAAATATAACAAATTGCTGTATATATATATCTTCTCATCAAAACAGTTATATAGATCTGAAAAAATTTATTGGAGACCCTCTAATGCCTCTAGAATCCTCCACCTCTGAAAGCATGTGCATAACATCTTTACTTCTCTATTTCCCCTGTAATAAAACCAATCTCTGATAAAACAAAATAGCCCTGATGATCCATCTGTTGCAAAAAGATCTAAATTTTTTATTTTGAGCAAAAATAAAATAGAATACAAAACCAACACCAACACCGTCCCGTCTTCCCGACGTGGGATCCTCCGACATAAGAGTAAATTGAGCATAGCATTTTGTTATTAATTAAAACTACACATGGCCCAATATTGATTCTATACAATCCGAATTAAAACCTTGCCATAACAGCAAGAAACCTGTAGAAGCCAATAATCCTCCACAGCCTCTTACTGATTATTTAACGAGCTAATTGTTATTGTTGAAAATCACCATTAAAACGACTGATGTGAAAATGTCCATATACATTTCATATCTATTCAAAAAAAAAAATGAGAATTCATTACATCAATCAACAACAGTAAGCACCATAAGAATGTAAACAATTTCAGCAATTCTAGTTCTGGCAACCAAGTTTACCCTGGTTAGATTTGGTTAGATTTATAAAAATATTATGCAAGACGACTTAGTCTGGTTAGATTTAATAAAAATAATATGCAAAAACAACTTTACGATTTTGTATGGTTAGAGTTTCAAGTTTTGATATTGACATTCTTTGGAGAAGATTACTTTTTGGTTAGTGAGGATGAAACCTCTTTGCAAGCGATATTCTTCATGTTATTTAGAAATGTAATCTAAAAAAATATCTTGGTGATTTTACACAGATATCACTGTTGGGCTTCATTATTGGTTTGATATCATTAGTTTAGAGTAGTTTTAAGGATCTTCATGGCAACAAAGAAGATTTTAGAGCTTGCTACAATACCATTGCTAGAATAACATTGCTACGGTGATTTTGGATATTTCAATTCAAAATCAGATTTATGCACTTCCAGATTTCATGGGTATGCTTGAAATGTTATTTTAAAGTATTTTGGTTATCTGAGTATTGTTCATTTTGATCATACATTTTGGTTATCTGAGTTATAATAGCTTGTGGGTTTTCTTAAATAATGTTATTTTTTAAGTTATTTCATTGTTGTTAGAAATTTGAGTTATATCAATTTGTGGGTTTTCCTAAACATTGTTATTTTCTGAGATATTTCATTACTGCCAGTGCTAACATTGTCAAAAAACAAAACGTGAATGTATTTTACAATATCTTATATTTCCTTCTTCGAACTTTCATAATCATCAAATATAACAAATTGTTGTTTATATATCTTCTCATCAAAACAGTTATATAGATCTAAAAATTGTCAAAAAAAAATACCAAAATGTAGATGTATGTTACAGTATCTTATATTTCCTTCTTCGAACTTTCATAATCATCTTATAACAAATTGCTGTATATATATCTTCTTATCAAAACAGTTATATAGATCTAAAAAAATTATTGGAGACCCTCTAATGCCTCTAGAATCCTCCACCTCTGAAAGCATGTGCATAACATCTTTTTTTCTCTATTTCCCTTGTAATAAAATCAGTCTATGATAAAACAAAATAGCCCTGATGATCCATCTGTTGCAAAAAGATCTAAATTTTTTATTTTGAGCAAAAATAAAATAGAATACAAAACCAACACCAACACCAACACCAACACCAACACCGTCCCGTCTTCCCGACGTGGGATCCTCCGACATAAGAGTAAATTGAGCATAGCATTTTGTTATTAATTAAAACTACACATATGGCCCAATATTGATTCTATACAATCCGAATTAAAACCTTGCCATAACAGCAAGAAACCTGTAGAAGCCAATAATCCTGCACAGCCTCCTACTGATTATTTAACGAGCTAATTGTTATGGTTGAAAATAACCATTAAAATGACTGATGTGAAAATGTCCATACACCATATACATTTGATATCTATTCAAAAAAAATGAGAATTCATTACATCAGTCAACAACAGTAAGCACCATAAGAATGTAAACAATTTCAGCAATTCTAGTTCTGGCAACCAAGTTTAGCCTGGTTAGATTTATAAAAATATTATGCAAGACGACTTAGTTTGGTTAGATTTAATAAAAATAATATGCAAAAACAACTTTACGATTTTGTATGGTTAGATTTATTAAGTATTATGCAAATCAACTTCACAAGAGGACAGTCGTATCATCTGCAGATGAAATCAAGTAGTTGACAGAAGATCAAGGTGTTTGAAAGCAATTATGAGGTGTATCTTAGTTGCTAGTGAAACTGCATAATTCAATTACCCCTCAACTTTAACAAAACCAGTAAATAATCAATTTCGAAGATAAGAATATCAAATAAGAATCGGAGGGATTAATTCAATCAGTTGTCATCAATGTTTCTGCGCATTAACCTAGTACATAATCAATTTAGATTATCATGATTCAATTACCTTTCATCTTTAATAAAACCAGTAAACTGGCGTAGATTCATCTTAATTCCGGATCTATTAAGCGCCGAGAAGGATCAAATCTCTCGAGGTGCAAACCTTTTCTCAAGTTTTGCACTCAAAAAAGAGGTTTGCAGCTGGAGAGATTTGATCCCTCTCGGCGCTTGATAGATCCGGAGTTAAGATGGATCTACGCTGGTTTCTTTACCATACCTATTTTCTTTACTATGGTATTTGGCCCATATGCTTGTTATATAATTAGATTTTTATTTATAATCATATTTGATATATTTTTATTTATTTACCTTACCTCTTTATTCCTCTTTTACCTCTTTTATATTTATTTATTTATCATACCTCTTTATACATTTTTTGTATTTATTTATTTACCATACTTCTTTTATAAATATGGTATTTGGCCCATAGTATTTAGCCCATGGTATCAATATTAAATAAAACATCGCTTACTTCAATGTGTTAATTTTTTTTGTTAAAGGTAAATTTCACGTATATAATAAAGCAGTTATTAAATGGGTGAGATAATTTACTATCCATTCAAATTATATAAATAATACATGGTTGTATTTTAATAATTATTCTCAACCCATTAATAAGTTAAAAAAAGTTATATATAATTTAAATATTCAAGTTATATAATATTAAAGATTAGGTTAATGCTTTGGCCAACATTAGCAAAAATAAAATTTATTATTTTTTGAAGAAGTGACATACTTGACATCAGCGTCATACTGGGCTGTAGATTGCGTAATCAATTTAGAAGATAAGAATATCAACTAATAACACAAAGAATTAATTCAACCAGTTGTCATCAATGTACCAACAAGTGTGCAGTTATGGTTTTCAAGCTTCTGTGGTTATTGTTTATTGAAAAAATCTCCAGATTATCCAGTGTTATAAAACAATGATCATCAATGTACCAACAAGTGTGCAGTTTGAATCTCTTTGAATTAGATTTGACAAATATGAGAAATACTAAAATGTAAAAATACTCCAATAATATATCCATACAATAACCTACCAAAGACTGGCATCCCAAATTATGATGAAATTATTAACCAGAGTGTACAGAGCGTCCCATAGACTACCATGTTACATAAAAACAAGATATGCCATGCCTCTAGAATTCAGGGTAAACCGGTCACAAAAGTTAAAAAATGCTTCCAATTATGGATCAAATAATAATCTACCAAAAACTGGCATGACATGTTAAATGATGTGCTCCAGCCTCGGTGTCATTACCTTTTCGTATGTACAACATATGTTAGTGTCATACATACAGAAAAAACATAAAAGATGGCTCTTATTATTGTTACATTACTGCTGACCTTTTTCAAGCGCCAGAACCTTGTGCTTTTATAAATTTTACATGTGCACGGCATTCTTCAAATGGACTCAAAGGCACAATGTGGAACATGGCCTTTTGCGTGTTAACAAGATCATGCTATACCTTCTCCACTGCAGTATGTGATTATATGGAAAAGCAACTACATAAAATTAACAATTAGCTCATAAACCTAATCTCAAGATGCAAAATCATCAGCCGATTCTTGGGCTTCCTAGAGAAGGAAAATGCTTGTGTCACACAACATCTGCATCAACTCATTATCGTCGCGGCCTTGGCTTGCAGCTGAACTCTGCTAAAAGCGCAGTGTGATCAGAAGACCACTCAGGTGAGGGAAGTGCCGTGTCCTTCCTTATAATCCCCTCATCCAATAGCTCCAGTAGAGACTCCACTTTTAATGAATCCGCTGCATAAGGTGTATTAAATTTAATCAAAAGTAACCAACAAAACAAAACATTGGATTCAAATTTGCTGCTCTACAATAAAAATTAAAACAAAGCCTCGGATGCACATACATACAAACAAGTCCAACAATTTTCGTAAGTTTATGGCGTAAAAATAAAGGATGTGCACAAGAAAACAGCAAATTTACCTGTATAGAAAATGTAATCGAGGGTTCCAATAAAATCCCGGGTACAATTGGTGAATAAAGGTTCGTTAGTTGCAGGATCCATTCGTTTTCGTTGACGATCAAGGCCTGATCCCCCTCCAACCATTCTAGTAAAGGAAGATGAATAGGCACTAACCTGAAAAGTAATTGAATTAGAAACAATAACCTGAATAAAGTCATATTCATTAAATAATTCAATGATAAATATATACAGAAATTAGACCCAAAATGGCCCTATAAATTATTTAAAAAAAAAAAAAAAAAAATAACAATCCAATAAAGAACAAACAAGACGTCTTACCAGGGGGAGTTTGTGGCAAAGCTTGCTTGCAGGGTGTAAAATACCAAGAGGATCTGTGGTCAACTCTGGATGCGATGGTTCAACCCTTCCAGTTGCAAGTAGTTCATGAGGGGCACTGTAACATAGCAGGCACATAATGAATAACTATCCACTAGCCCTTCTCACTGTCAAAACAGACCATGATTAAATTATTCTAGAAGAGATTTTTAGTGACCTTCCAGGAGTAGAGTTGAAGTCACCGCAAACCAGCATAGGAATGTCTGCACTGAGAGCTATCTTTTCAAGTCCTTTCAGAAGCGTATGCACCTAGTATCAATGAAGAACCATTTTCTTATTTAATCTAACGTTTGACATCGATGTAAGGGATAAGGAGAAACATATTAAACATTAAAACATACCTGCCACAGTTTGACATCTTTGAGTTCCGGATTACTGATTATATGTGTGTTTGCCTACAGACAAATGAGAATTTAATGACTTATCTGATCAGAATTAATCTCTACACTCAATGATCTACTATGCTTGTTAGTTATCAAAGAGCAACAAATAACATAGATATAGGACAAAGAACATACCACACAGAGAAGTTGGCTCTTCGCTGAAGAACCAGGGTTTATGTCCTTGGCCTCCAAAACTACAATTAGTGCAACGTTGTCCTAAAAACACCAAAAATAATTAGAACACTGCTATACACCTAGATTTAATGAATTATGGAGATCTGTGACAAACAAAACAGTAAATGCTGCAAACAGAACAAATTTCGAAGTGATTCATACCTTGAGCAACCGATGGAAAGCACCCGTTTTCTGACCTGTTGGCACAAGTACCTCTGCCACGGATTGTGCAGCTTTATTGAATTCAACCTACAGCACGTTGACACATTAAATAACAAATTCTCACTGGAGACAAACCTGCTAAATAGATTTCTGTTTTTGGTGTAAAAACGTCTACCTCATATTTCTTCACTAGTGAGAAGCGCTCACGGCGGAAAAATGTTGCACACCCATCAATTACATATGTTGAACGTGTATATACCTGGAATCCATATTTACAATTTTACTTGATATGACAGTAAAAAGCTAAAAGCAATTTATATTGCATGTCAACAAGCGTGCACAGAAATAAATAAATGAAATGAACTTGAACCTCTGTGGTCTTCTTCTTATAAACAGCTGCATATCCATTCTTTTCAAATTCAGGTGCAAAAAAATCTTCAAAATGATCACTCTGGACCTGCTTGAGAACCAAAAATGGGATTCACCCATTACTTACTATTATTCTGACCTATCAGAGATTACAAAGTATATCAAATATGAAAGGTGGTTTCAAAATCCTGCTTCTATACCTTTGTGAGCATTATGAAATATAGTAGACCAAACACATACCAAAAAGGATCCATACCTCTTGAAGGCAAACAATATCTGCATCGTAACCAATAATTTCTCGCAGCAAGTTCTGTCGACGATATGGCCATGAAAGAGCCCAAGGAGGACAATATGTGTATATTTCGTTAGTAGCATATAGGTCTGCAAGCACATTATATGAGAGTACAGTAAAGTTTCCCGAAACTGCATTATGGATTCCTAGCTCCAAATTCCCTTCAAGACCATTAACTGGTATTAAACACCGCGGAGTAGGCGAAGGGGCTGGAATAACACAACCAGTGATCAAAGTAATTGCGGGGGCAAACGATAGTCCCGTAGTTGCATCAAGAGCTACGCATTCCAACTTCAAAACATGGCCCACATCATCAATTGTTGGTGTATATGTCTTTGAACATCCAACCTCGTACCATGTCCCCCCACCAGCCCCTTCTGTAGTATTTGCAGGTCTTGAAAATACGGAACCATTATTCAGCCCTGCACCTTGAATTCCATTGTTATAAATTGGACCAACTGTTCCACCTGTAGCAAGCACTCCTGACACACTGCCACCAAACCGCCCAAGTAGTTCATCATCCTCGGCTCCATTTTCACGTACAGTATCTGTTGATCGTGCATGTAATGCGCGATGATGACGCCATGAATCTGAGAAGCACTTTTCTGAGCAGTGATAGCTCTTTGCAACAGGTAACTTTGCCTTGACACAACCAACACATTGTAGAGTGGCTTCTTTTGATGGATGCACACTGCAGATCGGAACTTTCTTGTCAGTCTGAACACGATACCTGCCCAGATTGTAATTTAATGTAATTTGCATGTCATATATCCAAACAGAAAAACAAAACAAATAATATAAACAATTTGTGTGAAACAGAAAGGCCCATGCAAAACTATTATTCAATCTTCCTACCTAGAAAACAAAAAAAAGGCAACTTGCAGTTACAATTCTAACAGTCAAACAGTTTTCTTAAACATCACATCACCATAACTTTAAGATGTCTCTCTGTGGAACACATCAAACAAAACACTGTCGTTGAAAAACATATTTGAAAAAGGTCCTAATGTCGCTAATTAAACTGTCACTACAAACATAATGAATGGTTACATACTGCCACAGAATGTTCTAGTTAGATAGAATGCCAATGTTCTAAACAATTAAACTAGAATAGATTGAGTAAATTTATTGATCATATTTTGATCCCTGTCAACATTCTCAAGTTTAAGATGTATCCATGCTATTTTTTATAATTATTAAATAAACACAATAAGAAGGAAAAACAGATTCAGTTTTTTCTTTTAATAAGTCAGCATTACATACAAACATCTCCCCACAACATGGGTGTATATCACCTCACTCTTCTAAGTACAATAATGGACGTTGAAATTTAACATGATCAAGGATCTCATCAATTTGATATAGAAATTGCACAATAGAATCCTGTCAACTGGTTTTTCACAGTTACAAGCCTTCTTCGCTTAGCAAAACTAAAAACAAAACTGAAAGCTTCAAATTAGGGATCAATTCCCTTGTAAGTTCTGCTTGAATGAGGTATTCTAAAATCAAACTCTGCTTCATAGAACACTTGGCATAGAGTTCATAATCTGACACAAAATACTCATTGTCCAGTGTCCAACCTTGAGTTGAAACTTCAGACAATGCAGAGTTAAAAGTGGCAAGTTTGCAAAATGAATGCAAGGAAGGTACTATGTTATCACCAGGGATATAAACTACTGGCAATATCAGGGAAAAAAAATACAAAAATAATCATTTTTCCAATTTTTTAACTTCTAAATCAGCGTCAACATCACGCATTGCTACATAAATATGAAAATAAAACTGATATATAAGATGTATAAGATATCAAGTGGTACATCAGATATCGATACTGAAATATGATATTTATCCGGAATCATAATTTCTGACAGGATGACACAAAATCACATCAAAACAAAAATACATATATCTCGTTAGATGAATCAAGGCAATGAAAACAATGGATTTCCTGTTTTTTACTTAATGGAAAATGGTCACCGGTTGACCCCAAAAACTTGATCTAGACCAGAACTGGAAAAAAAAACTGGACCAAAAGACCGGTCGACCAAAAAGTACATAAAATATTCATAATTTGAAAAAAAACATAGAATTCATGTGCATCCAAATGAATCCAAATCATTATACACACATATGCAAAGTTTCTGATGTATATAGCAAATTTGCATATAACCAAGATAGAAACAAGTGCAATCCATCTTTGAACCAAAATATGTCAACATATAGGCTCTCTAAGTCACATGACACAAGGACACATAAATACAAGTATTTGACACGAAACACGGTAACCCTGGAAACAGAACACCGGGATTCATATATATATATATAAATTTTATTCGGTAATAATCACATGTGAAAGAACATTGCTGACGCGTTCCGAACCAACCAGTATGGTTCACCATCAGGACTAGGTGAGAGATCAGATCAAGACATTGAGTTTAAATAGATGTAGAGATGACTAAACTAGCCGTTAGAATAACGGCTAGTTTGACTCCGAAGGGAATAAAGAGGATTAATTTTATTCTAGTAATATAGTACCTAAATCCATATTTTTTAGAAATTAAAACATCTACAGATATGAATCATGGTGATATCTATTAGTAATTTACTAATTTAGTATTTACAATTTTAGAACTAGTTAGTTTACTAATTTACTACATCAATGATATAACATTATATACCAACCAATATATACAAAGTTATATAACGTTGACTCAGGTTCAATAAACCCTTCTTTATCATGTTGGTTCAGGTTTATAACTTCCCACGTCAAATCTCATAAAAAACCCTTTCTTATTAAATTATTAATGTATAGTTAGATTCATAAACAAACAATGTTGACTCAGGTGCATAACTTCCTACAAACTCAATAAAAATTCAAATCTTATAAAACCCCTTTCTTGTTGGGCTTAGTAATGCAAAGTCAAAACTTAGAGAACCCCTTCCTTATCATGTTGGTTCGGGTTCATAACTTCCCACATAGTACAAACTCTATTTTTGGTTTCAATTCTTATTTTGTGTGCTTACACCCAAACGAAAAAGGAACCGGATCAGTTCATGCACATATGGCGACTCGTGAGGTATCGTGCTCTTTGGTCTTGACTAGACGCATTCATACTCGGACTCATTTAACTTGTAAATAAAATTATTAACTTACCTTGTTGATTCGCACTAGTTTGTGGCCTTCAGAAAAACAGACAAAAAAAAAGAAAACATAGCAAGTCTGATTAGTCGCGCAAGCAAAAGGTGAAAAGAGTTTTCTCAACTCCAGCAAGGTGTGAAAATGCAAACAGCTAACTGGGCTCTAGAAAACCTCACAAAAAGAGACACAAAAAATGATAAAAAACCAAGATGCGGTGTTTTAAATTGGGATTTTCGTGGGACACGTGTCCTAAAATCAAAATACGTTAGGGCACATTTTGGACAGTCTAAAAACATGTCATGATTTTAGGACATGATGAAAATCGTGTCTGACACAAGGAATATGGGAAACGACACATTAAGGGACATGTCCTGTGAGTTAGGAAGCTCTAAATGGCCTCTAGATTCCAAAAAAATCATGCTACAACAAATAGATAAATGGCCCTTTAGAGTCCAAAACATGTGACAACAAATTGCTACATAAGATCAAAAACATTGCTCATATTGGGATCCTCCTCATCGATATCACCCACTAAAGATACTAGACCAAAAACACTGGTCGACCAAAAAATACATAAAATAATTCAAAATTTGAAAAATCATAGAATTTGTGTATCCATATGAACTCAAATCATAATACACAAATATGCAAAGATTCTCATGCATATAACAAAGGTGCATATAACTTGTTTACCTTATGAAAATTGTCACAATATTCTCAGAGTTAAATCCTCTAACTCACTTAAAAAATTGAGGGTTAAACCAACATAGATCCATCTTAAGCATGGATCTAACATGAGCCGAGAGGGATCAAATTTCTTCAGATGCAAGCTTATTTTAAAGTGCAAAGAAACAATGTGTAATTTTCTTTGTTTAAACTTTAAATTGTATTCTTGAATACTATATATTTTTAAGTATATGTATATGTCAATATTAATTCATATTAAAGTATTTTATTCATAACCTACATTGGATATTTTATTATATATAACATTAAAATATTTTCTTTTGACATTTTTTTCTATATATATATATATATGAAGTTGATATTCACATAAATTATTTAACATAAATCTTCAAATAGTTTATTTAAATAACGTGTCAATATCTTACTCACAATTTTTTTACTCCTAATTACTTTACATGAAATTATATTAGGTCATATGGACAACTAATTAAACATGTATAGCATATACTTTTTCCTATTTTATTATAGACCACATTGCTTTTCTATTTAGAGAATATTTTATTTTTATTTTAAGAGGGACACGTTTTCTTTTTTATTATAGCCAACATTACTTTTCTATTTCGAGAATAATTAATTTTTATTTTAAGAGGAACGTGTGTCAACTCCAAGTTGAGCACGGACATACTTACACATCCCCTTCACACTGGGTTGTAAAATGAGCATCTCAACTCAATGACCAAAAAATTGGTTATAAAATGGTAATGACAAAGACATAGCAATATTTTCCAAATTATTGTGATAATTACCTAAATTATCACAATAATTTCAAAAGGGAAAATTATCACCACATATAGTGCCAATATTATCACCAAGGTTGGAGTTGATGATAGTATTGCAATAATTTCATTAATATCATGATAAGTGCAACATTGTTACTAGCCTAATCTATATTAACTATGAATCATATATGAAATAGCTTTCTTACAATCACTTGGTGAACCAACTTATTAACATTTTAGAGAGTTTCTATATAGGACCAAACCATATTAAAAAGTTTCTACAAAGGAATAATCCATACCAACTATGAATCTTTTAAGCACTAAGAGGGTTTAATAAAAACACCAAGTGCCAACTTCTCATCACCCAAAGTTAAGATGGATCTATGCTAATTTATAATTTTTCGACTATGTTAGTTTTTTCTCCACTTGTCTCTGAGCATGGAGGAGGCATCTCAAGGCTAAAGGATAAGGAAAGTTCCACTTGGAGTACCATACTACTAACCATATAGCCATCATAAGACCTTATGACTCATCTTGGTCATATTTGTACCATGCACAACCTTTCTAAACCAAAGCACCATTGGGGTTAAGCAAGGTTGTCCTTTCTCATCGACTCTTTTTGACATCTACATTAATGCATTGGAGTCTCTTGTACACGAACATGTTCAGGACAACAATGAGTGTCTTCTACACCACATATTAATATCTCTACCTCTTTTCATGAATGATTGAATCCACCTGGTTTCTTTGCCTAAGGACCTAAAAAATAGATTTGTGCTTTATTCAACCTCTATGATTTCCAAGAATTGATGGTCAACTTGGGTTTCACCCAAGGTTATGATCTTCAATGCATTGAAGAGTTCTCTACTTGATTACCATTTCTACTTCATTAGGGAAGAGATCAAGATCACCATAGCTTACACATATTTCGGAGTTGAACTCACCGGGCCAATGACATGCCCTCCAACCTCAACTCAACAAAGGATATGAATTTCTTGGACCACATGAGAGACAACACTTTGAAGACCTCTTCCACGATATCTCATCCAAGATGCACCTTTTAGGCATGATTATCAAGCCCACAACCCTTTGTGGCTTTAAGCTCTACAAACTAGGTTTCCATTACATTAATAGGGTTAAGATAGCGAGTCCAAACCCTCCTCCACAAGCATATCATCCAACGCACATTGTTACCCATCCTATTGTCGAAGAGGAGTTTGAGCCCAACCTCTTTACCTCGAGGTGATCTTCATATTCATCTAGTTCCTCCAAAGTATAGATTTTTGGGGATTTGGCAATTCATTCTTCATACCATTAATTCAACCAACCTGCTTGGGTGCACTTCTTGTTGGTTTTTACATGTTTCTTGGTTCAATTTGTATAAATCTCCCATCATCCATGATTGTCTTACCCCTTTAGATTCTCAATGGACGGACTAGGTCACCTCAATGGACAAACAGAGCCATCGAAGAGGATATTTATAGGCAAAATATGTTGCTAAGTCAATTAGATCACACCTCCCAAGGATCTTAGCCTGAATATGACCTTTTATGCTGAGAACTTTTTGTAACTATGAGATGCACTTATTGTTCCACCTACATACACATCCAAACACTAGATGCATGCCCTCAGGATTCTCCTTAGTTGGTTTTAGGTGGGCTACAATAGACTCAAATTGAGATAATGACCACCTCCCACAGCTAGACAAGGTTCCCCAATTATGTCACCTACAAAACCTTAGGATGGAAGAGCATCTCATTTTCCAATGTACCATTGCTTGTTTCACAACTCATGGGGCTCCCTTTGCACCTTTTCTAACTACGCCCACCAATGATATCTTGCCCTCTTTCATGACAGATGTTTTTAGGCACGACTATTAATGTTTACATGTCCCATCACAAATAGATACCTTTAAGAGGATCATGTCAAACTTCCCAATTGTCCCACCCTATCAAGGAAACAAGCGGAAATTAGTAATTCAAGAAACTTCAAATCCCAAATCAATGCAACCCCGCTTTACCTCTTAACATTACTATAGATTGCAAACTTAATATTACTAACTTTAACATAAAAATCACTAAAATAAGTTGAAAGTGAAATTGTTAAAATTGGAAACTAGGGTCAAATTCATCTTTAGACAACTCCTTTGGGAAAGTTAATTGTGGCATTAAATTCCTCTTTTCGAGAGGACCAAAATCGATCTAAAGATTGTCAAATTTGGATAACTAAAAGTGAGTTTTTGAATTTATTCTTTCTCACGATCATCATCAAGGTCGGCCTTATCTCCATGTCGGCTCAATAGGTTCAAAAGACATGTCCCTTGGTCCTCTTCCGATTTGTATAAATAGGGGTGCCTCCACCCTCATTGGGAGACATCTTTGGAACAGCTCATTGGAGAGTAAAGGTCTCTGTTTGGCCGCGGGATAGGAGGAACCATTTGTGCCACGCTCACAAGGAAGAAAGCTCGTTGGAGTGTAAGGCTTTCTGTTTGGGCTGCAGCAAGGAGAGGTAGTTCTGTGTAGAAGTATTACGGTTGTTTTGTAGCCTATTTCAGAGGGTCGGAGGCTGGGCCACTTTGCCTAAGGACTGAAGATTGGAGGGAGTGTTTGCTGATCTGTTGAGGGTTGGACAGAGCCTAGGAGAGGCTGTTGCAGAGGACTGTTGGGTACCGCAGTGGACAGTGGTAGGCCGTGGGCCTAGCCACTCCTAACAGGGCTGCATGGAGACCTTAAAGGACTGACCCATGCCTAGATCAGCAACGTGTGGTGGCAACTCTCACCATACCTAGGCCACAGCATATGGAGGACATTAGGATAGTTGTTTAAGGGTTGTTGCAGAAAGCACAAGCCCTTATCTGGCCATGACCTATGAGCTTAGAAGCAGCCCCTTTTCTGGATGTTTTGTTCCTTGTTAAAAGTTCAGATCAGATTGTATAGGGGTCCTCTAAGGACTGTGATTTTGGCCATCCTCGTCATCAGTTTGAAGGCTAGATATATGCTCAGATCCAGATATGCAGGCATGATTAGAATATGGTATTGCTCAACGTATTGGGAATCAATATGTCTTTATGTGTACTCTCTCTCTCTCATTCTCTGTTGAACATTTGATCATAATAATAAAAAGAATTGATCAAGGGTTTTCCCCTTCTTGGGATTTTTCCCTGGCTTGTGCCAATATCCATGTGTACTCCTGTCTTGGCTTGTCTTCTGCATCCTTTGTCTCTGTTCTTTCTTCAGTTACTGTCATGATGATTATGTCTTATGTGTTTGCTAATGGAAATCTGGGCTAATATAGATCTCTGAAGTAACTGTCCTTTGCAAAGAACATGTTAACTTGAAAAATTAACATGGTATCAGAGCTAGGAGAGGACAAGCCCAAGCAAGACTTGGAAACTTTGTTAACTAGACCCTATGGACTGTGGTAAGCTGCACAAGAAGTGGATTTCAAAATACGCCCCAATAGGAGATTCAATCTCAATACAAGGTGTTCCGCACTGGTTGAGCTCTTTAATTTGTGACTCGGATGGCTACTGTAAGCTGAGGGTTTGGATGTGGTTCCCCCTCTACCATCGTATGGGCCTCTTCGTCGAAGAACCATTGCCTTGATCAACAACATATGAAAATTCAGCTCTTAAGATTCATTTTAAATCAAATAAGAAGCTGTGAAGGTGAGTTTTATTCTGAAAATTTTGGTATCGGGCTCGGCCCTCTTAGGGCATCATACTCTGGAATGATGCTTCCTCATTTATATATTTTGAAGACCTGCAAGGGAAAAATATTTTCAGGACATTGACCCTTTCTTCATGAGATATAAGGGTTGTCTTACTCCTGCAAAGAAGATATAGGTATGGCAGCCTTGCCATCAAGGTATGTCCTCATAATTCTTGAGTTTAAGAACTCAGATTGTAATATTTAGAACTATTCTCGACCTTGGGTTACTTCAGAAGTTGCAGTCCAGTATTTCTGTCAATGGCAAGGAATGATTATTGCTATTGTTGTTCCCACCACAATGTTAAGATTTCAATATGAGCCACATTGCAATGCCTCAGCTATATTAACAGTGAAGATTCCGAGTTTAATTACTGTTGTCAAATTTCAACTACAGCATGATGCCTAGAATTCTCTAAGTTACATATCTGACTATCAAGGAGAATTAAGCCAACCTGTGATAGATCAAGATCCAAGCAGCAATAGCTGTATGTTTTGATTGGCTTGGAGTCTTTATCTCTTGTTGAAGACTGTTATGGAAGTTTGCATGTTTATCGATAATATAATTACATCATCTTCTTCAACAATCATCTCAAAGTTGATCCTTGTGAAGGATCTAAATTCAAATCTGCCATCAGGATTTCCAGTTTTGGAACTCAAGTCCTTGAAAGTTAGTTTAATTTGAAGGAATAATAAGGCACAATTCATGGAAGAGGATATGACTGCAGCAGCCATGCAGTATTTACAAAATAAGGGGCTCTTTTTGCACTAGCATATGTTATACAGAGTTCGACTGTAAAGCCATTGTTAGATTCTGGAACAACAAATTATATTCACAGTATTAGTGTCAGACCAAGCTCAGGCAAGCACTAACAATTCGACTAAGATATCATCCCTATTAAGTATTGTTGCAAAACCAAAAGAGACAGCAATCTTATATATTGAAGTAGATTTAGTTTCTGTTGTAAAGGATTGTTGTGCACTAAAGTCGACAGTACCTTCGCCTTACATATTAAGATCATTTGAGAAGACCTCAGTATGAGGATGTTAAGGCCCTCATTAGTGCAGTGTCAGGGAGCTAATCCAATTAGTATAAGCGATAGCTACTTATGTGTCAGATCTTATTAAGCACTGAAATAAGTGGCTCCAGTGTTTTGGTGCCTTGCGTATCAAAAGAGGTTAAACTGATGATAAGCAGCTAAAGTCGGATGCAAAAGATCTATGGTATTATCACCAGTAAGAGCATCAACTGGGGTTGTCATAACTCATGAAGTACAGGTGCAGCTGGAAGTAAGAGCAGTGGTTGCTTTAGAAGATTTATCTATATATAGTTTTGCACTCTTGTTCACAAACGAAGTTGTGAACAAGACAGACAGATAGCCTATCTCTTGAAAAGTTATTCTCTTTGAAAAAATCACAGGGATCTTCCAGTAAAAGAAATTGCAGCAACTTTGATAAGGAATTCATCAACCCGTCTGAAGCCTTTATTTTGAGAAACAGCTAGAAGATGAAGTACACAGCACCACAAAACAATTTCTTTCATGACATCAGAGGTGCCTTGAAAGTACAATAAGCAGGACCCTGATTTTGACATCAAGGTTGCATTAAGACACGTGTAATTTCAATTGTCTCGTGAGGGAAGATTGTGATTTAAGGACAGATGATCACTGGATTAACAGCCAGTTGCAGATGGTTGCATAATGGACAAAGTTACCCCTCTCAATATTCAGAGGGAACTATGAAGTTAGATTTAGCCGAACAAAGACTGATGGAGTCTGCATATCTATTTGAAGGAAGGCTTTAGAGGGAGCCCAGGAATCCTTGGTAATCTGCACAAACGACTATGGCACATGAATCAAATGATGTAAGACAAGAAAAGTAAGGCCAATTTCCCAATATTTAGTGAGAGCACTAATTGATTTTCAAAACACTGGTTCCTGCACTTGGCCTGATGAAATGGAGAAACCACTGATCCCTGGTTTTCTTAATAAACTCCTATCGCATGCCTCTAAGTCAAGCTATGAATGTGCCTCATTTAATGATAGCTACTTGCTATTAGTGATTAGAAATTCACTGCCAAAATATGAGACTCCATGGATATTATGATACTGTCTCGATTAGCAGATTGATAAAAGGAGTACATCTAATGCACATATCATTGTATATCAGAGAATCCAGTATGGTACAACAAAAGTCATTCATGTTTTATGGCATGCTTGAGTGATGAACAGGCAGCCTGATGGTCACTTAATTCTTTGGAAAGACAAGCTTAGGCTTGTGGCCTCCCTGAGTAAGAGGGAGTAAGATCAACTAAATATTTTTGTCATCAGAAATGTAAGAAACGGAGGATTACTAAGTGCTGCCAAGATCTCTGATGTAAATCAATGTGTTTTGCTATCTATACATCTATATGTTGTTGGATGAAGCTATGAGGCTCCCATTGATATAATTTATTATTTTCAGGAAGCTGCTGGGCACCATTCCCTATATGAAGGGATTCTTGGATGGAGATTTGAGCTCCGGGGGCTCCTGGGGTTTTGGGGTACTTATTGAGCTATGAGCGAACATAGGGTGATGGTTAACCTTCCCCCAGTGGTGTGTTGTGTACAGGGTGAGTGGTTCACCTTCCCCTATGAGATCCCATGATGGTTGACATGTGTGTAGGGTGAGTGGTTCACCTTACCCTACGATTGCAGACACATGTGATGAGATATGGATAGGATGAGTGGTTCACCTTCTCCTATGGCATATGAGCAAGATAAGTGATTTACCATCTCCTATAGGTATCCTATGTCACAGGGTTCGCCGAACCTGAAGCTTGAGGTTCGAAATTCGGCGAACCTAAAAAAAAATTTCGAATTTGATCAGGTTCGCCGAACCTGAATGTCGAACCTGATGTCGAACCTGATGTCGAACCTAATTGAACCTAATGGCGAACCTAATCGAACCTAAAGGCGAATTTTAAGATTTTTTTTCCATGAAGTTCGATTTTAATAAATTTTATGACTTTTTTAACATAAATTATCATTTCTATATTTAACAAAGTCCATTTTACTAATAAAAATTTGTTATTCATAGTTTTTACTAATCAAAATTCGTTATTAAGTTATTCATGTGTTTTTACTAATCAAAATTCATACTCATAGTTTTATAATTTATTAATTTATTTTGATTTATTTTATTTTATGTCACACATATATATATAATATATATATATATATTGAAAAATATATATATATATATATATATTGAACAATATGTATAGTCGAACCTAATGTCGAACCTCATTACGAACCTCATCGGAAAATTCGAACCCGAATCGAACTTAATGGTTGCCGAACTCGAATTCGAACCCAAACCGTGTGGCCTGTGGAGTATCCAAGTGAGAGATGCATATAGGCATACGGTGACATGTCGGTGGGACGTGGTCCATCCTTTCCCCACGTGTAGGATCCTTCCTACGATTGATGGTTGTGGCTTGTGTTTGTAGAATGTGGTTCATATTTTCCCTAATCTTGGTGATTTACATGCGTGTAGGACGTGGTTCATCCTTTCCCTACTCTCAGTGATTTGCATATGTGTAGGATGTGGTTCATCCTTTCCCTACGATGGTTGTGATGTGTGACTGTAGGATGTGGTTCATCCTTTCCCTACTTGTAGTTGTGATATGTAGGATGTGGTTCATCGTTTCCCTTCATGTGATTGTGATGTGTGTTTGTAGGATGTGTTTTCTCCTTTCCCTATAGGTGATTATGTGTAGGATGTGATTTACTTTTTCCCTTTTCCATGCTGATGTTTCTGCTCATCCTACCCATGTTGAGGCGGATCAACAACGTGGTGGCGACGGCTTACCATGCACAGGCCCACGTGCCATGGAGGATATTAGGATAATTGTTTAAGGGTTGTTGCAGAAAGCACAAGCCCTTATCTGGCCATGACCTATAAGCGTAGAAGCAGCCCCTTTTCTGGATGTTTTGTTCCTAGTTAAAACTTCAGATCAGATTGTATAGGGGTCCTCTAGGGACTATGATTTTGGCCATCCTCGTCATCAGTTTGAAGGCTAAATACAAGCTCAGATCCAGATAGCAGGCATGATTGGAATATGGTATTGCTCAACATATTGGGAGTCAATATGTCTGTATACTCTCTCTCTCTCTCATTCTCTGCTGAACATTTGATCCATAATAATAAGAATAATTGATCAAGGGTTTTCCCCTTCTTGGGGTTTTTCCCTGGCTTGTGCCATATCCATGTGTTCTCCTGTCTTGGCATGTCTTCTGCATCCTTTGTCTATGTTATTTCTTCAGTTACTTTCATGATGATTATGTCTTATGTGTTTGCTAAAGGAAATCTGAGCTAATATAGATCTCTGAAGTAATTGTCCTTGCAAAGAACATGTTAACTTGAAAAATTAACAGAAATGAAAGAGGCAAACAATGACACCATCCACACAAAGAACACAAGATGTCTTAGAACAAAAATCCAGTAAGGAGAAAACCCAACTAGAAGGTGAGTCTTGTGGTCTGCTCTTTTCTTCTCAAATATGAATTGCAAGTACAAAGAAAGGGGTACTCACTATGGAGATGCTATTGACACTGTGGCCAATATGGTTGGTACAACAGCTCCTTCTTCCTCTAATCCACCTCAATATTGTTGAGATTTTGGGGTAGCATCAGATGTGCTCTAGCTCCGAAATTTTGTGGAAGCGCTGGAGTACATGAGATCTCCAAAACCCAAAAAGTGTTTGGAGAAATTCCATCAAGCTTAAGGGTTATTCAAATAATTAGTCTTTTTAATTAAGGACCTTAAGTCTAACTTAGGAAATTAAAAGATTAAAGTGAATTAAATTAAACATGTGATGAAAATGATCTAAGTGACGTGGATAAAGCAGCTTTTAATCTTAGTCATTGATTAAAGATTAGATCATTGTCGTTGGTTTGCCAACGAGAAAAGTATAAGAGAAGGACTTGGGGTCGGTTGGAGAACACACACATTGGCAAAGCACTGAAGCTAAGCTGAAATTCTAGGGTGTGGTTTGCTAAGAATTTCAAAGAGAGTTTGCAGTGCAGCGAGGGGCAGTATTGGTGAGGGATTCTGATCCAAGGCCAAGAACACAACTGTGACAAAGAGGCAGCATATCCAGCAGCGCAAAGGCTAGCCAGTGCTACGCAGATTAGCCAGAGCCCAGTCAGGGGCAGCGCAAAGGCAGCAAGAGCGCTTCAGGGCTGATGCAGACCCAGTCAAGGCAGCACAGGTGCAACATAAACCCAAAGAAGGTGACACAGGCCCTTCCAAAGTAGCGCAAAGGCTAACGCAAGCCAAAAACGCTGACGCAGAGGGCTGAGGAGCAGTGTTGGGGTTTCCGGTGGGCCAGAAAGGGCTCGAGTTCTGTAAATCCCGTTTGAGGGTGTGAATCAACCATATTTTCTGTCTCAGAAAAGTACAAAAGTATTGTTATGATTTTCTGACAGGGCCAACCATATGCTGGTGCCCAATTGTTATTCAAGTTTTGCATAATAATAAAACCCTCCGAGCTATGCTGGTTTCCCTGATAGGTTTTTCGATGACATTTTTAGAAAAATACGCTATTGTCACTTTGTCATATGTGCGTTATATTCAGTAAATGATCTGTATGTGTAGGCTGCTATTTGTGTTTACTTCGTTGTTTTTCTGAATATTCAGATTAATAACTTGTATAAATAATCAAGTAGGAGAAGTAAATCAATAGTTAACAATAGGGTTTCTTGGATTAAGAAATTTTCACATGGTATTAGAGCATTGCAGATCAAGCAGACCTCGATGACGGCGAAGAATTTTTATTCTGTTGGTAAAACAGACATTTTCGAAGAGAACGCGCGGCACCAAGAAGGGGGCGCGATCCTAGCGGGGAGCTAACACGGTCAACTAAGTGACGTGAGAGGCAACACGGAGCCTTCCGGAGGGACGGGAGGACGACGACCCTCGGCAAATATTTTCCAAAGAAATATGAGGATCGATCAGGAGGTTGATCGAAGAGGGTTGATTCAGAAGTTTTGGCAGATTTCCAAGGGAGGAAATTAGTTGTCAGAGGGAGCAGTTACTATAGAGGGTGCCTTTTCGCCAAGGACCCTAGATCCGGGCCACTGCTGAGGAAGCAACAACAATAGGGAAAGGAGTATCTATTTCGACAGACTATTTCTAAGCTAGATGGCACCATTCAGACTGCGTGATCAGGATAGGTTGGACAACTTGTCCAACTTTGCTATCTAGAAGGCCAGAATCTTGATGGTACTGGAGGCATACACATTACGGGAGCATGCAAAAAGCGTCTTGGCTAGACCAACCGATGCTGCTCTTCTCGCGAAGCATAATGAAGCTGAAGCACATGGTAAGCGCTTCATCATGGACGAGGTCAAGGATTGTGTGGTCCCACACTTAGCCGAGAAGAAGACAACTAATTATATGTTGAAAGCGTTAACCACAATGTATCAAGGGAAATACGTCTAGAAGAAGATGCTTCTAGAGAACCAGATGAGGTTATTTGTGATGACTAAGGGAGAGGAAATCGATCCTTTCCTCTTAAGGTTGCAGTCAATTCGGGATCAACTGATTGCCATGGGGGTTAAAGTGGATGATGATGTCATGGTGAGGAATTCTCTAAATGTAGTCACAAATGAATGGGAAACGTTTGTCCAAAGCACCTTGGGTAGACAAGACCTTCCAGGTTGGGACGACATGTGGGCTATCTTCGACAAGAGGAAATCCGCCAGATGACCAAGAGGAAATCCGCCAGATGGAGGAGGAAGAGGAAGATGCAACCCTGGCATATAAGAAGTATCAAGAGAAAAAGAAGGGGGATCTATCAAAGATCAAATGTTTTAGATGTGGTGAACTTGGATACTTCGCCACCAATTGTCCTGTAAGGAAGAAGGACAAGGAAGCTTTTGATTCCATGGCTACGAAAGCTAAAGAAGACGATGGCTCCGATGATGATGTGGCCATGAGCGCTCATGTACCTCGAGAGAAGAGGTGGGGCGATATTGATTGGTAGAGCAACTATAGAGTGGAGGCAAGATCCTTAAGGTGCCCAGACTTTTGGATCACATACGTGCTACAGGAGCCTTAGGATAGTAGCCGGGAAGACTGGAGCAATGGATGGAGAGGATCACAGTGAAGCGCAAAGGCAGGAAAAGTGTAGAAGCAGCAACACAGAGGGGTTGATGGGTATTCAGCAGCACAGAGGATGCAGTGCTTACGCAGTGCAGAGTTGTAGCAGCGCGGTGGCTTCAGGGGGACAACACAACACAGTAGCCAAGGGAGCTTCAGTGATGAGATGTTGTTCAACTAACTTGTCTGTCAATATTTGGGCAGGGGTCCTTCAGTTGCTTACTTCTCAGCAACTAAGTTGCAGTGCAACAATTGGCAGTACAATGCAGCAATTTGAGAGGGAGCTGCAATACGGATGTAGCATTGACTAGCAGAGTCATGGCGACGTCCTGACAGCAGCGACACGGTGATGGAGGGCGATGAGCCAAGCATCAGCACGGAGACCGTGCCAGAGATCAGGGCAATGCTTCGGTGTGGAAGTATTGCTAGAGCACACTCCTTGCTAATAGGGAGTGTTGAGATTTTAGGGTAGCATCGGATGTGCTCTAGCTCCGAAACTTTGTGGAGGGGCTGGAATACACGAGATTTCCAAGCCCCAGAAAGCGTTTGGAGAAATTCCATCCGGTGTAAAAGTTATTCAAATAATAATTTTTTTTAATGGGGACCTAAGTCTAACTTAGGGAAATTAAAAGATTAAAGTGAATTAAATTAAACATGTGATGAGAATGTTCTAAGTGACGTGAATCAAGCAGCTTCTAATCTTAGTTGTTGATTAGAGATTAGATCACGGTTGTTGGTTTGCCAACGAGAAAAGTATAAGAGAAGGGCTTGGGGTCAGTTGGAGGAGACACACATTGGCAGAGCATTGAAGCTAAGTCGAAATTCTAAGGGGTGGTTTGCTAAGAATTTCGAAGTGAGTTTGCAGTGCGACAGGCGATATTGGCGAGGATTTTGATCAAGGCCAAGAGGCCACAACGATGTGGAAGGCAACATATCCGGTAATGTTGGGCGGTCAGTCAGTGACAGAGCCCTTGGTGGCCATGATTCTAGTCAAGGCGGTATGAGCGACGTAAACCCAGAGGGTGATGCAAGCCCTTCCAGAGCAGCGCAAAGGCTAATGCAGGCCAGAAAGGCTGACACAAAGGGCTAAGGAGCAATGTTAAGGTTTCTGGTGGGCCAAACAGGCTAAAGCAAAAGGCTAAGGAGCAATGTTGGGGTTTCTGGTGGGCCAGAAAGGGCTCGAGTTCTGTAAATCCCATTTGAGGGTGTGAATCAACCATATTTCCTGTCTCCGATTGAAAGAGGTATTGTTGTCGTGTTTTTCTTTGTAGGGCCAACCATGTTTGGTGCCTAGAAATTGGTGTATTTAGAATCTGCTTAATAATAGAACTCTCCATAGCTAGCTGCATTGATTTTCCCGCATTGGGTTTTTACAAGGACATTTGTCCGAAAAATCTGTCACTTTGTCATATGAGTGTGCTATTAAGAAAATGATCTGTATGTGTAGGATGCTATTTGTATTTACTTCGCTTTTTTTTTTCTGAATATTCAAATTAATAACTTGTATAATTAATCAAGTAGGAGAAGTAAATCAATAGTTAGCAATAGGGTTTCTTAGATTAAGACATGTTCACAAATATTCTCTCAATGCCATGCTCTCCAATAAACAATGCTCAATATAGTAAGAATGGAACCCCTTCTCTTCCTAACAGCCCAATATTTAACATGGCATGAAAACCATCTAGGACTAAGGTTAGGGTTTTGATATGCCTCAAACCCCCAATTAATGTTAGGGTTTTTGGCCCTCTAGAATATTCTTTAAATTCCACACATGACAAGCCCCACATGTGTGAGTAATTAAAGACATGGCATCCACTCAATACCATGGTGGTCAACAAGATAGGTCGACTTGCAAGAGGGATAACTTCCACATACAAACTCCAATTGAGGTGATTTTCACATTGTGGGAAAGCTCTCAAACCCTTGAACTATTGGCATTATGATTCTTATGATTGCATATGTTGTCCTTGATGGCAACTCACTTGCAAAAGCTGAAGTATATGGCTTATGGAGAAGCACTGTGGTCTAGCAAAAGGTCTAGCAAAAGATGGTTATGGTTTAGCAGAAAATGGTTCATGATCATATTTAAGGATCTATAAGCGAGTTCATGCAGGCAAAGTCACGTATACACGCAGAAAAGAACGAGCAAAGTAGCGTATGCCTTTTGTGCTCTAAGTTTATGATACCAGGGGTGATTACCATGGTTTTAGCCCACTGTATTGAGCATTGTGTCGTCTATTTGATTCTGTCCAAGAATATCATTGGCACTTGTGTGGTTTTGGCTCATGGTATTGAGAAAGGCTCAAACTATATAAGGAGAATAAGATCATAATGCAAGGTGTGCAAGCGTATGGGTTTTAATTGAATACTTCACTCTGAAGTATACCTGCATGGAATAGGTTACAGTTTATTAATAGATTTGAAATAAGTATGCACCTATGAATATAATGATAGATCAGGATCTCTAGACCTGAAATGACTATGTATTTGTTTGATCTGTTTGTGAGATGTTTAGATCTATGATATGGCGCATGTTTGCTGAAGTAAATGGTATGATCTAAGTAAGTCTGTTGATCTGAAACTTTTTGCAGTCCTGAATATTTACAGATCTATACGCTGGTTCGTCACGGTAAAAGCGCGTATACACGCGGATTCATTTCAGCAAAAGCGCGTATGGAAGTTAGGGTTTTCTGAAGCATGATGAAAAGGTTATCTGATTATTTCTGCTATATGTCTGCTGTCTATCAATGAAGTTTTCATGTAGATCTAGGTTGTTTGAAAACTATGCTACTAGTTGATTATGTACAAATATGATGAATGACTGAGTGATTAAATATGATGGATGATGCTGACTGAATAAGGGTTTTGTAAATCTGAAAAAGTATGATTGAATGCCTCAGATCTGTTTTGAGTCTGATCAGATTCTTAAAATTCAGTATACACAGATCTATACGCAAGTTGGTATGCAGGAAAGCGCGTATACACACAAGTTACAGTAAAGTGAAGTAGCGTATGCATTTTGTGTGATGAATGATCAAGGTTGAAATTGATTATGCATGTTAATTCAGAAGTCTAGGCTTATTACTGAATTCTGGTTACAATGATCTTACTGTTTTGTTTAAAGTTTGGGTTATGGCTATTGGTGTTGATCTATATATTGACTCTTGAGTTGTGTTGAAGCTGTTGGATCCAGTGTGAAAATTTATGAAATGTGGTTTGCAATGGGTCTAAAGGTTGAAGCCTTCAGTGTGGAAGTAGAAGCTTCTGCTGGTAAGTTGGTGTTTGTTAGAATGGTTGTAGCTCCCTTCAGTGGTATTGTGGTAGGTACATTAAGCAGATAAGGGGTTGGAGCTCCCTTCCAATAGCGATTTGGAGAGAAACGAGAAGGTTACGGCCACTGCTGCCAGTGGATCTATAACGTCTTGATATGAGTCTGCATCAGTGTATTATGTGATTTTTCTATATAATAAATATTGAAGAAAGAGACGATAGTAGCGGTGGTTTTCTCCAGGCTTGGGTTTCCACCTTAAATCTTGGTGTTCATGTGTGATGCTCTTGTGTGATGATTTATTCTGTTATTGTTGCACATGTTTACTTCTTAACTATCTGATGCATAACTGATGATCTAGGCTAAGTAATATCTCTGAATATTTATCTGAATAGTAAAGTTATTTGGGTATACGCAAGTTTCTTTTAGGATAGCCGCATACATACGCTAGTTGGGCTAATCAAAGTCGCATATAGAAATCTGTAAACAAAAAGTAAAGGATTGTGATTCTTGTAAATACAGGGGGAGATAGGCTATAAAACTGCTATAGTCTGCAGGTATATGACACAGTATCTTTTAGACCCATGGCATGGGCTGATCATGCCTCTTACATTGTATAGCCAAATGGTTTAGCTCAATGAGTTGTCCCCAATGTTGCTGGGCATTTGGCTAGTTCTGTGCCAACAAGTGCCCAAATTGAAATCCCATGGATTTGGCACACTAGCCTACACTGACAGGTTTTACCACGAAAACAGAATAATCTAAAAGCAAATTTTATCAAACGTTAAGCTTTTCATTATTTCAGTTATATGATAGTGATCTAAATTTCATGATGTCGATGCATATTTTATCAGTGCCAGTGCTTTTAATTTTGCAGATAGAAAGCCTTCGCAATAAGAAATAAGCTCTAGCAAAACAAAGTTTACACATAAACAAATGAAATCCATAGACGCTCAAAGGTCACAAACAAACTGGATTCGAACAAGGAGGTAACAAAATAACTGATAACTTTTCTGTGAGATAAAACTAGTTAACTGGTGTTAACCCAAAACAGGCAGAAAATAAAGAAAGTCATGGCCTTAAAGAGATAAACGGCGTTTGATCTTTTACTTGGGAGGTGGGAAGGAAACAATCATCGTTTCAAGAAAGGGCAATTTGGGAAACCAATATCCCGAATTGACATGTAATTTGCCAAAAACAACTCCCTAGCCAACCATGAGAAGCAATTAAAGGTGAAACTGCTCACAAGGTTATCCCTTCTACTGCAATCACATACTTGGTAACTCATTTCCACAAAAGACCACATCCATATCCTTGACGGTTACTAAAACCAAACCATTTGCATTGGTATGTGTGGCTAGCATCCATCCCGGAGAAAAAGACTGATCAATATTTTGTTTGTGGCATTACTGAAAATTTACAGACGCGTGGGCATCTTCCTGTAGTTTTTGCCAACATTAGACAGGAAGGGCACTGCAAATTATTGGTCTACATATACATTTTTTGCGCAAAGCAGGGTAGGACATCAAATTTCTAGCATATTGTGTGGCGGTTTATTGGGAGAAAACAAACATGCAACCGGGGAAGTATTATCCATATAATAGATCAAATCCTCTGCATCTACTGAAGCAAAAGAAAACTCACCATTTGTATCTCAGGTAATAGCCATCTGTGGGAATCTCGTCAGTAATTAAGGTATTGTCGGGACGCCGCAATAGCACATATGGATTTAATTCGCAGCCTACCACAGGAATATCAGAAGGAAGGTGCAGTCTGAACACGCTCAGCATCATTTCTGGTGTCCGGTATGCAGTCAACGAATTGGTGAATTGAAATGATACTGCCAGTAACAGTAGTAGTATTATAGATGGCGGTACTCCACTTTCCTCTGTAAATTTCAAAGAGGTAAGCACAGGAGCCGCAAGGCCGATCCGCCATCAGACACCTTTATAGTCTGCCAGCGTTACTGACCTAATATAAGATCCATCCACTTTTAATTCAAAGGCCTGCGAAGAACCCAATTGTTATTGTATTCTTTATTAAATTGTCAATGTGACCGACCACTCACGGGCACTTTCCCAGATACCAAGCATCGCTGAGGACTCATTGTATGTTACTGTATACCACGGGGCTTTCGTATGGGCTGCCTGTTAGTATCGGGGATTGATCCCTAGAACTGCAAAACAAAGCCCAAGACCACCAAAAAGGGAATTTCTTCAAATGCGAACCCAAATCCTGGATGCTACTCCTCGGTTCATCCTAATTATCGGAAGCTGAAATAATATATTTATTGAGAACGCCGAGAACTTACCTTGTTCGTTCAAGGAAAGACCAGAAGAAAGAGGGTTTGGCGGGCTAGATTCGAACTGCGCCCAGATGAAACAGAGAATAATGGTTTGGGGATTTTTTTTGAATTTTTTTCTATTTGTTACTTCTCTCGGACTCCTCGTGAACTTCCTTAGCTTTTCTCAGAGTCCGGCGCAGATCCGTTTGCTCCCCGTACCTTCCTTGTTGCAAGTGGACCCTAGACCGCCGGTTTAAAACTCGGTGCCCAACGTATTAGCTTTTATTTTTGGGCGTGTCGTTTCCAGGCAACGTTTTAGTCCGGACTCCGGCAAAGATTTTTAAAAAATCCGGCAAAGATTTCATCAGAATCATGTTTACAGTTGTTAAACTTAAGTATTTTGAGTGCCTTAAGGGATTTTGGTAGTGCTGAATCCATTTCCAACCTCAAAAATGGATTTCAAACATTGCAAATACCTGATTTCTTGAATTTAAATTGCCCGGATTCTGGGAAAATACTGCCGTCCGAGCTAAAACGTTGCCTGTGTAGACTACTCCTTTATTTTTAAATTTTTTTGGGCTCCCTTTAACCTCACCCCAACTAGAGTTGGGGTAGTTGGGTTACTTAAATTCTTTTGAGCTCCCCTTAACCTCACCCCACCTAGAGTTGATATGGTTGGGTTAGTTAAATTCTTTTTTAACCTCACCCGAACTAGAGTTGATATAGTTAGATTAGGTGTTGTATTGGTTGGTTGTTTTCTTCTGTAAATAATATCAGCCATGTGACCCCTCAACCTACCTTTATAGTTTTATATTGATTTAAAAGCACAAATGGAGGTCATTTATTGGCTTTTAAAGTCTATTTTTTTTAATAATTGAAAGGACGGTTTGGTGGGCTTTCGTCTGATCCAATGTGTAACGTTTATCATCGAAATACTATATCGATCATATGCTTACAAAATTATTTATAAGATAATGACATCTTACCTAAGACGTTATCACAAGGAAGAATGTCTAAGCTTCTCATGATGGGAAGAGAACTTTGATTGTCAATAGGTTTTTCTTAACAAAATCATGATAATTCAGTAATGTTATGTGATTATTTGAAATTAAGAATGGATAATGGTGTGAATTTAAGTTAAAAATAAGTTGTAATTGTTATCCAGTTTTAAAAGAAATTGGAATAATGAAGAATAGTTATTATATTATTTGAAATTGGAATAATGGAGAAAAGTAATTATATTATTTGAGTCAATAATAATGTGTTTTTAATAGTTTTGAGATTTATAGTCGAGTCAATTGTGGGAGAATTTCCATAGGCACGCAGTATGGTTGACACAAAGGTCAATTGGGCGAGGATTTTCATAGGTGAGTTGCACGGTTAACACAAGGTTATATGTGTTGTGAAGAAGGGAAGCTTTGACATAGCAAAAGTATTGAGTATGGACAAAGAGCACATGGACTACTCAAATGATTGAATGGAGAGCTCACGGGTCTGGATAAATCCTCATAAATGTATGCATGGGAATCCTTTGAATCTTGGGAGGAGGTGTCAAGACGGGTTGCACCAATTAGAAGAGGAAATTGTCGCAATTATCAATGAGTTGACCTAGGTATTATCTAGTCGAGGTTCTAGGGTGGAGGCTTAGTTGGAGGAGAGGACAATGGGGCAAGTCAACAACTCTCTTAAGGGCCTTGATGTCATAATGGTTAAACCACATGAGTTGTATGAAGGAGCAAATATTAGAGATCTCGCATAGTTATTCTCTAAGATTATGATGGATTAAAGCTTTTACTTGTTATTATGATGCCATTGTTGCCTTTATCCCTCCATTTGCTTCTTGTGGGGGGACTTTGAAATATCACACTGCAACACAATTGAAATTTTCAAATTTCAACTAGAGTTAGGGTTTATTAGTAAATTTTTGGACCTTAACCATATGAGTGCCTCCACAATCATTGAGAAATGGAGTTTAGGGCTACCTCCTCTATAAGGGGAAACAAAACCCAATAGGAAAATGTGTATCAAAGAAAAGTAAGAGGCTGTAAGCTTGAATTTAGCAATAAAAACTAAGCTAAATGATGTATTACAGTTGGAAGAACTAGTAGTCATGAGACAATTTCATGGCAAAAGAATGGGTAGTGGTTTTCTAAAGGATTAGACAAAAACAAATTTGAAACCATAGTTGGATACTCTCATCATATTATAATTGTGGCAAAGGGTTGGTTTGTATGGGTATTTAAAGTTGTGACAGAGGTTGATAAAATCTCACACTATTTGTGGAAGTGGGGTTCTCAAAATCCTTTCCTAAAAATATGACATGTGGATTTTGATGCTAGGATTGCTTGCCTAGATATACTTCTTGCCTATGTTCAAATTAAAGTTCTTCCACTAGTCCTATCATCAAAGAATGTTTTTGAAGTGATAGGGAGTGCTCTCAATTCTTATTATGAAGTGTTACAGGTCAAAATACCTCCTCATCAGCTCAGAGGAGAAGACAAATATGGAAGGAATACAAAGACCTAAATTAAACCTATTTCTGCCAAGGTAACGCCTCTCTATAACAACACAAGAGCGTTATAACGCAGCTGATCAGTGAAATGGCCGCGTTAGTGCCTAGGGAAATGCTCTGTTTACACTAGAGGGCAGCGTTACCCGTGTTTTAAGTTTGAAACGGGAAAAGCCCGCGGAGAATGATTTGAATCTCCAGCTTTTTTTCACAAGAGGGTCAGTACAAAAAGGAAACTGCAAACCACTAATCTCTTATTGGGCCTTGCCATAAACAACTGAACTCTCAAAGAAGGCAAAAGCATAGAGATTGGAGAAACATCTTGGTTTTTTCTATTCAGAACTGGTGGAAAGAGAAGGGCAATGATTGCTCTCTCCATCTCCTATAAAATGGAGTTGAAGGCTCTTGGTTCAAGCTCGAAGGATTGTCAAAGTTTTGAATACTTGTGAAGTAGAGATCATTGTTGTAGTGTGAAGGTCAAAGGTCAAAGAGGTTCATTGAGAACTTGTTGATCAAGACATCACCACTTTGAGAGATAGAGAGATTGGAAGGCCGAGGAGGGCTTGGTGCAACCGACAGTTGTAATCCTCCTTTTTATAAATCAATAGAATTGTATCTGTTTTGTCCATTCTATGCGTTGATATTGTCATTATTATTTAATCACTTATATAGCATGAGATGAATGACTTAGATGTGCATAGTTTAAATGTTTATTATATATTGGCTTAATTGATAGGGAACGTATGTTATGTTAGAAATTACACGGGTGCTTTAATTGATTGCAGGGCCAAGATTTTGAGCTGGTGAAGGAGGATCTCTGCTTCGCTGCCTAGTGCTCTCCAAGGGACTCCAAGATCATTAAAGTGGTAATCTTCTATCTTATTCTATCAAGTGGTTTTAAATTAATATGAACATGTATATGCCATCTTTGTGAACTATACAGTTAATCTTATTGTCTGCCTCGGGCATCGGAAAGCCCTGAGAGGGATATACGATAACCAACAACCCAATCATTTTACCCTACAGCAGAAATGGCGACTCCGCTGGGGATTTTCCCCATAGTTTCCAGACTATTTCTTTCCTCCTTTCTTCTTTCCTCTGTTCATAGACCCTTCCGACCAGTATTTATGCCCAGTAGACATTTCAAAAGCTCGTAGAGTTCAATCTTGTTTCTGTTTGACCATCTGATGAACTTTACCCTGGCTAATGCTACCTCTATGAGTTTTCCAGTGCGTTATAATGCTGCCTCTGCTTAAATACAGTGCGTTAGTCTCTGGATTAACGTTGTCTTTACTCAGAGACAGTGCGTTACTCAGCCAAAAATTTTTGTTCACTACTGTGATTGTGTTTTGGTTGCAAAGTTTTTTGGCCATCAGTATCTCTCCTTGACTGAATCCCTGTGCTTGTTTACTAAGCTGGAATTTCTGTTTGTTTGCTCTTGTTTAAAAGTTAGTGTCAAAAGCATTTACTTTTTAGAGAAGAAATTTTTTTTTAGTTTTTCTGCATCTAGCTGAGTTAATTCTGAAAATTTCAGTTCATAGACTGTTAAGAAGAGGTAGATAGAAGTCTGAATCTTTAAAAGTTGAACTGTGATATTTGAATGTTAGTGCATGGATGTTGAAAAGAAACATCTCCTTGTAGAAATACTCTTCATTGAATTGAATATTTAGAGCATATTTTGCATGGTTTCTTGAGTCAGAGTCTCATTACATTTCATACGTCCGCTCCCCCTCCGCAAGACTAATAATCAAGTACACTAAGAATCAAGCGATAATAAAATCAATCACATTACTCTTTTTGAGCTCACACAAACAGTAGTTCAGGCTAGGATCTTGGGTTAGGAAAGTGAGAAAATCACCCAAGATATCAAAACTTGAAACTAGAGTCATTAACGAGCGAAATCCTACTGCACTCATATTATCGGGACCATTCCTTTACCAGAGCTCAGCGCGAGACAACACTTGGGTGCATAAGAAGGTAGCCCGCCTTCAACTGCATCCGGTGGGTGTGTTATATATTGGGGTTCCCTTCGGGAATATCGAAACTAGATCGGGGATCTAGGTATTCTGCCCATATAGCATGTTGTCCTTGACCGTGGACCCCCCTGATGATGTCTATGATTTGAGGTATCTTTAGTGGCCATACTTTTTAGGGACTTACACAAGGTGACTGGGACGGGCTGTCCTGGTACCTGAAACAGACGAACCCACTCTATCCTCGGTCTTTAGGAGGGTACTCGTCTTCACGAGAGTGCTTACACCTATCGTCTGAGGTTCGGGCGAAGCTCTAGAGTGACCGTAACTGTACTTTCGACCAACCCTCTCTGTATACTATTGTGATACTGGATTTCATCACCAGCAAACGGTAGTACTCAAACAGGGCACCCTATTCTGGTTGCTTGCTGATTGATTTTAGAGAGTCTTTTTTTCTTTTTTAGGTGTGTGGTTACTGTCATTGAGACTTTATAATACATCACCATTTATTAAAATTGGTTAAAACTAAATAGGTCACCGTGGCGTCATCCGACCCATGTCGTCTATCTCGATGACAGCAAGGTCTACCTCTTCTAACTATTGAGGAAGAACTGAACCTTGGTGAACTCGTGCCTTCTACGGAAGAGCAGTCTCAATTGACAAATTTCACATAGCCTCATATCATACGGAATTTCCGGAGGACCCTTTCACAGAAGGGGTTGTACCTTATTACAATCCTCCACTCACTGATTCGTTGGGGCCTGTGATAGTTCAGATTCCACCACGCCAAGATATGCCTTCGGCCGCACAAACATCCATTTCACCACCGGCATTTATAGGGTCGATGCCAATGGCAACCATTCCAGGTTCGCCACCATCCTCCCTGCCGGTTGTCAGTTCTATGCCATCACTTGGTAACCCCAGTAGTCAACATATACCTAATCCCAACCCTACATTCATCACAACTGTCAGTAGCTCGTTGAATCCTTCGGGATCTACTCCTACCGTGACCACGTTGGGACCCACGATTGCTCCTCCCATGAGTATGACTACTTCGGTTCCTTTTAGCAACCCTTTCGGTTGGAACCCTCTGCTGAGTTCAAACCCCTTGGCCACCATACCAGGGGGTAGTGTCACCAGCACGCAGGTAGCAGGGAACATTTCGCTCCCCCTGCAATCCTTAGGACAAATGGGACAACCTATTGTCAATACTATTCCCTTGAGTGGTTCAAATATAGGTGTAGGGTCTATGTCGTTGCCGAACTATGCAAGTAGTAGCATGCCTCCGGGAAACTCTATTGCATCCATATGGACTAACCCACCCCAACCTCCATCTGGAATGGGAGGGCACTTTTATACTAGGGGCAACCAACCGTTCGCCCCACAATACAATATGCCCTATGGATAGCAACCATATGTCTCTACCCCTCCACCAATAGGAAAATTTTATCAAAGTCCCACTTATCCTCCTGGTAACACATTGATGGGTGGACCCTATGGTCTAAGTAGTCAGCCCATACTTCCTTGGTTATATTCGGGGGCAAATCCACAATTTCCATTTTTGGCAGCTCTGGACATCCCCGACATCCATAAACTGACTAATGATCCCATCAATCACAACCCGCTCTGACCTCCAGTACCGCACAAGATTCCTTCTGACATCCCGAAGTTCGACGGGAAACAAGGGGACGACCCAGCCGCACACATCACTACCTTTCATCTATGGTCTATATCCAATTCCATGGTGGATGATAGTGTTCGGCTTCGACTGTTTCCCCGCACCCTTACAGGCAATGCTGCCAAGTGGTATATTGAATTGCTACGCGCCGCCATCAACACTTTTGGCGCTTTAGCGATGGAGTTTCTAAAGAACTCCCCTATGGGCAGCGTTACAAGTGTTTTAAGTTTGAAACGGGAAAAACCCGCGGAGAATGATTTGAATCTCCAGCTTTTTCTCACAAGAGGGTCAGTACAAAAAGGAAACTGCAAAGCACTAATCTCTTATTGGGCCTTGCCATAAACAACTGAACTCTCAAAGAAGGCAAAAGCATAGAGATTGGAGAAACATCTTGGTTTTTTCTATTCAAAACTGGTGGAAAGAGAAGGGCAATGATTGCTCTCTCCATCTCCTATAAAATGGAGTTGAAGGCTCTTGGTTCAAGCTCGAAGGATTGTCAAAGTTTTGAATACTTTTGAAGTAGAGATCATTGTTGTAGTGTGAAGGTCAAAGGTCAAAGAGGTTCATTGAGAACTTGTTGATCAAGACATCACCACTTTGAGAGATAGAGAGATTGGAAGGCTGAGGAGGGCTTGGTGCAACCAACGGTTGTAATCCTCCTTTTTATAAATCAATAGAACTGTATCTGTTTTGTCCATTCTATGCGTTGATATTGTCATTATTATTTAATCACTTATATAGCATGAGATGAATGTTTTAGATGTGCATAGTTTAAATGTTTATTATATATTAGCTTAATTGATAGGGAACATATGTTATGTTAGAAATTACACGGGTGCTTTAATTGATTGCAGGGCCAAGATTTTGAGTTGGTGAAGGAGGATCTCTGCTTCGCTGCCTAGTGCTCTCCAAGGGACTCCAAGATCATTAAAGAGGTAATCTTATATCTTATTCTATCAAGTGGTTTTAAGTTAATATGAACATGTATATGCCATCTTTGTGAACTATACAGCTAATCTTACTGTCTGCCTTGGGCACCGGAAAGCCCTGAGAGGGATATATGATAACCAACAACCCAAGCATTTTACCCTACAACATGAAGCCAATTAGTCTTTCTTTGACAAAGGATACTTTGGAATGGCAAGAATTCTTGTGGGTATTTCGACAAGTAGAGGATTGGCAAAGAAAATGGTTATAAAAAGAAGTTAACCTTAAATTATGAAGGCATACCCTTGAATTTTGGGTGTTTTTATAGTTATGAACACCTACCAAGTGGGAAACCCCCACCCAACTTAGAAAAAGATGTGGGCTTAGAGAAAGTAGTCAAAATTTTTGGGGTGGAACTAACAAGAACCCCTCACAATCCAAGTTGGAAAGAGGAAATTTCCGACAAGAGGCCCATTGGTCATCTTTCGGATAACCAACTATGTTTGTTGTGGACCCTGATTATCTTATTTATTTAGATGTATCGTCGCGTTGGACCCATGTTCTTAACAAGGCGGCAACGTCGCCCATCGTTTGATCGTCGTCAGGGGGTCCAGGGGGGGTGACGACGACCTTTTGGAGCCCCACCCCTGACAGGGGGTTTCGGGGGCAGTGCCCCCAAAGCTAAAAACAGATGTAAAATTGCATTGTAAAATATTATAGTTTCGTAATCAATATGGGTTGTTCATTAGGTGGATGATCTAAAGGTAAAAGTTTTTAATTTAGGGTTTTTTACCCTAGAAGGCAACCCCTCAGTTCATATGAGGGTATTATATTGCAGTTGTATATGGTATGCATTTTGAGCGAGAAAGAGAAAGGAGGACTGTGTGAGAGAGCAGAGGATATTACAGCGGATCTGTTGTAGGTCGTGTCTCTCATTTTGCTGGATAATATAAAGGAAGGATTGGTTGTTTCTCTGTGGACGTAGCCCAATTTGGATGAACCACATATATTTGTGTCTCTCTTGTTTTATATGTTTTTAGTGTTTGTATTTCCACATATCTGTATGTGTTACATTGCTCTGTAATATATAATTTTCTAACAAAATAGAGTAAAAAGAATATCATATGGCCACAAGTTGTCACAGTTAGCACTTTGTAATTCTACTAGGCTGAGGAGAGGAACCCAAAATTAACCATAAACCACTTTAAAACTGGAATCTAGCCCTTCCAGCTTAAGAGAGGGCTGTCTCTTTCAACGCAGTCACAAAAGACTAGTTTCAATGAAGAACAACAGCTAGACCTTTAGCAAATAGCAAAGTTTATAGGTGTGATGGCAGGGCAAAGAGAGATCCATTAGGCATGGAGTCACCAAGGGTAGAGATTACTGAATCATGAAAACACTTGGTTGATTGAGTTAACTTTCAGAGGCGAGGTAGAAAGTATTCCTTATGTTGATATAAGGTCATTGTAAATAATAGATTGAAGAAAGGACATAAATGCTTCAAACTCAGGGCATCTAACCAAGATGAATCCTAAGTAAATCTTAAGCAAACATTACAAGAAGTAATCAAATAAATAAATAGAGCATCAAATTCCTGACGAGTTATGATACATATAGATTGATTATGTTGCACATAAAGGAATGAAATATTGAGATGGAAGTAATGTGACAAATGAAATATATAATGGGAGAAGAAACATACATAAATAACAGTCACATGAATCTTTTAAAAAACAAGATCAAGTACTTCTGATTTGCCTAAGCTTCATTAATCTAAAAAAGGTTTACAATTTGTAGACCATGAATTGTCTCTCACGCACTCTCCAACCAACCTTTTGCACACTAAAATTCACGAAATATATACAATTAGCTCATCCCTAGACTTAGGGGGTCGAGCTCAACTATTTCCCCAAAGATAGAATCAGTTACATTAGATTTATAATCTACCTGCTAGGAAATAGGGATTGAATTTATGGAAAATATGGGTCAAATATTAGATCATATCTCTCAAATCATGGTAGTTGTTACAAAACCGAATGAGATTTTTCATAGATGAACTTGTTCTTGAGAGAAACCTCTCTAAGTTTTTGAAAATTCTTCTCCAACTCCTTAGAATCCATGCCCAAAAATCATGGCTAAAACAAGAAATGACGAAATCTAAAAGATAGGTTGTAAAGATTCATTTGAATCTTCCAATCTATGACACCTGTGAAGAAACTAAAGGAGATTTTTGTTATTTAGCTCGTGTTTTAAAAAAACATATTTTTTTTCAAAATTTATTTCCATTTGGTCAGAAACTGATTTTGAAGTTAATTGCTAAAACAATACAAAACACAACAAATCCCCTGCAGCCAAAACGCAACAAGTTCATAATTTTCATGCTTCTGATCACCTCCTATGCTTCTGAATGTGTCACACATGTGAAATATAACCTATAAAACATGAGATACCTATTGGATAACATATATTCATACCGTAAACTCCCATCCTTGAAAATCATCACCTACAACATAAGCGCAACGAACTTCATTCGTGTGAATTTGAACAAGTGTTGAAGTATCTAACCAGGTAAGATGGTTTATGAATGGTGTTGACAACCTAAAATATCTCTTTGAACCTCTGTGCACCAAAATGAATGACAAAACTCTGACCTTCTATCAAATCTTAATGTCTTTGACAGTAGCGTAGCAGAAAAGCGCAACAGGTTAAAGGTTCTGAGGGTTGCAATTTCTTCTAGGCGCTCTCATTGGTTGTTAAAGATGAAACTAACAACACGCGACATTACTTATGCCATAGAAGATAAATTTGGAACCTGAGGATGGTCGTGGTAGCAAGACAACCTTCAACTTGCAAAAGCGCAGCAGACCCCTGCAGCGAAAACACATCACCTTTGATTTGTTGTTCACAGTGTCTGAGGAGGACAAGAAACCTACTCAATGCCTTTATTGAGAGCCAATGCATGTATTTTTCACCCTCCACGTGATCCAAGTTGTCCTTTAATTGTAATGGTTGTTTTATTCAAATTTGGAAAATTGAAGCGCAGTAAAATGGAAAAGTGCAACAACAGCTTGTGGTGATAATGATATGATGAAGTATTTGGTGTGGCCTTGCAACTGACTTGAAAAAACACCACTTAACTTGACCCAATTATTAAAAACCCAAATCCTTTATGATCTTCGCTCATGACTTGATTGACACATTCCCCTAATCTTACTAAATTTAGACCTTAGGAAATCAATGACTATTTCCGTAATTATTTGAAACATTCTAAGAATAACCCTACTTAGAATCAAACCAATCATATGATCTCACACTTCTCTCAAAAAGCTAATAACTTTATCTTTAAGAGATCATAGCAAATTTTTACCAATTGACCAAAAATAAATAAAAAAGACTAAGCTTGACTTTGACTACCATAACATAGGATATTAACATTCGCAAGGATTATAACTTGGACATTATTTGTGGCAACAAAGAATGCATGCCTTAAATATGTAAGTCATCATAGTCACTCTCCACAAATAAAATAAAATCCTCTTAAAATTTGATCCAAAGGATCGGAATTAATCAGTGTTTTTTTTCCAATTCCCTCAACAAGAGTTAAAATCCTTACCTCTCTTACCCTCATTTCCATTCATGTGATCGAAAGGCCTCTAACACATGAAAATGTACAGACAATGTGATGCCCCATTTTAACATAGGAAATTTGTAGAAGTTTGTTATGGAAATTTAAATTATACCCTTATCTCTTTGAATTACAAGTAATTTCCATTTCAGAGTTACATTGTCATTTCATTGTGAACATAGGTAGGTCAAATATTCCCAAGTGATTGATGAAAAGCAATATCAAGTTCAGGGGGAGCTTCTTGAAGTGAGATTGTTGAGCATGTCAAGTCTCAGTCATTTATGTCGAGTGCCAAGTTCAAGAGGAAGATGGTGTTACATAGTATTTTGTCGCATCCTCAATTGTTCAACCTACTTCAACTCAGCTTGTTTATAAGCAACCTTATGTTCAACAAGCCCATATTCAACAACCGCATCTCCAAAATCCTTATGTTAAGCAACCAAACGTACAATATTAGTATGTTCAACAACCGAACATTTCACAGTAGTATGTCCAACAACCCCAAAATCCATTGGTGGGCATTGCGACTAATCCACAGTTTGGTCCTCAAATCCAATCTAGTCCAAACCCTTCTCTAGGTCAAGTTGGAACTTACCCCATTCGACCTGGTGTTCAATACCAGAAAATTCCACACGGTCAGTACTAGCAACCCCAGCAAGGACCTTATGTCCAGCAAGGGCCTTTTTTTCAACAAGGACCTATCCCTCAACAAACGCTGCAGCAAGGTACCTATTAGCAGCCATGGCCTCAACAAGGTCCTTACTAGCAAAAACAAAGACAATATGGTTATTATGCTCAAAATCAACCCCAATGGGGGCAAAACCCATATCATCAGGATTAGAACCATCATATGGGTAATTACCAGCGACCTTTCACCCCCTATAAACCTCAGTTACCATTCTTGGCTATGTTGGAACTTCCGGATGTGTCAAGGCTCACGAATGACCCAATCCAGCATATGTTACATTGGGTATTGTCCTAAATTTGAAGGTAAATATGGAGAAGGCCCCCAAGCTCACATTTTTACATACCATTTTGGTGCTCTTCTAACTCTTGGGTGGACGATATAGTTTGTCTATGTCTTTTCCAGCACACATTAACAGGCGCAACAACTAAGTGGTACATTGAACTACCTTGCGACATTTTCCAAGTTTTCAATTCGTTGGCTATGGCCTTGCTTACGCATTTCCAGTTACATGTCTGGTATGAAACCAACACTCACTTCTTAACATCTTTGGAACAGTCAATTGCTACCCATATCTCCGACCACATTCATGAGTGGAGACACAAGCGATGCTTGATAAAGTTTGAAATCCCTTATCAACTACTGACTGAATGGTTCACTCAGTATCTAGATCTAGTCTATTCCCAATTTGGGATATTATACGATCTTTTACTGAACGCCCCGTGACCTTTGATGGACCCGTCGTCTTCGAAATCTACTGATACACCACCAATTGATGGTGTTATGTGGTCAGTGGCCCAAACTACTAACAGTAATCTGAAAGATTCTTCGAAGTTTAAGCCTACTTCGTCCACTCCACCCTCCGCTCCTGTCAACGATCCAAAGAATCCTGGTAAAACCCCCAAGGTTAACGTCTTTCAGTCTACCGCAACAGATAAATCCTCCAAGGGTAAGAATAAGGGGAAAGGCAAAGCCAAATATGATTCCCCTAAACAAGATTCCTCTAAGTCTCTTACTAACGATGCATCTAAAATAAGCGCAAATATCCTTGCTTAATATGTGATGATGATCATTACACGAAGGATTGCCCTCGTCTTGCTGAGGTTAATCGTCTTTTAAAAGGCACACAAGGAACGCCGGTTGTTTTGAAAGAAACCTTTCCATCTCAACAAACACAAATGGTAGAATAGCCCTAATCTTCTACATTTGGAAGCTCTTAGGTTTTCATGGCTGGTACAGAGCCCATTTATGTTGCCACTTGATCAAAATAATATTTGAATCCTGCCAAATCCATTCTGGAAAAATATGCCATGGATGTTCCATCTTCTTCCACTTCGCCTAGTTCCGATCCTCTTCATATTGAGAAACCTAGTAATGATTCAACTATATGACTGCCTCTCAATGGTGTTCTCCAAAAATCCTCGTATAATCCGAATTCGCGAGCTGCTCAGCATTACAATATCGTGGAAGATCTAGCTCAAGCGCCTTCGGCGATGTGGGATTTGGAATTCCTTCAATATTTCCCATCACAAAGGAAGGCATTACTATCCGCTATCAGAGGAATTGATCCTTCAAATTCGAATTTGATTACTTTTGATCTTGAAAATCATGTTCATCGTCTCCCGTCACAAATGGATTTTCTCATACAATTTTTAGTGATGGGTAAGACTATTCGTAGGAATGTCATTGATGAAGGTGCCTCCACCTGCATCATGTCTATCGTGTGCTGGAAAGCCATCCACTCTCCTCCACTAAGTCAGTCTCCTAATACACTGGAAGCTTTCGATGGCAAAGGTTCCCGGCATTAAGGTATTCTTAAATCTCTACCAATCCAGTTGGAGGGAAAAACAATGGATATGGAAGTGGAAGTTGTCGATGTGAACATCAATTATAATCTTCTACTCGGTCGTAGTTGGACCCATGCAATGGTTTGTGTGGGCTCTACCCTATTATGTTTCCTCCATTTTCTCCATCAGGGAAAAATCGTTACGGTTAATCAGCTTGCCTTCTTTTCGCCTAATCCTTCGACTATAAATGTACCATATGTTGGGAATATCATTGTTCCTTATGAGAGTGTTTGAGCGGGTCTCTTCAAAGACTCGTCATTGATGGGAATATTCTCCCTTCTTCCTCCCAACGTTGCTTCAGTAAACATGATTTCATCTAGTCACGACCCCTGGATCATTCCCAGCTCCAACTAGATTGACAGTTTTGGCGACGTTATGCCACTTAGCCCTGTTGAACAGATGTATCAGAGCATCTTTTTGGCTTCTACGACTGCATCCCATTCCAATGATAAATTGGCTTCATCTCTATACACGTACTCACAATACCCCTAGTTTGTTTCATGGGATTTTGATGACCCTTTGAATGAGACATTTCCGACGTATGAGAGTATATTAGAAGTTATGTCACTTGAAGAAACCCCATGGAATGACGGTCATCAACGTTCCTCGTTTCTCCCGAACCTTGGTGAAATTGTTACTTGTTTGGAAACCCGTGTTCCCCTGAATCGATTGGTCCACTTTAGAATCCCATCTTGGTTCATTAAGTCTTGTCTAAAGAAAACATGGCCAATGTTTTGGCTACTATTCCGATCGACATCTCTGTTAAACCAGGGATTGCCGAGAATATCCATATTGGGGCTTCTTGTTCTCCCCGTGAGATCGAGATTTATACTACCCTGTTGAAAGAATTATGCGATGGCTTCGCTTGGTTGTATGAAGAAATGTCAAGCATCTATCCTAGTATCGTAGTGCACGATATTCCTACCAATTTGGACTTGAAACATGTCCATCAACGTCTTCATCCGGTGCACCCAAGAAAAATAGTTGCCATAAAGGGAGAAGTTGAAAAAATTCTCAAAGTTGGTTTCATTTATCTATACCTTTGACATAATGGGTCTCTAATATTGTTCATGTTTCCAAAAAACAAGGAACTATTTGTGTTTGTGTTGATTACCGTGATATCAATCAGGCTTGTCCTAAAGATAACTATCCCACTCGTTTTATCGATCAGATAATTGATGAATGTGCTAGGAGTGAAATTTTTTCCTTTATGGATGGTTTTTCTTGTTACAACCATATTAACGTTTTCCCTGTTGATCAACATAAAATTTCCTTTATCTGTCCTTGGGGGACATTTGCATACAAAAATATCCCTTTTGGTCTGAAGAACACTGGTGCTACCTTCCAGCGAGTTATGTCATATGCATTTTGTGATATTATAACACATAGTATAGACGTATCTTGATGATCTTCCAACTCATTCTGCGAAACATCAAGATCATCCCGCTCACCTTCGAGCGATCTTTCTTCACAGTCGACACTATAACATTCTTTTGAATCCTCACAAGTGTGTCTTCTGCATTGAATCGGGCCGTCTCTTGGGATTTGTGGTTTATAAGGAAGGAATCCATATTGATCTATTAAAACTCAAGGCTATCATCAATTTTCCTCCTTCTTCTTCTATTCATCAACTACAAAGCTTGTAAAGGAAAGCGAACTTTCTCCGTCGTTTTCTCTCTAATTATGCCGAGATTGCTAAATAATTTACTCGTTTGTTGAAAAAAAGGATCTCCTTTATTTGGGATGAAATTTCTCAATATTCTTTCGATGCCTTAAAGACAACTCTTATTATTGCACCTTTGTTGCATCCCCCTAATTATCGATGCAATTATTTCCTATATTTATTCGTCGTTGACGACACCATTGGCATGGTGCTAGTTCAAGATGATGTTAACATGAATGAGCATATTATCTACTACTTGAGTCACAATCTCTTTGATGCTGAGACACGTTACACTCATGTAGAGAAGCTCGCTTTGTTAATTTTCCATGTTGTCCAACGTTTTTTCCATTACATTCTCCTACGCAAAACTACAATGATTTCTGATTGTAACCCCATGACTTACATCCTAACTCACCAATTGATTGGGGGCAAATACTCCAAATTGATTGTTATCCTGCAGGAATTCGATTTAGAATTTTCTGAAGCTAAATCGAAGAAATCTCTAGTTTTTGCTGATTTAATCTGTGCTCTTCCATTTGCAGTTCCACCCACTCATTTTACCGATTTGATTCCAGATGAATCACTCTTTCTCATTAGTAATCTTGATCCATGGTATGGTGATATCATTATCTATATCCAGACCCAAACTTTTTGACCTGCGTTATCTCACTCTGAGCGACGCCGAATTTGTCACCATTCCCAACCTTATTGGATTATTGGGGTTACTCTTTATCATATTGGTGTTGATTCTATCATCCATCGATGTTTGACTCTCGAGGAAGCTCAAAAAATTTTAAATGATTCACTCGGGGGCATGTGGCGATCATATGTTCGATTACGCTTGTAGTGGTGGATTTGTCGCACGGGTGTACGAAATCGCACCAGTTTAAAGAGTGTGGTCTGCTCTTTAAACTATTGGTAACATGCAGAAAGTGGTGGAGCTCAAAAGCATAAAATTTAGTGGACACAATATGTTAAAGTATGCTATGGTTAAACTAAAACTAAAACACAAATATACAAAAGCTATCAAAGAGAGTCAAAATGATAATAATATCGACGACGGCTCAAAGGCCTCTTCTTATTAAACGTTTGAAATGGAGAAGAAATTTTACCCACTTGCCAAAGGGCACCTAGGCAATGGCTCTAGGTCCCGATGCAAGGATGTTGCCTTCCAAGCTCTGCCTCTGATGTAGTCTCCCTCTCTCTCTCTAGCGTGGTGGACTTGGATTTTTGGGTGGCCAATGATCGAATCCTCTTCAACTCCAGCTTCGGGTCACACACTACTGGTGTTACTTGGGAAACTTTGGCCAACATAACAATGTGATCACCATTTATACATCTCTTGGTGGCTTTATATAGGGGAGTTTCAAATCCTCCTTCCCTCCCTTGGTACATGATGGATGGTGACCCAAGGGAGAGGTATAATTCCATTGTGTGCTCACATAGTGTCTAAGGAGGCGTTGGTGACTGTCCTTTGGGTGTGGTCCCGGAAAGCAACATTTTTCCATTTTTATTGGGCAAAAAGGTGCGCAGAAGGCACTCTTCTCGAAGGATTAAGCGCGCAATCCAACATTTATGACTAGTTCAAATATGATTTTCTCAAAACCTTAGAGATTTTAAATACTTTCTTGATTCCATAATGTGTTCCTGCCCTATAAATCCTTAAGCTTGACATTAATTAATGTCATCTTCTGCTGTACGATTTTCCAGTGTTAACAGTTTCCCCCTAATGTGTGAGGTCTAGGAAGAACTGTATAGCTGAAATACATTATAGTTTCTTTTCTGTATCGTGCGCAGAGAGAGAGAGAGAGGCCTATGTGAATCTTGGAATTGACAACACCTTGTACCGTTTCCTAGATGACAATGGCCTAAGGGGCACCTGCAAGCAAATAAAATATACAACATATATACAAAATTTCAACGAGGCGGGCATGTCCCATGCTTGTCATGCTATGGCTAGTTAAACAAAATTGACAGATACATGTGTTGTCGGTGCCACTACTGTGGTAGTGATGTTGGCAGTTCTTGACGACGACTACTGATGCCCTCGACGGCGTTTTTTCTTTGACGATAGGTGGAATGTGGTACCCATATGCGTAAACTGCATATGTACTGGTTGGAACCTTCCCGTTTAAGCATTGTTGACAAAGACGCTTATGGAGGCACGGGCCTTCGACTAATCTGATCAAAGTGCAATGGTTGAAAGGTACGATACCATCCGACCAAGGGGAATGAGGGACTGCTGCCATGGGGGAAAATATGACATATGAGGGCGAAGAGGCGAAGGGAATCGTTGGCGGTCTTTTTACACTTACCAAAAGAATAAAATAATGAGGTTTGGTTTGTACAAAACATATAGATGGGTACCCCAAAACATGAAAGGGTTCACTCGCTGAAGGTGTGAGGACGATGTTTTGCTGGGGTTGGGGGTCCCATTGGTTGATCTCATGTGCGAGGTTGATGAAGCAGATGAAGAAGTGTCGTAGATGGGATTATGCTGATGGAGGTATGGTGGGCCAAATGCGATGCGCAGAGGTGTGCTTTCAATCTGCTTGTACAACTTGATCATCTGGGAAGTGGGGTTTTTTTTTTTAGTTTGAATGGTAAACTTGACCTTATGCATGATGAATGGATGGGCACGAGGTGCTTCCCGGGCTGAAATGGTACGGCCATGGCGTCACTTGAGATGTGATATATGGTCTACTTTGGGTGACGAGCGCCATGGAGGGGAGGCTCTACCGACCAATGCGGACGTTTATCATGTGGAGGGTGAGGTGATGATAAACATGGTTGGGTATGAGGATCCTATGGTTTATTTCTTATGGAGAAATGATGTCAGGGTATGCAGAGTTTTATGGGACTCTATCATGTTGGGGGTAGAATGATACATGCTCCGAGATTTTCAGTGGATGGTGTTGTAAGCGGTTTGCGGGTTCTTCCTGCAAAAACAACTACCTCAAGTGAAAGCATCTTCTTTTCATCAAATATTATTGAAAGACACGAGCTTTAAAAAAGAAGGTGGGGAGGGCATAACTGCCGGTGCTGAAATTTTATTTTTCTTGGAAAGTGAATGTGTGGCATCGCTTTCATTCGTCCTAGTATACTGATGTTGGTGCAACTTACGGTTTGCGGAATGGACCTTGTGATCTCCTGTTATGGACCTCCGAAGTTCTGGAAAAGGGTGATAAATATGGGATTATGGCCCTAATCCTATTCATTTGTACTTGTTGAGTTTTGGGAGATCAGAGTTGCTTGCAGAGCCTTTCTTGTTGTTGTGGTCAGCCTATGTACCAGGGATTAGCGATACTATGCCGAGATAACTTTCATGACATCCTGCATTATAATTTATTCAGTTTGATGGTGCTGGGGGCCATACAAATTAGGTTTGTACTACCTCTGAGCAAATTTTGCCCTAGATTGCGCGGGTGATCTAGGGCAAAAGCACACCTTTCTTGCATGCAATTCTGAGGGACAGGCACGCGAGGTAGCGTTGTTCTCTACTTTTTGCACACAAAGGCGTGCCTATCTAAGGGACAGGCGCACAAAGGCCATAGTGATAGGAAATTTTGGTTTCTTATCTTTTTTTTGATGTTTTTCTCTGTACTGATGGGTGCCTGTGTTGCTTGGCAGGTTAGTGTTGAGAGAGTGGGATTGGCCCAAGATCCAGACTACTCTCGCTGCTGATGCTGGGGCGTGTCATCAGTTGGCCGCATGGGGCCTTCTAAAGTTCGTTGAGAACGAGTTTCTTTGGTATCAAGACTGACTACTGCATTACATTATCTAGCATTGGCGAAGGAGGCGCAATATGTTCATACTGCGAGGGACGAACCTGGTAATCCGCCTGGAGACGGAAATATACTTTATGACTGGGTTACTGCCTTAGGGTGGGGCTCTGAGGTACCCACTCTCTACTAGGAGAGTGAACCTAGACAGATTCCGGAGGCGGAATTGTGGTGGTGCGCCTCTTACTAAGGGGTGCATCAACATTGCATCAGTGACAGACGTGGCAGAGCGGTGTGCTCTAGAAATTATTGTGCGACTGACAGGGTCGTTTGCTCCACATCGGGCATATGGCCCGCAGGTTGGAGTTTTACGCCGACTGAGGGGCGAGTACTTTTTCGATTTCACCCGCTTTTTTTTTATGGGATGGTGTTGCAATTGAACAAGGTCCAACATGGATCTAAGTCATTTTCATACGCTAGCATCCTATGCAGCATTATGTACGAGAGGGTGGTGTTGCTAAGGCCGGTGGTGGCGGTGCCCATTGGGGGGCCATGGGAGACACGGATGAGGAGGTGGGCTCCAGTGATGCAGCAGGGCGGTGGTGGCATGGTGGGGCGTTACTGGAACGCCACGATAGAGGCCTAGTTTGAGGCCAACCCACAGATGTTCTTGCCATACCCATATGCGAGGATGGACTTCCAGGGTGACCCAGACATGGGTCTCCCTTTTGGTTATGTTTGGGGGCCTGCAGGTATGTGTTATATTTCTTCTGCATTTGTTTGAGTATTTATGTTCTTACGTGTTTTTTTCTTGACACTGACATTATTTTTGTTACTCGTGTAGATGTTGGCGAGGTAGGTCGCCCAGTGGCCTGACTGGTGGGTCACGACCTCTGCTACGACCTCGAGGTGGTCAAGACGGAGGTGATGCAGGTGGACCGGGTGGTGGTGCTGATGGACCCAGTGGAGATGGTGCTGGCCCTTCTGGTGAGGGCAGCAGCTCAGCTGCAACAGAGGTTGCGGTCGAGCGAGCTCGTGTAGATGCGGTTGAGGTGTGCATTGCAGTACTTACAACTCAGGTGACTGCTCTTGAGGACTTCTAGGGTCGAGTGGACCGCTTGACCTAGGGTATGCCTACTCGAGGTTTTATGGATGAATTCGAGGAGGTTTGGTTAGAGACAGTGATGGCTCGCGAGAGGGATTATCGGCCCACTCTACGTCGGGTCGCGATCACAGTGGAGACAGCAACTCCGGTGGTGGCACCAGGAACGGTGGTGGGTCCAAGTGATCCTCTTGATGGGGCACCCCCCTGGAGTAGTTTTGTACGTAGGGAAAGCACTCATTATGAGGATGCTTCCCTTATTTTTGACGACTTCTGTATCTTTGGGCTGGCTAGTGGGCCAGCGATACTATTTTTTGTACTCAAATACACATATTTTTTGATATATATATGAGAGATATTTTTTGTGGCTCTACATGATGTGTTATTTACTTCGGTTTATATATTTTATGTTATGCTGATGGATATATATGTTTTTGTTTTTTATGGATGATGGTTTATTAGAGATACATTCCAGTCTAGGATATTGTTAGCTATGCGATCAACTCTTTGGTTTTGATCCCTTAATACATGTGAAAATGTGATGTGATCAAATTGTCTGCTTAATCTTTTGGCACATAAATATTTTCTAAACAGGTGTGTGTCTCTGGTCTCAAATGTTTGGTTTAGCTGCGATACTACTAACTGGGAATCGAGGTAGATATGCATACAACGAATGCCCCGATGGAGGGTGTCGTACATAAGTCCAATGACGACGTCATATTCTACCTGATTGTTTGTTGCTGATCCGATGCACACACTGTTTGAACACAACGGTGATCGATCGGGGTGGTAGATGACCCAGGCGGCTACAGCTAAGTTTTGAGACCATCGCGATGCCCCATCAGCAAATCCGAATTATGGTTCATTTTGGTGATCCATGTTGGCACTTTGAGCGTGTTTTCGGGTCAAAAATATTTTTGTGATTGGGTTTTTTGTACTTTCACTCTAGGGGAAGGGCCTTTGGGGCCCTTATGGGTAGAAATTCTTGAGGTAAAGGCTGTTGACGGGGTTAGTGAGGCCAGTGCCGTCCAGTTTTGTCAAGATGTATGCCCCCTGTCGGAGGCAGTTTTTGATGATGTAGGGTCCTTTCCACAAGGTTTCAAACTTTCCTGGCCCTAAGGCCTCTTTTGCGACATCATATCGAAGGACTTATTCTCCCTCGATAAATGAGCAAGGGTTGATGTGGCGGTCGAGTGATGCTTTCACCCTTTTCTTATGGGCCTCATTATGTTGTAGCGATTGTCACCGAATTTCGTCAACTAGCTCTAGTTGTACTAGGTGTTGTTCTAGAGGTTGGGTGTCATCAAGGAGTTCGATGGCGAAATGCAGGTTTGGGATCTTGTGGAAATTGACGCAAAAGCGCAAGGTGCCTAGGTTTTTCGTGACAGGATTATGATGGAAATCTTGGGCCGGGGTTGAGGCGGCAATCCTTTCACCAATCTGAGTGGATACAAATCGTATATGGTGGATTGTATCATCGACGTTTGGTGGGGGACGAATCTCCATAATGTGATTTTGTATGGACTCAAAGTTAGGTTCCCCACTAGGATAGTCAATTTATGGTAGGTGGAAATTGTGCCTGCCACAGAGGTGCCTAAATGTTTCCATTAACGGGCACGTCTCTGGTGCTTGATTCAGTCCAGTGCAGATGGTGCATGGTGTTACTGAGCCAACGGAGTAGATAGTTTGTGATTCTATGCTAATCGTTGTTCCTGATGTGGATGCTTGGAAAGGGTCAGACGTAGATGAGGTTGTCTTCTGTCTCCATTTCCATGTTGTTGGCTTAGAATTGTCTTCCTCTTTAGTGGAGTGTAGACTCAATGCAACTCGTTCCTCTCCCAGCTTGGGGAGATGTATACACTTAAACGTATGGTGAAAGTGTGAGAAAATTCGGCAATAAGTGCGTGTGATCTTCTCTTAATTAGAGAGAAGTTTATGGGGGAGAGAAGAGACTACGCAAAGACCATTTTCTAGGGGCTTGAGTTCTCTGCATTGGTTGACTTGGTGGTCATTTCAATCACATAGGCCGCATGTTATCCTAGGCTTGGCCGAGGTTACTCTTTGGTGGTGTGCTATCTTGTCAGGCTTGACACACCATTGCGGGGGTGGGGAAATTGATCCGGTGATGTAATTTTTATGCCATTCTCGGAGATCGTCTTGTCTCTTCTCTATGGCATTAATCATGTCAATAGTGGGACGAATCTGCGAGGCATAAGTACAATGTCGCTCGTAATGATTACCCTAACATATCAGGCAGAATATCCTTGATATGAAAGTTCCGTTGACTTCAGTTTGAGTTCTGATGGGGAACCAGCGCCGGAAGGCTGCTAAATCGGGGCAATGGACGACTACATGGTCTGTCTTTTTGCATAATGCACATGCTAGTCGTTGATGTGAGGTGCCATTGGGGGTAACGAGGGGTTCCTTGCTAGGCTGTTCTTTGGTTGTCAAGAACATAATAGATCCGCTCATCTCATCTGATTGGGTCATGGAGCTGCCAGTGGAATCGACGTCCATATCGTCTTCTTGGGAAAGGCAGATTATGGCTGAGCGGAGTCTAGCTAGAATCAAGGTATGTAGTGAAAATTCTCCAAAAGGTGAATGTCGACGCATAACGGGCATGTGAATTGCGCCGCCCGTAGCCCTATGTAGTAAACCCTTTCGATTGGATACCATCTGTGAACGAGTTCCAAAGCTGCGCACTCTTCGAGGTAGTGGCCACATTCATCGCATAGCGTACAACATATAATGGGAACTACTGGGGGCCGTTCTACAATCCTATGTTCCTCTTGTAAGTATAGGATGGTGCGAGGTTCGTCATTAACTGACTGGGTCAAGGGATCCTCTTGATAGGATCGCTCGACAGCGTGTAAGGCATCCCTATACCATGGTATCTCTGGACAATGGTGGGTATAGTGCCCATAGGTGCCATAGAGAGAGCATGTGTGATTGGTACGCAGTGGTTTTCCTTTACCTTTTGAGGTAGGTTCCTCTTTGCGGGAACACGACGTCGAGATGTCTGCTTCAGAGTGAAGGAGTGGTTTTAACTCATCCAGCTCCAGACATATGTGGGTAGGATGGACTATAACATCGCATATGGCGCAGACTGGTGATTCCCTTTGAATGGTGGGGGTCACCATCTTCTTCCCTCTTCTTGTGGTTTTCTTGGTCATGATAACCGGTTTCAAAATGGGAACTTCCTTTGTGGGGACGGTATCGACCGTTTCTTGGGTTGGTTGGGGCTCTTCGGAGCTGAGGGGATTTAACCCTACGACAGTAACTTTGGTGGCTCCTGTTTCGGAAGGGGGAACCAGGTACCAAACTGGGAACGCCAACGATATGTTGGCTAATACCAGTGCTGCGAAAACCTGCTTGGAGACGAAGCCAGCTGGAGGGTAGAGAAAAGGTGTTTGGGAGGCGGCGTAGGCTAGAGAGGATGCCGTGGCTGATGCCTCTGTGTTTTTACTGCTTGAGTCCATGTCCTGACTGACCTCGGTGCTTGATGTGGACATCATGCACATTGGGGCCCCTGTGGCGTTGGGTGACACCTCAGGGATAATGGGAGGATCTCCTAGGAATGACCCTAGGACGAACGATGGTTTGAATTGGCTGGGGCCATATTCTTGGTACTATGAAAGACCATCTGCAGCTGTATCTACATAGGGTATAATTACATTCGTGTTGGTTAGGGGACGCTTCTCACTGTGTGTCAGCTGGTCTACAGTAATGATGTGATCCTCGTGGGGGAACATCATGATGCAAAATATGGAGGAGGCTATGGTGGAGATGGCATACATATAAATCTGCCCAAGGAGTATATTGTAATCCAAGTGAGCGTCCAAGACTTCAATGTCTATGTGGACCGTCTTGCTAGCTAAACAGACCGAGACATTTTGGTAGAGGCCGACGGGTGTCGAGGGACGACTGTTGTAGGCTTTAAGCGGTATGACTGAGGGTTATAGTTCAGGAGAACCCAGCTTCTGCCAAAAAAATTTCGACATGATGCATGTCGATGCACCCTTGTCAATGACACATCGGTGAATAGTGATATTCTGAACTGATACTGGTATTTGGAATGCGACCATAGAAGGAAGCCTAGGGGTGGCTTTGTCTAAATCAAAAGCCATCATGCACGTATCGGCATGGTTGATAGCGCCTAATGTAGAAAGTAGGGATTTTCGTTGCTTTGGGCACGACTGCAGTACTTCCAACGCGGACATAGCAGCGGGTGATTGAGCTAAATCGTCCACGATGCTATAATTATGGGCCGCTTTGGAGTATTTACCTGCTTGCCTATTAGGTCTCTTTGCCATCTTTGGAAATGGATCTATAGGAATCTTTGAAATGGTCAAAGGTTCAATCGGCACACTAGTACTAGCCCCTGACGTAGTGGAGTCTAGTGGGGTGTCGCAACTGCGATTTCGTGTTTGGAAAAACATTTCTTCCCCAGTAACGTAAATTTCATGGCTGTTTTTCCCGGAATCTTCTAGGTTTTGTTGTTGAGTGCTGACCGTCCCTTGGTGGGGGAAAGGTTCTTGCATAACAGTGGATTGCTAGGAAGATCCTCCTTGTCCTCGGTTACTCTGAAGATTTTTTAGCTCAGGGAGATCAAGGCAGTAGTGAGTATAGTGCCCGTACTCACCAGAAATCGAACAAGAATGGTTTGTTCGCAGAGGTGGCATTTTGCCTTGCCATTGGGCATTGCTTGGCTCCTGGTTTTGATTCCTGTTAGAGTTTCCTCCAGCCTGGGATCGTGGTGGGCACTGTTGGTTGCTGCCCCCCTGTCCAGGGTTCCCTTTGGGCTTATTTTTTTTATTTTTTTGTTAACCACGTTAGGAGGGTAGTTCTCCTGGTTATACTGGTGTGTTTGATTCTGGGACAGCTGCGAAAATTTCACCTGTGCATTGGTTTGCGTAGGTGTGTCGTGTGATTGGGACTGAGCATAACTTTATCCCGTGTTTTAGCCTAGTCATTGGGGGGGAACTCTTCCATCAGTGTTTCTTCCTGCGTACTAGGTCCCCTCAACCAGAGGATAGGGTCCTCCCTGGTGATATGCTTGCGCCCTATTATTCAAATCTTGCTGAGGCATATGGTGACTTTGAAATCCGGGTTGGGACATGTTCTGGGTAGAATTATGTGCATAATTGGGATTGGAACTACTGCTACCTAGGTACCCTTGGGTTATTGACCCAATTAGTCTGTCTGCAGAGTTCAACGAGCCTTGCAATTCTTGATAAGTTTGCAGGCGCAGGACGTTAGGCAGGATATTGCAAATGTATCTTGACTGCGTATAAACTAGTTCAAGCTTCTGGGCTTTACTGATTGCGTCCTCTTCGGATGTAGGGTATTGTTGCGCCACATCCTTTGAAATCTCCGCCGTCAGAGTTTTCAAAAATAAATCTAAGAGGACCTGATCGTCGAGTTTAGCTTTGCATAAACTGCGACGCCGCCTCCACTCATGAATATGGTCAGAGATATGGATTGCGGGGGTTTGTCTAAAATGAGTCAGTAACTCCATTCCCGAATCATGGTGAATGGGTATCTGAAAATAAGTGAGGAATGTGGTAGCGAGGGCGCTAAAGGTTCCATGTGAAGCAGGAGGTTGCTCCATGTACCATTTCGCAGCCACTCCCGTAAGAGTGCATTGAAATAGCCTCAATCGAATAGTGTCGTCGATGATACTATTCGATGAGCACCACTGGTGAAAGGTCATTATATGATTACTTGGGTCTTCCGCTTGCTTTCCTTCGAACTTTGGTATATCTAAAGGGAGCTTTGTGGGCATGGGAGGCCATGAAGGATCATGTGCGATGGGGTCATTTGTGAGCTTGGTTAAATCAGGTAGATTCAACGCAGATAAGAAGGGTGAATGGGTGTTTGACGTCATGGAAACATGTGAAGACACGAAGTTCTGGTTAGAACGAGGGTTATTCTGTGACGTACCTTGATGTGTGTTCAGCTAGCTTCCCGAATGGGATGCACTCCTCTTCCCCCTAGGGGTTGAGGGGGGAGTGGTGTGCGGTGTGGTGTTGGGAGACCGACTAGGGTTCCCAAATATGGTTGCTCCAATGAAGGATGAACCAATGACAGTGGTAGTGTTCTGTCTTTTACACCTAAATGGCGAAAGACCTGGAACCCCTCCCTATAATGGGGGGAGGTCCAAAAGACGCCTGGATAGTCGAGGTTCCGTTGGGACCGTTTGGGTGTCGACCATGTTAGGTTTTGGAAAAATTTGAGGGGAAAGAGTCTAGGTCAAAGAAAAATTATGGCCACTTACATAAAACAAAGCGAAAATAAAATGATTTTCCCTTTAATCTATGTGATTAATCAAGAAAAAATATGGTTTTTGTTTGTTTTGCGCATGAGACTCAAAATCCTAGAATACCTATGCGTCCTCACACACTCAAAAGTAACTGGGTCTCGAGAAGATTTCTTGCAAGTGCTAGCACAACGTCCCGTAAGAGCTGGTGATGCCCCCAGTCAACCGAAGAGAATCCACCAAGGTAAGGGTAGAGGGTCTGGCGCTTGCCTGCACCGTCACCTATAGGGTAAAGGATGCCCTAGTTTTGGCCACTAAGAACCACCATCCCACGTGAGTGCTCGATTCTTGGGCTTCTTGGTAGTCAGCTAAAAGTACCGAGTATCAGCCGGGTCAGGTAGCCCCAACTGATACCGCACGCACGGCGCCTAAGCCTAACCCCCTCTAAATCGGGTCTCTGTCGTGCTCGGGTTTTCTTTTCCGTGGGCTGATAGGTGGATTTTGAAGCTCCCTAAATACACAACTTCTATGTTTCAGTATGAAGTGTGATCAAGGCGGCTCATTGGATGCCTACCCCCTTGATCCTAACTTAATCTATAAATTCTCTTGTGGCCCCTGTGGGGAGAATTTAGTAAGTTGGTTTAAGTTAGTTTTAGGTGGCTTTATTTGCTTAGTGGGTGAGTGTGTGTGAGCATAAGGTGAACAAGCTCATAGTTTAAACATTTGGATATCGGTGATCCTTTACAAAAAACCCCTAGTTAAACTACGTTATCTTGTTCTTGGCTCAAAATGGAAAACGTGTGCGAATAATGGGCCACTTTCAAATCTTCCTAGTTAATCTATGTGACTAACTAAAGGGAGATGGTGAATCGCAAAAATAGAGCATTCATATGCTTGCATAGGATCACCGAAGGGTGCAAAGGCAATATAGATTACTTGCTCTAATCGGTGATTCAAACCTAGTCCCGCAATTTCCTAAATGCAAAAATTGAATTAAGCTAAACAATTTCTACACAAGAAAATAAAACTAGCTTACTTGGACTAGTTAATCTGAGTGTGCATACTAGAATTTGCAAAACATAAATCGTTCGGAAAGCAAAGGTTAATTCGCCCCCTACTTAAACTATGTGAAGATTTTTTTTTAAAAACCAACTTAAATGAAAACTAACTCTATGCCTACAGAAAGCAGCAAAAAGTGAGTTCTCAGAAGCTGTGGGGTATCAACACAGGTGCTGGCAGATATGTTAGGGGCTGCCCAACACACTTATAAGTAGAAAAATGCAGAATATAGAGAAAAAAATCTCATTCTGTAATTTGCGCGGAAAAGGCTCTGACCGGCACACTTTCCTGCGCGCGGGTCAGTCCTAAACGCGCGCACTGCGCGTCTGCAAGAAGAAACTGCTTGCAAAAATCCTACAAGTAAAAAAAAATAGGAGCTGCCTTCTTCAGTTTGTCACTCCAGTGAATCTAGGGACTGTAAGATGGGTCAGAGGACTGTCAGCTCCACTCTAGCATACACAAAGGGTCTCCTGCAAAAGATGGCACAACCACATAAACATGGAACACGTCAGTGGAGTCGCCAATCCTATAGTGGTGGATTTGTCGCACGGGTGTACAAAATCGCACCAGTTTAAAGAGAGTGGTATACTCTTTAAACTATTGGTAACAGGTAGAAAGTGGTGGAGCTCAAAAGCATAAAATTTAGTGGAAATAATATGCTAAAGTATGCTCTGGTTAAACTAAAACTAAAACACAAATATACAGAAGCTATCAAAGAGAGTCAAAATGATAATAATACCAATGACGGCTCAAAGGCCTCTTCTTATTAAATGTTTGAAATGGAGAATAAATTTTACCCACTTTCCAAAGGGCACCTAGGCAATGGTTGTAGGTCCCGATGCAAGGAAGTTGCCTTCCAAGCTCTGCTTCTGATGCAGTCTCCCTCTCTCTCTCTAGTGTGGTGGACTAGGATTGTTGGGTGGCCAACGATCGAGTCCTCTTCAGATCCAGCTTCGGGTCACATACTGCTGGTATTGCTTGGGCAACTTTACCCAGCATAACAATGTGATCACCATTTCTACATCTCTTTGTGGCTTTACATAGGGGAGTTTCAAATCCTCCTTCCCTCCCTTGGTACATGATGGATGGTGACCCAAGGGAGAGGTATGATTCCATTTTGTGCTCAAATATTCCTTTGTGTACTCACATTGTGTCTAAGGAGGCGTTGGTGGCTGTCCTTAGGTGGCTTCATATAAGGAGTAACTGTCCTTTGCTTGGTGTGGTCCCGGAAAGCGACATTTTTCCATTTCCAGGAATGGGCGTTTATCGGGCAAAAAGGCGCGCAAAAGGTGCTTTTCTCGAAGGATTAAGTGTGCAATCCAGCATTTATGACTAGTTCAAATCTAATTTTCTCAAAACCTTAGAGATTTTAAATACTTTCTTGATTCCATAATGTGTTCCTGCCCTGTAAATCCTTAGGCTTGACATTAATTAATGCCATCTTCTGCTGTACGATTTTCCAGTGTCAACAACGCTATTGCTCAAAATATTCTACGCACATGTTATTTATGGTCATATATTTTCAAGGATTGCATCCTTGCTGTTAAAAAATGTCATGACTACCAAATATATTCTCACAAAGAATGCGCCCCACCCAGACCCTTGCACCCAGTTTTTACCGTCAGACCCTTTGCGAAATGGGGCATCAATTTCATGACTTGTAACCCTTGCTCAGCCTAGAGGGGGAGGGGGGGGCATGGTTATATTATTGTTGTTGTCGATCATATCACTAAGTGGGCTCAGGCGATGCCTACATATGATGTTGAAGGTAAAATTTCGGCGTGATTTCCTTTTAACCATGTCATATCTCGATTCAGTGTCCTGAAGGGCATTGTCACTGACCATGGCTCTCATTTTCGAAATTTTAAGATGACAAAGCTTACTGCTCAGTTGGGCTTGCGTCACGATAGCTCAACTCCTTACTATCTACAGGCTAATGGCCAGGTTGAAGTCGTTAAGAATTTTTTGGTCACGATGATTCAACAAACCATTGGGATGCATAAACGAAATTGGCATCTTATGTTATTTTAAGCTTTGTGGGCATACCGAACTTCAACTAAGACAATGACTGGATTCACATCATTTCAATTGGTGTATGGTATGGAAGCCACACTCCCGATCAAGTGTGAAATTCCTTCTTTGAAGCTATTTGTCAAGCTATTCCCTGGCACTTCACTATAAGAGGAATGATTGATTTATCTCGAACGTCTCGATGAGACCTGATGAATTTTTGCTTTGGTTATCGAAGTTGAAAAGAAATGAGTTAAAGAAAATACGATAAATCAGTGACTCCGCGCGTTTTTTTTCTGAAGGTGACTTGGTATTGTTATATGATCAAGCTCATGATCAATTTGAATTCGGGAAACTCTAACCAAAGTGGCATGGGCCCTTTATCGTTAAATAAGTATTAGAAAAAGGTGCCTATGAGTTGGTCGATTATGAAGGAAATCAATTAGCCGAGCCCCGAAATGGGCTCTATCTTAAAAAGTATTATGCTTGATTTGGTGTACATACTTGTGTACATTAGTGTGTTTTATTCATTAGTGTGCAATTTGATTTTGGTGTGAATATTTGCGTTTTTAGACATGCTTTCCTCTACTTACCTTGTATTCCACTTGGTTTGCATAGGTCGTCAAATCATTATGTTGGTTTTGCTGATGGCGCTTGTCATAATACACGAAACTTGTTTTCTGCAAAATGGGCATTGTTTTCTCCTAATGGCAAGTTAGTGAACTTGCAAAGCGTATTCTTAGGATGAACAACTAACAACATTGTCAAGTATAGTGGGGTTATCGAACTATTATTGGATGTTGTTACTCTTGGGATTAGATCTTTGGTTGTTAAACTCGACTCGCAGCTCATTGTGCTACAATTAAATGGGCATTATTCAATAAGGAACCCTCACATATTGCGCATGTATCTACGTGTTCGATTATTAGAAGGGAATTTTGATTACATCACTTATCAACACATTCCGAGACATTTGAATACATTAAAAAATACATTAGATAATTAATGTGTTAGAAAGGGATTTGCATCATATGTAAAAACCAAAAACATCATCATGATAAAGAACATTAGGTAGCAGAAGCAATATGTATGTATATATATATATACATATTTCTTCTGCTACCTAATGTTCTTTATCGAGTCTGTAAAGAGTGTGTTAGGTAAAAATGAAAAAAAATGTGTCCCAAGACACATGGATTCTCAAAGCCTACATAAGTGCAGTAAAAAACAAAAAATGAGGCATATCTACCCTCCAGTATGGTGTTGGTGGTAATATGTGACAACTTTGACCACTCGACGTGGTAGTCAATGAAGTCGAAATGAAACCCCCATTGTATGTCTCTGATACCATAGTGGGATATCATCGACCAAGGCATAATCTGGAATGTCTCTCACCAAGGCTGTGAGGTTATGATCCACCTCTACTATAGGGTTTGCACCCTCGTCATAAAAAGCTGCCTCAATCTGTCGAATCACCTGTTGCGCTACCCGAGATAACCCCATAGGCCTCATCGCTCCAACGTCTGTAATCAATAATCATAAGTTAAACTCTTGGTGCACATACAAATATATATATATATATATATATATATATATATATAACTTGAAAAAAAAAACAATTTCTTACCAAGGTCATCCCATTTTCCTCTTGGTGGAAGAGGAATATTCGGGTCTCCTCTGAAGTTTAACCTTGCATACGGCCAATCATCGATCATGATGACTTGCTGGCGGATCCACCCGAAGAATGTTGGAAGGAATGGCATCTGCTGCCCACCACCATGGCATGGCATCAACTTGCTCCATCTCTGGAGTCATGGATCCCTCGATGCAAGAGGACCCACCTCTATACTCTAATATCGGAATAGTGGTACCCTCTTTAGGAAGAGATTCACTAAGATCGATCCATATCCGAACTACTTCATCTTCGTCGTTTTGAATTTGGTGAGCTGATCTTTCAAGTTGACCAGCAATCCCTCGCACCCGTTGAAGACTGTTGGACTCATTCAGTCCACAACATACTGAAATTGAGACTTTCCCGTCTTGTGAAGAGCTTGTGCTCTTGCCACCCGAGATATGGTGTAAAGAACTATCCCTAGAGATGGGTCATTGATAATTTGGATGTCAATTTTCCCACTCTTGGTATTGGTAGACCTACCACTGCAATGCCTGGCGATTAGCATGTTTGTACTCTCGCCTCCTGCTCTAGACCCTGCCAGTTGGACCGAAAGTCCCCTCCTCGAAAAACCTATGCTTAAATAGATATCGAAAATATCGATATCTAAGTCTTGATCACCAATGGTGAAAACTTGGCGGTCCACATCCCACCATCTCACCAAATATCGCAATAAGTCTAATTGGGACCTCATCCCAGGTGTCTGGAATAATTTGAGCAATCCGCAGTTGCAGAGTGCCCTTATGCAATTTGGATCTTGTTCTGCTTCTCGATCCTCGACCTCATGACCCCATTCTTTCCACTCAATCACCATAATTTTCCTGCAAAACATTAATTAACAAGCATTAAACATCTTCCATGGAGAAAAATTGACAATTCATTGGTAAAAAATTGGGCATTTCACAAACAAAATTTTCTCACTGTGCTATTGCAACTGTGTGCCAATATTCATGCGCTCACAGCGCTGGTATTTTAGGGACTAAGGTGAGCAGCGCGAACCCGACAGGTGAAACCCGAACTGGTTTCCAAAAGGCCTTAATTTTTTCATGGCCCCCCTAACTCAACAACAAATGAATGAAAATGCTATAAAATAGAATAGGAATGCAGAAAAATATGAGGATTATTACCTGCAACAAATAGATCAGAAAATGATGTTCTAGATAAACTGAAATAGGCACTTGAAGTTCGAATAAAAATGGAGGGAAAGTGCTCTGGTAGGAGTTCAAATGGTAAAAGTGATTTTCATTTTTGAAATTTTGTTATTTAAAGAACCTTTACCTATATTTTAATTTAAAAATGTTTTGTTTTGTTTTTTGTTTGTTTGTTTGTTTTTGTTTTTTTGTTTTTTGTTTTGTTTTGTTTGTTTGTTTTTTTTTAATGAGCATTTTTGCCTATATTTATATTTTTCTTGTTCAATGTGACATTTGTTTGCATGTGCAAAAGTAGGTCATTCTAAGTTAAATTCGATCAATAGTGACTAGCGAGTTATCTTTTATCACTTTTTCGGACTCGTGAAAACAAACGAAAAAGGAACCCCTCTAGAGTCAACTTTAAGCTCTTTTCTGACTCTCAAAACATGAAAATATTGTCGAGCACTTGACCTTTCGAGCTCGTTAAATTAAATGAATCGACGTCATATCAGTATACGTTTACCCCTTTTCGGGCTGAGGTTGACTATTTACGAAAAAGGAATACCTCTTGGTCAATCATGATCAAGAGGTTCTCTTAGATATTGTTTTCTACCTTTTCGGATTTGAGAAACTATTTACGAAAAGGGGGAAATTTCGGAAGGTTTTTTTTTGTTTTTGTTTTTTCGTTTGTTTTTTTGTGTTTTTGTGTTTTTGTGTTTTTTTGTTTTTTTGTTTTGTTTTTTTAAACTCCCTAAACATGAAAAATATACCGAATTACTCCTATGTCGGATTCATAAAACATAAATGATGAAGGACTTGTCACCATGACAAGACTAAGTTACTCCTTCCCAGGGCTCGTTAAACTTACTGGGATGGATTCATCCGAAGGGTGAACTTATACACTAAGAATATGGTATCCTCTTCAAGCTTGCAATAAAAAATAAAGAGGTATTCATTAGAAATAACTGGGGTAAATGGAAGTGAAGTATATTTTGTGTTTTGTACCAAAGGTAGCACGTCGCTCTTGAAAAAGACACTCATCTACATTATGTGAAGGGTTGAGGATATCCTTCATTTGTCCCTTTCATTCATGGGTTTGGGAAATCCATTTGCCTCTCATTCATTCATTATCTGTCATCATCACGAGCTTTGGTCTCGTTTGAGTCAAATTCTTGTAAAATTCGGAGTTGTGTCGCCGATATGTTCAAGTGAAGTCCTTTTTGTAAAATTCAAACATCCTCTACTTATTTTACCCTCTCTGCAACAGTCCTTAATGACTCATATCATCTTGAGAAATCCCCTGTTTCGTGTCAATGATGTGGGAATCATTATGGCCCTCCTTCGACGGATCACTTCCTGTCGACTTCAACTCATTATCTAGGAAGATGATTTAGAAACTCTTGTTCAGTACCTTGGAGCTTGCATGCCTCAATGGAAATTTCTTGGTGTTCAACGATAGATTCACATCATTGGCCTGCGATCAGATGATTCTGCAAGTGTTCGACTTCAACTCATTTATTCACACTTGTAGATTGTGTTGTCGTACCTTGAGGTCCATCGTCATTATTGGTGGTTTCTCTCGTGCCTATTAAGGGTTTACATCATCGACCGGTAATCAGGTGGTTTCTGCCATGTTCGACATCAACACATCTATTCGCATGGTTAGATTCGTACAATGGGTAGACCAAAATCGATACGAAGACCCAGGATCCCATTTTTTATTATACAAGATGCATGGAGTTATTGAGTATTCATGATTGTACACAAGATCCTTTCTATACGGATGGTTGTGACCATACCATGGATCCATTTCCATGATCTCTTTCAGACAGATGGTTTCGCCCATACAGTGGGTTCATGTTTTATTTGATGCCTATTCAGAGACATGTTATTAGGCATGTTTATATCAGATATGTCACATATTTTATTGTGTTTGATTGACAAGTCTCCTAACGGTGGTTTTCCAAAGTCCTTGCCATGGCATATAGAAAATTTCAACCATCACTCTTGGTTCTGCTTTCATGCTTAAGGGGGCATATGTTACATAATATTTTGTCACATTCCTCAGTTGTTATCCCAAGTGTCATCTTTTGTGTTGTTCATGTTAAAAGTGTTGCAAAGCGACAAAAGCTATATAAACTTGTTCATCTTGGACAACATGCTTAAGATATCCCTGAAGACCTAAAAGATAAATGCCTTGAAGATTTTCTGTAGAGTTTGTAAAAAAACTTGTTTTACAGGCCCAACGTGGTCCTCCCCTTAATAAGCTCGCGCTTGTCACCTTGTCCCTATCCTGTGAACAATGCTACAAGCACGAGAATTCAGTAGTAAAGTCACGCGGGTCCTCTTCATGTAGGTTCTCAAAAAATGGAGCAGAAGCATCGGCCTTTAGAATTCTCGAGAACGAAGTTTTGGTACTTGTTGGTTAATGATATGGTCGAATACCACCATGTTTGGCCCTTGATATTATCTCCAAATATTCCCCCCTTAGAGATAAGACTTGTCCCCCTCATTAGTGGATCCTTAACCTCTTCATCTTTGTTATAAGAGAGTGCCATGCTAGAGATTCTTGGTTGGTCATTGATGGTTTCCTTACTTCTGCCTGATTCCACCTACATGCTGTCGATTTGACGAAGAAGGAGAATAGATTGAAGAGCGCGGCTTGGACTTGGATTACCACTGCGAAGGAGGCCTTCAACATCAAGGCACTGATTGTAAGATTTCCTTTGATGATTTTACAATACAAAGTATACTTTTCTTCCCATAAATATGTTAATATTAATTGGTTTAGCATGATACTCCTTGATATGTCATGTAGTTTGATTTGAAACACATATACTATGTATCTTTCATATTTGGTCATGTGATGTTCTTCAAAGGTATTTGGATGTAGAAAGCACAACAAAGAATGAGTCTGGAAGCGAAAGGTTCGACATCGGCACCAAGGAAAAGACTGCATAAGGAGACAGGTAGGCCAATTTCCCTCTCTCACTTTACTTTTCAATGTTAAACTAGGGATGCTTATATCTTTTGTCACAGTCGTAACTAGACCCACTCATTGGGCTAGAGGGATCGCTTCTTTCTGAAGAAGGGATTTGTCTGCGTAACAATTGGTAAGTGTGTTGTCATTGTTGAGTCAATGAGTCTTGTTGCCTAGTTTGAGGTCAAGGAAAAAGGTTATATCTTTGAGGACATTTATGTTTTAGTTCCTTAGATCCAATGAAGAAACTGATTGCTTATTTGGATAGTCCTCTTTAAGACCTTTCCAGTCGATTTTTGTAGCTATGGTTGATTTTCATAATACATATTTTATCCCTTAATGTATATGTAGTAATGTACATTGGACATGTTCTTCATGTTTGTTTTAATTTTTTATTTTTTTTTTAAATTTTAGCCCCAAGAAGTCAAGTTGACCCTCCAAGTCAACTTGCCCATTGTCATACCCATTCGGACTCCTAAGACACTATAAATACTCCATTGGTTCTCCTCCACAAGGACATATTTTTAACTAAAAAAAGAAGCATATATTTGTTCATCCAAGCAAAGGAAACAAGGAAGAATATGGCCGAAGTTATGTTGAAAAATGTGTAACTAGGTTCAATCTTCATAAATATGAAATGTACTTTCGATTGTTGTATTTTGTAAAATGAAAGAAAATTTATTATTGTTGTTTTTGGAGCATGGGTTTCATGCTCAAGGTATTTTGTTTTAGAGGTAAAGCACCCATTGAGTGCTTCTAGGATTTTTCCTAGGTCAAGAAGTCAAAAGAGTCATTGTCATAAGTTGAAGACCCCATCGGACACATTGTAACTTATAAACTTGTCATTAAAAGTGTTAAAATACCCTTCAAGATCAAGTTGCCCTGGTAGCTTAGAAGTCAGCCTAAGAGCCATGTCCACCTTGAGAAGCCTATATAAAGGAGGGAACTCGACCTCATTTGTTCACTCACTCACTTCTCTTCATCTACTTAAAGGATAAGGACAAGAAGGCTAGCGAAGAAGGAGGAGGACGAAGAAAAGGTGTTTTTGGCTAATTCTCTCTCACATGTGCAAAGGAAGGCTAGGGTTTTTGTTGTTGCGCTAAGGGTTTTATGCTGCAAGATCAAACTTGAAGAAATAAGAGAAAGAAGGTCAACGAAGGTCACATTAGGTCATCCTCATGCACTAGAAGAAGGAGAAAACCAAGTGAAGGTATGAATAATCCTTGGGAGGCCAGAATAAGCTCACACGTGTGGCAGTAGCTATTGCTAGGAGGGCCGAAAATTTCAAACATGCAGTAGATGCTGAAATTTTGAAGTTGGGGGTCGAAGTTGTGTTTCTGGAAGAGATTTCAATGGGTTTGACTTGGACAAGATAAGTACATCATTCAGAAAGGTTGGAGTTGGTATTGGTCTTGGTCTAGAGGTATTAGAATTCGTTAATTAAAGAATCTATAAGAAGAGAAGAGATTTTGCGGGTTTTCCTCTCAAGTGGAGAGGTTTTGGCCCTGTCTTGCAACCTACATTTTGTGTTCTTGTGTACTATTTTTCTTCTTGTTTTGGTAGTTGTTTGATGAAATACAAACATAATAATAAGTGAAGAAACTAATAAGTAAGAAAAAAGTAAAAATACATCACAAATAGCTACCATAGAAGAGAAATGATCTTATATATTTCCCTATAGATTTCTCAACATGGTTCTCTACATTGAAGAAGTTCTTAGAGAATTGTACAAAGGTGGAAAGTCATCTCAAGGAGGGCATCAAAGAAATATGGGATCTCCTATTTTCTTCTAAGAAGAATGTGACCAAGACATCTACAAAGGATTAAGGATTATTATCAACACTCACTAGTGTTAACACTCTGTAATTCTGAGGTTGAAGACAGAATCCCGGAGGCAACATCAAAACCGCTTCGGGCCTAGGATCTAGCCCTCCTAGACCGAGAGAGGGATCTCTCTATTAGATATAGCTTTGTTGGATTTGGAATTTTAGGCTAGTTAATAGGTGGAGGGTTTGGATTTTGGATTCGGTTTGGTGGGGAAAGTAAGGGGAAAAGGCCATTGGGTGATGGAGTCAAAAGGCTTGGGTAACCAATCTGCAAAAGTAATGAAGCATGAGTGAAATAGGGCAAGCTAGGTGTACTACTTTGGATCTTTGAGACTTTTAAATGGACTGTGAAAAGGAAGAGAATGTAAGACTTGGTAGATACTGAGAAGCATTTAAGAATTCCTCAATCTGTCCTTATTGGAAAACAAGCAGATTGTAAACACAACCATAATAGGGTGCTCTAATCATCAAATCCTATTCATCACACTTTCTGTTTGACAACCAGATTTGCAGAAATACAGAGGAATAGGAACAATGAACAAACACTTTTAAACAGAAGAAACTTGACCATTTAACACACCTCATGAATCTCGAACAACTGATCTTGTATTACTTTGCAAAAGTCACTTGAAATTCAGTTAACAACATTACAAAATGGGACTGTTCCTCATTGCAGATCCCCCCTCCCTAATACTTCAAACAATGAAATATATATGCTAATCCTACTAACTAATTACCCTAAATTTCATAACTAACAGTTACTTTCTTGCTAACTACATAACAGATAAGGGCTAACATTATTTGACATGTGTAAATAAAACAGTTGGAGTTATAAAGGACATCTGGACATTTGGCACTGTTTTGAACATCTGGCGCTCCTTCGATTCCCTTGAAACACTCAATTTTATCGAATCTCCCATATTCTTTCTTGAGGTCGAGTAACTGCTAGGACAACTGGAAGATACACCTGTAAAACAACTTTGAATATGCCCTATCACCTATGCCTTTGAATTCTCGAATGTTGCCACTTGGTTTCTTTTTTCTGGGATTAAACTCCTTTTGCGCTGAGCTTGGGGTAACATTTCAGTTACTTGAAACATGGATATGATGCCTGTTGTAAAATATCTGAAAATGCATCTGCAACCAAAATGCGACCATTTGGCCACCTCTCGATGTGAAAGTGCTTGACTTGTCAGGAATCATCTCCTGATGAAAACCACCTTTCCTGTTTCAGCTAAAAATGATTCTCTATCTATTGAGTTACTATCAAACTTCATGCTTTCCTTGTCTTCATAAATAAACCTTCAAGACTTGTTTATTGTATCCCTAGCTTCGCGTCTTCTACTAGGAAAGACTAAGTCCTTCTGCCCTACAGTCTCAAGACCACGACACATCAAGAATTTTTATTTTTTATTTTTTTTTGCCTCTTCTATATCTGACGAAAGACCATAAATATCTTGAGCTAATCTATAGGCTCTTTCCCACTTTTGTGTTTTCAAAGACAACGAAAACATAATAGCATTTCTGTCTCTGGATCTTCTTCACCAACCTTTACTACAGCTTGTCTTTCAGCCAATACATCCTAAACCTCATTAATGAATTTGGAATGAACAATTCCTGAGCCTTAGGTCCCGAACTAGGATCTGGATGCAGCAACCAAAGGCGAATGCCTGCTTCCTCTGGATTCTCTGACATAAGGCGAGGAGGAAGAATGCGATGGTGTAGATTTGACATAACCTTTGCTTGCTCTTCTGATGATGTAAACGTACATGGAAGCTTAAATAATAGGACCCCTAAACTATATATGTCAGATGTGAATGAGCTTGACCCTTCGTTCAGCTGGTATTTTCCAATATTTGCAGATTCTCGTTTCAGTTCACTACCCATGGAGTGTATCCAAGCCATTGCCGTAAGATGATGCCATTTTGTGTCTTTGCATCATTCAAGTCCATGCTTCCATTTAAATTCAATTTGGATCCATGTGCATTAGAAGTACTAGATGGTTCACCATTCCCTTCAACATGCAACTGACATGGTTCTCTTTAAAGCTTTTGGTTTCTCATCTCAGACATCAGATCATCGGGATGATATCTAACCTGTCTCGTTGTTACGCAGCATCTTGATCGATTTGATCATCATGTCATTCCTCCATCGTGCCACCCTCTGCTACGAATAAATTAAAGTGGAGGCCAATTCAATTTCAGCCTTGAAGCCCAAAAACCACCACTGTTGCGTTTGTTCCGCGAAAACCCGAAACTAGATTTTGGAGGGCCCAACATATGGTAAGTTGTATTGTGATGAGGGGGGGGGGGTGCGAATTCTTTTGGGGATGACACGTGGTTATTAGAAACAACCCATTTCATACCCCCCTCCTTCATTAAACTTCTAAACACCAAGGGGGTCCAAATTAGATGGGAACCGTCGATTTTAATCAACTAGCACACCCATAAGTAGAACGAGCATAAGTTTTAATTAAAACATTAAATTTATTTAATATAGAATTAATTAATTCTATATATTTAAATAAAATTAATTTCGTTTTGCATAAAAAATGATCAGGCAAAAAACTATTTCTACTCTTTCTGACCTTCATCCATAAACTTGAAAACCATGCATGCCGAGGGCATAAAATTTTCCCAAAATTTACCCCATGATAACAACTAGTACATTTCAATATGAGAATATTTGGGTGATCGACAATGGAGCATCAAGACATGTGACATGTTAACACAAGCAATTGAAGACATTATCAAAAGAGAAGTCCTCTTACTCCATAGAACTCGGTGAAAACAAAAGCTACCCTGTGAGAGGAATCGGATCAACCTCACTTGAGTTGGAGAATGGAGGAAACATTCATCTAAAAAATATTTTGTCGTTCCATGTTTGCACAATAATTTACTTTCCATTTCATGTTTAGAATACAAGGGTGATTTAGTTTCTTTCACTGATGGAAAGGTTCTAGTATGGAGTAAAACCTCAAGCATGGAAGATGCAAGAATGATTGGAATACGTGAAGGAAAACTTTATAGATTGCTAACTCCCCTCACTCGAGATTTGGTTCACAATGAAGTTAGCCCATGTGAACTTTGGCATATAAGATTTGGTCATCTCCACTACAAAATCCTACGAACCCTAAATACCATAGTGAATGGCATCCCTGAACTGAAAGAAGATCGTGAAGGAGTTTTCAATGGATTTGCATTGGGTAAGAACACCAAGATACCATTTGGAAGTAGTGCTTCAAGGTCAAAGAAATATTGGATCTTATCCATTCTTATGTTTGTGGTCCTATGAATCCAAAGTACCTTGGAGGTCATTTATACTATATCACATTCATAGATGGCCATTCCAGGAAAACTTGGGTTTACTTAATGAAATCTAAGGATGAAGTCTTTACCAAATTTCAAGAACTCAAAGCTGAAGTAGAGAACTTACAGAAAGAAGAATCAAAATATTAAGGTTTGATAATGGAGGAGAATGCACATCCAAGGAAATTATATATTTATGTAAGGAGTCTGGGATTAAGAGGGAGTTGATAGTCCCATATAATCTCGAGAAAAATGGTGTTGCAAAACGAAAGAATTGGTCCATTGAAGAAAGTCTAAAAACTGTTACATGATCAATATGTACCAAAAATTTTGTGGGGTGAAGAAATAAAGAAAATTGTATACATAAAAAATCAAAGTCCCCACATGTCACTAGATAACATGACTCCTGAATAAGCATTCACTGGGAAGAAACCAAGTGTGGATCATCTCTGAAATTTTTGTTGTCTTGTCTATATTCATATACTTAAGGAAAATAGAAAGAAGTTGGATCCTTCAGGCATGAAGGGAACATTTGTTGGCTACATTAGTACTTCTAAGGCCTACAAGATCTACATAGAATAAGGACATCGAATAGAAGTTAGTCGAGATGTGATATTTGACGAAAGTATTGCATTTAAGAAATCAAAGAATCTCCTTATGGACTTTGATGATGAAGAACTTTCGGTATTTGAAGAGGAAGGTACTAGGGAGGAAGAAAAAACAATCCATGAAGATGAAGGTCCTAATGAACCTATACAACATGTGGTAACACCTGAGACTAGAAAGAGACCTAGCTAGTTAAAATATACTCTATTAGATGCAGAAGGACATGGAGCTGCTAAGGGCACATTCAAGGAAAGCAAGAAGCCCAAAAGGTATTCTGATCCGGATTTATGCAGGAATGCAACAAAATACACATATAACCATAAATACAAAGATGCAATGGAAATAACACTTCATTTCAATAATATCAAAGAACTGAAATTTGCTTACAGACATAACGGAAATAGACTAGCTAGGGCGTTGGTAGCTTATCTTTGAGAAGAGATGTGGTGGCTACAGGCCTCTTAACTATGTTACAATGAGGCTCGAGGACCATTTTATTATTGAGAAATAATGGTTAACCCTAAACATCCAAAATACTAACCCTAGGATATGAAGCGCCAAAGCTATGGGCCCCTTTTGGGTAAATTGGTACATCAACTTCCCGAGGACGTAAAATTGGCATACGATCTCCATTTGATGCGCACCATACCTCGTTGGAAATATATATCTGAGGACTACAAATTTTAGTGAGAAACGTCGGTCCTGACACATATGTTTCTCCCGGTTTTTCCAAAAAAAGTCGTTTAGGGCCTCAAAACGGCTCCGAAAGTTCAGGACCCGAAAAACTGCTAAAAATAGTAAATTGTGCTATAATTAAGGAAACTGAAAAACTGAAAGAGGCAATGGTGGGGCCCCAAGTGGAATAGGTAGGTGGCCACCAATATCCACTTGGATCATATTTAGGGTATGTATCATATATGATAACGTTAATAGAAGCAGAGCCATCCAACTTTGAAGAAGTTGTTACTCATTAAGAATGGAAGGATGCCATGAATGAATAATATCAATCGATAATGAAGAATGGGGTTTGGGAGATCGTACCTACGCTTGAATTCAAGTATGTAGTAACTTCCAAATGGCTTTACAAGATAAAGCATGTGGTACATGGAAGAACTGACAAGTACAAGGAAATATTTGTGACTAGGGGCTTCTCTCAAAAAGAAGGCATCGAGTATGAAGAGATGTTTGCTCCAACAACAAGGTATACAACTATACGATCATTGGTCTCTTTGGTAACATCAATGGGATTGAATATACATCAAATGGATGTCAAAACTGCATTCCTGAATGGCACAATTGATGAGCAAGTCTATATAGAGCAACCATTGGGATTTGAAGTAAAATACAAAGAAGCATATGTTTGCATATTGAAGAAGGCATTATATGGCCTTAAGTATGCACCAAAGGCATGGTATGCAAGAATGGATGCGTACCTACAAAGATTGGTATTCACAAAGAGTCTTTTGATCTGAATCTCAACATCAAGGTTGTAAAAGGTGAACCTGTAATTATTCTTTTGTATGTGGATGATCTTCTCTTGACAGGTGTAGAAGGTTGAATCCAACACTACAAGGAAAAGACCTTCTAGCATAGGTTTTTGTGGAGACCCCTATAAAAAGAGCCCAAAATTCCATTTGTAGCGAATGTCACTTGCGAGGTGGGAGGGCAGAGGTTTTAATGGATGTTTCTTTGACAGTGCGTCTAAATTATTCAAGCACACTGGTGCTTTATTATCAATACAAGCACCGGGGCCACATATAACATGTTGCAACGTTTTTTTTTTTTTTTTTTTTTTTTTAAATAAAAAACCATGGTGTGCTAAATATAAAAACGCCCTGGCACTTGCAAATTCACTAGCACCAGACTCCATAGAGTAAAATGTATCAGTGCTATTAGTTAATGACGTCTTAGTGCGATAAATGTATAACAACTCCATGGGGCATCTTATAAGGAGTACCAATAGATAGTTTATACTTTATAAAAAAAGGTCGGTGTTATTGTAAAACTAGAGCACCAGTGCGCTACGGGTAATGAAGCCCCAATGAATCTCGATATAGCACCGTGGTTTAAAAAAAAAAAAAAAAACCTTGGTGCGCTTTGTGAAATGCACCGGAGTAGGGTTAAAATAAAAGAGACCCTCCCAACCATAATTTTCATTTAAAAAAAAAAAAAAAAAACCTTGGTGTGCTTTGTGAAATGCACCGGAGTAGGGTTAAAATAAAAGAGACCCTCCCAACCATAATTTTCATTAAAAAAAAAAAAGAGACCTTGGTGTGCTTTGTGAAATGCACCGGAGTAGGGTTAAAATAAAAGAGACCCTCCCAACCATAATTTTCATTTAAAAAAAAAAAAAAAAAAAAACCTTGGTGCGCTTCGTGAAATGCACAGAAGTAGGGTTAAATAAAAGAGACCCTCCCAACCATAATTTTCATTTTTACAATCTACAGTGCAATTGAGCTCTGAATCATCGGTGCCACTCTTGCCACGTGCAAACACCCTAATGTTGGTGCTTCTCTTGCTCACCACCTTTTAGTACCATGCTCACTATTTGAGTTTCCAAATTTTTCAAACGGTGTGAAAATTCGTTTTTCTCCATTACGTGTCCACAATGCCTCCCCAACGACCAAATGTTCAGGTAATCTCTATGTTTCCTTCTAACTTAAGATTTTAGTGGAATATAAATGCAAATTAGGTTGAATTTATTATTGCTTTTTCCAAAAAAAAAAGAAAAAAAATCGACACGTGGTGTGTCGGATATGTTCGACTTGCACCAGTCACGGTACGCCTTATAAATTTATAGGGTGCACAACGTTTCTGTGTGTGAACATTAAGCATCACCATTGTGGTGGGGCATTTTTTAGATATAAACACACCAGGAAATATATGCCAAATTGTGTGTTGGTTTGTCACTCCCGGTGCGTTTATATTTACCAAACGCACCAAAAATAAATATTTTGAAATATTCCTATATCTCGGTGCGTTTGATAACCTGAATGTTCGTTCTGGTGCCAACACGTTATATGTGTGTATCGGTACACAAGTATGTTGCACCGCTATAAAAACTTAAATTTTTGAATCACCCACAGTGCAACATACTTATGTGTGCACTGTTTCTGGTGCGGTTATAGTTGAAAGCTTTAATATCCCAAAAAGGGAGAATGCAGTAATACTGAAACACAATATAAGAACTGCAGCAATGTAAACAATAAATCTAAATACACATCAAAATGCACAGAAATAGTTGAGCCATTTTATTATATAGGAGGTGTAAAAGCAAGTACAACAGTGCTCAAAATATGAGACACTCAAGCCACAAGGATGGCCTAGAATGACCCTGCAATGATTTCCCAAGAGGGACTACGTAACTGCTGAAATGCTGGAAGGTAAACTGCGTTGTCCCTGCTGCAACTGTTGGTACTACAACTGTCTGAAAGACAGAAAGTCAGATCTAGGTATAATGGGAGCTCCGATGATGCTGAAATTTCATATCTGGGCTCAATGATGGATTCCCAATTTAACCCAGAAGGGATTTCTCAGATCTGTAAGTCTAAGAAAACCACCCTCTTAGGGCTTCACATATATGCTGTTGGGAATGCAGATCTGAAGCTAGATCTAATGATATGATGGCTGCAATGATACACAATCAGATCTATGCAAGAAGGGCTAACCCTTCCACTAGATCCTTGGGCTAAAAGCTCAAGTCTAGCTCCTCCAATCTCCTCCACTGAAAATAGCTGCTGGATGAACAACAACTTCAGAAAACTGCGCTATCAGAGAGGGCGGCTCAATAGCCTACTGCTGGATATGTCAAATCAGCTCCCGGGTGATGGAAATAATAGATCCAATGTGAGGAGATGATCCCTCGTAGGATTTCCAATTGAAATACTAGAAACTTCCTTCCTCCAATAGATCTACAAGACTGAACTGCACAATCCTTGAAGGGACTGCTGCTGCATGGAGGTAAAACCCAATGGCCTGAATGTCGAATGTATATCTGCTGCTCCTGAAAGGCTGGATGTGAAGAACAAAGTGGTAGGATGAATCCTCCATTGGTTTCCTAGCTAAATGCTAGAAACAACCTCTTGAAGATGGCACCAATGCCTGATAAGGAATGAAGAACAATCCTCTTTCCAGAGCTACTCAAAGAAAGAGGTGGGATTCCCGCTCGAGAACACCCTATGCTAAACAGCACTGCAAACTCTGCTAAACATCCCAAGCCTGCATAGAAATGTCCCGAGACAAATCTAGATCTAAACAGATCAAGAAATGAATAATCCAAATCATGCCTTCCATTGTGCCTTCACCTTCATTATATGCATGAGCCTTCCATAGCCAAGGCCCACTCCAAAACTGTGTTGTACATGTGGACATAGTCTCCATGTTTGACTGCGTTGTAGCTTCATGTCCTCCATCATGTTCATATGGGGTGATCACCCTCTCCATCATATGTGCATTAAATGAACCACTTCCTCCACTATCTTATCATAAGTGCCTCATGATCTTCTTTGAATGCACTATGATCTTAATTGACCTTATCAAAGATCCTCGTGATTTTATATAATAAGATCCATGATCTTATTTGAATGTTTCATCCTCCATAATCTATCTCATAAATGAGACATGATCTCCATTAATGGAGTTGCTCCACTACTCCATGATTTTAGATCTAGATCTAGAATATCCACATACACACATTAAAAGTGGATTTTATTCATCTTTGAGGTTTGTGGGTCCCTCCACCCTTTTATTTACTTAATTTATTAAGAAAATCAAGAACTCTAATATTCCAAATATGATGTGAAAATTTGGGAATATAATAGGCCCCCCCCCCTCCCCGGAAAAATGTTGCTTGTCCTCAAGCAACTCAAAAGTAGATGCAAAGCCATCTATTCCCCTCCAAATGGAATCCACATAAGGAAGGCTTCCTCCATTTGCTGCAATGTGTTATGCATGTTTGGTTCCAAATTTGTCTCTCAAAAATACATAGAATGACCTCCAACTGTATGGTTAGATGTTTTCCTTCCACCATGAAGTACCAAGTGACAACCATTGATGTCCAATATCATCATTAATACATGATATAGATAAAATAAAGTGGCTCTTTCCACAAAGAAAAAGCTCCATCTCACAATACATCTCTTCATCCCATGCTTTATGAATTTGATTGAGCATTGACATGCTCTCATCCTTAGCCCTGTTAGCCTTGTTGGATCCAAGAATCATTCCAACATTATGAAAATAAGAAAAGGAGATATATGGGTAGACGAAGATGTCAAACCATATTCTCCCAATAGTAGCCACCGGAGTAAGGCCCTTTGCTGCCATCCTCCATCTCCTCCGGGTAATATGGACAAGCCAAACTCCCCAAAAAGAAAGCAAAGCAACAAGAGATCTTGCTGCTTTCTCTCCTCCTCATGTGCATCATGGAGTAAAAATATACTTATAGACATGTGGAATGTCACATCAGCCCAATACCAACAAACACCATCAATACACATCATGAGAGCATCATGCCAAGTTTTACCCAATACAAAACACATAGACATAGGAGATGTCATGTGGTGGCCAAACTCTCTCAAGGGAAACCAAAATGAACATGCCTTCTTTTGTTGCATTCTATCATTGATACACAAGGCATGAATAAAAAAATATGAGCTATTGGGTGGTAACCATACTCACCCAAGAGCAGCCAACACAACCATACCTCCTTCTTCATTTCATAAGTGTTTTTCAAGGCATGGATCAAAGAAATAGGAGCCTTTGGGTAGTGACAAAAATATCCTAAGAGAAACCAACGTAACCAAGCTTGCTGGCCCATGTCATATATCTACGAGTGGTCAAGCAACCCCTTGCTTATATTCACCCACTCATCCCAATGTGGATGATGAATAATGTGCTACATAACCATGGTATCCTCCCTTTGTAGAATACCATCCTTCCCTAACTGATGAAGAACTTTGCACTTCATGAAATGTGGAAGTTTACCTCTAATGAGATCTCTCAATGAGATTCTCTTTTCACCAAAGGCCCTCCAAAACCAAAGAGGTTTTGGATCTGCTGCAGGTGGAAGTTTCTCTTTAAGCTATGAGATGCTCATTAAGAAAGTTTCATCTAGAAAGGAGCAAAGATTCCTCATCTCAAGATGTCTACCATTTGTCATCTTTACATCCATTGCTTCATGAGTGAAGCTACCTTCAGAATGCTCCAAGAATGATGGGGCCTCTTCAATTTCACAGCTACTAAGTGAAAATGCTATAGATCTGCATGGTAATACATGTGTTGTCTCAAAGCAAGGCACAATACTGATCTCATAACCAGTTATTGTACATAGGATCATGTTCATCCCATTTTCTGAAACTCTACACTTCAACTCAAAGGGTTGAATTTAGCTCAACAATGATGAACTGGGATATTTCTTAATCTCCTCCTTGATTAAATCAAGGGTCATCTACGCTGTGACAATTTGCTGCTTCAAATCAACATTTTTTTCTAACCCTTGGTTGTGCATTGGCACTGATGGCATGTCCTCATATGTTTCAATAATATCTACTAAAACAATACGTGATGAAAGTTCATGCATACCTTGGATCAACTGATGTGTGGGAACCTCTTGCCAGAACACAAGAGTTCCTCTAACCGGGACAATAGTGTCTCCAACTGCTGGTAAGTGTGATAGATGCTCTTCTCCAAGTGTACCAGTGCTGGAATCTTCCTCCTCTCCCTCATGCATCTTCTGAATCATGCATGGGACTCTATATATCAAGAGCTCAAGACTATCTTGCAAAGTGGAAAGTGTCTCTTCCCTAGATGTGGGTATTTCTACAGTCGGTGGTGAATGTAGTGACTTCTTGTATAGAGTGACAAGATTGACATCCTCCTTTGTTTCCTTAGGAAATGTCACTTTGTGATACACCTCTGGTTTTCTCACATCAAATTTCTTCCTCAACTTGTGAAATAAATCTGAATATTTAGTCACCTTTGCATGCTCCATGTGACCAAACCACCAATCATTAGCTTCACCATACAGATGAAGTGCTGCAATCTGAATAGCCTCTTCTTTAGCTACAGGATGTAGCCTGAAAAATGCATCTAAATCTTTCCTCCAAGCCTTAACAATGCTTGAGGAAGATCCATCAAATGTAGGAAAATAGAATATATTGTGCCTCTTCCTTCTATTGCTGCTATAGGATCCTCTTTCTTCTTTGATTTGGAAGAATTCTTGGAGAGTTAGACTCTCTTTGAATGCTCTATATTGTGCTTTGTACTCTTCAAGATACAGACTGAGAGTCTCATGAGTCTCAGGTTCTTCTCTTTCTTCATTTCTACACCTCTCACCTTCTCCAAAGAAAGTGGGGATAGTGGATCTATGAGGAGATCTATGATTCTCCGGTCTTATTCTTTGCTGATAGGAAGTGCTTGGATCTTCCTCATCAAATCTTCTTCTTGGATCTTCTTTCTGCCTTTCCTTCTTCATTCGATTGAACTCCTTGGAGAGATATTACATGGATCTAAATAAATGAGTGGCATAATTTTCCTCCTTCATGATAGATATCATCTATCTGCTTCTTCTTTTGATGCAAAATATGAAGTGTCCACAAGTTGAGCCAAAGAATGTGCTCTGATACCACTATAATATCCCAAAAAGGGAAAATGCAGTAATATAGAAACACAATATAAGAATTGCAGCAATGTAAACAATAAATCTAAATACACATCAGAATGCACATAAATAGCTGAGCCATTTTATTATATAGGAGGTGCAAAAGCAAGTACAACAATGCTCAAAATATGAGACACTCAAGCCACAAGGATGGCCTAGAATGACCCTGCAATGATTTCCCAAGAGGGACTTTGTAACTGCTGAACTACTGGAAGGTAAACTGTGTTGTCCCTACTGCAACTGTTGGGACTACAACCGCCTGAAAGATAGAAAGTTAGATCTAGGCAGAATGGGAGCTCCGATGATGCTGAAATTGTAGATCTGGGCTTAATGATGGATTCCCAAGATAACCCAGAAGGGATTTCTCAGATCTGTAAGTCTAAGAAAACCACCCTCTTAGGGCTTCACATATATGCTGCTAGGAATGCGGATTTGAAGCTAGATCTGATGATATTATGGCTGCAATGATACACAATCATATCTATGCAAGAAGGGCTAACCCTTCCACTAGATCCTTGGGCTAAAAGCTCAAGATCTAGCTCCTCCAATCTCCTCCACTGAAAATAGTTGCCGGATGAACAACAGCTTCATAAAACTGCGGTGTCAGAGAGGGAGGCTCAATAGCCTACTGCTGGATATGTCAAATCAGCTCCTGGGTGATGGAAACAAAAGATCCAATGTGAGGAAATGATCCCTCACAGGATTTCCAGCTGAAATACTGGAAACTTCCTTCCTCCAATAGATCTACGGGACTGAACTGCGCAATCCTTGAAGGGACTGCTGTTGCATGGAGGTAAAACCCAATGGCCTGAATTCCGAATGTAGATCTGCTGCTCCTGAAAGGCTGGATGTGAAGAAAAAAGTGGTAGGATGAATCCTCCACTGGTTTCCTAGCTGAATGCTAGAAACAACCTCCCGAAGATGGCACCAATGCCTGATAAGGAGTGAAGAACAATCCTCTTTCCAGAGCTACTCAAAGAAAAAGGTGGGATTCTTGATCGGGAATACCCTATGCTAAAAAGCACTGCAAACTCTGCTAAATAGCCCAAGCCTGCATAGAAATGCCCTGAGACAAATCTAGATCTAAACAGATCAAGAAATGAATAATCCAAATCATGCCTTCCATTGTGCCTTCACCTTCATTATATGCATGAGCCTTCCATAGCCTAGGCCCACTTCAAAACTGCGATGTACATGTGGACATAGTCTCCATGTTTGACTGCATTGTACATGTGGACATAGTCTCCATGTTTGATTGCGCTGTAGCTTCATGTTATCCATCATGTTCATATGGGGTGATCACCCTCTCCATCATATGTGCATTAAATGCACCACTTCCTCCACTATCTTATCATAAGTGCCTCATGATCTTCTTTGAATGCACTATGATCTCAGTTGACCTTATCAAATATCCTCATGATTTTATATAATAAGATCCATGATCTTATTTGACCGTTTCATCCTCCATAATCTATCTCATAAATGAGACATGATATCCATTAATGGAGCTGCTTCACTACTTCATGATTTTAGATCTAGATCTAGGATATCCACATACACACATTAAAAGTGGATTTTATTCATCTTTGAGGTTTGTGGGTCCCTCCACCCTTTTATTTACCTACTTTATTAAGAAAATAAATAACTCTAATATTCCAAATATGATGTGAAAATTTGAGAATATTACAAAAGCACACCGGGGCTAGTGCATGACTGTGCTTTGAGCGCACTGATATTTATTTATTTTTAGATTGAAAGTTATGTTTCCATATTTATAAATATATGTTTCATTTAATGATAAAAAAATTGTATTTTATGAATGAGGCTGATGTATTTTATATGTCAATTATGTAACAGAGACGTCAGTAGAGGGAGCAGCAACAGGAGCAAGAGCAGCAAGAAGACCCATATATTATGGTCTGACCATGGCAAGCGAGAGAGAGGGAAAGGGATTTATACCCTCGCCCTATTACTGTAGTGACCCGAGCGCCTTGATGTATGTAGGCCTCCTCAAGTAATATGAGGAGGGTACATCCCTGAAGGTGCACTTTGTCATTTTGGCACATTTGATCCGCCGATGGAATGTCCAACAATAGGCTTTTCGTGTCAGTCCTGAGTTGTGGTATAGGCCCACTGAGGAGGACATTTAATTTATCACTGGCCTATACATGAGAGAGGAGTATTTTCCTCAGTTCCCTGATGTACCCCATGGTTTTGTAGTTGAGAGTCAGCTTGTATACACTCTGATATATGTCAAGCCTCATACGATCTGCCCATCATATTTTCATGTCAGTGGTCGACAACTACAAATTTCTTATTTTTCTACAGAGGAGGTTAGGTTTCTCTCATTATTATTCATCACCATTTCACATCCTTATAGCGATGGGAATCACATTAGTTTCCCTCTTTTATATTATGTAGGTCCTTTGATTCAGGGGCCACGTTGCATTAGATGGTTTGCCATTTTTTTGAGGCAGTTTTTCATGGCTTTAGATAAATGTCATGCGTTGTCGAGATAGGGGAGGGAGACCTTCCCTTTTTCTTATGAGCTTTTTTGTTTCTTTTTTGAGAGGTTTATGGTTACGAGGCATAAATTTTATCATTTCCCTCCTAGGATTATCACTGAGGCCTAGATGCGCATGTGGGGGCATATGATTCCCAAGAGGGGCATGTTCGAATTTCCAACTAGGATTTCAAACGAGGCACTTGCGCTACTAGCCAGTGAGGATGACCATGCATTTGTCATGTTGGGGTACTCGTACACGGGGATTTATTGGAGAGGGTCTCCCAACATCCTCTTTATAACGGATGAGCCTCCAGATTACGAAGGTAATTAATATTGGTGTTTTCTTTAAATTAATCTAGTTTAATTTCCTTGTTTTAATGAATTAGAATAGAATGTATTCTAGTAGCACATTATTTAACTTGTTTTATTAAATTGTTTAATGAAATTGTCAAATTATTTGTGTGTACTGTTTATTTTGTAAGCATCGACTCATATGATGGGGACATGACTCCTCCCCCACCGCCGGATGGAGGAGATGAGGAGACAAGCGAGGCCTAAGAGGGTGAGGGTGAGACACATCCTCAAGGGGGTGTGGGCATTCAGAGGCGGAGGTCTTTTATGCGATTTCAGATGGACTACTGTGTTAGATTGTAAGAGTTTTGGTATGGCAGGGGGTCTGCCCTGCGAGGCGTCGAGATATCAATGTGGATACGATGTTCATGGATCTATACAGGAATTTTTCGCAGGATATGATGTATCTTATGCAGCATGTCATAAGAGCTAGTACTTTATTGGCAGAGTTGGGGGCTGCAGGGCATCATGCAACAACACATCCATCAGATGAGGGTTGTTAGGATGATGAGGAGGGTGATGATGATGATGATTATGATTGTGATGATCATAATCATGATGATGGTTGTTAAAAATATGTTGTAGCTCCTAGAGACAGCCTTGAGTTGCAAAAGACCAGTGCCTAGGACATCTTAAAATCAGAGGTTAAATATGGACAACTGTATAAATGCCCTTGACAGAATATGGGTTAAGAGAATAATGGTTTTGGTGATTCAAGAATGGAGAAGACCATTTGAGCCTGATTCATGTGAATTCACTATACTTGTGAGAGGGCTTAGGAGGTTGTGAGGCTTAATGGATTTTAAATGGGCCAAGTATAAAACAATGAGTAGAAGCTTTAAAATATGCAGAGGCATTGAGAGAGAATTGAGAAGGACCCCACAAGAGACAAGCTTAAGAAGATTAAGAATTTGTATCCTGTGAACTCAGAGGAAACGAATATGAATGAGGTATGGACAACAACAGAAGTTCGTGGATCGCGAATTAAGGGATTTCAACAAGCTTAATACATGAGCGTTAACACCTGAGCATTATAGAGACACGAATTCATGAATAAAATTGCAGACCACCGGCAGCTACATTACAAAAAACCTTCAAAGAAACATAGCATGAAAGATGATTACACATAAAAAGTAGATTGCTAATAAGAGAAGGAAACAGATACATCCTACTCATTGCTCCATCTGGAATCCAAATAAAAACTCTGTATCATATTCTGCTCTCCCAAATATGTGTCTCAGAGCACAGGGAGCACAATCATACAAAACTACAACAAATTTATTCAAAATTCCAAAACCATTCCAGAACCTTTCTTTCATCTCAGAACTCACTACATATAGAGTTCTCCTTAAGGGTTTACAATCGAATATTCTGTCATGATCGACCCACACAGGTGAAAGCCAAAATATCCTAACAAACTATCAGAGTGTGCATCAAGCAATTGCTCCCGCAAAAGAAAAATCAAAATAGAATTGGGTAAAATGGGATTTTACCAGCAAAACATCACTATCTAATAGTAAAGATAAACAAAGCAGTTGGCCAAGGAGGCCCAATTATAGAATCTTCAAAGGAGTGGTGAGAAGTGGCTGAGAACAGGTGAGCAGTCCGGCCTTCATCATATGATTCCACCTGCTATTTGAAAACCTCCACCCTTCTAATTCTCATGATTTCCACTTCCCGTTGTGGAATAGCCAATTGTGTTGTGCGCGTTGAACTCTTTAGTGGAGGTTATTATGTGCAAACTGAATAAACCATATTGCAAGTTCCCACCCAAAATCCCATGTTGTGTTTTAAATTGCAAACCGGAATTGGATTTCGAAGTGGGCATGAATGGCAGAAGCAGAAATGGATTTAGCAGGACTTATTATCACCGAAATGGGTGAAATACAGGGCATATGAGGGCTATTGACGATGTGGCGAGGCGGTGGGACCCGCGCCCGCAAATCACAGATCGCAAGTTTTACATGGGCACAGCGGGAGGCAAAGGTTAAATCTTGCGGGGAGTGATATGCGATGGGCGAGAGTGTCGTGGCAGATGGAGGTGGGACCGCGCCCGCAGATCACATATGGAGAATTTTATGTGCGTGAAACGAAAGGAAAATGGTAAAGAGTGTGATGTGCGAAGTGTGGGGAAGGTGACGTGGCTGATGGAGGTGGGGCCCCGCATCGCAATTTAAACAAACTACTTTACGAGCGCTTAAAAGGTAATTTACAAACTGTGCGAAGTGTGAAAAGTTATAATCGATGTTCTACAAAGTTTATATTTAGCGATGTGCGATGGATGGTGGGGGAAAGGGTGACATGTCAGGGAGAAATGGCCCCACTTTAATCGCAATCGGGGAATCGGGAAGGTGGATGGTAAGTGAAAACAATGATATGGCGATGAAAAAGGTAAAGTAGAAAGATGAAGAGGAAAGGCGGAAAGGTAAGGTTTCATCATTTTTAAGGGAAATGAAATGAAAGGAAGTGTGGCGGGTGAATGGGTCCCACTTCATCGCATATCTCATTTCGGAAGGTTTGTTGGAGATGACAATTAAAGGATTTTGGGATTTGGCCGATGTGAAAAGCAATTTGAGTGTGCGGTCATGAAATAAAAAGGGAATGAATTAGGGAAAATAAAAATGAAAAGGGATAAATGGTATTTAGAGTGTTGGAGTTAAGAATTAGGACAAATGAAGGGTAGGAAGAGGGTAGATGAAGTGAATGAGGGAAGTATGGATTTTTCTCACCATCACACTTAATGATCAACACTTTCCTCTTTTAACTGAATTAAAAGGCAGATAGATTCATTTGAATCTCTTTGACAGTTATGATTTCCCTTCCTTTCTCATTCTCTACTTTGTGTGCGGTCACATGCCAACAATGGTGATGATGATGCTTCTAGTGGTGCCACCCCATCGGATCATGGCCCTTGGGGTGTGCGGTTACAAAATAAAAAGGGAATGACTTAGGGAAAACAAAAATGAAAAGGGATAAATGGTATTTAGAGCGTTGGAGTTCAGAATTAGGACAAATGAAGGGTAGGAAGGGGGTAGATGAAATGAATGAGGGTAGTGTGAATTTTTCTCACCATCACACTTAATCAGCGACACTTTCCTCTTTTAACTAAATTAAAAGGTTGATAGATTCATTTGAAGCTCTTTGACAGTTATGATTTCCCTTCCTTTCTCATTCTCCACTTTGTGTGCGGTCACAGGCCAACAATGGTGATGATGATGCTTCTAGTGGTGCCACCCCATCGGATCATGGCCCTCGGGGCGTTGGTGATCCTTCTGGGAGTACACATGCTTGTTAGTTTCTTGATGATGTCTATCAGATACCAGAGCTAGAGAATGTGCCGTATGTTTCTCCTGACAGAGCAGATCGACCACCTTCTCTTGCAAACCAGCCACATCCTTCTACTATAGACCAGCCAACTCTTAGTCCTCCACCTTAGCCATGTTCGACAGATGTACTTGATCAGGCAGTAGTTGACCATCCATCGTCTTCTACTGCAAACTAGGTTGCATGCCCTACTAGGTCTATTGTATTAGATATTTGATTGCACTTATTTAGCTTCATGACGTAGTTATTTGACTTCTTTGTGTGTGTGTGTGTGTGTGTGTGTGTGTGTATGGTGCATTTTTTTGTTCATGTTTATGTACTTAATTTATATGTTTGTGTTGATGTGTATATTGTTAGGTCATGTTAGATATGTTCATTTAATGTGCTTGCAGAGAAATGTGTACGTGATAGCAATTATTTGACATGAGATTTATATTACTTTGAGGATGTGTGCAGTGATGATGTTAGATTACAATATTTGTGTTTTGTTAGACGTAATCACGATGATGATGCTTTGTTAGATTATTATATTTGTGTGCTAGATAATGACGTTTATATGTGCTACTAAAAGTGTATATAATTAGATGATGGTAGTGATTAATTCGAATGTGTATCTTAGATGATGTTTATTTTTGTTAGACTAACATACATCCATATTAAGTATGGATCTAACATGAGCCGAGAAGGATCAAATTTCTTCACGTGCAAAATAGAATGTGTAATTTTTCATTGTTTAAATTGTATTTTTGAATGGACTATATATAGGACCAAATTAACGTTATACCCATTTACAAAAAAATCATGATAAATACATATTAAAAAAAAAAGAAAGATATATAATATATACATAGTTGACATTAAAATATTTTACATAACATGTGCAACATTTTATCGTGGAAAATTAAAATGGTTTTTTATTATTATTAAATTTTGAAGTATATGTCAATATTAATTCGTATTAAAATATTTTATTGATAACCCATATTGAATATTGTATTATAAAAAACATTAAATTATTTTATTTTAAATTTTTTGTTCTATGGATAAATATATATGAAGTTGACATTGACATAATTAGTAAACATAGATCTTCAAATAGTTTATTTAAATCTCCCATTGAAATATTTTTGAAAAATATAAAGTTTAAACATCTTACTCACACATATTCATTTTACAACATATTCATTACTTTACAACATATTCATTTTTTGTATTATAGTGGACATTATTTTTTCTATTTAGAGCATAATTTATTGTTATTTTAAAGGGTCACGTGTCAATCCCACAGACGAACATACGAACTTACACATCCCCCTCATACTATGTTGTAGAATGAGCCTCTCGGCTCAATGATTATCGTCATGATGTTTATTTTTATGAAATAATGTGTATTATAGATTATGTATTGGTGAATTTATATCAAAATTGTATATATGAAATTTCATGTAAAACGACTTTCTTTATAAAAAATGCAAATATATTTTTATAAATTACAAAGTTTAGTATGGTTGAAACTATGATTGTAGAACTACAATAAATATTTTTCTATTGCTTAGATAGTTCATTGATATTCAATCTAACTTAAGCACCGAGAGGGATCAAATCTCTTGAGATGCAAACATCTTTTTGAGTGAAAAGAGATTTGATCCCTCTAGACGCTCGGTGGATCTAGGTAGCTGATATATTAATATATATGTAGTTGACATTGAACTATTTATTTATATTTCACTTTCTCCGTATTAAAATTTTAAAATATGCCCCCTCATATTTTTTTCCTATATGTATATATTTAATTATTTTTATTTTCTAAATTAATATTACATATCCCCGACGGGGTGAGGAACAATGATGATGGTGTTCCCGAGGGAACACGTGGGTGAAAATGGTGAGCGCATGGCCACAGGTGGGAGGTTCGGCCTCCCCGTCTGCTCATTATACCTTCAATATGGGAGGGAGTTATGAACATCATGTGAAACTTCAAGTTGCCTTGGGTCTCAAGGGTGGTGGTGCTCGATTAAGTTTTATGGAGGGTGGAAAGGGTTGTTGTTGGTAATTCGATGTGTGGGAGAGCTATGGCATTTGTGGTGAGACATCTGTGAGGAGAGGAGGTCGTTTCAGAGGTTTCCCTGTTTGGGAGAGGGGGAAACCTTGTCGTCGATGTTCCCTCCCCTGCTTTCGGGTGAGCATAATTATCAATTGTTTGTTTGTTCTTCGACTTAGTTTGTTTGTTGATGAGAAATGACATGGTCGTCTGTTTGGGTTATGATTTGTTATTTTTTATTAGTGTTGTGTTGTTTCAGCCTGGTACGAGTAGTAATAAGTCACCTATGGAGAGGGCGTGTAATTGCGGACTTCTTCGGCCCTTTCATAGTCTTCTATGATGCTTGGTGGAGTTTGTGGAGTGAGTGTATTGGGTTCTGGATAATGTGGCTCGCGAGATGCCATCTTAGGCAGTGGGAAGTTGTTTGGCTTGCGGTGGATGTCAATTTACAGTTCTTCATGTTCACTATGCTAGTGGGTGGTGGTCACATCAGTGCGGGTGGTGCTTTTTTACTTGTGGGCAGTTCTAGCTTGGGAAGTTTCGGGTGGGTGTGCCCCTGAAATTTCCTATGAAGTTGGGAAGCAAACCATGTGTTTCTTTCCTTGCTTGGGGCACTCCTCTGCTCAGGCGAAGCCCATTTTGGGCAGCTCAGGATGTAGGACATCTCTTTCCTGGTTAGAACTGGTGCCTAACAATGATGGCTTGGAGCAGGGTGGTTGTCGTGGGGGTCGCTCGAGTCTCGCAGCACCGGGTGGTGGCCAAGTGGGGCGTTCAGGTCGTGCAGGGTATGTAGTTCAGGGTGGTAGGCATGGGTGCTCGGTGCTGGGTCGCGATAGCCACACCTCTCCAGGTCAACAACGTGGGGGTTTAGGGCATCAGGGGCCACTGTGTCATGGTGGTCGTGGACAAAGAGAAGGATGTTGCGTAGAGCGATGTCGGGATTTGATCTAGTCTATTCTTAAACGCATGGAGACCTCAGAGAGGGAAAGGCAAGAGGAGCATGTTGAGATAATTTCCACTCTGAAAAAAATGCATTACTTTTGGTGCCATGTCCGGGAGTGTGTAGTGGTGGTATGACGAGGCCATAACTTGTTATCTAAGAAAGTAAATAATTTGGAGGCCTAGATGGCCCATTTAGAGGAGCACATACAATGCTCCTTCTATCCTCCGCCTCCTCTTGGAACAACTTAAGACAACCCAACCCCCATCACCTTTGGCGATTAGCATGGATATAGGTGTTTAATATGTTCAGTCTGTTTACTGGTGCCTATGGCCTCTTAAGTTATGGGTTGTGTATCTTATTTTTTTTTCTATTTCACTGCCATATGTAGATAGCAGTAGTCAATAAACATGGTCGGGGTGAGACTACCTGCGTTTTTCTACTGATGTACCTCTTTTTGGAAGAATGAATATAATTTTAAATTTAAAAAAATTTAACATTACATATCAAATTCATATTAAAGGAGAATGGAGAGAGTAGGAATTACGACAACATGACCTAGGGTTTGAAGCTGCCTGCGGGCTTACAGTCAGCCTCTCGCACTATTCCAGAATCTCTCTGTTGCCGACTTGGTCCTCCTCCATTGGCACGACCAAGTGGTTTTCTCCATGGAAGATTCCACTGGGGGGATTGAGGATCCCCCCCCCCCTCCTGGCTCTCCCATCAATGGTGCGACACCATAGTTTGACACTGCCCGTCAGTCTTCCTTTGTTCCACACTATGGCCCTATAGGGACGCCTCACACTATGAACAACCTAGTCACTGACACAACTGACCTAGCCACAGTAACCTCGTCCACATGCATTCCTAAAGCTACATAAAGACCAAAATTTTTTCTTCTGGCACATAGAATCAATGGGAAAATCCAATCCATGAAGGAACATGCCCTGATCGGAAAGTTCATGGGCTTCTGGCCCACAGAAAAATCCCTTCCGGGATGGATCACCTCAAAGTGGAAACACAAAGGTCACATTGATATTCAGCTGGGATCAAAGGGCTTCTTCAATGTTATTTTTACCTGCATCGAAGACAATAACTAGATCATGGATGGAGGTCCCTAATTTTTTAACTCTGCAGGGATTTATCTCAGAAACTGGGTCGAATGCTTCAATCCTGACAAAGAAGATTTCAGTTGTGCACCTATCTAGTTTCGACTATAATCTCTACTGCCAGATTATTGTGATGACTTAACCCTATCGGTAACACTCTGGGGGAATTCATAAAAGTGGCGGATGAAACAAGAATCAACAAGTATAAAGCCTATGCCAAGATATGCATCTACATGCATATCGCCAAAAACCTTCCAGATACGGTAAGTCTACTCCATGATGATTTTGAATGGGTTCAAACTATATATTACGAACATGTTCCTTTCAAATGTCGGAAATGTCACACACATGGGCATATCTTCAAAGGTTTCCCTCTAAATCAAAGTTAAAACATGAACAAAGACTCTGCAGCCAAAGACACGGAGGGATTCACCAAAGTCTCAGGACGAAGAAGACAAGCCAGGAAGCCCCCTTCAAACCATGCAACCAAAATCGCCTCTTCCAGCGACAACTTTGATGCCATAGCTAATCTAAACAATGAATATTCTGTTATCCCTAGCTCCTCGGATCCCCCCTTGACTGAAAAAACAACCCTTCCTGTTACTCCTAGACCACCAAACCTCTCGGAGAACTCTGAGCAATCCCATCCCACAAACCCTTCTGCATCTATCCCTGGTAAAGGTAAAGGGATTAGTCTTGAGACACCTTCAACTATGGAGGAAGAGTCGACAAGCATAGATTTTGACGACTTTGACATCTTAAGCCTTGAAGAAGCATGCAAAAAAAAAGACTATCTTTCGATCCCAAATCAACAGATTCAACGGCTAGAGGAAGTCCTATGTAGATTTCAACAGATACCCTCATTAGGAATTCAAGGAGGAACACTGCTGAACACCAAAACAATGCTAAAAGAGTCCAAGAAAAGAGGAATCCGAATGGATTTGTAATGCCTGGTCATTCTAGGAGGGAAACTGGTAGAATATGGAAGATATCCAAAGTTAACTCGGTTATACTCTGTCATCCCCCACCATACTTAATGAAGTTGATCTCATGGAATATCAGAGGGATAAAAAATCCCTCCAAGCACCATTTAATCAAGAAAAGAATAGCTGAAGAAAACCCCACAAATTTCTTCATGCAAGAAACTAAATGCTCCATTTCCACCTTGGATATGATTCTTCCTAGACTTTGGCAAGGATGTCACTCCATTATTGTTGACGCCTATGGAGCCTCAGGTGGTTTGGCGATTATCTAGAATCCAAATCTTGTTGCATTCGAGAACTTCCATGCCACCCGAAGCTTCATTCAAGCTACCTTCCACCTCTTTGGGACCAATATTCATGGAGATCTTACAGATGTCTACTTCCCCCAAGTGGTGATGGAAAATATTGAACTGTTGGATACCATTGAGCATCTCAACCTTCAATGCACGCATCCTCTCTGGGTGTTGGGGGGAGACTTCATTATGATAACAAGCCTAATGGAAAAAAATGGAGGATGACCTCATCTTGACACTGACATCACCAGATTCAAAGACTTCATTCAAAGTAATCAACTAATCGACTTTCAAACCTCCAATGGTGTCTTCACCTGGAATAATAGGCAAGGGGGTTTGCACCAAATAGCTTCACGCCTTGACCGGTTTCTTATCTCAGATAACTCCATTCATCTGGGAGGGGATCTTGTTTCCACCATCTTACCTGCTTCAGGCTCGGACCATTAGCCTATTCAATTACAATGGACGAGACTAGGCCTTGCTACCCACAAGCCTTTTCGCTCTGAAAAATTTTGGCTAACACATCTGGGCTTCAAAGACCTCATCTCTGATTGGTGGTCCAACCTTGCCCCTCTTGATGGGTAAAAAATGTATAAGTTCCAAAAAAAGCTCAAAGTCAAATTAAAATTCTGGAATAAAACCTATTTTGGCAACATCTTCAATGACCAAAAATAAATTGAGCAACAAATGGTTAAGCTCTATCAAAAAATAATTCTTGATGGAAGGAAAAAAGACTCAGATGCCCAGGAAGCCTCTCTAGCCGCCCAACTGGAAGACAAAAGACATCGGGAAGGACTCCTATGGAAACAAAAATCTAGGATCTATTGCTTTAAGGAAGGAGAGAGAAATACAAAATTCTTTCACCACTCCACCATCCAACACAGAATCTTTGTCCTTAAGACCCAAAATGGTGAAAAATGAACATCTGGAAACTCATGAGGAAATTGAAGAATAATTATTGGATTACTTCAAGGATATTCTCAAAGATCCAAATGATCATTATCATGAAGCCATTAAGAACATAACTCAACATATCCCAAAGTTAATCACTGAAGAGCACAACCATATGTTGCTGAAACCCGTTACCATGCAGGAAGTCGAACAAGCGGTGTTTCAGCTCAAGGAGGGGAAAACCCCTGGGCCGGACGACTTCACCACCAAATTCTTCCACTTATTCTGGGATTTCATAAAGTAGGAAGTTTGGTAGTTGGTAGAAGAGCCTCGCAACACTCATTGGGTTCTCCTAGCTCTCAACGCAACCTTTCTCACCTTAATTCCCAACGAGGATCAAGCCGCCACTCCAAGTAAGTACAGACCTATAGCCCTATGAAATGTCATATTCAAAATCATTTCCAAAGTTATTGCTAACAGGATCAAACCACTCCTCCCTCTGGTGATTTCACCAGAGAAAACGGGATATGTGGAAGGAAGGCATATCCTGGACGGTATCATCCTAACTCATGAAGTCATTTATTCCCCGAAGATCCTAAAAAAACCTGGAATGCTCCTCAAGTTAGACCTATCCAAGGCTTTCGATAAGCTCAGCTAGACCTATATCCGACATGTCCTCCATGCCTTTGGATTCTGTCATGCCTGGGTTAGATGGATCATGAGCATGATTTCCTCCCCTTTCTTCTCTATCTTGATCAACGGGCTTCCCTCTGCCACCTTTACCCCTTCAAGAGGCATTCGACAAGGAGACCCGCTCTCTCCTTTTCTTTTTGTATTAATGGCTGAAAGTCTTGGTCGATTAATCAATCATGGGGTAACCACTCATACTCTCAAAGGCCTTTTGATTCACAACAATCACGCTCTCTCCCACTAACAATTTGTGGACGATAACATGCTCATGGGTCATCCCTCTGTTCAAGAATGTAATATTCCAAAATTAGCATGCAGCTAATTGGAATTTTCATTTTTTCTTTTTATCATTTAGATAGATGAATAAGTGGATAGGGAGACCCATAAATATCTTTAGTAGGAATAAAATCCCTCTTAATGTGAAAAGGGATCATCTTGATAGTTGGATAAAGCACCTCCATGTGTGAACAGTGGCTAAAGCATGCAGACAAGGTCAATGTTGACCAAATCAACAACGCTAGTATGGAGAGAGTGGATCATCAATGAGAGACAGTGCAGTGTTAATGGGAGAAAGGCTCCATGAGAGTAGTGACTTTAATGAGTGGGACCCAAGGTGAGAAGGCTCACAATGCATATAAGGAAGGGCAAGGCAACCATAGAGGGGATGTTTTTTATTAATGATTTTGATCTCTTTAGATCTGGATTTGTTAGGTGACATTTCTGTGCATGCTTTTGCTGTTTAGTAGGGTCTGTTGTGTTGCTTATCACAATGGTGTTCCGGCATTTGGCATTTTTGGGTATTTCCATAAACCCTTTCTGGGTTGTCTTGGAAATGTGCTTGAGAGATTAGATCTCTACCCCTAGCACCTTTTTGAGCTATATAACAACAAATCCATATCATTGTACACATGTAATAATAGTATACCCCAAAAACTGCGTTGTATTGGCTCATGACATTTGTATAGCAGCTATATTCCATGTATTGACATATTTGCTTAGTGGAGGCTTGTATTGTATTGCTTGAGTGACTTGATCCTCAAGATTTTGTGCCTATTATTGTTGATATGTTTAATAAGATGGTTGTAAATTTGTCTCATATATTGGTGTATTGATTTTCACTGATATTTTCCAGTATGTTGTTCTATATTCCTGTCTTTTCCATTTTGGAATATTACAGTGGTATCAGAGCATAATCTTGGCTCAGCCTGTGGATTGTAGCCATTATGCAATCATAAGAGTAAGAAGAAGAAGTAGAAAAAGAAGAAGTCTACAATGGCAGAAGGATTGAGTTTTGCCACACTTATTTTCAGATCTATGAAGGACCTCTCCAAAAATTTCAATCAAAGGAGAATGGAGAGATGCAATGATACCTCAAGAGGGTTTCAAGATTAGGAAGGTCCATGCACTTCCTATCAATAGCCAAAGAGACCGGGATTGCATAGAGCTCCAAAGAATTCTACTATGTCCACTTCCTTTGAAGAGGAAGGTGAAAGGCATGGAGATGGAGGAAACTTAGATCATGAGATTCTAAGTGAGTATCTTGCAGAATATGAATCTCAATCAAGGGCTTTCAAGGAGAATATAACTCTCCAGCAGTTTATTCAGATCACCAAAGAGAGGAGACCTTGTAGAAATAGAAGGAAAAGACATAACAAATTTCTATTGTCTACTTTTGATGGGTCATCCACATGCACAACAAGGGCTTGGAGAAATAAGTTAGATGTATTCTTCCTACTACATCCCCTGGTAGAAATAGAAGCTGTTGAGATTGCAGCACTGCACCTTGAGGGTGAAGCAAGCATTTGGTGGTTCAACCATTTGAGTCTTTGGTGGTTCAACCATTTGAGTCATGCAAGAGTGACTGCTTATGCAGATTTTACTCAAAGGCTTATCAAAAAGTTTGATAAGAAGAAACCGGAAGTAATTCCTATTGAGACATTTTCTGACATAGATGAGAAGGCAAGTGAGGAGCCAAGGGAATATATCTATATTATCATTACGAAAGGAGAACAACTTCCACCACCATTTGCTACAGGAGTACTTGCATCAGGAGAAGGAACACTTGCACCTTTGCAAAGTGGTCTTGATCTCTTGACACTAAGAGTCCCATGCATTATTCAAGAGATGCATGAGGAGGAGGATACTTATACCAGCGTTGGTGCAACAATAGAGGAGCAGCCATCATCATCACCAACAGTTGGAGGAGTCATCACACTGGTGGGAGGAACCCTTGTAGCAGTACAAGATGTTCCCAAGGACCAGCTTAACCAAGGTATGCAAATAATTCCACCCCACGTTATTTCAGTACATCATATGGAGAGTTGTGGGGACATGCCATCAGGGCAATTTCATGACCTAGGGTCAAAGCACACTGCTGATTTGGAGCAGTAGACTATCACTGCGCAGAGGACCCTTGACTAGTTTAAGGAGGAGATGTATAGTCATCCTGGTTGTTGAGCCCCAAGATTGTTCTTTCTTTCATCTTACTTTACCCCATTTTCCTTTGTCCATTGTTATCCCAGGCCCAATTGATCAATGAAATTAGTTAAAATTACTTTTAGAATGATTAACATGGCTAACTTGCTAAGTTTTGTGATTTTGTCATTGTAATGCATTTTGAACCGAAACTAGCTACAGAATGCAGACATTCCGTAGCTAACCGGAAATTCTGCAGCTGTCTTCATGTTAAAGTATGTTCCAGGTGTCCTCTCAGGAAAAGCCACACATGGGTATATTCCACATCATGTCCTCATCGTTCGTTGCTCACCATGAAGAATGAACCAAATTCTAGACGTGGTTTTGGTACGTGGGAACTCATTCAAGGAGGTAGAGTTCTAATAGGACTGTCCTACTCCAGATGTCCTTTGTCCCTTTACGCTACCATCTTTAGAGTCCTAGTATGATTTTGATAAGGAAAGACAATGATCCCCGTACTGTTGCAAGTTCTGTTATGTAGATTTGTTATAAAAGCACTCGGGAAACCGAGAGACAAGCTCTAGATTTTGCTTAGATTTCATGGATTGACTGCTATATTTCTGAAGACCGAGAATACTATGTTTCAAGTTATTTTCCTTTAATGAAGAAGACAACATTGCTTTGAACGCGTTGAGTTGATTTTGAGTTAGATTCCGTCTGGTGGTAGAGGGCCCCTGCTTCCTGCACGGCTTTACTTTCGTAATTTAGATAAGTATCTTAGTTTGTTTTCACGTTTTTGAAGTTTGAGTTCATAGTTAATTCCATTAGTCACTATAGCTATACTTGTTCTAAGAAACTCTTCCAAAAGATCATGATAATGAATGAGAAATGGCTGTAGTGTTGTAGGTTTTAATTGCAATTTCTTTTGTTCATTATCACAGTTGAACTTATTCTAAGCAAACTCTTCCAAAAAATCCTTATGATGTCTAAGGCATGACTGTGATACTGAAAGATTCAGTTGTTTGTTTACACTAAGTAGCATAGCTGATCTTACTCTTAAAACGCTCTTCCAAAATATCATAATAATGGGTAGGAGATAGCTGTGATGTCTTAGTTTTTAAATTGCTTTCAGTCTTTATGTTTGCATTTGCACTGAATTGTACAGCCAAGATTGTTCTAGCAAGCTCTTCCAAAAAACCATTCATGATGGACAAAATAGGCTGTAGAATCCCATAGATTAATTGCATGATAACTTAGTTAGGGTACTCCGGAGTCAAATTGCATTCAATTCATGCTCTGTTATTTTGTTTTAAGTTTGATAATGGTTTGTTAGTTCAGCACTGTTTATTGTAGACTAGTGACATCTTAGTTCAGTTTTAGCTTAGCTCATTGTATTTACATTCCACATTTAGTTGTCATCCATTGCATATTAGATTACATTAGTTGTTAAACTTAAACAAAACAGCCTTCATTATTTACAAAACCTCTTTTGTTCCAAATCTATAATTGACTCATAACCATCTGAACAGAAGACAGTATCGTCCCAAGGCCTGAAGTACTTTTGCAACTTCTTTACCACTTCATAAACAAAGCCTTTCCTCAAAAGACTACTTTAAAAAGAAATCTATAACTTTTGAGTAAGGTTTAGTGATGTTGAACTAAGTTGCAGAATAGAATTAGGAGCTATTCTTAGAGTAGAGATCTTATGATGTTACCAATGTTTTTCTCCAAATATGTTTCAACAAATCTTTAATCATGGATAAAATGTTGTATCATTATAAGCTGATTGTTTAATTGTTTAGTTAGGAGAATTTGTATACTTAGCTGACCATTTCTCAAGCTCTTCCAAAATACCTTTAATGAAAGAATTGGACAAGTTAAGTTTATGTTTTGATTCATTTTCTTGAAGTCATTATCAAGCTTTGTATTCTGCATAGTCATAGTTTAGGTTTGATTCTGTTTCAGTATTTGCATTTTCATTTGTCATTTGTCATCAATAAATTAGGCTTCACTCTATTTTTAACCAGTAGCTTCCTTCCACTAGCGTTTAGTTTTTTTCCTTGTGAACATAAAACCATCAAAAGACCAAAAACATCATAAAACAATAAACATAACGCATTGAGAAACAAACACTTAGGCACATACAGTGCACTTCACTTCAGCAGTTTACCAACCCTGGTTGACAATTAAATGAACTCAATTTAGGAGACTAGGTTGAGCACAAACACTGGTATCTCATTAATAAGCTTCACACAACACTTTGGGTTGGAGTGTAGAGTTTTGGAGGATAGGATGAGCATAATCCTAGTCAATCCAATGCAAAACTTTGTGTTCAACATTGTGCATGATCATGAGACAACAGATGCACCATCATGGAGATCAACAATGCTGTCATGAAGCAGCAGTGTTGAGTTGGGGGCCCAACTATTATTGGAGCATTCCAATGACCATTTTACTTGTGTAGTAGTGGATAGGCATATGGTTGATGGAAGACATCTCCCATTATTATGGTGGATCCTTCTTGATGAGCACTTCACAGCTCAATGAGAATATTTTGCCTTCAACATATTTGGAACCTTATGGGTTCAACTTGGTCATTTATGAGTGGTATCTTTGTAGGGATCTCCAAGAGGTTGCACTTCAACATCCCATGAAGTGCAAAGGTAGTGATTAGACTTGAGAAGATGGTATTCTCCATTGGATGGATACCAAAGTGGAGCATGGTAGGAGACACCCACATTTGGATGAATGGGTGTGGATGGTGAGCAAGGGGTTGGTGAGCCACTTGCATATCTATGACATAGGGCAGCAGGAGGCATGGCTGCGCTAGATACTCTTGAAAGAGTTTGGCCATCATGTGACATATCCTATGTCAAAGGGCGTGTTATGGTTTGGGTCATTGCATGACACCCATATGTTATGGCAGCAGAAGATTTGGTTGTATGGGGCATTCTACAAGTCAACTATCACGATGTTACTCCATGAATTGTATGATGATGAGATGATGAAGTAGCAAGAGATGTTGTTGCTTTGGATACTCTTGGGAGATTATGGTTTGATTTTCTCCCATACTTTGGATGGTGATTTAGGAGTAGAGGATGGCACAATCATGGTGCAAGGGGGATACTCCTTAGCTTTGGAGGATAAAGAAGCACTTCCACATAGGAAGGAATCTCCCACATATAGAAGCATTATGGTATGTGACTTTGGCATTTGGCATGTCAAAGAGGGAAATTATGAGATGGCAGGAGCCTTTCCACAAAGGCCAACAACGTTTTCACTTGGGAGTTTGGGTTTGTTGATGGAGTGTTCCCAAGATCAATTCACACATGATGCACTTGATGGGAAAGTAAGAGATGAGAGTGATGGAGTGGTGGATGGAGACATATATTACTATGATATGATCTTCTTGACTTGGATCTCCAAGCATAAGAAGAAGGCTTTACGTGTAACACTTGGTTCATTCCTTTCCATTCACCAAGGCCTCATGGAGATATATCATACCTCTATGGAGAGACCACCTATGAGACTCATTATCATCTTACACGGTAAGAGTTGTATGTTTGTACTTATTGATCATCTAATAATGTATTTGCATTCTCTTTTCATTTATATACAGTGCATTTCTCCACAAGAGGGAAAGTTTCTATGTGGGATTCATGGTCTTTCTAAGACCATAATCAGTGATGGAGATAGCCATTTCTTGTATGGCTTGGGGCAAGTATTTTTCTATACTTGGTATGCTCAGTTGATACACAATGCCATTTACTATTTTCTAGTAGATGAGAAAACATGCACAACTAGCAAATGGTTGGGAGCCAACTTGCCACATGATGTTCTGAAACAACATGTAGTAAAACTGTGCTATAACCACTTGGGAAAATGTCGGCACCTTCCAAAACTACACATAACCTTCAATATATTTCTCATTTGTATTCCATATTGTGATAATGTCCTATTCATTGTATATGGGATGGTTTGGGCAAGCAAGGTTCATAGAACCAAATAGTGGGTATTTGAGGATCCAATTGCCTTTTTACCTCTTGAGGGCAACACTATTGCAGCCCAAAAGCAACAAAAACTCTACAATTTCCATAAGTGGAGAGAGAGATAGCATGGGGTAGAAAATTTGGTCTATCATGATCAGCTATGCAACCCACCTACATTGCAGGAGCCAAAGGTGGAGGAGTTTTTCCATGAGTTACCATTTTGGAGGGTGACTCATTTTGTGTGGATGATAACTTGGGGATGCGAGCTTCACATGGGAGTGAAGGTTCCCAATATTTTTTAAATTCCATGCCTCAAGAAGGCCTCTAGATAGCATATATTTGCCTCCATGGATATCCCACTACTTCATGATGATAGCCATTTGGATTTGTCACCAAAGGCTAACTTGTACACTTGGGAGGAGAAATTAGGGGACATATTTTTGAGAGAGCATCTTGTTCAGTTGAGGAGATTATCACATGAGGATGATACAGGAGGAGGAGAGGAGGCTCTTCAGTTATATCCTTGTTGTTTCTCGAGGACAAGCAATATTTGGGAGGGGAGGACTGTAATATTCCAAAATTAGCATGCAACTAATTGGAATATTAATTTTTGTTTTTATCATTTAGATAGATGACTAAGTGGGTAGGGAGACCCATAAATCTCTTTAGTAGGAATAAAATCCCTCTTAATGTGAAAAGGGGTCATCTTGATAGCTAGATAAAGCATCTCCATGTGTGAACAAGGGCTAAAGCATGTGGACAAGGTCAATTTTGACCAAATTCACAACGTTGGTATGGAGAGAGTGGATCATCAATGAGAGACAACGCAATGTTAATGGGAGAAAGTCTCCATGAGATTAGTGACTTTAATGAGTGGAACCCAAGGTGAGGAGGCTCACAATGCATATAAGGAAGGGCAAGGTAGCCATAGAGGGGATTTTGTTGATTATTGATTTTTATCTCTTTAGATATAGATTTTTCAAGTGACATTCCTATGCATGCTTTTGTTGTTTAGCAGGGTCTGTTGTGCTGCTTAGCACAAGGGTGTTCCTGAGCGGGAATCCCACACTCATACTCGGGGGACTTCGAGTGCCTACTCATGAGAAATTATTGAGCTGTATATTCCACATTCTGGCATCAGGCCAAGCTTCAGTCTTCAGCTACAACGTAGTTCAGAGTTGTGTTGTGTTGCAGGGTTGCAGCAGTGGAGGGTTTTTAGGGCCATTTTATGAGCTTTTTTTTCAGTGGAGGAAGCATTCTTTCCATTTTGAGGCCAGAAAGGAAGGTCCTTGGGCATAATTTCATATTTGGCACCAGGCCAACCTATTTCCATCACCTACAGAGCAAATTCCCTCATAGACTGCGTTATTCTAGTGAGCATTTGTAGTGGAGGATTCAATGCCTGATTTGGAGGGTGAGATATTCAAGGAAGGGATAAGCCTTTCACTTGGAGGGTATATTGGAGGAGATATATTCATTTCTACATCAGTTTCAGCCACCTCCTTCTAGTTATTTAGTTGCAGCTGCTATTCATCCCTAGGGCTACATTCCGACATTTTGCATTTTTGGGTATTTCCGGAAACCCTTTATGGGTTGTCTTAGAAATGTGCTTGGGAGCTTATATCTCTACCCCTAACACCTTTTTGAGCTATATAACAATAGATCCATATCATTGTACACATCTAGTAGCAATATACCCCAAAAATTGTGCTGTATTGGCTCATGACATTTGTATAGCAACTATATTCCATGTATTGACATATTTGCTTAGAGGAGGCTTGTATTGTATTGCTTGAGTGACTTGATCCTTAATATTTTTTTCCTATTATTGTTGATATGTTTAATAAGATGGCTATACATTTGTCTCATATATTGGTGTATTGATTTTCACTGCTATTGTCCAATATTTTGTTCTATATTCCTGTCTTTTCCATTTTGGAATATTACAAGCAAGCCATAACTCTCAGATCTCTTGTATACTGCTTCTCTGAAGCCTATGAAACCACCATCAACTCTGAGAAATTCCAAATCTTCTTTTTTAACACTCCCTCCATCTCTCAACGCAACATTTCCAAGATTCTAGGCTTCATCGTTGCTTCACTTCCTTCCAAATATCTGGGAGCCCCTCTCACGGACTCGGCTATCAAGCATACCTCTTGGAGAGCTGTTGGATAAGCTTGAAGCAATACTTACCTCTTGGACCTACCGTTCACTCAATATCATTGGACTCCTTGTTCTTATAAAATATGTTTTACAATCTTTGCCTCTATATCTATTCTATGTTCTTGTTTCCCCCAAATGGGTTCTCAAGTCCATTCGCAATATTCAACGAACCTTTCTATGGGGAGTCCACAAGGACAAGTGAAAATGAGTGCTTGTTAACTGGAAGGAAGTCTTCTTCCAAAAAATTCACGTAGGTCTTGGGTTAAGAGATCCTAAGCTCAACAACATCACTATGGGAGCTCGCATTTGGTGGAATTGGGTCTCCAACACCCACACTCTTGGGCCCAATTATGGGTAGCCAAGTATGCTAAAAAATGGCCCCTAGATTATTTGATCATATTCAACAAGGATCCTGGCAGCTCTTTTATTTGGAAAGCAACCAATCAACATAAGCACCTCATCTAAGCTCACAACTTTTGGGAACTTTGGTCAAGATCACAAGAAATTTTTTGGGAATACTCATGGCAGAAAATTCCAAGCCTCTCCACTCTATTTCACCAGCCTCTTTGGAGCACAACTCTGCAGAAATGAAGTCAAAACAAATTCCATGACTTCTGGGCTCAAGAGGCCATTCAGGGATCTCACAATTAGCTTCTAGTGGACCTATGGTAGGTTGAATGGCACAATGAAAACCACCAAGATATCTGGATTGAATTGAGGAAATGAAGAAGCAAGATTCAGGAGGGGCCGAACATTTTAAGGTGGGGCCACACGTCGCATGGTATCTTCACCACCAAAGAAGCATACCATCTGCTTCAACCTCTTATTCCATTCCAACCAAAAAATATATGGACGAAGTTCTGGCACTCTAACCTCTAGACCAAAGTAGCCACGTTCCTTTCATTGCTCAGCAAACGCCGCATCTTAACGTCGGACAATATTTTGAAACGAGGCATTGTGGGCCCTTCTTGATGCCCTCTATGTCAGAACAAATCTGAATCAATTAATCATCTCTTAGATCTTTGTCCCCTTTCCAACACCCTCTGGGAGAGGATTACCACTTTATGCAAAAGAACCAACAGAGATCGGGGAAACATCACCCAAACTCTCATTCATTGGTAGGTTGATTCTTTCTCAAGAAATATCCTCAATTGCTTATGGCTGCTAAATCTAGGCCTTCTAACCTGGACCCTCTAGAAGGAAAGGAACAACATGATTTTCAAGAACAATCAGGCAACACAGGAGATGGTTTGGACCAAATTCCGAAGCTATTTGAAAGAAACTTTGGCTCTCTCACAATGGGAAAACTCTGATCTTCCCACCTCCATAGCAGAGCGCCACATTTGGAACAATTGGAGCCTGGGTCTCGCCCAATCTACAGATGTCTCCCCTCATTCTAAAGCTCCCTCCATCTCCCCGGACTCCTAGACGCCACCCCCTGCTGGATTCTTTAAGCTCAATTTTGATGGTGCCTCTAAACGCAACCCAGGGGAAGCAGGTTTTGGAGGAATATTTAGAGACTTAAATGGCAACCTAATGCACATTTTTTTTCGGATCCATCGGCTGGGACAACAATAAATCAATGGAACTGGAAGGTCTCCTTCAAGGTATTACCATAGCCATCGATCTCAATTTCTTCTCCCTTGAAGCGGAAGGATATTCTTAGATAATTATTCAAGTGACCACTCGCCTCCTCCTCGGTACGCCCTCTTCAAAAGTCACCAAAAACTGGTGCTTTTCGGTGCGTTTTAATCAATTGGAACAATGGATGCAAAATTTCAGGGCCATTACCTTCCTTCATGTTCGTAGAAAATCCAATACAATGGTTGAATTCCTTGCCAACAAAGGTGTTGATTACAACTCTCCGCTCTTCTCCTCCAGCTTCCATTCAATAGCGGATGAGTCTTTTTGAACCTGCTGCAACAACCTAATGCATAGGGACCTGGAATCCCCGGATGCGGGTGATAGATGACACGCTATGACACGGGTCCTTCACATGTTAATGCAACTTGTGCGCAGAGGGCACCCATCACTGTACCCTCACCTTAATGGCACGACGACTGATGGAGAAAGACATTAAATGGTGCAAGGCTGGTTTCCTGGGTAATTTATATCCCCTTTTTTGTCGATCGAGGTCATTACTCCGAACTTTAATGACTGCTCCGCTCGCCCAAGGTCATTATCGCTCGATGGATTTGCTTTGTGCTTGGTCCGCCACTTTCACTTGGTCACCTTGTCTCGCCTGGTCTGTCTGCTCTGCCAACCTGCATGCAGCTGCACTCTCTCGATGCCATCATGTTCTCCTTGGCACTCTCAATCTTCCTCCTGGTATCCTCTATTGGACGGATAAGTCCTTCTTGCGGACAAGATAGACCTCCCAAGTGTCCTACGAACATATAGCAATAAATGGACAGAAAAAAAACCATTTTCTCTAGATATTGTTTGACATAGAGTTAATTATAACAGGGTTTTAGAAACCTACTTGTAGTCCAACGTTGATCTTCTTTCCAGTGGATTGAAGAAATTCGTCATCCAGGATCTGTGGTCACAAACAAAAGAAAAGATCAAAAGCACCTATATAATAAATCAATTCATGAATCAAACATCTATCAAGATGATCAAGGAATTCAAGAAATGATATAATTAATTAAATAACCCATTGAGAAAACAATATTCATTCGTATTAACTTAAATAAAGAAGAGCCTTACAACCGTGTCCGCCTTGATGTCATACAGGCCTTCCTGGGGTCCGGAACAGGTGTTTCCTTTACTCTGACAAGCCTTGCACTCTCTCAGCTAAAAGAACATGGGTGTGTAATCATTCCTATATAATGATCAACTTATGAGAGTATGAGTCTTCACAACATTTCTCCTCAAAAATTCTCCAAGTCTAGCTTACTAACTCCCAACTCTATCTAACCTTTGAAGCTGCACTATGGCTTCAATTTATCGGAAAAGAGAGGAGGTTATGGTTCCCATTAAGAAGGGATAGAATGCTCTTTTGAAGGGATTAGGCTCCATAAATCAAGGGGTAGGCTCCCATAATGAAGGAATTAACATACATGATAGAGCGAACCTTCCACCGGATAACTGCTTCTAGAAGCTTCCAGATTTGACTGATGGGCTTCTAAATGTTACTTTCCACCTTTGTTTTATCTTTTACAGGGGTCCGCACCTTTAATAAATAAAAAGTGTGTTTAGCTCTGCATGATTTAGAGCAAGAAAGTGCGGCACTGCAAGCAATGTTAAGAGAAAGTGCGGTACAAGTGTTTTTAAGACTTTTATGAGATTTTCTCTTAATTTCAAGGCTTGAATTTAAGAACTTTGATGTTGTAGACTTCTAAGGGAGTACTAAAATGTCATGGTGACAAATTTCAATGTAACAAATTTCCCCCTAAAGTGTGAAGTCTGAGAGCATTCGAAGAGTGATGTGCTTTATCATTTCAAGGATTAGTGTTAATTTCAGCAGATGTTCTATGCCATTTCAGATTAGAGCACAATATTGAAGAAGATAGAACATGCTAATAGATCGATAGAAGACAAGCCAAAACAGAGATAAAAAATGGTGGCGTTACGGCGATCAGCAGGATGCTTCGACCAACAAAGTCTTCAATAGGTCATTCTGCCAAGCGTGTCACACATAACCCATAACAACCCAAACAAAGAACAGTCCATATATATCACAGCTCCAACTCTATCCAGAGAGAGAGAAATCTTCCACACCAATGTGTGTAAAATGAACTCTAAGTCTCTCCAATATATAGGAATCTTTTGGGGTGTGTGACACGTCCTTTAAGACATTTAAGTCTATATTTTATTCTAGGCCGACCTAGCACATAAGTGGAATAAATTCAAAGTACATGTTCTTCTCATCTGATCGAGATGATCTTTAGATCAATCTTACACCTCTCTGAAAGAGGAATCCAATAAAAATATTGGGATCATCATCTGAGCAGCACAACCCAGAGTTTGGACCTAGTTATCCAATTTTAACACTCCCTCTTAACTAGGGAGAACTCGGTCCACTAGTGCAATCCAAACATCGTGCGTCATCCCGCTGTAACTTGCTTTGCTGGCCTCTTTATTTCAAAACAGAAGTGGGTCAGTCACAAAGACATCATACTCGGCTGACAGATTCAACCCAGAGGTCCGAAACCTCTATAGGACTCACAAAGAGTCTCCAACCAACCCGAAGTTGGTTCATCTGACCCGAAGTCAGTAGGAGGTCCGAAACCTCACTATACTTGATCCCAGATCAAGTGGTTGGACCATGCCATCCTAGATAGAGAGTACGACAATTTCTGATGCATCCATCAGTCTTTGCTACTAGTCTCTAACCTTTCCCATCTCATTGGCCAAATGAGAGGTACTTTCCATGAGCCCTGAACTCAATGGGTAGGATGCATATGGGGCATAGATAATGAGAGGTAAACCAACTCAATAATCACAACAGTGGGGTCCAAGCACACCAACAAGGTTCGGCAAGCCTAGCCTTGTGGTTTCTCATAGCTCCGAGAAGCTGTCCCCAAAGCCCCCCAGAGCTCCCAGAGCTCATCGTCCAACAGGATCCTCAGAATAGGATCGTTCCATGATTCCAAGATTCTCATAGAGGGTTGTGAACATGACCTTCCCCAAGGGCATAGTGAGAATATCCGCGACCTGCTCATCAGTTCCTATGATCGAGCCTTATGGCGCCTTGCTGTACCATATCCCGAATAAAGTGGTACCAGCCATCAACATGCTTGGATCAATCGAAGAACTCGAGATTCTATGACAAATGAATCCCCCTCTAGTTATCACAAAGGATAACGGTGGCATCTAGCACATGCTCGAACAACTCACTGAAGAGCTTTCGCAACCAGGTGACTTCACAACGGGCCATACATGCTGTAATGTATTCAACCTCAGCAGTGCTCAAGGCTACCGACTTTAGTTTCCTGCTCGAAGTAGATCTACATGTGATGTAGCATCCAGATGTGCTCTTGTGATCCACCACACTTCCAGCCCAATCGGCATCAATATATCCAAGGGGTGTCACGCTCCCGGCAGTGTATCTCATCCCATGGTTTATCGTGCCCCGAGGATATCTCAGAAGATTCTTGGCACCAACCCAGTGAAAGTGATGAGGCTCAACCGTCTGTTGACTCAAAGTGTTCACTGCAAAACATATATCTGGGCGGGTGTTCACTAAGAACATCGAGGCCCCTACGAGTTTACGATACTCAGTAGGATTTGACAATACAGGCCCAGCAGCGCTGCCACTCAACTTCTTGAAGTTGAGTTCCATTGGTGTCGACACGAACTTGCAGTCCACCATATTAAATCTTTCCAGAAGCTTCACAATGTATTTTCCTTGAGAAAGGAAAATCTTGCTAGGTCTCTATCAGACCTCCAGGCCTAGACATCAGTCCTAGGTCTTTCATCTCGAACTCAGCAACGAGCTCCCTCTTGCACTGATGAATGAGAGGGTTAGCACCTATCAAGAAGAGGTCATCCACATATAGCACCAGAATGAGAGGTTTTCCCTTAACAACCTTGAAGTAAAGGTTTGGATCAGCATTACTTCGAGTGAAGCCCAGCTTCATCAAGTATCTATCTATCCTCTCGTACCAATCTTTGGGTGCTTGCTTCAACCCATAGAGGGCTTTCTTCAACCTACAGACATGGGTGTCCCGATCCTGGACTTTCAACCCCAGAGGTTGCTCCACATATATCTCTTCCTTTATCGCACCATGCATAAATGCGGTCTTCACATCATCTGATGAAGACTCCATCCTTGCATAGCAGCAAGGATTATAATAGATCGAAAGGTGGTGTATCAGGCCATAGGTGCAAATATGTCATCATAATCTATGCCTTCCTTTTGAGAGAAGCCATGGGCAACGAATCTTGCCTTGAACTTTTCAGCACTTCCATCAGATCTATGCTTGATCTTGTAGAGCCATTTCGAGGTGACAACTGCTTTGTCCTATGGTCTTGGAACCACATCCCAGACATCATTCTTCATAATGGACTCATACTCTTCGTGCATAGCATCCTTCCAGACTTGATGCTTTACGACTTCCTCAAAGGATCCAAGGTCAGATTGTACAATAGTACTCATGGTTGCTAGATACCCTGTTATTTATATGGCTTCTTGGTTTTCTTTTTGGAATTTCCCCCTCTGAAGCCATATGTCCCTGAGCCATGAGGATCTTCTTTCGTTCAACAAAGATATCTGTTCAGGAGCATATACAGATATATTCTCCCTCTTAATGCCAGCTTCTCTTTCGAGAGAAGACTTATAATTTAAATGAGTGCATTTAAGACACCAGCTTGGTAAGGAGTTTCATAGTCAAAGCCATTCAAGACTCATTTCCATATACAGTAATATTGCTTCCATACATCTTGACATGTATCATATGCTTGTAAAAATAATGGAATCATTTATTCATAAATTTACAGGCTTTGCTAGGCATGGTTCAAGACTCCAACGATGTGACTGAAAGGCTGCAAAGACTTCTCAGTTCACACTTCAAGTTTATCATTATGCCGTAATACTGTCACAAGCTTACAACCATTATGAATTTCATAAACATGGGTGTCTGTCTATGTCACTGTCATAATGACAGTGACATATAATCATAGATTTTGAACTATCACATTCATCACTGCTTGCTGAATATGCACTTCACTTACATCCCTTGGACTCTTGTCCTTGATGTACCAGGTAGGGTTCTCTACCTCCTATACCTGCAAAGAGTATTGCTGCTCCAATACTTCTGCCTCAGCTGCTCACAAGGTCCTCTGCTGCTTGACATATCAGCTGATCAATCTGCCTTAATGCTCCTCCAATGTTATGGGCCCATATTTGAGTGCCCTCTAACAGTGATTTGTCATATCATAAGTACTATTCACAGGGGCTTTCAGCGTCCTAACGGTCCCCTTTTTGCTTTAAGATGAATAGCTTGCTTACTAGACTTGCCAATACAAGGATATCTTCAGCATATGGTTTACAAGAACCCACCATTGTTTTACATCACGCTGTAAAGTACAAGTCACACTCGAGCATGCAGATACATTCATCAACACTCAATCGCATTCCTGTACGAGGGTATGTGCCGAAATATTCTTATCACAAAACACACGAACTGCGTGATTTACACGTTCAAATTTTACAGCAATTTAGATGCGTACTCATAGTCTATTTCGGCAGTTGGTTCTAGTTGGTCAATATGTGAAGGGGCCCAATAAGGTCTATATGTGCTTACATGGATCCAACGTGTCATAATTAACACAAGTAATTCGTAAATATGTTCTTAACAGAACTTCTTACGAGAGAGACGGCTGATCTTTTATTGCTCTTCTATATCTGAAGAGGATATATAAATCCTTGTCAGGGACAGTTATTATAATTCCTTGTTGCTATCATCCCCATGGACCACAACTCACGAAATACTATGTAAATCTAAAGAAATTTTGTCACAAATAGTTATGATTCTTCATCACTGTCATTCCTGAAAACTGATGACACTTTCGAAAGAACTATTGCTTTCTTGGAGGCAGCACCTGAAGAAGTCTTGGAAAGAGCAGCCTTGGTTACAAAGCCAAACTTCAATGTCTTCCGCTGATCCTGCATTGCAGTTCTTACTGTGCCAGAGGTGGGAACAAAACGAGAGTCCTCTGGTTGCTGTTGTGACCTTCGGGCATCTGCAATCTAAACAAATTTAGCCGTATCTCTTTCCTGCTGAAGCTGCTCACGCTTTTGTTTGTCATCACGACTACTACCAGAGAACATTTCCTGTATAACGTCCTCCACTCAAGAATCTCTGCTACAGAAATGGCGTCCGTTACCAAGATTCCTTCGACCATACATTAATTTGCGATTCGATCTTGGCATAGATGGCTCGAGGAATAATTTCGTGGTATGCTAATCTCGATTTTCTCAATAATAATCGCGATCACCTTAATTAAATCAAGGAATCGGCCCTCGAGTTATGGAATCTCAACTGCGAATGCCAGATTTTATCCACGTAACCAAATTTTCTGTAACGCGGGGCATTCTCCATGATTTTTGTGTGACCAATCGGTACAGACATTCAGCCGCATCAATGCCTGTGTACTTACAACAGAAATCTGTTGCGTGTATTCCCAATTGTCACAGCGGCATATTGAATGTCCCATGTTAACAAATTTAGTTTCCAATTCTACCCAGAGCTGCGGATAACATTCTTTAACTGGGCGCCATGAATTATTAATATATAATATGTGCCGGCGTTGTAATTGAGTTTAACTCTAACTGTAATCCCTTTCTAACAGCGTCGTCTGCTTCAAAAAAAATTTGCGGGCTTTCTAATACGGAAATCAAAGGGCCGTAACCACTTATGCAAACTAATCGTTCCATTGCGTCTGCTAAATGCCGCAAATTTTGCAAGCGAAGAGGGGTCGAGACGTCAATTTGATTTAATTTCCCAACATGACACTTTCTCATGATAACAAAATGCAGGATATTTTGGTAGCCATGCGGGAATGGCCCGAAGGGGCTCCATGATGTTACAAAACAAGTTTCAAGGGTTTAACGACAGGAATAAGATGACCATTTTATGGACGTCTCTTATGGCATGCGAACATTTGGGTGAGCCGCTGATTTTGGAATTGATATTAAAAAAAAAACCTTATTTCCGAAAGTCATGTTTGCATTATAGAGCCATACCTTAATCATATTGAAGTCTCTTGGAAACATCGAACCTCAAACCATCGAATTTTACATTGGAGAATGACCCATCGCTTTTCTAGCAGCTTGGTTATCTGAAAATGGTCCTTATATTTTGCTGCGGCAGGATGCCTCTAGGCCAGCGGCATTTTAGGGAGGCCCTTGATTTGCTTCACGGAGGCCTTATTTACAGCAGAAAAAAAACACGAAGCTCCTTCTTCTTGTCGTGGTAGTGGCGTCTAGGGCACACAAATTTTGACATTGTCTTCCCCAAGCTCTGATACCATGTTAATTTCAGCAGATGTTCTATGCCATTTCAGATTAGGGCACAATACTGAAGAAGATAGAACATGCTAATAGATCGATAGAAGACAAGCCAAAACAGAGATAATAAATGGTGGCGTTACGGCGATCAGCAGGATGCTTCTACCAGCAAAGTCTTCAATAGGTCATTCAGCCAAGCGTGTCACACATAACCCAGAACAACCCAAACAAAGAACAATCTATATATATCACAGCTCCAATGCTATCCAGAGAGAGAGAATTCCTCCACACCAATGTGTGTCAAATGAACTCTAAGTCTCTCCAATATATAGGAATCTTTGGGGGTGTGTGACACGTCCTTTAAGACATTTAAGTCTATATTTTATTCCAGGACGACCTAGCACATAAGTGGAATAAATTCAAAGTACATGTTCTGCTCATCCGATCGAGATGATCTTTAGATCAATCTTACACCTCTCCGAAAGAGGAATCCAATAAAAATATTAGGATCATCATCTGAGCAGCACAACCCGGAGTTTGGACCTAGTTGTCCAATTTTAACAATTAGCCTGGGGACACCCTAGTCGGAACCCTATAAAAACATTCAATGCAAAACATATATATCATCGCTGAGGTAGGCATTCCCATACTCAGATAAAAACTAACTAAACTTGTTCTGATACATAAATGATTTTAATATTACATCAATAGTGTAGACACAACATGGGCGCAACCATCTGTAATGAATAGTCTACTGCATAATGAATAATAAAACTCCTCGCAGCCTGGATGGTGGAAACTAGATCCAGGGTCTTGATTACTACTTCCTGAACTAGTACGATCCTATCCATGTGATTAAATGTGTTGAAGTCGAACATGGTAGAAACCACTTGATTACTAGTCAATGATGTGAACTGTTAACAAGTGTGAGAGACACCACCAATAATGACAATGGTTCTCAAAGTACTCAGTGCAATCCATGAAATGTGAATAAGTGATTTGAAGTCGAACATTTCACGGAATCGTTCGATCGAAGGTCAATGATGCAACCTGTCATCGAAGGTGAGAAACCTTCCATTAAGGCATGCAGATTCCAAGGTACTGACGGATTCTAGATCAACTTCCTAGATGATGAGCTGTCGTCGATAGAAAGTGATCCGTCGTAAGAAAGCTCACGACACGAAACCATAGATCAATTTTTGAAGAAATTTATTGCAAGGACTGACTCAGGGATGGTCAACGCGAATGGAGACAAATTTTTGCAGATGAATGGTTTATTTGGCTGTCCTCTTGAACACATAATGACACTGCAGATGGTTTGGTGAAAATTTCCCTAAGCTAATACCCAGAAATTGGCTGAAGACCTTCAATGTGGTTTGATTAACTGATAGGCAAAGGATTTCCCAACCCAAGTAGAAGTGTGACAAAAGTGTCGTGTTCAAGAGTGGTGTAATGCTTTTACAAATCAAAGTGTAACAAATGAATCTGTTTTCTCTCTTTTCCCCCACCATTTCTGGAAAGTACCTCTTTATTTTTTGACATGCTTGAGGAGGATAACATTTGCTTGTTTATAAGCTCATCCTTCGGATGAGTCCAACTTAGTTTAAAATCGAACCCTAAGAAGGAGTGGTCCATTCCTGTTTGAAATTGACAGGTCCTTTACTGTTAAATTTTAATGAGTCTAGTATAGGAGAAACTCGGTGTTTTTCATTTTTAGGGAGTCAGAAAAAAAACTTAAGAAAACTCCATGGGTGTACTTTTTTATAAATTTAGTCTCTTAGGCCCGAAAAAGGATAAAATAATGCGAGAGAGAACTCTATTGACCATGATTAGTCAACGTATACCTTTTTCGTCAATAGTCCATTTCAGTCTGGAAAAGGGGTAAACTTATACTGAAGGGACGACCGTTCATTTCCTTTAACGAGTTCGAATAGTCAAGTACTCGGCAATATTTTCCTTTTTAGAGAGTCCGAAAAGGGCTTAAAAGAGGACTCCATGGTTTCACTTTTTCATAAATTTTGACGAGCTCGAAAAAGTGATAAAAGTATACTCTTCGTCAAAAATGATCATTTTGCTTGAAAAATCCGGTATTCTACACAAAAAACTCAAAAAATTAAAATATACATGTTTCAATAATCAAAATATTTTGAAAAACCATCTTTTTAAAGTGAAAAATAAACAAATTTAAATTTCATTTATTCGAAAAGACTTATAAAAAAGAGTTTTCCAAGTTCATTTTTACCGTTTGACTTTGGAGTGAAAATTTTAGAGCTTTTGGCAAAAAACGCTTCGGAGAAGATTCTGGACAAATCGACTGTTGGAATCAAAAACTGTCTGCTCCAAGTAATCCACAACCTCTTTTCCTTGCTTTTCATCCATTCATTTTCTTAAATTATGGTCTAAATTTCATTTTTGGGAGGAAAATTGGTTCAAAAATCAGCCCTCGGGGGTCCGCAGGTAAGACACTAGGTACCTGCAGACCCCGACATTTTCTCACAACGGAAAATGTCGGGGCCTCGAACTTTTAACACAGAGCTCGTGCGAAGCTACGCACTGTTTCTGAGCATAAAGTGCAGGGGTGCCGTAACGAATTTAAAAACACAATTTCCTCCCAAATTACCCAATTTTTTTGTTTAAAAATGATTCTAATCCTTCATTTTACTCATTGTAGGATATTTACAATGCTCATTTGGCGAGAACGGGAACATGAGGAGGTAGATGAAGCAACAATGATCCATCAACCTACTTTGCAAGTTTTAAGAGCATGCGGGCTATTCAAATTCTGGGCTATCAGTGGCATGAGAGCTCAAGTAGATCTTCTCACTTGGTTGGTAAACAAGTGGGAAGTTCAGGACCAGTGTTTCGTGATTGGAGGTCACCGGCTCGAAATTGAGCTAGAGGACATATATTTTTTGACTGGTTTGTCTAAGAGAGGCGAACCAGTTTCTCTATTTGGGGCTAGGCCAGGTGGCCAGTCTGTTGCCAGCCTGCAATTAGAGTTTTATAATGATGAAGCCAATCCTAGAGACAAACGGATTGACATTAAAACTATCATCCGTCCCGAGTTAAAAGTGATTGCATTTACCGTTGTCAAGTTGTGCAGAAGCGCATCTTTTCATGTAGCTATTGGATCTCAGATGCGGATTGCAGTAGATTATTTCCAAGGCACCATATTCAACTGGTGCGAGGCAGTGTTGGCTAATGTGAAAGGCCAACTTACCAGAGAAAAGAATGGGAAGTTAAACAACTTAGCATATGGGTCAATCGTAGTTACCTTTGCTCTAGAGAGGATTCCTCTATTAGCCCCGCAACATATCCCTGTTGATGCTGGTAGACCTCGAGAGCCTCAGATGGTTCGATGGGTTGCTTTGATGGCTTGTCATAGCGAGGGTGGGGAGATTGTTCGATTTCCCTCGAACTATCATAGCGCAGGCCAAGTTGGTCCGTTAACTCGGTCATCATGATATTCCGAAAATGGCTCCAGTGATCGGTAATTATCGCTTGGGGTACACCGAAACGAGCAATCACATGATTGAACACGAAAGTAGCTGCAGTTTTGCCATCTGCCGCAAATGTAGGCATCGCCTCGGCCCATTTGGTAAAATAATCTACTGCTAGAATAATATACCCATGCCCCCCGGCCGAGTGAGGGTTACATGTAATGAAGTCAATGCCCCATTTTTCAAAAAGACCGACAACAATTATCGGGTGAAGAGGAGCAGGTGGTGCATGCATTTTTCGATCGAATATTTAACAATTATGACATTTTCGGACCACATAAATACAATCTTTAAACAAGGACGGCCAGAAATAACCTGCGCGCAATATCTTTTGGGTTGTGGCGTACCCAGAAATATGATCGCCACATGCTCCAGAGTGACAGTCATTTAAAAAATTTTCGGCTTCTTCATGAGTTAGACAACGTCGAAAAACTGAGTTCGCACCACGACGATATAGTGTGTCGCCACCAATATGATATTGTTGAGACTGGAAACATATTTTTCGTCGTTGCGACTATGAAAGCTCAGGCTGAAAAGATTGGATCTGAAGATAAACAATAATATCTCCATACCAAGGATCAATGGTACTAATAAGAAACAAGGATTCATCTGCGATTGGTTGTTCCGCCACAGTTTCTGTATCAGTACGTGGGAAATCACACATAAGTTGAGAAAATATCAATGATTTCTTTGATTTGGAATTTTCAAACTCCAAATCAAACTCCTGCAGGATATCAATCCATTTCGAGTATTTGACCCCTAGCAATTTTTTGGTCAAGATATACATCATAGGGTTACAATCAGATATCACTGTTGTTTTGCGTAACAATATGTAATGACGAAAACGTTGGACAGCTTGAACAACTACCAAGGCCAATTTCTCCACATGTGAATATTTGATTTCAGTCGGATGCAAATTTCGACTAAGATAGTAAATCACATGTTCACCATGAAATTCATCTTCCTGAAGTAAGACCATCCCTATCGTGGAATCGGAAGCGGCGAGGTACAAAAAGTAATCTTGGTTGTAGTTGGGAGGATGTAGTAACGGTGAATGGGTCAATGCATTTTTCAGAGCATCGAAAGATCTATCAGCGACCTCGTCCCAAAAGAAAGGAATATTCTGTTTCAACAACCTATTGAAACCTTTCGTTAACTCGGCGTAGTTAGGAATGAATCGACGTAAAAAGTTTGCCTTCCCTTGCAAACTTTGGAGTTGGCGAAGAGTAGAAGGAGGAGGTAAATTGTTGATTGCCTCAACCTTCGACGGATTGACATGAATGCCTGCCTTTGAGACATTAAATCCCAATAATAATCCGGATTATACGCAGAAAACACATTTGTGAGGATTGAGACGAATCTTATAATGCCTACATCGTATAAAGATGGCTCGTAAATGAGTAATATGATCTGCTTTGCGTGAAGAATGAGCAGGAAAATCATCGAGGTAGGGCTGTACAATGTGCTTAATGTCATGAAATTCATAAGACATGGCCCTTTGAAAAGTGGCGCCGACATTCTTAAGGCCAAAAGGTAGTTTGCGATAAGAAAAAGTTCCCCATGGACAAATGAAAGCTGTTTTAGGTTGATCTGTAGGGAGTATTTTGATTTGATTGTAGCCGGAAAATCCATCCATGAACGAGAACATTTCACTTCCAGCACAATCGTCAATAATTTGATCGATGTAAGGGGGTGGATAATTGTCTTTTGGACAAGCTCGATTTATATCCCTATAATCGATACATACTCGTATTGTTCCTTGTTTTTTGTTGACCGGAACAATATTAGATACCCAGTCCGTGAGTGGAAATGGATAAATAAAACCTGCATGAAGTAATTTTTCAACTTCGGCTTTAATAGCGGCAAATTTTCTCGGATGTATCTGACGTAATCTATGTCTAATGGGTTTAGCATCTGAGTATGTATTAATTTCATGAACAACAATCGACAGATCGATTCTTGGAATTTCTTCATATGACCAGGCAAAAATGTCGCGGAATTCCTGAAATAGGGCTTTATATGCTTGGATTTCATCAATTGTATAAGAAGAACCTATATGAATGTTTTCAACAATTCCAGGTTTTACTGAAATGTCAAGAGGAACCGTTGTATAAATGTTTTCTAAATTCAATTCAGAATCGATATGTGAGAGAGGATTCTAAGGTTATTTGACGTAATCAGTGGTAAAAATGGAGGAAAAATCATTCTCAAAATGATCGATATCAGGTAAAAATGAAGACCTATGATGAAGATCTTCCCATGGTAACTCATCTACTGATAAGAATTCACAAATATGTTCATAAGTATTGAATACTTGTTGAGCAGGATCCGAAATTGGCGTCGAAGCTAAGCTCGATATTGAAAATGAATCCTGATTGATCACATTCACTGGATCAGACTCAGTTGAAGGAGTATCAGAAAATGATTGTACATTTTGATATGCTAACTCAAAAGGACTCAAAGGGATCGGGCCATCGAAAGAATCCAATTTTGATTCTGAAGGTACTATCCAAGGATCATCAAAGGAAATAGTACTTGATGTAATCATATTGATATTAGCAATAGGAAGTTGTACGTTGGGAGCAGGCAGGGAAAAATTCCCAGTAAAGCCGAATCTTTAAGAAAACCTACTCCGACATCCTTATAAGGGATATTCGATTTTCCGATATGTTGGATGCTATCAGTAGAGGCTGGGTCGGATGCATAATATGAGAGCTGATCTATTTTAATGATCTTTCTGTTATGAGGAAACATGATGAGACGAAAGATCTATGATACAACATCAGTCATGGCATAAGACCAACTGTGACCCAGGAGAAGGTTGTATCCAGAGGGGCATCAACCACCTCCACATCTAGATTAACCATTTTGCCTTCGACCACTATTGGTAGATCTTGTAAGATACCATACGGCTGAAAACCTGTTCTGTCAAAAGCTTTGAGAATAGTTGGTGATTGGTTAATGGTCGGAGAACCAAGTGATTTCCAACATTTTAATGTCATAATACACGTAGAATCCCCTTCATCAACAACAGTACGAAAGATACGTTTGTTTTTTACTATTACTGGAATCTAAAAAGCCATTTGATGGGGTAGGCGGGGTGTAAAATTCTCTAAATCTAAGATCATGAGGTTTGAATCTTGGAAAACTACAGCTCCTAAGGCTTACAAAAGTAATTTTCTTTGGGCTGGGCATGATTGAAATACTTCCAAAGCCGACATTGCTGAAGGGGAAATTGCCAAATCTTTAACAATGTTATAATTCTGAGCAGCTCTCGCATGTGGATTGAAAGATGATTTACGAAGTACACCTTTAGCAGGCATTTTGATTACTAAGTCAGGATTTTGTTTCTCGATCTGTAATGGATCAGAAACTGATGGAGATGTAGTTGATGCAAAATTGGATGTTTCTTCTTCTTTAGTAGTATTTTTACTACCATAATCTTGCGATCACATCGCAACCATCAAGATATTCTAAAGCGTATTTGACGAAGATCCAACCATGTTACTATCTTGAGCGGGAAAGGGATCCTTCAAGACAGTAGGTATAGGTGAACCCTTAACGAATTTTTATACCTCAGCTCTATGCGGGCACTCTTTTGTGAAATGATCCTCATCACATATTAGACAAGGATATCGAGGTTTACGTTTTTCGTCAATTGGTTTAGTTGTATCGTTTTTATCTTTTAAATATTTTTTCTTTTTATTCTTACCTTTCTTCTTACCACCAGTTTTAGATTTGGTTGTAGATGACTCTACAATGTGAATATCGGCGGAAGCTTCTAGAGAAGAATCTCCTTTGGGTGAATCGGGTAAAGTGATAATAGGAGAAGTGGTCTTGGAAGACTTCTTCTTACTTTTACCAGTGATAACAAAACCAATTACACCATCAGCGGCATGAGAGCCATAAGGAGTTGCAGTTAATTGACCAGGTCTTGGTAAATCGGGGATTTTATCATACAGAGTACCTGACTGAGTATATACAAGGTTAAGGTATTGAGCCTGAGCAATGACTTGCTCTTCTGTAACAATGCCTCCTTTGGCCACATCTTCAGTAATTTTGGGCAATAACGATTTAATAAACCATTCAGCCAAAATTTGATCCGGAATAAAGACTTTCACTAAACGCCTTCTACGTCTCCATTCATGAATGTAATCAGATATGTACGTAGACGTAGACTGTTTTAATGAAGTCAGCAATTTTGTGCCATTGTTGTATCTGACAGGCAACTGAAAAATGGGTTAAGAAAGCAGTAGCTAGTGCATTAAAATTATTAAAAGAGCCGCGTGGTAACTCAATGTACCATTTGGCAGCTAGACCAATGAGAGTTCTCTAAAAAAGACGCAATCGAATCAAATCATCGATTAGTGAATTGGATGCGCACCATAGGTGATAAGTCATAACGTGATTAGATGGGTCCTCTCCTGACTTACCTTCAAATTTCGGAATATCACTAGGCAACTTGTTAGGCATCGGCGGCCAATATGGAAGATAAAAAATGGGATAGTTCGTAAGGCGTGATAGATCAGGTAAATCTAAAGTTGCTATGAATGGTAACCGATGGCTAGGGTCTTGATAACCTTGTGTGATCAAACCAGTGCAGAAGGAGGATATCCAGGATACCCTGGAATTGGATGTGCATTCGGAATCGTGAAACCTCCTAGGTAACTAGGATTAACCAGACCATACTGGTGTTGTTGAGGTACTTGATAAGTATACTCAGGGTACGACTGATACTGATACACTGGATTTTGTGTAGCCTGACCAAATTGATAATATCCCTAGTACGGTTGATAAGTAAACTATGGTTGACTAAATACAATCATACTAGTACCAGCTTGTCCTGTAGGCATCTGGACCATAGTCTGAATTGTAGGTCCTGACTGTGGTACAGATACTTGAGGAATTTGCACTGATGCAGGGATAGAAGAAACCGGAGCTAAAAATACTCCAAAAACAGGTGTTGTAGGTTGAACAGAAGTTGCAGTAGCTGCAACTGTCTGAGGCGGAGTCTGAGGTGTACTAGGTCCGGGCTGCTAAACAGAACCAGGTGCAGGGACTTAAACAGTAGGCTGGACAGGTTGTTGGGTTGGACCAGAAACTAAAGGCTATCCAGGTTGATTAGGTAACTGCACATTAGGTTGCATAGTCTGTTGAATTTGAGATGGATTCCACACCATGTTCATTCTGAGGTATTGACCCGTAGAAGGTTGTGCATATGAAGGACCATAACCTGGTTAAACGTAGGGTTGATAATTAACTGGTAAATTTCCAACTCCTTGTAATAATGGTTGACCGGAAGGAAGTTGGAAACCTTGAGTTGGGTACTGACCTTGAGGTTGATAACCTTGAGGCATGTACTGAATCTGAGGTTGATAAGGACCCTGAGGAATATACTGAGTGTGGGGTTGACCTTGGGGTATGTATTGTCCTTGAGGTTGATAACCTTGAGGTATGTACTGTCCTTAAGGTTGTTCTCCAGGTAAATAATATTGTCCTACAGTTTGTCCTGGTAAAAATTACCTTGAGGTTGCCCTCCAGGCGATAATTGACAGCCTTGAGGTCACCCCCCAGGCGGTAATTTACTACCTTGAGGTTGCCCCCCAGGAAGTAATTGACTACCTTGAGGTTGAGGATTTGGAATATTACCAGACATCATAAAAATTTGCTCCGCGTTCAACATTTCAGTTTTAGTTCCATTTGTACCAAATGATAACACTTGTTCAGTTGGTCGAGGAGTTGCTCCTGAGAAATTACCAGAGAGTGACTGGTACCCCGAAGGAACAGAAGGACCACCGTATAAAAATGTTTCCGAAGATTGGGAAAACATAGATGACTCACCTGACATAGTTGATGAAGGATAATAACCTCTTGGTGTAGGATGAAAAGGAATTCAGGGTGGTGAAAAACTAAGACCCGGGTTTTCTAAAAAATCTGTCAATGATAAATACCAAGCGTCAGTTCTAAAAGGACTGTAGAATATTGATTCACGCTCCCTAAGATTCAAAATTTCTCTGGTTTCGGGAAGAGTTACGTCTTCGTCTAGACCAACAAGTTCTTTAATAGATTTGAGGTCAGAAGGAATATTTCCAGTAATGCGATGTCTTACCCTAGGTGAACCAGGATCACTAGAAGTCGGAGTAACAAATCCTGAAGATGGTTCCAATACAGCAGGTTCAGTTTCAGTCTCAAAAATTTCAGGTTCTTCAGCTAATTCACTGGAAGGAGAAATACTACCAGTAACTTCGGAGACTGAAATTGGCTCTTGAATATGCTCTGTTGTTTGTGATTGATAATCAAGATGAATAAATATAGATGACTCTCCTGTTTTTGTTGATCTAATTCTACTGTCACGAGGCAATACTAGAGCTCGCAGCCCTTCAAGTGGGCTTGGTGTATACTTATGGGATTTCCCCTGGAGTCTACGCGATTGTCTTTGTAATTAGGCCACGATTAAAAATTATTAATCACACGTAATCAAAGAAAATTTCAATGAAAACTCCTAGAGTCACTAAGGAAACAAACAAATGAATCACACGCCTAAAAATCTAGGAGATCAAACCACACACAAACAGTAACTTCCCACAGTAAAAACACTAGTTGGTGATGAAATCCAACATCGTAGTATTTAATGTAGAAAGGCGATTGGAACAGTTACCCCGACAACCTGCTTAATGAAACAGACCCGTGCAAGTTTCTCCACTTAAACCATCTCAAGTGAATATAAACCTCTGGAGAGTCCAAGTGAGTCTAGTCGACGTCTTCTCCAGGTACAGTGGGATCTTTCCTCCACCGTCACCTTAGGAAACAACTGTAAGATTATGATCACTATGGTTACCAACAGGAACTAATATACCTGGGGGAACAGTCTACGATCCGACATACGTGCAAGGGTAGAGTAACAAAGCTCAATCCCCTTGAGGGCTCCTTGACATAATCCAAGGTATACCGACAAGTGACCCCAGGCTCCTCGACAATGGTCTATCCGAGGTTTACCATTGTTAATACGTGCACATCTGCTATCGTTCCCAATGAGATAGAATTGATTATCCCACTGGTTCAGATATGACCTCGTGCTTGACTCCTTTAAGAGGAGCTTCCCAGAGCATACAAGCGACTATTGGATTTTTTCCTACTGCAAGATCAACTACTTGTTTGTTTTAATTGTCTTGGAGAGTTAATTACTCCCTACTCCAAGACACTAGCCTAAGCTATATTGGTGAAAAGAGCCCTAGAAATATAAAAATTAATAGATTGATTTTAATTTAAGCGTTAATGGGTTGTTTCTTAGGACAATAGGTGCGAAAGTGAAATTGATGATATGTAGTGACTCGACTCAAAACACACTAAAAATGCATCTATTATGAGAAACAATTCTTGTTCTTTCAATGAATTCTATCTAAAGGAAGAGTTGAGAAATGCAATCTTTTAAAAACAAATCTTTCCTTCAAACAAGAATAAATGAAAAGAAATCTAATTTCAATGAGAACTCAAAATGATCTATTGCTCAATAAGAAATCCCTTTTATTCAAGATCGAAACTACAAACCAAGTTTTTCTTCAAAAGAACACTACAATTTCTAGAAATAACACTCAAAGCTAAAAACACTAATTTTGAGATCTAAAAATTATAAAGACTAAATCTAAATTAAAACTTCAAATATTTTGAGGATGTCTTGCTTAGCTTGTAATCTAACTAAGAAATTCTTTGCTTCGATCAGCAAGAACTCAAAAAACATCCAATTTTGGTTTTTTAAGTGAAATTCCAAACTTATCAACAAAAGTTTTTTAAAGATTTGCAAATGAGAAAAATGGGATCTAAATCTCATAAAACAATTTCTGCTATGATGTCAGACTCAACAAGAAAGCAAGGAAATACCAGTGATCTAAAGGTATACCAAGGTTTCTAATATTTGAGCAGGATAAAGACAATGAAAAAATCATTATAACATGCAGATCTTTCAGAAAATTATTCAAAACTAAAAATTCTTAAATAAACTCTTAACGAAAGCTTCCTGACAGAAGATATAAGTCTGGGTATTCACTGAGAATCTAAAAAAAACTAATCCAGAAAAGAGGATTTTAAGATTTTTCAAAAATTTTTAGAAGGTTCGTAGGATTTAGTGCAAGCCAGTGCGGTCCCACACTGTGAGTACAAGAAAAGTGCGGAGCTACCTGCACTGTCTATAAAAGAAAAGAGCGGACACAAGAAAACTAAAGAAAAAATAAAAAACTCTCAATCATTTCTCAAGGATTCTACAGGGATAAACTACCCAAGCTAGTATAAATCAATCAAAATCAGAAAAAATAAATTCACAAGTCAAAAATAAAAGAAATCAAAGTTCAAGATCCAGTTCCCCAGTGGAGTCGCAATTTTGTTGGACAGATAAGTCGTTCTTGCGGACAAGACAGACCTCCCAAGTTTCCTATGGACAGCTAGCAACAAACGGACAAATAAAAACCATTTTCTCTACATATTGTTTGACATAGAATTAATTATGACAGGGTTTTAGAAACCTACTTGTAGTCCAACGCTGATCTTCTTTCCAGTGGATTGAAGAAAGTCGTCATCCAGGATCTGCAGTCACAAACACAAGAAAATATCAAAAGCACCTGTATAATAAATCAATTCATGAAGCAAACATCTATAAAGATGATCAAGGAATTCAAGATGAGATAATTAATTAAATAACCCATTGAGAAAACAATACTCATTCGTATTAACTTAAATAAAGAAGAGCCTTACAACCGTGTCCGCCTTGATGTCATACAGGCCTTCCTGGGGTCTGGAACAGGCATTTCCTTTACTCTGACAAGCCTTGCACTCTCTCAGCTAAAATCACATGGGTGTGTAATCATTCCCATATAATGATCAGCTTATGAGAGTATGAGTCTTCACAACATTTCTCCTCAAAAATTTTCCAAGTCTAACTTACTAACTCCCAACTCTATCTAACCTTTGAAGCTGCACTATGGCTTCAATTTATCGGAAAAGAGAGGAGGTTATGGTTCCCATTAAGAAGGGATAGAATGCTCTTTTGAAGGGATTAGGCTCCATAAATCAAGGGTTAGGCTCCCATAATGAAGGAATGAATATACATGATAGAGCGAACCTTCGATCGGATAACTGCTTCTAGAAGCTTCCAGATTTGACTGTTGGGCTTCTAAATGTTACTTTCTGCCTTTGTTTTATCTTTTATAGGGGTCTGCACCTTTAATAAATAAAAAGTGCGTTTAGCTCCGCATGATTTAGAGCAAGAAAGTGCGGCACCGCAAGCAACGTTAAGAGAAAGTGCGGTACAAGTGTTTTTAAGACTTTTATGAGATTTTCTCTTAATTTCAAGGCTTGAATTTAGGAACTTTGATGTTGTAGACTTCTAAGGGAGTACTAAAATTTCATGGTGACAAATTTCAGTGTAACATTCTCCTAGTCTGTTATGCAATGCTTCCTCGCTAGCATATGCTTCCTATCCAAGGCAGAGGAAGAGGCACCCTTCCAAGTCGCATTCACACAGTGGAAGACATAATGGAGGCCTCTGTTGGCTCTAGACCCTCTGCCCCTATTCCTCATGATATCACTCCAGCTAGCGAGGTTGAATCAGCTCTCTCCCAGACGCTGACCCTCACATCTCCTAGCGCAACCATCCGATGGGAAGGAAACAACGATGAAAGTCAACCATTCTGGTTTCTCTGCCTCCCCTCCCACGGAAATTGAACAATCTACATGTCAAGCTCTCTTCATCAGAGGATATCAGGGTTTGGCACCTTTCTCAATATGGAACAAGGTGTAGAGACGACGCAACGACTATCCTGATCATGGTTGTCGCTCCCTCAGGCCCTCTGCCTCTCCCGATTGCTGAAGATGAATCCATCCTCAAAGAGTATGGTTTCTTAGTGCTGGAAGAAATTCCTAAATAAGAAGATGATGGAAAAGGAACTCAGTAGCTCCTTTGACAGGTTCTCGTTTTTAGTATGTTCACGCATGTCTGTGTACAACTAATTTTGCCTACTTTAATGTTCTAGATAAACAAGAGGACAATGATATACTTAGTACCTATAAGAGCTAATTTCCCTGATAGGGGCAACTCCTTTTTTTGATAGTTTTAGCTAGACTCATATGGGGATAGGCTAATCAACACAAGTTATCCCCGGTCCACAGTATTTTTTTATATTATCTTGTATTATCAATAGAATTTAGCCTAACTTACAAAAAAAATCATATTAAACATTGAAATTTTTACAAATATCCCTCATACAGTGAATTAGAAAGCAACTATTAATGGAATGAGGATCCTCTCAATCTTTCTCACTAAAGTGAAAATATAAGAAAAAATTCAATTTAAATTACTTTATTTTTCTCTATTTTAAATATATATAAAGTCATGTTTTTTAATATGGACATTGAAATATTTTACTTATGGTTGTCAGTAAAATATTTTTTGTTATAAAAATATTTTTATTTAAATATCACATGTAAATGAAACATAGAATGAATTACACATAATGTAATATCAATAATATTATTTATTGTCGTGTGAAAATTTTACATTTTTTTCTTGTAGTAAAAAGTAAATTATATTTTTTTACACATTACATTTCTTCCTCATAATAAAAGTTATATTATTATTTTTTTGCTTTCGGTTACGTTATATATCTATATAAATTTATACAATATATCCCCAAGGGATAGCTCAATTGGTCGAGTTCCTGTTACTAAGTACCTTGCCAATTGGGAAGCCACGGGGTCAAATCTCCTCGACGTCCTTGGGGTTAGGCTTGACAAGATAAGACAGCGGGTAGATCCCTTCGGGTGGATCTGTCCAGATTATTACCAGTGGATGTAGTAGCCACTCGGTGACCGTGAACCACAAATGGGAATATATATATATGTGTGTGTGTGTGTGTGAAGTTAAGTATTGTAATTATGGCCAACATTAATTTATTATCTCATTACGATTTTTAATTTGTTAATTTCAGTTATTATTTACTATTTAATGTAACATAATGTGACAACATCTCTCCCATACTGAGTTGTAGAGCACCTCTTAGCACAATTAATTTAGATTTAATATAACTTAAAAAATTATATCTAAAAAAAAATTAGTTTATTACTAATGTTATGATATTTTCAAGCAATTTAAATTTAATATTTATAGCAACTCTTACCAATTTAAATTAAAAAATTATCTCTCTAAAGATGAGGATAAAAAAATGTAAAATAAGGCTTGTGATCAAGTTTCTTGTATTTGGGGATTTTCTCTATTGGAAGTTCTCCTTTAAAGAGACAAGTGAACTTTTTTCTAGTAATAAAGATATAGTTAACATTTTGATGTTATTTTGGTTCTTTATTTGCTATTGTAATGGTTTAAATTTAACTCTTTTTAATAATAAATATGAGTTAAATAATACAAATTAAATTATCACAAGATATTCACTAACATTCATGTTTTTCAAATTTCTCCTAGTTAATATTACATCATGTTCACAATGATAAAAGCATGTCTACTTTAAATAATTTAGTTACAAATACATAAAAAAGAGATATTTGTTTTACGTAATCTAAATAGGAAAAAAAATGCATCACCAAGTCTATTTCAAACTCAAACAAATTCCTTTTAATAGCCATCACAAATGTAGTGTGCTTGGTATGTTCTAATTGCACCTATGTTATCATATTTACCCAATGCACCGCCTAAATAATATTTAAAAATATAACTATATCGATGTGTTAGATAACGTGAACGTTCTGTCCCGGTATGGCAATGTTATACGTGTGCCTTGATGCAGAAGTGTGAAGCACCACTACAAAAATTTATATTTGTGAACCAACATGGTGCGTCATAGGTATGTGTGCACCATTTACGATGCATGACTGTGTTTTTGGCGCACCGATGATTTTTTTTTAATTGAAAGTTATGTTTCTATATTAATAAACACATGTTTCATTATATATATATATATATATATATATATATATATATATATATATATATATATTTATTTATTTTAATGTATGAGGCTGATGTATTTTGTATGTCAATCATGTAGCAGAGATGTCAACAAAGGGAGCAACAACAATTGGAAATACTTGGTCAAAATTCCATGTAATAAAGTTAATACAGGACAAATAATAACCCCGGTCACGGGACACGTATTTCGAGCTGAATGTTAGGAAAAACATCCTAGTGTGGGTGTTCATATGGTTTATTATGGCTATGGAAATTGGCAAAGGCTTTGGAAATGCAAAGTGGCATTTATTGACATTTATTTATGAAAATAATGTAAATTATGAGAAAAGGGAGGTGAAAGGACACACATTTCATGCGAGGAAAGTGAAGGAAAATAATGGAAAATTGAAGAAAATGGAGGCCTAATTAATAAAAAGGCTTCTAAGGATTAGTTCAAAGAGTTTTTTTAGTTCAGTTTTGGAGCTCTCATTCTATTCTCTCTCTCTCACATACTCTTGAATACCTAGGGTTTTCTTGGAGCAATCTTAGAGGAGTGTGAAATACTTGGGATTTGGAGCAAGGAGGCAAAGGAAGAGCAGGAAAGCATAAGAGGACATCGAGGCCAACAACAACATTAGGTTTTGCTTGTAGGTACCGAGTTGCATGTATGATTTCCTTGCTAGTTTTGGCATGCATGATACATGCATGTGGATTCTTAGTTATGATTTGTCATTAGCATGGAGGATTGTCTGGATTGAAATTTTTTTTTCCTGGCCTTTCCATTTCTTGGATAGCCATGGTGTTGTGGGTTTTACCTTTGTTTTTTGGTTGGTTTTCTTGTGCCTTTGGCTGTGGTTTGACTTATTAGTTCTTGGAAACCTTGGTTGGAAAAACGCTCTGGAAGCCCTGTAACAACTTGGCTTGAGTTACTAGTTTTGGATCCTTGGTTGGATAAATGCTTTGGAGCCCTTGATGGGTTGGGTTACTAGTCGTGGAGCCTTGGTTGGACAAATTCTCTAGAGCCCGACAACAGCTATGGGTTGATTTATAATTTGTGGAGCCTTGGTTGGAACAAACACTCTGGAGCCCTAAACAACTTGGGTAGAGACCAATCTGCTGATGGTTAGTGATGTCCAACTGTGAGGTGGAATCACTGGTTTAGGGTTGACGTGGTTTGGCCTCTGGAAGTCCTGTTTTGGTTTTGATGGATTTTTCTATGATATCCCACATTCATTTTTGGAATATGGCACGGGGGTGATTGGTATAAGAGAAATTTGGTTCAACCAATCTATGGTCATGTGGAACGTGGAAGTCCTGAACCTAGTTGGCCTTTGCATTCATTATTAAGACCTTCCTCTACTTAGTATTTTATGGGTAAATATACTTTCTTATATGCAGTTTATATGGTTGTTATATCCTTGATATCTATGTTGGTTATATGTTAATTATGACTGAGTTTTATGACAATGTTAATGTATGTCTCTCATCATGTTTTATTTAACCATTGAATGTATAATGAATGTATGAATTAATAGGTGGTAATGTTTTTATTGTTATGAGGTATCAATTCTTCTTAGTGATTCTCAGATAAGTATGAGACCCCTATGCTCATATATGTTGTTTAAATATGTAGAATGCATATTTGTGACATGTTTGATGAAATGTTTATTATGTTTAGTAGGGGTCCAGTCAAATCGTTGTTCAAGTATTTACATTCGTATCATTGTTCCAATTTTATTTTTAATTTCTGAAAGTTTCATGGAGGTATGGGAAGTGGCATGATTCCTGGCCCTGAAAAATTGGCACAAAAGCTAGAGTCGTTGGCATAGAATTACCCAGAAAAGTCCCCAGTCGCATGCATGCCTTGCTGTGGGAGCGACTTGAGGGTCTGAGTCGCATGAATTCCCATGTTAAGGGAGCGAATGAGGCTTTAATGCAGAAAAATGTTAGTTTTTCTTAGGCCCTAGTCACCTGGAAGGACTGGATGGATCCTGGGGGATTGGTATGCCAGAAATCCCTCTAGTCCTAATGAGAGGATCTAGCAAAATACAAGACAAATATATGCAACATTTCCTAACTTATGCTAGAAAAAAACGAAGGAGGATAGATGTCCTACCTCTTTCTGATGCTAGTGCTTGCATTTGATGTCAGTCTTTCTTCTTTCGCTTCCACGCTCACAATATCCTCTTCGTTGGTGAAGACAAATGCCTGTAAGGAAGAACAAGTGGGTACAAAGCATAACAATCTCTAGTATAAGCTATGTAGCAGATCAAGGAGCACTACAATAAACATGCAATAATATACACATTTATGGAAAGGAAACACATAATGTATTATTAATAGAATTGTAAAGGGAGCAATACAACCAGAAGCCTTGATGTTGGACGCCTCCTTCAGGTGAGACTCCAAGTCCTAGCCTCAACTCTTCAAACAACTTCCTCCTTCACAAATGGGCAGAAATTGGGCATGCTTCAGCTCATAGGATGGTAACCAACCCTTAGTGGATGGCAGGGATTTCATTTATAGGGAAGGAGAGGGAGTCAAGGATCCATAAAAGGTGGGAGTAGTTCCACATATTAAGGGAAAGATCCATGGAAAGAGGATCCATGGCCATGAATGGGAGGTCTCGCTCCTATCATAAACAACTCGAAACCACGTCTTCATTCTCAAGGCTTATAGTAAGGGAAGCTTCTCCTCCATTTTTGGGAAAACTGCCTGAAGAGGACCAACACGGATTTTCTTGACAAAATTCACGCTGCCAATGCTAGACACATGTTTTGCAAAAGGTGAAAAGCACGGGTCAGTAGCAGTATAGAGCGTGTCGGGCCTGTAAAACAAGGTTTTTGACAAGCTTTCCAGAATATTTTTAAATCAAGTCTTATTCCTCTTCTTCAGGGATGTTCTAGGCATGTTTAATGGAGAACATATTTTGCGACACTAGTGGCATGATGACACAAAGTGGAGTGTGACAAAATATTGCATAACAGGGTTTTGTTGCAGGTGTAGAAGTTCAGGTTGTATGTGTTACATCGGTTCCACTTCCTTAATTGTTACATAGGGAGTTGAACCATATCATAGTAACTCTTCGTCACTTGTTTACCTCGATTGGTCAGTTACTTGGGTAGATGTGGGAGCAAGGTGTTATAGAGTGGTATCAGAGCATGGTTATGTTCTCCTTGGGTGATGTATCCTTCGATGAATGTGTTGTCGTATGTACATGCCGGTTGCATATGGGTCCTTGTAATGGTGGCATATGTTCTTGTTGTGTGTGCATGGTGATGGTCGTGAATGTAGTGGTTTCACCAGGTGAACGTTGATGGTGTTGTTGCTGAATGTATTTGTTGTGGGTGTATGTTGGTCGTGCATTGGTTAGGTGTGTTAGTGTTTATATGTTGTTATGAATGCATCATATGGATGATGGTCGTTGTGCATGAAGCCATGGCATGTGCTAAACATAGTCATGCATGGATAACTAGATAATGGCTGAAAATATGCTTATAGGTTGACATATATATGTGTATTATGCCAATATGGTCGGTCTTACATACGAGACATCCTCCCCGAACTATACTAAGGTACGCTGGTTTTTTTATGATTTGGGTTAACCGACATAATATACCTTGTAGGAAGAAGAGATCAAAGATGACTAGCAAGATGGTAGAGTACATATATTATCCCTATGAATCAGATGAACAACGTGGTGTTGGGCACTCTTCTGACTTATAAAACACATTGAGGAGTTTGAAGGAAGAAATAAGGAGTTGCAAAGCAGATAATGAAATAAGGAGTTTGTCAAAATTGTAGAGACAGGGGCCACTTCAGATCAACTATGGACATGAAGAGGGGACTAATGGGCTATATGGTAGGATATCTCGCAGTGGGCACAAGTACTATTCTAGTTTCTATTCTGACAAGTATCATGGTCATCATTTTTATCATCCTTACAGGAGAAGCGATAGGGGATATTTGTCGGATGAGTTCAAGAAAGAAAAGCCACCTACATTTGATGGGGAAATGAAGAAATTACAGAATGAAGAAGCATGGTTTCTTGGAATGAATAATTTCTTTAGGATACCTGATTACTCAGAAAACATGAAGGCCATATTAGCTACATTCGGTCTTAAAGGAAAATCAGATATCTGGTGGGAAGATGTAAAGAACATCAGAGATATTTATGAGGAGGAGTTGACTTATAGTGAATTTGAGAGACTATTTAGGAAGAAGTATCTATCGAAGAGATACTATAATGACAGGGAAAAAGAGTTTTAGAGCTAAATATGGGATCTATGATTGGTGAGGAGTACACTAGCAGGTTCTTGGAGCTATTGAGGTATGTGCCTTACCTTAAGGAGGAGAAAGCCAAGATTCAGAGATTCATTAGTGGGTTGTCAATAGCATTCAAAGACAGGATTGAGTTTGATGAGCCTAGATCATTGGAAGATATCTAAAGCATTATTACGAGCAATCAAAGTTCAGATATGAGAATAAGCATGAATGGAAGGTAATGATAAGAATAAATGGAAATGGGACAAGAAACGAGCAAGGCCTCATTACACCGGTAACAAAGAGAATGCAACACCGCACAAGAAGCTCATTGCATCTAACAAAGGGTCGGGATTTCAGTTTGAGGAGTAGAATAAGGGTGCAAGATGGAATCCTATATAATGTTGGACTTGTGTAAAATATCATTGCAAGAGAGATTGTCCACAACATCAGGGTGGTAGATTGCAGATATATAGTTCTCAGGAAGCGCAGACAGTGGGGGATGTTGGATAGAGTGTTCCTCGTATATATGCACCATTGGATAATAGGCAGGAAAATCACCAGGCGTCTATTATCGAGATGGACGGTAAGCTTTGTGATCAAGTTGTTTCTATTTTGATTGAACCTGGATCTAATTATAGTTATGCTAATCCTAACCTGGTGGATAAGTGTGGTTTTAATAAAGAAGTGCATGCAGAGTTTTGGTTAGTGTAGTTGGCTATAGGTACAAAGAAGTGAGTTCATCATTGGATAAGAGCTTGTGCATTTGAGTTGAATGGTATGCCTACATCAACACATTTGAATGTATTGTCATTGGGTTCGTATATCATGCTTTTGGGTATGGAATGATCGTATATTCACAGGACGAAAGTGGATTGTTATGAAAAATCCATTTAGTGCTTGGATGAAAATGGAGAACATAGAATCTTATAGGGTAAGAAGAAGGCAACATCAACTAGAATGGTGAAAACTATGGAGGAAAAACGCAGCTGTAGAAAAGGATATGTGTTATTTTCAGCACATATTTCCAGTGACAGAGGTAAGGAAGTTGAGGATGCAGACGTATTAATCAGGTACCTGGTTTTATAATAGTTTCAAGATGTGTTTCCAACAAGGATTTTAGAGTTGTCGCCTCGCAGATAAGTGGAATTTTCTGTTGAGTTGGTACCAGGGGAAACACCAACATCAAAAGCACCATACAGGATGAGCACTCCAAAGTTGGTAGAGTTGAAGTTGCAGCTGAAGGAAATTCTTGACAAGGAATACATTAGGCGAATTGTGTCACCATGGGGTGCACCAATATTGTTTGTGAAGAAGAAGGATGGTCCTCTCAGGTTATGCATTTATTACAATCAGTTGAACAAGGTGACTAATAAGAATATGTATCTGTTGTTGAGGATTGTTTATTTATTTGATCAATTTAAGGGAGAAACAATGTTCTCGAATATTGATCTGAGATCGAGATATCATCAGTTATGCATTAAATAAGATGACATTCACAAGACAACTTTATGGACTAGGTACAGACACTATGAGTTTGTTGTAGTTCCATTTGGTTTGACTAATGCTATAGCTACTTTTATGTGCTTGATGAATAGTGTGTTGTGTCCTTATCTGGACAAGTTTGTTATTGTATTCATTGATGATATACTGGTATATTCTAAAAATGAAGAACATGTCTAACATTTAGCAATAGCAATAGTTTGAAGGTTTATGTGGTGTGGGTTTTGAGCTGTTGAATTTGGAATCTCCACAATATGCATTTTTGCGTCTACGTTTCGGTTCTAGAGAACATCAGTTGTATGCTAAGCTCAGAAAATGCAGTTTCTTTCAAGAAAAGGTACATTACTTGGGGCATGTGGTTTCCAAAGAAGGCATAGCAGTGGATCTAGAAAAGGTAAGGGCTATCATGGAATGGGAAGCTCCTAGGAATGTGGATCGGGTAAGGTCCTTTACGGGGTTAGTAGGCTATTACAGGAGGTTCATCAATAAATTCTCACAAATTGCATATCCTATCTCATCATTGCAAATGAAAGGTAAGAATTTTGAATGGATAGAGGAATGTGCAACAAGTTTTGAAAAAATGAAACAATTGTTGACACATGCTCCAGCGCTAAAGATTACAGATTCAGACAGAGAATTTGTGGTATGCAAATATTCCTGTAAAAGAGGACTTGGTAGAGTTCTTATGCAGGAAGGACAATTAGTGCGCTATGAGTCACATAAACTGAATGAGCATGAGTAGAATTATCTGACACATGATCTTGAGTTGGAAGTGATCATCTATGCATTGAATATTTTGAGGCATTATCTTCTTAGCGGGAGATTTGTATTTATGAGCGATCTCAGCAGATTGAGGTATCTATTTGATCAATCGAATATGAATGCAAGGCAAGCTATATGGTTGGCCACGATCAGTGAGTTCAACTTTGAGATCAATTACACTAAAGGTAAAGAGAACAGGGATGCAGATGCTCTTAGTAGGTGAATACAGGTAAACCACATAACAACTATGACTTCTTATGGGACAGATCTACATTATCATATCTTACAGGAAGGTCAGCAGGATAATAGGTACATGGAGCTTAGGCACAGACTACAAAAAATTACAGGTACATGTATTGTTACATGTACAGGTACATGTGGTGGTACATGTAAAGGCATAGGTAATGGTACAAGTAGTGGTGTAGGTGTTCATCAAAGATGTGGTCAAATTGCATGGTGTTCCAAAAAATATTGTGTCAGATAGAGATGAAAAGTTCACTTCCAAGTTTTGGAAGGATTTGTTTGCAGTTTTAGGTAGAGAGTTGGTTGTAACATCCTCTTCCCACTTCTACCCAAGTAACTGACCAACGGGGGTAAACAAGTGACGAGAGGCTACTATATGGGATTCACCCTCCTAGGTGACCTTAAGGAATTGGAACCGATGGAAACACAACATAAAAACCTTGTACATCATCAATGACACCCCTATGAGTTAACCCAACCTTTAAGGCATCTTGCCCTTGGGTCACACTGACCTTTTGGAATCTTTAAGCCATAGCCACAGGTATAACACTGCATGCCAGTGGCTAGGGCCCCAAATGCTCAGTTTTGTGCTTGCAACTCCCATTTTTTAACAACCTTTTCAAGCCCGAAGCCCAAGTCACTGCCCAGAACTTCATGAAAAGTTTATATGTGATAAATAACAACCGGACAGTGATGTAGAAACAAACATATCATCAAGGACTCAACCAGACCCCTGCTAGCCATGACAAGAATTTCTTCAAACATGTCACATACATTGAATGTACATATGTAAACAACGTATTTAAACATAGGGGTATCATACTTATTTGAGGATCGCTAAGAAGCATTCCTCCCCTACATCATTAACTGCAATACAATTTGTTTGACCATAGATACACTATGTATTCATTTACAAGTAAAAACATCGGGAGAGACATACATCATCATTGTAAAAATACATGCTCATAACCAACACAATAGCAACAGAAATACCATGGATACAAAAACAATAAAATCCACATATAAATTGGTACATTTGCATACCAAATACTAAGGAAATGAATCGCTCATTATTGAATGTAGAAACCAACTGGAGATGGGACTTCCATGTTCCACTCGACCATAGATTTCCTGAGCCAAGTCCATTTCAGCCAATCACCCTCATTCGATATTTCAAGAATGAATGTGGGATCTCATAAAAATAATTAATCACAACCAATCCAGGTCTTCTCGAGGCCAAACCACCTCAACCCTCAACCAGTGATTCCACCTCACGATCAGACATCACAACCATCACGAATTGGTCTCTATCCAAGTTGTTACAGGGATCTAGAGTGTTTGTTCCAACCAGGGCTTCCAGGACTAATAACTCAACCCCAACTGTTACAGGCCTTCCAGATCATTTTTCCAACCAGGGCTTCCACGACTAGTAACTCAACCCACCTAGGGCATCCAGATCATTTGTCCAACCAAGGCTTTTGGGACTAGTAACACAACCCACAGTTGTCGGTCAGACTTCTAGAGCGTTTTTCCAACGAAGGGTTCCAGGAACTAATAACTCAACCCAAAGCTAAAGGAATCATGAGAAAGAAAACAATTAATGGAAATAAAACCACAACACCATGGCTATCCAGGAAATGGAAAGGCTAGGAAAATCCACATGCATATACCATGCATGCCAAAACTAGTAAGGAAAACATACATGCAACTTGGTACCTGCACTCAGAAACTGCTATAGATGCTAATCCCAATGTCCTCTTGCACTTTATTGCTCTTCCTTTGTGTCACACTAAAATTTTTCACCATGAATGTCAATTCAGATATCTTTCCATCCGATGGAGTGTCCCAAGTGAATCCCTTATGAAGCTTGAAGTAAAAAAATACTAGGGACAAAGGGAATTTTGGTTTTCACTACTTAAAACCACTTTTTGAGCATCTACGCAGTTTTCCTAAATAAAACCCGTGCATGTGTAGTTTCTTCCACTATAAACTGCACATATTTGCGCAGTTTCTTCCAATATAAACTGCGCAGGTCTGTTCATGTAGGTAAAAGAAAAAAAAAAGTTCTAAAAGATTTGGTTAAGGAATCTTATCCAAATTAGGAACTTCGAACCACTACATACCTACGCCTAATCCCTTGGAATATGGAACTAATTTCCTTTTTTTAAGGATCATATCCCTTGAGAAGTGGAACTAGAAACCTCCTCATCCTTCCTATAAATTAAGCATAGGACTAAAGGGACTATGGAGACTTGGATTTGTAAACTCATGATGTTGGTTTTGGGTTTGAAAAGCTTGTCATCAAGGGAAGGAAAGGAGACCATTGGAAGAGGCTTGTGACATCAAGGAAACCAGGGTGTAAGCTTGTTTTCCCTTTGATTTTAATACAAAGTAATTGTTCTTTCCTATTCGCATCTATTGTTGATGTTATTTGTGGGATTCCTTGATCACTCACATGGTTTATAGCTTATTATTGGCTCAATTATATGTTTTATGCTAGATTAAGTATTTCATTTAACATTGCTTTTATATCTGATATGCTTTGATCTCTTTGAATGTTTTTGTCCATGCAGATCTCTTTCGAAGTATCACGGAGAAGTTGTGGAAAGCATTTGGAAAGAAATTAAAGAATTGAGGAAAATATGGTTGTGGAAAGTGCTAAAAGGACTTCTACAAGCACTTCGTTAATAGGTAAGTGATCCTTCTCATACTACATGTTTCATGTTTCAGTTATAGTCTAAGGAAAGAGTTATTGTTTTGTCTATTTTTTTCTAGTTTTCCTTTTGGATTCTAGGGAGATCACTCTTGTCCGAAAGAGGGATTTATCCAGGTAACAAATTGGTGAATCCATTGGGGAAAGATTTCTCCTTTGTGTCCTTTTGAGACCTTTGATGCCTTTAGACCCTTTTTAAAATTGAAATTTATAGTTTGAGACCTTTTTTTTTAATTTTTTTCTTAATTTTCTCGATCTTTGTGGATTTTGTTCAGACACAGCACAGATCTACGTAGTTTTGCTTCAGAAATAGTGTGCATGTGCATTGAATTACATTGATTGCCTGCGCAACCCTGTAAAATTTTGGAAAAAATTGAGGATTCTCTTATTTAAAGTCCTGATTTTTTGGTTTTTATGATCCTTTGGCTTGTTTACTCTCATTAAGTCCCTGTTAAGTTGATTGGGTGTTTTGAATTTTCTTTTTTGAGAAATTATTAATTTGATTTCCTTTTATTTTCTTAATTTAGTCGGGGGGCCTAAATTGTGTCTAAGTGTTAATCACCTTTTAATGTTTTTACTTTTGACCTTTGGATTTTTCACCCAATTTTATTTACTTACACTTGATTGGTTATTTAGGTTACATTGGTGAAGGAAAATAGTCTTGTTGTTCTTTCGCTGATTTGGAATCATCTTGTGTTCAAGAATTCTCTTACATAGATTACATTTGCATAGTTATAATTCTCATTTTCAGAATATGAACGAAAATTGTGCATAGATTACATTTGCATAGTTTACATTCTGGAAAAGTAAATCGTAGATTTAGATCAGTTTCTTTGATTGTCTTTTTGAGGAAAATCACTTATCTTTACAATTTGGGGTTTTGAGTTTTTTTTTGGTTTCTTGATCTATCAAAAAAGAGTCTTTCGCCTCTGGAATTGGCTATGTGAGTCTCTTTTTTTCCAGTGAATCTCATCGTATATTCATTTATGCCCGTTGTAAAGAGTTATTTCATCAGTTGAAAATATAATGTTTCTCATTGAAAGATATTCGTGATTTGAATTTTCATGTTTTTATGCTTGTTTCAAACATAAAAATAAAAATTTGCTTGGAATTGATTAGCATTAGTATTTTCTTGCTAAAATTAGTGCATTATACAATTTGTTATATTTTCTCTTATTTATCAATTTTTTCATTGTTGGAAGTGAATGGAACCCTTCCCCTTACTTTATTTAGGATTCATCGAAGTGAAAAGATTACATTATCATATTCAATTGCATTCAGTTTTGGGTCAGGTCATAACACCATAATTTTCACCTCCATTTACCTATTGAGTAAGCAACAACCAAATAATACAACGCTAATTAAAATTAATCCATAAATTTTTATATTTTATAGGGCTCATTCCACCAATTTAGATAAGGTTGGTGCTTTGGAATAGGGAGGTGAGTTAACTTTCCAAAGAAAATAAACAAACATTAGTATCCTGCGGTAGGGATAAAATCCAATTATTGCAATTTTTCTCTGGGAATCTCTTCTTGCACAAGAGTTAAGCACAAGGTAATATTGGACCTGGTGAAGTAATCGTACCTGCTTCATTCGTAAAGATAGAATATTTACACGCATTACAAACAATAAACCTCATATTTACCATGTCGAGGAGCTTGGGGTCACTTGTTAAGTAAACCTCATATTTATCATGTCGAGGAGCTTTCAAGGGGGTTGAGCTTAGTTACTCTGCCCTTGTGTGTACGTCGGGCCATTTATTGTCCCCCTAGGTTTGATTGTATTAGTTGGTAACCTTAGTGTCTAATCTTTGGATTTTTCCAAGGTGATGGTGTAAGGAAGGTCCCACTATACCTGGAACATATGTTGACTAGACTGAATTGGACTTTTTGGAGGGTAATCTTCACTCGAGATGGCATAGTTGACTTACTTTCACCAGATTTTTTCATTAAGCAGGTTGTCAGGGTAACTGGTTCCATCCGCTAATTTTTCACATTGATTTCTGCGACATTGGATTTCATAACAGACTAGTGATTTCGCTGTGAAAACAAACTATTTGTGTGTGGTTTTACGCCTAGATTTGATAGCATGTGTTCATTTGTTTGATTTTACTTTTTAAAGACCTTAGGTGTGGATTGTGAATTTGAATTGTTAATATTTTTTAAATTTTATAAAATTCATTGAAGTTGAAACTAATGGCAACAGTTCTGGAATTCACCAACCAAGGAACCCCTCTTAACGAGAATCCTAGTCCTTTTTCTTGTTTTGGAAATGTTGGTCCTCCTTATATTGCTACATTGTCATTACCTGGATTTACCATAGGTTTACCGGTATGGTTATTTTCAACTTCGTTGGCCTCAAATACTCAAATTTTTCCACCTCAACTGGATGCTTCACCTCAATAGAGTTCACCATCTCACCATCACCAACCTCATGTTGACCCTATACCTTCTTTGCCCAACATGTCTTCCTCCATTTCTTCTTCTTCACTTGGTAAAATCCTTGATGCTAGTAACCATGTGGCTTAGAAGAAGAAGAAGCTGCAAGATAAGAAATAATTCAACCAACCAATCATGGTTTCAAGTATTGGTAATGTTGAGGAAACCTCCAACATGCATCATAAGCCAAAATACCCTTGCAAGCTTTGTAAGGGTGACCACTTGCTTATAAATTGTCCTAGTATTCCTAAGGTCTTGGAAGTATGGTCAGAAAATTCTTATCAACTTATTGTTTTTCCATCAACCAGTGATTTTCAGGTTCCCGGGAAAAAGGGTAAAGCTATATTTCCTTGTAGGTTATGCAAAGGGAGTCATCATAGTCACCTTTTCCCTCATATGGATGAAGCCTCATGCTATCACCAAATTGGGACTAATTGGGCTGCTCAACAATCAATTCGGTGTAACTATTTCAAACCACTTGGGTTGGAAGTTAGCCCTTCCAACCAGAGAGGGCTCTCTCAAGAAAAGATATGATATTCAATTAACAAATCTTAAAATGAATATGGCTAACTCTTATATGTCTTTTAGATGTTTTTTTTGCAGGTGGAAGATAAGTGAGGGCTAACATTGGGCATGGATTCATCATGAAAAATCAATTACAAACAAGCATCATTCATGGAAGCTGAGGCACATGAGCTCTTAAAAAAATAATTCCGACAACAAACATAATGCATAAAGGAAGTTGGAGTATAAGATTTATGAATTCCTAGTAAATATGTATGAGTAAACTTAATTAACATTTAAAAGATAAATGAGACAAACAAATAAGATCCCAATCATAATCTCAGGTCTGAACAAAGTCTTCTGCAACTGTGTATTAACTGTGTGAAAGAAAATTACATGATAGCATAGTCATCTACATCCATCAACCCCTTATCTAACTCTAAAATTCCTCTATTTATAGAGTGAGGATTCATACAAATGGTTTGTCACCTTTCTAGCTTAAAATTCCTACCTCAGAGACCTATTTCAAATAGGATTACATCACGTGGAGACTTCCTAGGGATATTTTCTATTTGATAGAGTTTGAATACAAAAAAGACTCTTCTTTCATTTAATAGTTCAAAAATCCCTTTAATAACCCTTATAAAATGAAACCAACTAATTTTTTGAGTGTACTGGACTACTGATGTGTCATTATGCCACGTGGATGTTGACTTGGACCTCTTCCAAGTCGAATTTTACATTTTTTACCCAAATATAGTTAGTGAAAATTCTAAAAAATAGGCCTCAAAGATGAGTGCATAATTTCCAAACCTTGATGGATTTGCAAAAACTGAGAGGGGCTTTTGTAGACGGACTTGTGCTGAAGAAAAATGTTGGAACACCTAATCCTACATGGGTAGGTGTGGAATGCGAAAAGTCACAATGGAGTCCAAGTGACCTTGGAATGTGAAACCAAGAGTCACACCATTGTATTATAAATGTACATCATGTATAATGGAAAAAATAAGAAAGCTGCACGCTTATCCTTCATTGTGTGTTGAGTCTCTTGTTGTGTGTGTTTAATCTGTCTCATACACCATGTGTGTGTTTAACATGGTATCAGAGCTGATACGTCCATAACTAGCTCAACCTTGAGTGAGCCATTTGTGTTTATGGCCTATGCATATCTGCAAAAATTCTGATAATTTTTGCAGCACTCAGAGATTGTTGTAGCTGTCATTTTGCTGCATTCAGAAGAAGTAGCATTCAGAAATTGGTTTTGAAGAAAAGCAGCATTGTGCATCTGAAGGTTTTCTCACTGCTCATTTTTCCTGCAATTTCTACCTTTTAAATTCTTCATTTTGAAGAGTTGTTGGAATAGTGTTTCAAAGTGGGTTTCTGAAAGGAAAATTTCTGAGTTTTTCATTGAAAAATCTTTGCAAATTTCTGGTTTTTACCGCTGAAATATTCTGGAAAATTCTGCATTTTTAAAATTCCATTTCTTTTTCTACTGGGCTATTGGAAAAATTTCTGGAAACCCTCCAATTCTGCTATACATTTGGAAAAATTCTGCATTTCTCCCGCTTTTCTCTCTCTACTGTTTTAAAATAAAAATTAAATAAATAAAAATTAAAAAAAAAACAAAAAAATAAATAAATAAAAATAAAAATAATTAATTTCAGGCTCTCGGCCTGCCCCAACCTGCAACTCACAGCCTTGCACATTTTTCTCTCCACAGTACTCTCCCTACCCTGCGCTAATTCCCCGCAGCCATCGTCCTAACACTCAACAGCGGCCCCTCTACGCCCCACTCTACTCTCGGCCGACCCGCCTCCCTTGTATTGACTCCCCTCATCACACACATCGCCCTTATCACTCCATTCCTAGGCTACCCACCTCGCCCCCTATCTGCACACACACCTCGCTCACGATAGCACTTTGCGCCTCTTCCCTGTCGACTGCTCACCCCTACCCCCTCTCCCACTCCACCCTACTACTCCTACCTCCGCCTGTCTCTCTACAGCAACCCCTCACTACCCCCTCGCACCCCCCTCACATACGCTCAAACCGCCCTCTGCAATAAACGCTCCCTCTCAACACATAATATGCCCCCTGCTCCCTTATCTCCCGCCCCCTTCACACTACAGCTGCTATACCCCTCTCGCTTTGCCCTCGCACCCCCCCCCTTCTCACACCACCTCCGCAAAAAATAAGAGGGGATTTTGTAGATGGACTTGTGCTGAAGAAAAATCTCCTTAGATTTCCAAAAAAAAAATTCATTTAGTCAAAAATTGAAGTTGAAGTTGATTGCTAAAACAATCATGTACAAGAAAGTTCAGGAAAGTTCGTAGCGTTTTCATTTCACCACCTTTTTCACTTTTTCTGACTTTTCTGCCTATTGGAGGGTCTTCATTAGGTAAAATAAGGTAAACATGTGATGTTATTCACCCCTTTAATGATATATTTTGGAAATTTCACCACAAAACATTCTACAGTGTGTTCGTAGCGAAAACTCAGCTTTAAGCCTGGAGCTTGCTACGAACTTGCCTGACTTTTCCAGATTTTGCAATTTTCACTCTTTACCTCCAAAAAACATGTTCATAGCTCTATAACTGATCTGATAGAGTATCCTAAGACAAAATTTTCCAAAAAAAAATGCCTTACCATATTTCAAGGGGTAGCAGGGTCATCCATTACAATCATTTTTAAAACCCTTTTTCTTCAATTCTTCTTGCACCATATCAATTGAACCAAACAAATTTGTTTAGGTGGAAACAACCATGATCAGGTGGTAAACTGTCATGCTAGATTTCAGGTCCTGATATTTCGAATTTGAATATGAGCTGTGTATTGGTGAGGTGGCAAAAATGGTGTAATGACAACCATGTCATTCTTTTGCTAAGTGAACTTCATCAACAGTTGTCCCAATGACACTCCTCAACTCTTTTGATGACTCATCTATTATTTGAAATAGATTAAATGCTTAAAAAACACTAAAACTTCTGCTCGCTATAAAAACAGAGTTCTTGGGCAAGATCGTAGCGAATTCTGACTATTTTACAGTGATTTTTCTACGAACTTGTGTAGAAGTGCCAAATTTACATGAAATGGCCAATTTCACTTATGCACGAGATATTGTGGCATTTTTGCTATAAATTTTTTTCAACGAAGGTTCAAAGGCTAAAAAAAAACTGATTTGCAAAGAAATCCCGAGGAACTTCGTGTAAAAATTTCATATCTTGGTTCATAATATTTTCGGATATATGATATATGGAAGTTAGGGTTTTTGCATGCTCCCGAATTTCATCTCAAAGGGGTGACCTTGGAAAAACCGTTTTAACTCTCTATCTGAGAATTCAATTGGAATTCTATAAGAAGTGGTTGAAATTACACAAACTTTAGTTTCCTTTGTATCAATTTCAGAGATGAAGAAGGAAACAATTTCACGCAATACAAGTTCGCTCTACTGAACCAGTCCATAATTAGGTCATTGTGGGAGATTGGGCATAATTTTTCCTTGAGGAATCCAAATTAGGTCAGACCTGTGGCATTGGAAAGAGGATTTAGAGGGCTACTCAAAGACTGAAGATAATATCTCGGGGATCTAAAATTACAAAGATACATCAGTTTCAATATCGAGCTCCTCAAAATCAAGAAAAATGTGTGTATTTTGTTTTTCAAATTGCATAAGTCTTGTTTGAAAAATCATTTTGAACTGATTCGAAGGGCATATTGAAGCATAGATATCAGAATTGGGTTCTAAAAGGCCCCCTAAAAATAATTCAACACCCATCAAGCCCTCATAAGGCTCTACTATGACTCATGAAGAGGAAGAAGTGCAACATGCTATATCAAAATTACAAGAGCAAGTGCAACAAGTTTCACTCTCGCAAAGAGAAAAAAAAAAATGAAATGAAAGTTTTTGAAGAAAGACGTGGAAGCTAAGATGGATGGTTTGAAGAAAGGCATGGAATGGTTTGAATAATGGCATGGAAGCTAAGATGGATGACATGGAAGAAAAAATGGAAGACATGAAGAATGATCTAAAAGCAGACATGGAAGGTTTGACAAATTTGATACAAGAAATGATTCCTAATGGCGAAAAGATAGTAGAGGAAACTCATGATGAGAACAAACTAAATTTTAATTGTGATTTCATAAACTCTAATGTTGGATTGAAGACCCACCATATTCCAAAGATCGATATGAAGAAGTTTGATGGCAAGGATCCCATAACTTGGATACTATAGATGGAGAAATATTTTGATCTCAATAATGTGCAAAACACGTAAAAGGTATGCATTGCAACTTTATATTTAGAACAAAATACATTTGTATGGTATCGATGGCTTTGCTCCTGTAAAAAAATTGTCACTTGGTCAATTTTTACGGAGGAAATGATAGCACATTATGAGGATAAAAAGAAAAACACCTTCTTTAGCCAATTGATAAATCTCAAACACAAGGGTTCAGTGGTGGAGCACATTGAGGACTTCCAAAAACTGAATATAAGGGTATCTGATATTCCAGAGGAACATAGGATTGAGTTCTTCATAGGGACTTTAAAGGATAACATCCAACATGAGGTTCGTCTTTGGGAATCTGATTCACTGGAGAAGGAATTCAGGTTGGCAAGAAAAATTAAATGTAAAATTATGGCGACAAGGAAGCCTACCACTCACATCTATAAAGATGAAAGTGTTGCTACTCCTAGACTTCCACAACACACAAGGTTGACACCATAAGAATTGGAAGAAAAAATAACAAAAGGGCTTTTCTATAGTTGTGATAGCAAATACACTAAAGGTCATAAGTGTGATGAGAATAAGTCATTTTACATACATTGTGAAGATGAGGAAGAAAATGAACAAGAAACTTCAAAAGAAGAGGATATACACCAGGAACCAACCCTAAAGAAAGAATAAATGAGTCTAACCATATCTTGTAATTCATTGGCGGGAATTACCACTCCTCAAACTCTTAAGATAAAAGGACATATCAAGAAGAAAAAGGTCATAGTGTTGATTGATTCGGGTAGTACCCATAATTTTATTCATTGTAAGGTAGCCAAGGAATTAAATTGCTTCATATACCCAGCACTAGAGTGACAAGTTATGGTTGCAAATGGAGGAACTACAAATTTCTTTGGAAAATGTCATAATATCAAGCTAACCATGGGGGGATGTGTATTGAATAGTCCAATGCTTTCCATTCCAATAGGAGGTGTCGATGTTGTACTAGGAGTATAATGGTTACAATCTTTAGGGACGGTAGCTTTTAATTTTCAAGAACTTTTCTTGAATTTTTTTAAGAAGGAAAGGAAGTTTAATTACGGGGTATCACAGGGAAGCCAGGAAAGATAATAAGCTCTAATGTCATGACAAATTTCTGAAGAAAGAACAACGAGGCATAATTGCACAATTATGCTCACTAGAAGTTCCAACATCAAAATCATCTATTTCTCCAGATCTCCAAAAAGTCTTGGACAATCATTCCAAGGTGTTTGAAACTCCAAAAGGAATCCCACCTATTCGTGATCATGATCATGATATTCATTTGATTCCAGGAAGTGTTCCACCAAACATCAGGCCTTACAGATATCCTAGCTATCTATTCCCTCCTAGCTATAACTTTGGCTATCTTGTCCGTGACTCCTTGAATATTCACACCACTACCCTGCCCAGAAGATAGGGGTTCCGCTGACTCTTTTTACACGGGCTTTCAAAATATCAGACAATACACATGTTGAAGAAGAAATTGAACATCTAAGAAAATATTTCATAAACTTGGGATACAGTAATAGAGACATCAACAAAGCTATTCAAAGAGCTAGATCCGGAAATAAAAGAAGTACAACTGACAATTCCTCTATAGCAAAAGCATACCTTCCCTATATTCAAAGAGTCATGGACAAGATAGCCAAAGTTCTAGCTAGGAAGGACATTAGAGCATCCTTCAAACCCTATTGACAATCAGAAAAAGGATGAAATCGGTCAAAGACGACCCTAACCACCTCCAACAAAAATGTGTTTACAAAATTAATTGTTCATGCGGAGAATGCTATATTGGGGAAACAGGGAGGACCTTCAAAATAAGGCTTAAATAACATGGTTCTGATATCAGGCTTGGAAGAACCAAAACCTCGGCTTTAGCAGACCACTGCAACAAAACGTGTCACCACATATGCCTTGAAGATGCAGTGGTCATTGCCAAAGAAAAACACCATTTTAAATGTAAAGTTCGTGAAGCCCTAGATAGAGATGTAGGTTTAGAAGTTAGTAGGAATTGGATCCACATTCTTTCCCAATAATAAGCTTCCCCCTTAAGTCAGTGGTCTCCATTACCTCAACCCTTTTCATCCTCCCGCATTACTTGGTCCTTAGCACTCGCTCCATTTCTCCTCCCTTTACACTTCCCTTTCTCGTTATCCTTCTTTTTTCAAACCCTCTCCTTGCCCTTCTGCATCCCTATACCAAGCCCCCCTCCTGAAAATCTCTTTAAAATAACTAACCTTACTTTTAATAATAACTACCAAAATAACTAACCTATAAAAACACTTAAAATATCATCTTAAAATAACTAACTTTTAAAAGTATAAAAAACAATCTTAAAATTCTCATCTTATAATAACTAGCCTAACCTTCAATAAAAACTACCAAAATAAAGAGCTACCCTTCTTAATAAGTTACATTATCAAACCTTATGTTAATAATATACAAAACCTACCCTTCTTATTATAATTTAGGTCATACATCCATTGGATTAAATTAAAACTTAATTAATCTACTACAAATAACCATAAAACACCATTACTTAAATTTATAAATATTACTAATATCAATTAATAATTGTAAAATAAAAACTTTAAATTAATTAATATATTGTAAAACATAGATTAGATTAGAAATAAAAATGGATATAATTAGATATAAAAATGGATATAAGTAATTTAATATTTTAAAATTTTCATAGATTTAATTAGAAATAAAAATGGATATAAAACTAATAAAAGTAAATAAATAATTTATCAAATAAATTAACCTTTTATAAATTATTAGAAACCGGTCAGCTCTTTTTTCCCATCACCCTTTTTCCTCTATTTATTTACCATAATCTACTCTCTTCTTAGAAGGTTTGTCCTGATGATGAGTCTTGATTTAGACTCGAAACGTTGACCAAAAAAAAATGAATACTGTGGAGATTCTGAATTTTATATCTAAAAATCTACACCACAGAAACCTCCAATCTATCAAAGTTGAGAAAATTAAGTCCCTGGGTCTTCTATAACCTTTATCCATTCCAAGACAATGTTTAGAGGAGGTTTCAATGGATTTTATCATAGGTTTATCTAAGTTTGAAGGAAAGAGTTTCATCATGGTGGTATTTGATAGACTTACCAAGTATGCACACTTTTGTGCATTATCTCATCCATTTAAAGAAAGTACAGTTGCTATTACATTTATGGAAACAATTCAAAAGCTACATGGAAACCCAAATATTATTGTAAGCAACAAAGATCCCATTTTTACTGGAAATTTTTGGACAAAATTATTTTCTTGTTTGGGTACTCAACTAGCTCATAGCTCATCTTATCATCCTCAATCCGATGGGAAAATTGAGATAGTGAACAAATGTTTGGAAGGATATCTTTGTTGTTTTGTATCTAATAAACAAATACATTGGCTCAAGTAGGTACCTTTGGCTGAATGGTGGTGTTGTAGCCCAATTTGACTTAGCTAAAAGTCAAGAGAGGTTTTGAGAAATTCAAGGTTATTAAGGAACAATTGTTAAAATCTCAAGAAGATATGTAATATGCTTGAAAGGTTAACCACAAGCTCAACGAGGATTCATCATCACATGTGCACTCGAACCAAAAACAAAAAATCAAAGGCGTGAAGGAGTCGTGAATGTGCAGGTAGAGTAGTGCTAGTTTGCGTTTAGAGCAGTGCACGAGGGCATGTGCAGTTCAACAGGTCAAGTCGGAAAATGGAGAAACTTGTGAGTGCACAGGTCAAATCGGCAAGCCGGAGTGAAGCAGAGATGGACAGACCAGATCACAGAAGACGGTTGCCGTATATCTCACTTCGGCGATTTTTGTGTTTATTGCTAAGTCTTCGCATGATAATTGATTTAAGTTACGATGTGATAAAGACGGGAGGTGGCGATGCGACACGAATTATATCGCATAGTGCATGCGATAAGATTTTCGGGCCGATTTGCGAAATCGCAAAATTGTAAATATTGCAAAATTATTAAACTTGGGAGGTGTGATAAAGAGCCCGAATGCGATGTAGTTTCAAAGGTTAACTCCAAAGGATTTCAAATCCGGATGTAAATAATTTTCTGTGTTAAATCACATCGGAGGATGAAAAGGAGGATTATAAAGTAAAACCGGTGAAACATCGAAATGCGATAGAAAGTGGACGCGATGCATTCTTCAGGGGTGAATATAATATATTTCCAGTCCAAGTCTTTCGGTGGTTTATGAAGAAAAGGCTGAACACAGGAGTAGACTCGGGTGGAAAAAGACCCGACACTACATGTAGAAGTCTTAAAAGCGGTTACACCTTGATAATGAAAGAAATTCTGAACGCGGGTAGTGGACTCGGGTAAGTGACCCGACGCAAAACAAAGGAGAAGAGAAAATGGAACGCAGCAGACACGAGCAGAGGAGGCAGAGTTGAGTAGCAAGCGACATGATGACAATGTTCGAAACGTAAAAGCATGGGTAGAGTTTGGTAGCAGGCGACACGATGACAGTGTTCGAAACATAAAAGCATGGGAAGAGTCGGGTGGAGATGCGTTTATGTAGACTTTTAGGATATCACAACCGAAATCGAAGGAGACACATCATCAACAAATCAAATTCAGCAAAAGGATTATATTCCAAGTGTTATTTTGTTTTCTTTGTTAAGATCGAAGCTACGATGGTGTCCTCGATTGCAATGTAATAAGTAGTTCAACAGTTTTGGGCAGTCTAGGAGTTTCAAGAAGCTCGAGTAGTTATAAACTACTTTTGTTTATATTTAAGGAAGAGAGAAAGAGAGAGGACGGGTTCCGAGTTCTGGACCTCTTGGGGACTACATTTTTTACTTATTTTTTCTGATGGGTGAATGAAAGAAGCAGCAAGTTTCCTGCAATTTTTAATGGTGTTTTGTGTTTCTTGTGCCATTTTTTGTGGTTTCTTCCTTGAATGAAATGAATTAAAGAAGTAGTTGAACTCTCATTTACGTTTGTAAGTAAGGGTTAAATAGTCTTAATAAGCGCTCCTTCACTCAATCTCTTCTCCCTTCACAAATTCTCTCTGAAACTTAAAAGTAATAGATTATGTGTTTACAACATATTATTTTGAGTTTCCCCTATCTCCACAAACTCTCTGTGAAACTTTAAAGTAATAGATTATGTGTTTACAACATGTTATTTTGAGTTTCCCCTCTCTCCATGAATTTCCTTTGAAACTTGAAAGTAATAGATTATGTTTTTAAAACATATTACTTTGACTTTCCCCTGTAGTTCTTCTTTTCCATTCAGATATCAGCAGTCAATGGCATTGTGAAATATTTTATTATTCGAGATCATTAAAGGCTTTATAAAACTAGTTTCCAGTGGGATAGAACCGAGACCTCATGATAAAATTATTTATGTGATGCACTTTTAAAATGTCTTAAGCACTAATTCCTTTCACAACTGAGGGATTGTCTCTTAAGATACACCAGGTGGTATAATACTTCCTTCCATAATGTAGCAAAAATGACCCCATTTATATCACTTTATGGATATCATCCATCGTCCATCACATCATATTTAAGAGAAAATTCTAAGGTTCAAGTAGTGGGAGATCACATCGAGCATCAACAAAAACTCCTCCAACTCTTAAAGGATAACCTAAATTTGGCACAAAATCGAATGAAACAACAGGTAGATCAACATTGCAGTAGAGAAGTTTTGATGTAGGAGACTGGGTTTTTTTACCACTAGAACCATACAAAAAATGTCCCTCAAGGAAGCTAAGAAGGATAATAAATTATTGCCAAAGTACTATGGTCCTTACAAGGTCTTGCAAAATATTGGTACTATGGCATACAAATTAGAGATTCCTGCTTCTTCTCGAGTGCACCCAGTTTTCCATGTTTCATGCTTAAAGAAGGTAATAGGTGATAAACTTCTAGTTCAAACAATATTGCCAGAACTTGATGAGGAAGGAAAAATCATATTGGAACTTGAAGCAGTCACCGAAACAAGAACTCAATAGTTAAAAAATCGATCAATTTCAGAGTATCTCATCAAGTGGAAGAACTTACCCATTGAAGATTCCACGTGGGAGGATGAAAATTTTATATAGAAGCATCCATAGCTACTCAAGCGTTGAGGAAAACACTTTTTTGAAGGAGAGGGGAATATTAGGTCCCTGTATTACTAGTGTAGTCCCTTATTGTTGTTATTGTAGGCCCCTTATTATTATTGTTGTACCCCTGTAGCCCCCATATTGTTATTATTGTGCCCTTACATTATTATTGTTAGGTCGGCTAGGATTATATTGTGCCCCATGGACTCCTATAAATAGAAAGGAATTTTTTTCATTTGTATCATCCAATAATTGTTCATTTATGTAATGTAAAGGAGGTTTCCCCCTTGAAGTGGTTGATTTATAAGGCGTTGATCTCTCTTTTCTTCTATTTTTGGAGTTGGTTTCATAACAGGTTATGCTTGTGGGGCATTCGAACTTATCTCAAGCAAAGTCTTAATTTGTTTGAAGCCTGTGTAAAAATGAAACAAACTTATCTCAAGCACAGTTTCTTTGTTTCAAGCTTGTGTAAAAATTAAACCACTCTCAAGCATAATTTTTCCTCTTATTTAAGCTTGTATAAAGATGAAACCTATATCGAGTCTGTTTCAATTATTATTTTCAAGACTCGTTAAACTCATGAAAATTCCTAGATTCTTTTGTTATCTTTCATGCTCGCAAAACACATGAAAATGCCAAATTCTTTCTGTCTTTTCCTGCTCATTAATTAAATTGCAATTTGGTAATAGGAGTACAATTTTATCACTTTTTTGGACTCATTAAAACTTACGGAAAAAAGAGAAACTATGGAGTTCTCTTTTAAGCCCTTTTCAGACTCTCTAAACATGAAAAGATCGTCGAGTACTTGGCTATTCAAACTTGTAAAAGTAAATGAAGATTTGTCTATTTAGTATAGGTTTACCCATTTTACAGACTAAATTAGACTAAGCATGGTCAATATAGTTCTCTCCTGCATTATTTTATCCTTTTTTGTTAATAAATATATGAAAAAGAACATATAGATTTTACTTATGTTTTTATCTTGACTCCGTAAAACTGAAAAACACTGAGTTTTACTTTCTTCGGGCTCATTAAAAATTTACGTTGAAATAAAAACATGATTTTTCTTTTTGTGTCTTTTCAAACTCTTTAAACACGAAAACGACATCGAGTTACCCCTACATTGGACTCGTAAAACTTAAACAGTGCAGGACCCATCAATTAAAACGAGACCAAACCATACCTTCCTAGGGTTCGTTAAAAATACTTTGAAGGACTCATCTGAAGGATGAGCTTATATGACAATCATATGTTATCCTCCTCAAGCTTGTGTAAAAATAAAGAGGTACTTGCCAGTAATGGTGGGGGGGGAATTGGGAAAGAACGTTTGTTTATGTATTGTAAAAGGTAGTATGCCGCTCTTGAACATGACACTTTGTCACATTTGTGTCCGGGTTGGGTAATCCATTTGTATCACAGTTAATCAAACCTCATTGAAAGTCTTAAAATGGTTTTGGATATTATCGTTGAGTCAAATTATGCCAAGTTTAAGTGTCGTGTCGCCAATATGTTCAAGAGAATTCCAACCTCAGTCAAAATTACCTTACAAATCATAACCTTCAATCGCGTCAGTCATCCATGAGTCAATCTTAAATTACTTCAATATGTTCTTCAAAACTTGACATGAATTTTTGTGTCGTAGGCCCTCCTAGGATGAATCACTTCCTATCGACTTCATCTCACTATCTAGGAAGTTGATATATAAATTGTTTTCAGTACCTTGAGGCCTGCATGCCTTAATGGTAGGTTTCTTGCTTTCGACGATAAGTTCTTATCATTGGCCTTCGATTGAATGATTCTATGAGTGTTCGACTTCAAAACATTTAATCACACTTTGTAGATTATACTGGAGTACCTTGAGGACCATTGACATTAATAGTGGTTTCTCTTGCACCTGTTAACGGTTCACATCATTGATCGATAATCAATTGGTCTCTACCATGTTCGACTTCGAGAAATTCAATCACATGGTTAGGTTCGTACATCAATAGAGATGGAGATCAAGACCCTAGATCTAGTTTCATCCATCTAGGCTGCATGGAGTTATTAAATATTCATGATTGTAATTATAGATCCATTTATGGCTACGTCCATACTTTGTCTACTGTGGACATGGACCTTTGTGTATTTCCCTACTGGTTCATCGAGTTATGTTTACTCTGAGTATGGGAATGTCTACCTCAGTGATGTTTATATGAAAGCATGATATGGTAATCTTTGATTATTTGTTTCAGGTCCTCAACCAATTGTTCTCTAATCTAAACCTTTGAAATGATAAAGCGCTTTAGTCATCAAACATATTTTTTCTCTTTTCACTTTAGGGGTAAATCTGTTACACTAAAATTTATCACCATGATTGTCAATTCAGATGTCTTTCAATCTGATGGAGTGTCCCAAGTGAATCCCCTATGAAGCTTGAAGATAAAAAATACCAGGGACAAAAGGAATTTTGGTTTTCATTACTTAAAACCCATTTTTGAGCATCTGTGTGGTTTTTCATAACAAAACCTGTGCATGCGCAGTTTCTTCCACTGTAAATTGTGCATATATGAGAAATTTCTTCCAATATAAACTGTGCAGGTCTATTCATGTAGGTAAAAATAAAAAAAGTAAGTTCTGGAAGCTATGGTTGAGGAACCTTATCCAAATTAAAAACCTCGAACCACTACATACCTGCGCCTCATCCCTTGGTATATGGAACTGATATCCTTTTCTTAAGGATCATATCCCTTGAGAAGTGGAACTAGAAACATCCTCATCCTTCCTATAAATTAAGCATAAGACTAAAGGGACTATGGAGATTTGGATTTGTAAACTCATGATGTTGGTTTTGGGTTTGAAGAGCTTGTCATCAAGGGAAGGAAAGGAGGCCATTGGAAGAGACTTGTGACATCAAGGCAACCAGGTTATAAGTTTATTTTCCCTTTGATTTTAATACAAAGTAATTTTTCTTTCCTAATCACATCTGTTGCTGATGTTATTTGTGGGATTCCTTGATCGCTTACATGGTTTATAATTGATTATTGACTCAATTATATGTTCTATGCTAGATTAAGGATTCCGTTTACCTTTTCTTTTATATGTGAAATGCTTTGATCTCTTTGAATGTTTTTGTCCATGCATATATCTTTCAGAGCATCATGGAGAAGCTGTGGAAATCATTTGGAAAGAATTTAAATCATTTAGGAAAATTTGGGTATGGAAAGAATTGAAAGGATTTCTGCAAGCACTTCGTTAATAGGTAAGTGGTCCTTCGCATACTACATGTTTCATGTTTCAGTTATAGGCTAAGGAAAGAGCTATTGTTTTGTATGTTTGTTTATAGTTTTCCTTTAGGATTATAGGGAGATCGCTCTTGTCTACAAGAGGGATTTATCCGAGTAACACTTTTCCTTCTTGTTCCAAATCACCAATTATCTGCACTCTCCAAGAGTGCTCCATAAAACTCTAAGTATCCAAGAGTATGAGAGAGCTCCAAAAATGCATTGGAAAAAGTTTACCAACTGATCCTTAGAAGCCTTTTTATTAATGCGGCCTCTATTTTCTTCAGTTTCTATTATTTTCCTTAATTTTCCTCCTCACATGCAACATGTGACCTTTCACCTTCCTTTTCTCCTATTTTCCATTATTTTCATAAATAAGTGTGCCAAAAATTCCATTTTTATTTTCCAAAGCCTATGCCAATTTCTTTTAGCCATAATAACCGAAATGAACACCTGCTAGGATGTTTAGCCCACCATTTAGCTTGGAATACATGTCCCATCAACCATGGTCTTATATATTATTTTTACTTGGAATTTTACCAAGGTGTTACTGAACCCTCCCCCTTGGGGGAACACTATCCTCGGTGTTCAGTCACGCCTAGAAACCAAAAAACCGCTGCAAATAAAACATAATGCCTATGGAGATTTATAACATAGTTTGTTGTAGTATTTACAATGACCACTACTGAAAACATGAAAATCATATTGTTTACTGGAGATTTATAACACAACTCATTACAATATTTACAATAACAACCACATTTGCTTCACCCAACAAATAATAATATTTTCTATGGAGCTTTATAAATCCAACTCGATACAATATCTACAATAATATACACATATACACATTTTCTCAATGATAAAATAAAATTATATGATGCCTGTATCAACCAACAAAGGAATACAGAGGCTCACACCTCCAACCTCAAAGTAATACTAGGATTCACCTCCTTCCTAGGAATTCCAACATCCACTGCCAAAGTCAAAGCTGCATCCAATGTCCAGTGCTACAATCTCGTGTTGTTGTCCTCCCAGTGAACAAGTACCGACTCATCATTCTAGGGTGCACTCCTAATGTGCATTTGATTCCATCTGGAAATGCTAATGATCATAACAAATCCATCCCTGACCTTCCCTTCTCTGCTACACAGTCCCTTGGGAAATATGGTCACCCCTTCCATGCAGTCACTCACCTTCCAAGTTCTGCTAACACCCCCATTCTAGGTGGTCCATCCCTTAGCAAGGCTTCCTCACATTGGAAGATACAAAAACCAAGGCATATACCTGCCTCAAAACCATCATACCGGTCATAACATTCTCATGGAAATCAATGGACATTATCAGGTACCAGTGTCCCACAATGGCCCTGCTCTTGAAGCGCTTTACCAACATAATGTTGGTTGTTTCAATTCCTTTTGCTGACGTTACTAATTCTTGCAGTCGATTTCAACCACCCTGTTAACACTGCAATTTTTAAAAAAAAATTCAAAGTCTGGTCATCATTGTAAGTTGTGTCTTTGATCCTCTATTGTCCCTTAAACCTATGGTTGAAGGTCTAGGAGGGTTAAAATGTATTATTTTTTTATCACTTTTTAACAAAATCCAAAAATAATTTGGAGTCCAATAGTTTGTTTGTGTCATAGAGTACTTAGGGTAAAGCTTATTTTAATAAGTCTTTTAACTTATTTTAGTAGTTAAGGTCATGGGTTTAAATTGAGAAGTCTTATTCATTCACCATGATTTTTATATTCAAGGTTAAAGACAAAAATGCCAAAGTCATTAGTTTTGTTAGGAATAACACAGGAATAGCTACCCTTTCTTAGAGAGGCAGCTATTTTCTTCAGAATTTATGGTTTTTCAAGTAACACAGGAATAGTTGTCTTTTTCAAAAGGGTAGCTATTACCTACGAAATCGGTACAAGGAGACAAAAGAAGCATTACTCAGGTGAAACAAACACTGCTATTTGAATAGTGAAGGTCTACTAAAACAAGAAGTGTTACTCACCTAAAATGTGGTTATTTCTCATTGGAGGATATATTAAAAAGGTTTCTTATTGTTAGGTCCCTATATTACTAGTATAGTCCCTTACTGTTGTTAGTGTAACCTCCTTATTTTTATTATTGTACCCTTGTAACCCCCATATTGTTATTATTGCGCACTTAATTATTATTGTTAGGTCGGCTAGGATTACATTGTGGCCCCACTAGGATTACATTGTGGCCCCATGGAATCCTATATATAGAAAGGGGGTTTTGTAATTTGTATCATCCAAGAATTGTTTATTCATGTAATGTATTGGAGGTTGCCCTGTCTAAGTGGTTTATTTCTAAGGCGTTGATATCTATTTTCTTCTATTTTTGGAGTTGGTTTCACAACATTTGGTATCAGAGCTTTGGATTCTAGGGTTTCGCTGCTCCAAAAAAGTCATCGTGGTATTTGCGCTATAATTTTTTTTCTACGAAGGCTCAGAAGCTGAAATTTTTAGAGTGCAAAGCCGAAATCCTGAGGAACATTGTCACAAAATTTCAGATCTTGGTTCGCAATATTTTCAGAGATATGATCTATGGAAGTTAGGGCTTTTTGCAGGCTCCTGAATTTCACTTAAAAAGGTCATCCCAGAGTTTTTGCTTTAACTCTCTTTATACGAAGGTTCAGAAGCTGAAATTTTTAGAGCACGAAGCCAAAATATTGAGGAACATCTTCATAAAATTTCAGAGCTTGGTTCCCAACATTTTCTGATATATAATCTGTGGAAGTTAGGTCTTGTTCAGGCTCCTGAATTTCATCTCAAAGAGGTGATCGTGGGAAAATATTCATAACTCTCTCTCTGAGCATCAGATTGGAATTCTGTAAAAAGTGACTGGAATTACACAGACTGTAGTTTTGTGTCTATAAATTTTAGATCCAAAGGAGAAAACAGTGACCTATGGCAAGTCATACAAGTTTGCTCTATTGAACCAGTCCATAATTAGGTCATTGTGGGAGATTGGACATAACTTTGCCTTGAATAATCCAAATCAAGTCAAACCTGTGGCATTTTAAATAAGCTTCAAATTTCTACTACAAGGCCTAATTTTAGATATTTATGATTTGCAAGTATAGAGATAAGTCAATTTCAATATCGAGCTCCTCAAAAGCAAGTAAAAGGTGTGCATTTTTTTTCCGAATTGCATAAGTCTTATTTGAAGAATCAAGTTGAATTGATTCCAAGGGCATATTGTAGAATAGATATCAGTATTGGATTATGAAATGGCCCCTAAAAATAATTCAACACCCATTAAGCCATTAGAAGGCTCTAAAATGACTCATGAAGATGAAGAATGGCAACATGAAATATCAAAATTACAAGAGCAAGTGCAGCAAATTTCGCTTTGGAAAAGAGCAACAAAAAATGACATGGAAGTTTTGAAGAAAGGCGTGGAAACTAAGATGGATGGTTTGAAGAAAGGTGTGGAATCTAATATGGATGGTTTAAAGAATGGCATGGAAGCTAAGCTAGATGGCATGGAAGCTGGCATGGAATCTAAGATAGATGACATGGAAGCTAAGCTAGATGGCATGGAAGCTGGCATGGAATCTAAGATAGATGACATGGAAGCTAAGATGGAAAACATGAAGAATTATCTAAAAGCAGACATGGATGGTTTGTCAAAGTTGATACAAGAAATGTTTCCTAATGGTGAAAAGATAGTAGAGGAAACTCATGATGAGAACAAAATAAATGTTAATCGTGATTTCATAAACTCTAATGTTGGAGGGAAGAACCACCATAATCCAAAAATGGATATGAGGAATTTTGATGGAAAGGATCCTGTAACATGGATACTACAAATGGAGCAATATTTTGAACTCAATAATGTGAAACACATAGAAAAGGTACGCATTGCAACTTTACATTTAGAACAAAATACATTTGTATGGTATCGATGGCTTTGCTCCCGTAAAAAATTGTCACTTGGTCAATTTTTACGGAGGAAATGATAGCACATTATGATGATACAAAGAGCAACACCTTCTTTAGCCAATTGATAAATCTCAAAAAAAGTGTTCAGTGGGGGAGCACATTATGGACTTCCAAAAATTGAATATAAGGGTAACTGATATTCCAGAGGAACAGAGGATTGATCTCTTCATAGGTACTTTAAAGGATAACATCCAACATGAAGTTCACGTTTTGGAACCTGATTCATTGGAGAAGGCATTCAGGTTGGCAAGAAAAATTGAATGTAAAATTATGGCGACAAAGAAGCCTACCACTCACTTCTATAAAGAAGGAAGTGTTGCTACGCCTAGATTTCCACAACCTACAAGGTTGACACCACAAAAATTGGAAGAAAAAAGAGCAAAAGGGCTTTGCTACAGTTGTGATAGCAAATACACTAAAGGTCATAAGTGGGCTGAGAAGAAATTATTTTACATAGATTGTGAAGAGGAAGAAGAAAATGAACAAGAATCTTCAAAAGAAGAGGATATACACCAGGAACCAGCCCTAGAAGAGGAAGAAATGAGTCCGACCATATCATGTAATGCATTGGCAGGAATTACCACTCCTCAAACTCTCAAGATAGAAGGACATATCAAGAAGAAAAAGGTAATAGTGTTGTTTGATTCAGGTAGTACCCATAATTTTATTCATTGTAAGGTAGCCAACTTGAATTGAATTGTTTCCTATACCTAGCACCAGAATGTCAAGTGATGGTTGCAAATGGAGGAACTATAAATTGCTCTGGAAAATTCCATAATATCAAGCTAACCATGGGGGAATATGTATTGAATATTCCAATGCTTTCCATTCCTATGGGAGGTGTTGATGTTGTACTAGGAGTACAATGGTTACAATCTTTGGGATGGTAGCTTTTAATTTTCCAGAACATTTCTTAAATTTTTTTCAGAAGGAAAGGAAGTTGAATTACGGGGTATTGCAGGGAAGCCGGGAAAGATAATAAGCTCTAATGTCATGAAAAAGCTTCTAAAGAAATAACAATGAGGCGTAATTGCACAATTATGCTCACTATAAGTTCCAACATCAAAATCATCTATTTTTTCATATCTCCAAAAAGTCTTGGACAATCATTCCAAGGTTTTTTAAACTCCCAAAGGACTTCCACCTATTCGTGATCATGATCATGCTATTCATTTGATTCCAAGAAGTGTTCCTCCAAAATCAGGGCTTATAGATATCCTTATGTCCAAAAGAGCAAAATTGAACGTATGATTGTAGAAATGTTAGAGGCGGGTATAATTCAACCTAGTCAAAGTTCTCTCTCTGCTCCTGTAGTATTGGTACACAAGAAGGATGGATCATGGCGAATGTGTCCGGATTATAGGGAGCTCAATAAGCTCACCATTAAAGACAAATTTCCCATTCCTGTGATTGATGAATTATTGGATGAATTACATGGAGCAATTTCTTTTACCAAGTTGGATCTTCGTTCAGGATATCATCAAATTAGAATGAAGACTGAAGATATTCCAAAAACAGCATTTCAAACTCATGAGGGTCATTATGAATTTCTGGTCATGCCTTTTGGCCTTACCAATGCACCTTCTACATTTCAACGGTTGATGAATTCCATTTTCAAACCCTTCCTTAGAAAATTTGTGCTAGTATTTTTTGATGATATACTAATCTACAGCAGGTCTTGGAAGGATCATGTTGAACATGTTGACAGGGTGCTCAAACTATTGCTGGAGAAACAATTATATGCAAAAAAATCCAAATGTTTCTTTGGAGTACAAGAGGTGGAATATCTGGGTCATATTGTATCTCACGAGGGTGTTAAAGTAGACCCTAACAAAATTAAAGCCATTAAGGGATGGAAAGTCCCCACAACCATAAAGCAGTTGCGAGGATTTCTCGGGTTAACAGGGTATTATCGCAAGTTTGTTAAGAATTATGGGAGAATAGCAGCACCTCTAACAACATTATTGAAGAAAGATGAATTTTCATAGACTCCTAAAGCAACTAAGGCCTTTGAACATATTAAAGAGGTAATGTGCCTAGCACTGGTATTAGCTACACCAGACTTCACAAAAACCTTTATTATGGAATATGATGCCTCGGGAAATGGAATTGGTGTTGTTTTAATGCAAGAAGGAAGACCCATTGCTTTTGAAAGCAATCCAATCAAAGGAAAGTATTTACAGAAACCTATTTATGAGAAGGAAATGTTAGCAATACTGCATGCACTAAAGAAATGGCGAACTAACCTAATGGGAAGCCACTTCAAGGTAAAGATTGATCATGATAGTCTTAAACACTTTTTGGAACAAAGACTATCTTTAGAAGAGCAGCAAAAATGGGTCACAAAGATGTTGGGTTATGACTTTGAAATAATCCACAAAAAAGGGAAGCTAAATGTTGTTGCAGATGCACTCTCAAGAAGAATGAAGAGGTGGAAGCATTGCTTTGTGCCATTTCTATTATCCAACCAGATTGGATAACCGAAGCAAGAGATGAATGGAAGAAGGAAAAAGATGTATGGACACTCATTCAAAAGTTGCAGCAAGATCCTAGTACATCAGATACATTTAGTTGGAAAAATGATTCCTTATGGTACAAAGATCGCTTATATCTTTGTAAGAATTCCCAACTAAAACAAAATATTCTTTTGGAATTGCACACTTCTCCTTTAGGAGGACACTCAGGATTTTTAAAAACTTACCACGGGGTGAAGAAATAATTTTTTTGGGATGGCCTTAAATCTGATATTCAAAAGTTTGTGGCAGAATGTTTGGTTTGCCAGAAGAATAAAGTGGAGACAATTAAGACCCCGGGACTTCTACAACCTTTATCCATTCCAAGTCAACGTTGGGAGGAGATTTCAATGGATTTTATCACAGGTTTACCGAAGTCCGAAGGCAAGAATGTCAACATGGTGGTAGTTGATAGACTTACCAAGTATGCACACTTTTGTGCATTATCTCATCCATTTAAAGCAAGTACAGTTGCTACTACATTTATGGACACAATTCAAAAGCTACATGGAAAACCAAGGGTTATTGTGAGCGACAGAGATCCCATTTTTACTGGAAATTTTTGGACGGAGTTATTTTCTTGTTTGGGTACTCAATTAGCTCATAGCTCTTCTTATCATCCTCAATCTGATGGTCAAACTGAGATAGTAAATAAATGTTTGGAAGGATATCTTCGTTGTTTTGTATCTGATAAACAAACACAATGGGTCAAGTGGTTACCTCTCGCTGAATGGTGGTATAACACTTCCTTCCATACTGCAGCAAAAATGACGCCATTTATGGCATTTTATGGATATCATCCACCATCCATCACATCATATTTAAGAGAAAATTCGAAGGTTCAAGCAGTGGAAGATCACATCGAGCATCAACAAGAATTTTTCCAACTCTTAAAGGATAACTTGAATTTGGCACAAAATCAAATGAAACAACAGGCAGATCAACATCGCAGCGAGAGAAGTTTTGATGTAGGAGACTGGGTATTTTTACGGCTATAACCATACAAACAAATGTCCCTCAAGCAAGCTAAGAAGGATAATAAATTATCGCCAAAGTACTATGGTCCTTACAAGGTGTTGCAAAAGATTGGTACTATGGCATACAAATTGGAGCTTCCTGCTTCTTCGCGAGTACATCTAGTTTTCCATGTTTCATGCTTAAAGAAGGTTATAGGTGAAAATGTTCCAGTTCAAACAATATTTTCAGAACTTGATGAGGAAGGAAAAATCATATTGGAACCTGAAGCGGTCACGGAAACAAGAACTCGACAACTACGGAATCGATCAATTTCAGAGTATCTCATCAAGTGGAAGAACTTACCCACTGAAGATTCTACATGGGAGGATGAGAATTTTATACAGAAGCACCCAAAGCTACTCAAGTGTTGAGGACAACACTTTTTTGAAGGAGAGGGGCATGTTAGGTCCCTATATTACTAGTATAGTCCCTTATTGTTATTAGTGTAACCCCCTTATTGTTATTATTGTACCCCTGTAACCCCCATATTGTTATTATTGTGCCCTTAAATTATTATTGTTTGGTCGGCTAGGATTACATTGTGGCCCCACTAGGATTACATTGTGGCCCCATGGACTCCTATATATAGAAAGGAGGTTTTGTAATTTGTATCATCTAAGAATTGTTCATTCATGTAATGTATTGGAGGTTGCCCCCTCGAAGTGGCTTATTTCTAAGGCATTGATATCTATTTTCTTCTATTTTTGGAGCTGGTTTCATAACACTTATTCATTTGCTAAGGCTAATCAAATCTATTGCTACTCATTAAAGGGTAAATGTATTAAAATGAAGTACGAGTAGAAATTATTAAAAAATGTGATGGGGTTCGGTGAAATGAGTTGGCAGCATATTTAAATCATCTTTTTTTTCTTGTCATTCCCTCTCACCGAGTTTTAGGGCATGCAGAGCTCAGTCTCCATTCGCTTTTGTGACAGCTACAACAAAACGTTTTTATCTTCCAACAAAACAATTTGTGACCATGTGCCAGCAGTTGGGGCTTCATGGAGGGTTGTTGTTTCTCGTTTTACAACTGTGAATTGGTGGTTAGGTTAACTATTAACAAGATGGGCAAGGGTGGTAACGTGAACCGTTCAGAACCGGATAACACCCGTTTTGTTGACCATCATGCTAAGCCCCAGTTCAAAACAGCAGGGTGGTATCAGTTCCTAAAGAATTTTTCAGGTGAAAATGTGGCAGTGGCTCAGGAATTTTCCGAGACATTTGATGGAGAAAAGGTCTAGTTGGGGTCTCATACCTTCAGGATCACAAAAAATATCATTGCAAGGGCTACCCAAACATCAGTTATAAGTGAGTCATGGAACGAGAATAACAAAATTCTGCTTAAAGTTGATTCAAATATATATTTAAAGCCTAAACATGAACATATTGGTTGGACCCCTACTATTCATATTTCATATTTTAGACCTGAGTGGCAACATGTCATTACCATTGTACAACATTACATAACCTGTGAGGGTAAGTTTTCTACTGTCCATAAATACCAGATGAGGTTTCTAGCTCACATATCTAGCTCTAAACCTATGAATCTACCATTTTTCCTTCATATATCTCTGTTGTCAATGTCTCGAAAAATATACAAAACCCCATGCTATTCTCTTCATAATCTCTATGCCAGAGGTTTAATTAAAATACTGGTGGTTTATCATCTGAGAAAGTAAAGAACCACATGGGAAAAGTTTTTAGTAGATGAGGGGTTTAGCAATATTAACTCGAGGAGAAGGGTAGGAAGGCCTAGAAGACTAAAGACCCAAGAGAAACAGTCAAACCCTACACCTCCATTGACTCCTTCACAAGCTGGTCCATCTTCAATATGATCTAATAGACAGAATAGGAACTCAACTAGGAAATCTAGAGTTCAAATCACCACTTCTACAACAATCATCACTCCTATACCTACAATGCAACCAGCCAAGGAGGTCTACACTATCAGATCATCTGAGGAGCCTCAGACCTTGAGGTCTTTCATGCACGAGCATGCAAACAAACTCAAACAAAAAGCTACCCTTCCTGCCAAAAACACTATGTCTAAGAGCAAGAAAGAGGCAACTTCCTCTTCAAGGGGTAAAAGCAAGAGAAAACTCATCATGACAGAGATACCTTCAGTGGAAGTTATCCCTGAAACCTTTACACCAAGCCCTATTATAGAGGCTAGACAGGAGAATCAAGAAAATAATGCCACTTCAGCACCAGAGGAGCCTACACTTGCACAAGTCTTTTCCTCACTCGAAAAGGGGAAAAGCAAAGTTTCAGAGGCTATTACAGTAGAAGAACCTACCATAGCTCAGCTTTACTCATCTATTAGTTCTTCAGCCAAAGGGGAGAAGAAAGCTATAATCCATTCATATTCATCTTTTGAGGAGGATAGCAGTGAGACAAAGTTCAGTGAGTCAGAGTTTGAAGAAGGACAGTCAAGCAGATTCATACATTGGAGAAAGAGGCCTTTATATATTCCAAATCCATACATTCAAAGGCCTCACACCAAACCAAATAACAAGATGAGATTAACAAGAAAACTCATAGCCAACCCTGCTCTTAGGGATGAAATAATAAACATTTATAAAAGCCCAAAGAATGAACCAAGGAAGAAAAAGATTCAACATAAAAAGTAAGCACAGAAGAGAAGGTCAAACAAAAGGGTAACCAAGGCTGAAGCTATCCGGATTTTTGCTTCTATATTATATCTATGATGATTGAATATACATAACCTTGAAAACCTGAAGAAACATGTCATTTTTGGCTTATATACAGTATTTTCAAATATAGCTACCTTTTCCGAAAAATTAGCTATTATTTTTGGATTTTGTATAAGGAGAAGAAAAGGTTGCTTTTTGGTTCTGTTCTCAAAAGAATGACACTAAATGATGATAAAGTGCATGCAGCATCAATGATGATAATCTTTTTCCGAAGTGTCATATAGTCAAGGTATCTTCCAGTTGGTTACTCCTTTTAGTTAGCTACTCCTATACTTTTGGAGATAAGGGTCCAGGTGTTCTTTTCAGTTGGCAGATTGCACTTTTTGTGGTGGAAGTTTTTCCAAGAAACGGGGAGCACTCAACCACTTCGAGCTCCATACTGTCATGTTATGTCATCAGTTGTATTTCAGTTTACTTTTTATGTTTTGAGATAAGCTCTACTATATGTAGATGATTGTAATAAAGTCTAAAAAACAGAATTCTACCTCTTATGGATGCTTTTTACAGAACTCCTTTTTTGTATATATACTATGTAAGGAAAGGAAGAAAGGATTCGTTGGTTGTTCATATTATGGTATATTGTGTTGTATATTGAGTATATAATATATCTAGATGCATTCTTGAGGACTCACAAAAACTGTGTGGTGTGTGTATTGTTTTCCCCTCTGTTTTTACATACTTTATCTATCTTTCCAGATTTATTATAAAAGTTCTATCCCATGCTTTTATCAGTCTTGTGAACCTCCAAGACATATTGATCTGTTTTTGTAAGTCTTTTTCCAAGATTTCCTGATTTAGTATGAATTGAAGATTGTTCATAAGAATTCCTTGAGGTTGAATTAAATATTGTTTCATGTTCTTATAAGTCTTTTGATATAACATGCATGTAAATATGTTTTTGTCAGTCTTGATTCATCAAGAATTCATGATTCATGAGGTCATGTTAGTTGGAAGCATTCCTTGTAATGGGATTCTCAAAATGTAGAGTGAGACCCTTGTAAATATTTTAAATCATTATCTCAATATGCATTTCAAATCTAGGATTTGTGTCACCTTTTCCTCTTAGCATGGGGCTTCTTTTTTACTTATCCACTCTTTATCTTCCATTCTTCTAACCATCAGGCTACAAACTCAAACTTTCTACCACGTCATGCACCAATGCCCTCACATGTGCGAGAGATTCTTGTTTGTTCGAAATCCCTTTCAATATGTATAAGTTCCAACCACTTTCCAAAAAAAAAACCTAAACCGATTATAATAAAAGCCCTTGAGCTTAAGATGTGTCTTGTCAGGCGCTTGTCACAATCCAAGCGCTGATTCCAACGCTAACACACCCAACCAGGAATTTTCGTGCTTCCTATACCAAGCACATAACTTCCATTAGAGTCAAAATGAATTGAAATAACTTCAAGTCATACCTCATTTGTATCTTGTTGATAAGGTACACTTGCAATTCTATTCACATTATGTCACACAAGTCAAACTAGTTGTTTGATCAAATCATCATGTAACATATCACATTTGGTTAGCTCAAAACACAACCATCATGAATCACATCCAATCATCATAAATCACATGTAACCATCATAAGTCAGAATCGTAGATCACATGCATAATATAACTAAAATAAAATATCGATACTTATCCTTCATCAATCCTTACTTATGCTTTTGTTCTTTTATACCCATACCAGATCAGTTGCCACACCCGATAATCACCCAATGCCTTTGCTTCTCTTCAATCACGTGCACATACACATAATGTACATCACAACACATACACCCACATACAACATACAACACCACACAATACGTGAACCCACACTGGCATACGACACATACACCTACACCTGGTGTAAAATACAACACAATACATATGCCTACACCGACATACAACACATACACCTACACCTGGTGTACAATAAAACACAATACCTATACATATACAGATGACAACATAATGAATACACATGTCGCGATACCATGACTACACCATGCACATACATGGTACTGCATGCCCGCTACAAAACTTGCACGACATGCACACAATACCACATGTATACCAGTACCTGTTACACAACATTTTGTCACTGTCCCTGTAATCCCCATCCTGCACATTGGAGGATCATCTTGTGACTAAAAAAAATTGTCATGCCTTACAAAGACCATCATTGCATCCCTTTCCATGAGGAACTCATTCCTTCTGTTGACAATTCCCTGAGTAGACCATCAGAAACACGTGTTTTTGCCTTGGCGCTAGTAGACCGTTATGCCCTCACGCCAATGAGGAAGATTAACACTGGGCCCCGCACCCATTGGCGCTCTGTCCAAATGAACTACCCGCGCCAACCTGTTTATGGAATGATTTTTAAAAATAGAGGCGACGTTTCCATGCTAACAACTTCATGGGCGAGTCATCTAGAGTGGTTCGGCTGAATAACCATGGCCCCCCTCCTTTGGCCTCTTGTTTCCACCTTTTGGGGAAACCTCCTAAGGGATAAGGCCTCCCTTCCACCATTTTAGGAATCCTAACCTCCTCCTCTCCCTCTATAAATAAATCTAACTTCCATTGATGAGCTAGCTGAACATATTATAGCTTAAACACTAAAGATAATTCCTGAACATTTTGCTATAAAGATAGAATGGAAAGAGACCTTTGTCGAGAGAGCTTAGGCTTGTGTCCTTACCTCGTCCAAATTGCCTGACGATCCTTCGAGACACGCTTCGACTGAACCCCACTGGAGGAGGCTGCGATGTCGAGGCTCTGGTTGTAACTCTTCCTTCTATATATATATATATACACGACTATTGTCTAGTTCCCATATTGCGTTAATGTGTTTTATTTGATGCAATATGCTTAACCCTCCTTGACTGGTTAGTTGATTATGAATGAAATATTTGTTTTGTATGCTGCTCTTGTTTTCTAATCTTCGTGCAGGTATCCGAGCACTGTTGCGGAAGGATTGTGACCCGTCGAAGCAGAGATAAAGAGGCCACCACCACTACAGCGGCAACAACGTTGGACTCTAGGTAGGTCGATCTACCCTGTCCTTTTCATTCATTAATTAGGAACCTACAATTTATCTTGTCCCTTTGTTGCTAGACCCACTCTAGGGCTAGAGATATCATCTTTGTTTGTAGAGAGGATTTACCTTCCCAAAAAATTGGCGACTCTGCTGGGGATCAGTGTGAATTTTTCATTTCGTTTCCTTTTAGGAGCTTATCTTGTCAAGTTGACTTCGGTCGTTTGCTTGCTTGTCTGTCTTTTTTGGCTTGTTTTATTGTCTGGAATCCTCTTATTCAACTCCAGAGTGTTAATATTGACCTCTGCTCACTGGTCCTTTCCTCCTCCCATAGTTATCCAGCTTGGTGCTAGTTTCGCTTGAACAGTCGAGCCAATTGGCGCAGGTTGCTTTTTTTGCAGTCGTGCCAACCCCTATTTATTGCAGATTACCACCTCACAGTCACGCTGAATCCTGTAGGATTTGGTTTGACCCTTTTGCTGATTTTTTGGTCAATTGTGTTTGACTCTGGCTTGTTTCTTGATTTGCAATTGGTCTTTTTGGAGTTGTTTTGACTGCTTTAGGCTTGCTCTTCTCAGCTGTTAGTCTATTTTCTTATCGGTGCAGTTCATAGCACTAGGGTTCTAGGTGTCTTTCGCTCACTGAGCCTTCTGATTGAAGTTCGAGTCTTTTTGTTTCTTGTCAGCTTGATTCCCTAATCAGTTGCTTGAGTCTTTCTTGATCCTTTGAGTTTTTGGTTTGTTCAACTATTACTTTTGTGTTTGTTTGACTCTCCATCTCTTCGTTTTCAAGCATAGATCACCTTTCTCGTTTGGGTCATTTTGAGAGCTTTCACTTTGATTGAAAGATTGCATCATTGGTTTGAGTACGTTTTTATGTCTTTATTGCTTTCGGATTGTTCGTTTTGAGAACTCTACATTCATAGTGCTCTAAACTAGTGTTTTATTTGATTTTTAATGTAATTATTGCATTGTGTGCTTTATAAATTCAAAAAAAAAATTTGCATCCTTTCGTTTGCGTCGAAAATGAAAAGTTATTTTGCATAACTAGCACTTGCATCTAGGAAAGAGCTTTTTGTTAGAAAATTAAATATTACAGAGCAATGAAACACATAAAAATATGTGGAAAATACAAGCACACAAAACACATAAAACCAGAGAGACACAGATATACGTGGTTCACCCAGTTTGGGCTACGTCCACCCCAAACAGCCAGTCCTTCCTTTATATTATCCAACAAAAAATGAAGAGACAAAACCTACAGCAGATCCGCTGTAATATCCTCTGTTCTCTCTCACAGTCTCCCTCTCTGTTTCTCACTCCGAGAATACACTCATAATACATAGCCGCAATACAATGCCCTCATATATACAAGGGGGTTGCCTTCTAGGGAAAAAAACCCTAATCTAAACATAACTTCTACCGTCAGATCATTTGCCTAATGAACGGCCCAGAGTGACTAGAAATTACTATACTTTTACAAGGCAATTTTACATCTGTTTTTAGCTTCGGGGGCGCTGCCCCCGAACCCCCGCCAGGGGGGGGCTCCGAAAAGCGCTGCCGCCCCCCCCCTAGACCCCCCACGGCAGCGATTAAATTTCGGGCGGCGTTGCCGCCCCTTTTAAGGTACAGGGGTCCAAACAAGATAATCGGGCTCCACACCCAACAATCTCCCACTTGGAGACTGATTGTAGCAACTCCACTGCTGCTTCATTTGCTGGACAATGACTCCTCTTTGGACCTGGCTGTTCCTCATCTTCATCTTCATCCTTGAAGACCAATTGAAACTAAGCACATTCTCAGTTTCTCCCTGGTTAAAACTTTTGTTAACATATCTGCAGGATTTTGGCTAGTGTGTATCTTTTCCAGCTTCAACTCTCCATCTTCCAATCTTAATGAAGTGTCAAATGGTGCCAGAGATATTGTGTTTAGTCTGAGGACAGAATATTGATTCTTTGCAAGATGAATAGCACTTTGGCTATCAGCAGCCTTGATGGCCATATCATGCTTCTTACCCAGTTCATCCATAAACCTTTGTAACCAAATCATTTCTTTACTAGCCTCAGTAGCAGCAACATACTCTGCTTCTGTTGTTGAAAGTGCAACAACACTTTGGATTTTTGAAACCCAACTGACAGTTGTTCCACCTACAGTAAATACATATCCTGTAGTGCTCCTCCTGTTATCTCTGTCACCTGCCATATCTGCATCAACATATCCCTGTAGAGCAATGTTTGAACCACAAAAGCATAATGCTTGATTTTGTGGTACCTCTCAAATATCTAGGAATCCATTTTACTGCCATCCAATGTTCTTTTCCTGGATTATTCATGTACCTGCTTACAACTCCCACTGCATGTGCAATATCAGGCCTTGTGCAGACCATTGCATACATTAAGCTTCCAACTGCTGATGCATATGGAACTTTAGACATATAATCCATGTCTTCTTGGGTCTTTAGGCACATCTCCTTACTAAGTTTGAAATGGCTAGCAAAAGGTGTACTAACTGGTTTTGCATTCTGCATATTAAATCTTTTCAACACCTTTTCTATGTACTCATTCTGAGACAGTGTTAATTTGCGATTTTTCCTGTCTCTATTTATCCTCATACCAAGGATTTGTTTTGCAGCTCCCAAATCCTTCATTGCAAATGAATTTGCCAATTTTCTTTTGAGCACATTTATTTCCTGCATGTTAGACCCTGCAACAAGCATGTCATCTACATACAATAACAATATAATATAGCTGCCATAATTTTTCCTTTTTAGATAAACACAATGATTAGAGTGACATCTAGTATAACCTTGTTCAGACATAAACTTGTGAAATTTTAGATACCACTGCCTTGGAGCCTGTTTTAAGCCATACAAGCTCTTCTTTAACCTGCACACCAATTTTTATTTTCCTTTTACCTCATATCCTTCTGGTTGCTGCATGTATATCTCTTCCTCCAAATCTCCATGGAGAAATATTGTCTTTACATCTAACTGTTCAAGATGTAAATCTTCCACTGCTACAAGACTTAAGATAGTTCTGATTGAATTCATCTTAACAACAGGAGAAAATATTTCATCAAAATCAATACCTTTCTTTTGTGCAAACCCCTTCACCACAAGTCTAGCTTTGTACCTATGTTTTCCTCCATCTTCTTCCTTCAGCTTGTAAACCCATTTATTCTGCAATGTAGTTTTACCTGCAGGCAACTTGACTAAGTCCCAAGTCTGGTTATGCATTAAGGATTCCATCTCTTCTTCCATGGCTAGCTCCCACTTCTTCCTGCTTTCAACTTGCATTGCTTCTTCATAACATTCAGGTTCACCAGAATCAGTCAACAATAAATAATATAATGAAGGAGAGTATCGTTCAGGGGGTCTACTTATCCTGGTAGATCTTCTAACACCATTTTCAGGTGTTTGAGGTGCCTGTTGCTGTTGTGGTGGTTGTTGTTGTTGTGGTTGTTGATTATTATTATTTTCAAGCACCTTTACGTTTTCAGTTATCTCATCAAGAACCGTGTATTCCTTGCTTTCTTTTTCTTGTTTCTTTTCCTGCAGCTGATTCTTATACAAGACCTTTTCATTGAATATTACATCTTTGCTCCTAATGATTTTGTGATTTTCATAATCATATAAGCGATAACCAAAATCATTAGCACCATATCCAATAAAGGTACATTTCTTTGATTTTGCCTCAAGCTTTGTTCTATTTTATTTATTAATATGGACAAAGGCCTCACAACTAAAAGGCTTTAAAAAAGAGTAGTTTACCTTTTTACCTGTCCATGCTTCCTCTGGAATACCACCATCCAAGGAACTTGAAGGCCCTCTGTTTATTAGATAAATAGAAGTATCTACAGCATCTGCCCAAAATTGTAAAGGCAATCCTGCATGCAATCTCATGCACCTTGCACGCTCCATGATTGTTCTGTTCATTCTTTTTGACACACCATTTTCTTGTGGTGTTCTTGGAACTGTCTTCTCTCTACGAATTCCATGCTCTGAACAGTACCTATCAAACTCTTTGCTGCAATATTCACCTCAATTGTCTGATCTGAGACACTTCAACTTCTTTCCTGTCTCAATCTCAACCAAAGCTTTCCATTTCTTGAAAGTATCAAATACATCAGATTTATTCTGAATACAATAAATCCATGTTTTTCTATTTGCATCATCAATAAAAGTAACATAATAACGAGAGCCACCGAGAGATGATACCTGAGCAGGTCCCCATACATCTGTATGCACAAGCTCCAATTTTTTGCTCTTCTTTTCTTTCCCAACTCTGAGAAATCTGACTCTCTTTTTTTTTCCATAAATGCAATTCTCACAGAAATCCAAATCAACATTCTTCAAACCTGGCAACAAATTTCTTGAGTGAAGAATCTTCATTCCCTTCTCACTCAGGTGTCCGAACCTATGATGCCATAATGCTGCATCTGCTCCTTTGGAAGTTAAAGCATTAACAGAGTTAGAAATACCATTGCATAAATACAATGTACCAACCTTTTCACCTTTTGCTATTACCAGCGCTCCTCTGGTGACCTTCCAAGTTTTATCTGTGAAAGTTGTCACACAACCTTCACTGCCTAACTGCCCTGTTGAAATCAGATTTTTCTTCAGATCTGGAACATGTCTTACCTCCTTTAGTAGCCATTGGTTTCCATTCTGTTGTTTTACAAGAACTTTACCCATTCCAACAATTTTACAGGGTTTATCATCACCCAAACGAACTTTTCCAAAATCTCCTTGAACATAGTCATGAAAATATTTCTTATCAGGTGTGGCATGGAATGAAGCCCTTGAATCTACAACCCAAGAATCAGTAACATTTTCGAAAGAAAGAATCAAATCATCTTGTAACACATCACCTGTCACATTTGCTTCATGATTGTTTTCTTGTTGTGTGTCTCCTTCTTTTCCCTTCCGAGATCTACAGTCTTTCTTTAGGTGTCCTTTCTTTCTACAATTCCAGCACACTATCCCCGATCTGGACTTGGATCTGCCTTTCCTTGATTTACTGCGATATCCCGAGCTCTTTCTTCTTTCCATTCTTCTTCCCCTAGACTCTACACTCAAAGCATTACCTGATGTCTCACCGGAGCTTTTCCGTCGCATTTCCTCGCTAAGGATAGCACCAACAACATCATCAAACTTTAAAGTACTAGATCCAGAGACAGAGTTACTAATGGCCATTACTAAACCATTCCAACTCTCTGGCAATGAGCACAAGAATAACAGAGTTCTAACTTCATCATCAAAGTTTACCCCTACAGAACTTAGCTGACTGGTAACTGTATTAAATTCATTTAAATGGTCTGCAACAGATCCACCTTCCGACATCTTCATGTTAAATAGTCGTTTCATAAGAAATACCTTGTTTGAGGCCGAGGGCTTTTCATACAGTTTCGCCAACATCTGCATCAAACCCTCTGTTGTTGTTTCCTTCGAGAAATACAGAAGCGGCCCAGCGCCTCGAACCTGGCAAATCTTGTTAGAGTGCCTTTCTATCGAGAATGTTCCATTCGGCGTCTGTCATGGCCGCCGGCTTCTTCTTTTTTTCGCTCAATGGTAGGTACAGATCTTTATAATACAGATAATCTTCCATCTGCATCTTCCACAGCGCAAAGTTTTGGCCGTTAAATTTCTCGACCCTAAACTTACCATCGTCCGCCATTGCTCCCACTCGAACCAGGAACCCTTCTTTCCTGCGAGTTTATCAGCCAAATAGACCTTCGGCTCTGATACCGGTTGTTAGAAAATTAAATATTACAGAGCAATGAAACACATAAAATATGCGGAAAATACAAGCACACAAAACACATAAAACCAGAGAGACACAGATATACGTGGTTCACCCAGTTTGGGCTACGTCCACCCCGAACAGCCAGTCCTTCCTTTATATTATCCAACAAAATGAAGAGACAAAACCTACAGCAGATCAGCTGTAATATCCTCTGTTCTCTCTCACAGTCTCCCTCTCTGTTTCTCGCTCCGAGAATGCACTCATAATACATAGCCGCAATACAATGCCCTCATATATACAAGGGGGTTTCCTTCTAGGGCAAAAAACCCTAATCTAAACATAACTTCTACCGTCAGATCATTTGCCTAATGAACGGCCCAGATTGACTAGAAATTACTATACTTTTACAAGGCAATTTTACATCAATTTTTAGCTTCGGGGGCGCTGCCCCCGAACCCCCGCCAGGGGGGGGCTCCGAAAAGCGCTGCCGCCCCCCCCTGGACCCCCCACGGCAGCGATTAAATTTCGGGCGGCGTTGCCGCCCCTTTTAAGGTACAGGGGTCCAAAGCTGTGATACAAAGTAAACAAGATAATCAGGCTCCACACCCAACACTTTTAGTTCTTCATTTTGATTGTATTAGATGCATTAGGGGTCTTCTTATGTTTTCGTTGTTTGTTTCTTTCTGAAAGATCTCTATCCTTCTCTTAGTTATCATTCATCGAATGGGAAATGGTGTTCTATTGCATGTAGCTTGCATTTAGGAAATTTGAGATCAAATTCGGTAGGGCCTTGAAACTGAAACATTAATTCAAGATAAACAGTTAAATTTATTCAATTAACCTAAGGAATGATTGGAACCTAACGCAAACATTTTTAGCGGTCTAGGCTAGTGACGTGTTCCAGCATCGTTAAACCTAGTAGTTGTCACTCACCACATGGCTTTAGACAACACTAGTACGAACTTGTGTTCCCGGTACCGTCGCATATATAAAGGGAGACCCTAATAGGTTGAAATCCTTTATCCATAGGAAGCTGAGTTTGCCACCCTGTAACCGTGATACACCGAATACAACACTTGAGGAGACTACTTGCACGTACGTTAAGTCCTTGGTCATTTCTCTTTCATTTGATCACCAAGGTGTATGTGGCAATTCACAGAAACTTGGTACACCCTATTGCTTAGATTACCCGAGTAGTCATTTCGATATTTTCGTGACTCCTTAAAAATAGAAGAGATCATCGAGCACTTGTCCTTTCACGCTCATTTAAATTAAAAGTGACTAGAGTCATCTTTTGTCTATTTCTCGACTCTTAAAACATGAAACAACAAATTTTTGTTCCAGTGTCGTAAAATTAATTACCCACGATCACATGCCCATTAAAAATTTCTTTACTTGGCTTGTTTTTGTCGTTCCTTAGAGTTTAGTCTTGAAGCCTTGAATCGACTATCTCGTTTTCCTTCCTGTGTTGAAATATTATCACAGTGGCGGAACCACCAGGTTCGTCGTCTTCTTCACTGCCTCCTAGTGGTATTTCTTTTCCTAACGTTTCTTTCGAAACCCCTCAATTATTTAGGTTTGCCGAGCTTGCGCAGACTATTCTCCCGAGTTTTCAAACTCTCGCTACGCGATCTCCTCCTGAAGATACATTTGAATTAAATTGGCCTCCTCAGGTTGCTTAGTCTGGTTTTGGGAGTGAGGAATAATTTCCTCCTCTTACGTTGGGATCACCTTTCATAGTTTCTGATATACCTCCTAGTCCTCGTCGTCTTTTTGAAGATTTTACAGCTTCGTCAGACATGGATTCTTCGAGTCCTGTCAGCAGTGAATAAATGTCTATTTCCACAGGGGAATATCAGCCTTTCCTTGAAGATCTCCTGTGTGTCTCTAATCAATCCTCTCCTCCATCGGTGTCACTTCCACCTGGTTATCGGACTTTGAGTTAGATTATTTCTGGTGTTGCGTCCATAGCACATTCCAGTACTTTGACTCCTCCAAGGAGTTCGTTCCTTCCTTCATTAGGAATGTCACCTTTGACACCTAGTTCGTCAGCTATTATTACATCTATCCCAATACAAACTACCGTCTGTGTGGCTTCATCTGCACCGGTTGTTACACATCAGTCGTCAGGATATTTTCACACTCACAGGTCTATCTTTCTTAATCCTGTGTGGCCTGTCAATCCTGGCCTGGGTAATTCACAACCCTGCACTACGGAGGCTACGCCTGCTTCTAGTGTGGCTATGACTTCCTCTGCTATTCCTGGCGGCCTTACTTTTGAAGAGTATTTGTTGGTTGTTCAGCAGTAGAACTATTAGGGTTCTCAGGAGCCCCAGGCTCCTGTCAATCCTCCACATCACTATGATGTTTATGGTAACCCCATCTATTTGCCTCCTATTGATCCAAATCAGATTGTTTATCTGCCTCCGTCTGATCCTTATCGGACCGTCCCTCGTCGGGGGTCGGTAATACAAGAACAACCCTCACAGGGAAAACCTTTAATCCAATAGGGAAAAATTTATGGTCCACAAGGACAACCCTTATATGGTCAACCTTCGGTCCAACAACCTTATGGTCCTTCCGGTCAACCTTAATATCAATATCAACTAGGAGCGTCTTACGTTCCTGGGGGGCAAATGTATCCACCATAGGGACAACCTTTTGCGCAACAACAACAGCCTTACGTTCAGCAAGGCCAAAAATTTGTGCAACAAGGACAACCCTACGATCCTGCTCCAGGTCAACCTGGTTATCAGGGACAAACTGGTCCATCACAACCATCAGGCCAACCCTTTCCACAAGGGCAACCCGGTGGCCCTCAGTATCCAGGCCAACCTGCTCTGCAGGGATAGCCTGCCCAGCCTCAGCAGTCGATTCAACCCATTTAGCAGCCGGTTCAACCTGTTCAACCAGCCCAACAGCCAGTTCAACCTGTTCAACCAGCTCAACAGCCCATTCAACCTGCTCAGCAGGGTCCCCCTGCTCAACCTCAAGGTGCTACTTACCCTCCTCAAGGTCAATATTAGGTGGTATATAGTGCACCCCAATGTTTCACTTATTACCCTCAAAATAAATCCCAGATGGTGTATAATCCACCACAAGGCAATGCTTACATCCTTCAACAGAATCTATACGTTGCTCAACAAGGACCTCAATGGTATGCTCAAAACCAATATCCCGATCCTCAACCCCAATATGGGCAGAACTATCAGACTTATAACCCCTATGGTCAGAACCCTTCAAGACAAAACATATGGGGGCATAATTTCTCCCAGACTGGGTGGAATGTTAACACGGGTCCTTATCAAAGGCCTTCGATGCCTTTTAATCCTCAATTACCATTTCTCGCTACGTTGGAACTACCAGATGTGTCAAATTTAACGAACGATCTGATTCTTCATAACCCATATTGGTCTCCAGTTCCAACTAAGATTCCTGGTGATTATCCTAAGTTTGAGGGCAAGTCCGGAGAAGACCCAAGCGCATGTTATGACCTACCACTTGTGGTGTTCCTCTAACTCCTGGGTTGATGATTCCATCCGACTCCATATTTTCCAAAGGACTCTTACTGGTGCCGCTGCAAAGTGGTACATTGAATTATCTCATGGAATTTTTCAAGATTTAAACTCTTTAGCCATGGCATTTATTACACATTTTTAGTTACCAGTTCATTATGAGACCGAGACGCACCTCCTCACATCCTTGAAACAGGACCGAGCTACTCATATCTCGGATCGTATTCATGAATGGAGGCACCGTCGTCACTCGATCAAGTTTGATATTATTGATCAACTTCTAACTGATTGGTTCACTACCTCATTTGTCAATCAAATAGCTAAATACATATCTATGGGGGCATGTGTAACCGAAGAACAAGCTATTGCTCGTGCCCAGTACCTTGATCTTGTGTATTCTCAGTCTGGCACATTGTATGATATCTTGCCTGATGCTCCTCGACCTGGAACTTCCAAAGCACCGGTGAAACCATCCGTTGACGGTATCATAGGTTCCGTGTCTCAGACTTCTCAGAAGTCTTCTCCTTCAAACCCTGGGAAGCAAAAGTCTAATCCTTCCAATGATACTGCTTCTCAGTCTACCCTGAATCCTGGTAAAACCGTATAAGTCAACGCCATTCAGGCCAATCCAGCGGATAACACTTCCAAGGGAAAAAAGAAGGGTAAAGGTAAGGCCAAAGCTGATACCCCGAAACCAGATTCGTTTAAACCTCGTGTTGATTATGGTTCACAGCGTAAGCTGAAGTACCCCTGTTTGATTTGTGACAAATAGCACTACACCAAGGACTGTCCTCGACGGGCCGAAGTAAGTAGATTTCTCAAAGGCACCTAGGGAACTACGACTGTTCTCAAATAACCTTTTCCATCACAGCAGACCCAGATGGTAGATAAACCTCAACCCTCTGCCCCATTTGGCTCTCAATTTTTCATGATGAATGGTTCTGCATCCATTTATATCGCTACTCGCTCGAAATATTATACCAGAATGCATCAAGTAGCAGGGAAAGAGATCGTTGATGGTCCTCCTCCTCTGCCTGCTTCTGGCCCTCTTCAGATTGAAAGGCCCAATACTGAGCCTGTTGTATGGCCACCTTCTAAAGGTGTAATCCATAAGTCTTCTTACAATCCCAATGCTCGTGCTGCTCAACATTACAGTATTATTGAGGATCTAGCTCAGGCGCCATCTACAATGTCTACATTAAAAGTACTTCATAGTTATCCATCTCAACGGAAGGCTTTGTTATCTGTAATCAGCGGGGTTGATCCTGCTGATTCTAGCCTTCTCGCTTTCGACTTGGAGAATTTTGTTCCAAGACTCCCGCACCAAATTGCGCTCATCATACAAGTTGGTATTAATGGTCTGAATATCCATCGGGCAGTTGTGGACGAGGGTGCGTCTACGTGCGTCATGTCATTTACTTGTTGGAAAGCCATTGGTTCTTTGACTCTGAATTCATCACCAAATTCCCTTGAAGCATTTGATGGAAGAGAATCTAAACCTCTTGGTGTTCTTGCTAGTTTACCGATTACATTATAAGGGAAGACAATCAATGTTGAGGTTGAATTAGTTGACTCCAAGCTCAATTACAATCTTCTCCTTGGTCGTAGTTGGACTCATGTCATGTTGTACATTTCGTCCACTCTCTTTCGTGTTTTGAAATTCCCATGCGAAGGAAATATTGTTACTGTTGATCAGTTTTCGTTCTTCACTTCTTCTTCCGAGAACAATGTTCCGTATGTGGATCAAATTCCTACTCCCTATGAGAGTGTAGGGCCGAGTCTCTTCAAAGATCTTTCCCTCATGGGTATTTTTCCTCTTCCTCCACCCCATACTATTTATATTAATATGATCTCTTGGTCTGATGACCCATGGATCATCCCTTCTCCTGAGCAGATTGATTCTTTTGGAGATTCAATGTCGTTAAGTCTGACTGAGATAGATTATTGTGAACTTATTTCGGCTTTAGAGCCTCCGCCTCCTGATCATGCTCCTTCGAGCATGTCTCTTGATACTTATTCTCAAACTCCTTGGCTCAGCGATTCGGATTCACTCGATCCCTTGAAAGAGGTATTTCCCTCCAATGAAGCCATCGTGGAAACTATGTCTCTTGAGGATATTCCGTGGGATGATAGTCATCATCGTTCCTCGTTCATTCTAGACCTTGGGTCCATGTCTACGTGTCTTGAGAGTTTTGCATCTTAGGTTCCTTCTCCTCCACTTCAAATGCCTATTCTGACACACGAAGTGTTTACGGAGGTTAACTTGAGTAAAATCACGCAAATGATGCCTATGGACATTTTCGTGAAACAGAGGCTCGCCAAGAACATCCATATCGAGGTCACCCGTTCTTCAGATGAAGTTCAAGTTTATACTAGCCTTTTCCGCAAGTTTCGTGACATCTTTGCATGGTCCTACGATGATATGCTAGGCATTGATCCTAGTATAGTGGTGCATGAGATTCCTACCTACCCTGGTTTGAAGCATGTTCATCAGCGCCTTTGTCCTGTGCACCCTAGAAAGGCTGCCGCCATTAAGGGTGAAGTTGAAAAGCTTCTCAATGTTGGTTTTATCTATCTGATTTCCTTTACAGAATGGGTGTCCAAAATTGTCCCTGTAGATAAAAAATAGGGTACCATTCGGGTCTGTGTTGATTATCGTGACATAAACTGAGCTTGTCCTAAGGATAACTATCCTATTCCCTTTATTGATCAGATCATTGATGACTGAGTTGGGAGTGAGATATTTTCCCTCATGGATGGCTCTTCTAGATATAACCAGATTAACATTCTCCCGACCAATCAACATAAGACAACCTTCATCTGTCCTTGGGGTACTTTCACATACAAGAAGCTCCCTTTTGGCTTGAAGAGTGCTGGGGCCACGTTTCAGCGGGTGATGTCATATGATTTTTACAATATTAAGCACATTGTTCAACCTTATCTGGATGACCTTCAAACTCATTCAGCCAAACGTAAGGACCACCCTGACCATCTTCGTCAGATATTTCTTCGTTGTTGATGCTATAACATCCGGTTAAATCTGCATAAGTGTTTCTTCTGCATCAATTCCAGTAGACTCTTGGGGTTTATCATTTCCAAAGGCAGGATTCACCTCGATCCGCTCAAATTTGAGGCTATCATCAATCTCCCCTCTCCATCCTCATTACATCAGCTGCAGAGTCTGTAGGGGAAGGCTAAATTTTTGCGTCGTTTTATACCTAACTATGCCAAAGTGGCTAAAGGATTCACGCGATTACTAAAGAAGGGTGTCCTGTTCCTTTGGGATGAGATTGCCCAGAATTATTTTGATGCTCTCAAGACGTTGCTTGTCCACGCTCCTCTGTTGTGTCCTCCGAACTATCATCGCAATTTTTCCCTCTATTTAGCTACCACTTTCAGCACGATTGCCATGGTTTTGGTGCAAGACGATGATGATGGTGACAATCATGTTATTTACTACCTCTCTCGTAACCTTCTCGATACCAAAATGCGCTATGCTCATGTCGAGAAGTTATCATTGGCTGCAGTTCAAGAAGTTCAACATTTTCGTCATTAAATTCTGCTGCGTACTGTGACTGTGATTTCTGACTACAACCCTATGACTTATATATTGTCTCGACAATTGCAGGGGGGAAAGTACTCGAAGTATATCGTCATCCTCCAAGAGTTTGATTTGGAATTTACTACAGCCAAGTCGAAGAAATCACTAGTCTTTACCGATCTGATCTGCTCCCTCCCCTCTGACTCCGCTCCGTCTGATTCTGAGGAACGCATTCTGGATGATTCACTTTTCTGATTAGCACCCTCAATCCTTGGTATGGTGATATCATTGTATATCTACATACTTCTACTTTTAGATCTAAGTTAACGAAGGAGGCTCGCTGACACATCCATCATTAATCGCAACCTTATCATATAGTCGGAGATACGCTCTACCGCATCAGAGTAGATTCCATTCTCTGCCGGTGTTTGATTTTCGAGGAGGCTGAGAAAGCCCTGAATGATTGTCACAGTGGCACCTGTGGCGGTCACATGTCTGGTTATGCCACTGCACAGAAGTTTCTTCATGTTGGGTATTTATGGCCCTTAATCTTCAAGGACTGCATTGTTACTATCCGTAAATGTCATGATTTCCAAATTTATCAGCGCAAGATGTGCGTGCCACCTGCACATCTCCACCCTGTCATTACCGTCAGTCCCTTTGCGAAGTGGGGCATCGATTTTATGACATGTAACCCTCACTCGGCCAGGGGGCATGCTTATATCATCATAGTCATTGACTACTTCACCAAATGGGCTGAAGTAATGCCTACACTTGACGCTGACGGTAAGACAACAACTCAATTCATATTCAATCACGTCATTTCTAGGTTTGGTGTCCCTCAATCCATTGTTAACGATCATGGTTCCAATTTTCGACATTATATGGTGACGGAGTTGACTTCCAAGTTGGGTCTGCGTCATGATAGCTCAAAGTCATACTATCTTCAGGCCAATGGCCAGGTTGAAGCCGTGAATAAAGTTCTTGTCACCATGCTTCAACGTATGATTGGGATGCACAAATCCAACTGGCATGTCATGTTATTTTCGGCTCTTTGGGCATACCGAACCTCAATTAAGGATGTGACCGGATTCACTCCATTTCAGCTTGTTTATGGTCTGTAAGCCACCTTTCCGATTGAGTGTGAAATACCTTCACTCAAGTTGGATGTTGAATTTCTGCCGAACACTTCGCCAAAAGAAGAGTGTCTTCTCTACTTAGAAAGGCTAGATGAAACTCGCCGCTTTGCTGCTTTGGTCATCAAGGCACAGAAGAAGTGGGTCAAAGCTCATTTTGACTAGTCAGTTTCCCCTCGTTCCTTCATAGAAGGAGACCTCGTCCTCCTGTACGACCAAGCTCAAGATAAGCTGGGGGCAGGAAAATTTCAACCCATGTGGCATGGGCCCTACATTATTAAACGTGTCTTGCGGAATGGGGCCTATGAGCTCATTGATTACGAAGGTCATCCTCTATATCAGCCTAGAAATGGGTTGCATCCCAAAAAATATTATGCATGAGTCATTCATGCATGTTTTGTGTACATAGATGTTCTTTTCATTTTTGTACATTTTTGGCTTGGTGTGCTTTGCGAGAATTTTCTAGCTTATTGGATCATTGCTTATTGTGCAGATGTCTATTACCCCTTATGTTGGTTTCGCGGATGGTGCTTCCCACAGTACTCAGAACTCGTCTTCGGTATCCTGGGTGATTTATGATACTGCTGGTGAGTTGATAGATCTGCAAGGTATTTGTCTAGGACGAACTACAAACAATGTCGATGAGTATAGTGTTTTCATTGAACTATTAACCGAGGCGATCACCCTCAGCATTCGTGCATTGTTTGTGAATATGGACTCACAAATTGTTGTTATTCAACTTAATGGACATTATTCAGTTAGAAACCCTCAGATTTTAAGGTTGTATTTATGTGTTCATTTGCTGGAAAGACATTTTGATTATATCACATATCAACATATTCCTAGGCGAATGAATGCATTAACTGAAAAAATGGCTAACATTGTATTAGATAGACATTTGCGTAATCTGTAAAATCATCCTCACATGAAAAATATCCATACAGGAAAATATATATATATATATATATATATCAAATGTTTGCATCAGTGTGCATCATAATTTCAAAAAATATGTGTGTTTATGTTACATCCGGAGACACAATGTCTCTCGAAAATATGAAAAAATAAATCCTAGGTGTCTAATAGGCGTGATGCCCATGATATAATGTCATTTCCCGTACAATCCACCTCAGCAAGTGGTGAACTCGGTTTGACACCCCTACAGTGTGTCTCTGGTATGCACGAAGAACATCGTCGAATCACGCATAGTCTGGGACCCCGTGAGAGATTCCCTCCAGGTTGCACACAATTTCCTCCTCCTCGCCTCCCTCAGCATGAGGGGAAATATTAAAGTCGCGAGGGATTCGCCTCGCTATCGGGGACATGCATGCAAGTATTTCTGGTCCAACATCTCCATAACACATGGATTTAATGTCAGAACATACATAATAATAAAAAAAATCTTAATACTCATAAAAATAAAAAATGAGTTTTACCAAGTGCTTTATCCCAATCCTCTCCTTCTGGGAGTGGGAAATTTGGATCACCAGTGAAATATGTGCCAGATTAGGGCCAATCCTCTACGACAATTAGTTTTCAGTAGAGCCAATCAAAGAAATCTGGTCTCCATGACATCTTTTGACCGCCCCCTGACCTTGGCATCAACGTTGCCTAACGGGCCATTCGTGGCTCCTGTGTTGGTGGTGTTGGGACTATAACTTCTTGTCGCTGGAATATTGGTAGTTGTTCCAAGAAGAACGATACTAGGATGGATCCATATCCGAACTTCTTTAGTTTGGTCTTCTTGCATTTATTCAGTTAACGTTTCATATTGATCATCACTACCTCTACCCAATTATAGAGGGTCGGTGTCAGACACTCTACTGTAAGAAGTAGTTGTGTTTTTGTTGCTTCATGTGGTGCATGATCCCGCAACTTGTGTGATGGTGTGTAGCACTACTTTTAGTGCCAAGTCGAGGATAGTTTGGATATCCACTTTCCCGCTTCCTGATCCTTTTCATGCCCCTCGACATACCCTGTCGATCACCATGTTCATGTTCTCCATGGTGGGGCGAGTACCGGTCAGGACTAGTATTTCCCCCCTCCATGATAGTCCTGTTATGAAATAAATATCTGAGACATCAATCTCAAGTTCCTGATCAGGAAGAATGAATTTTTCCTGATCCTCATCCCAGATATTGATCAAGTATTACAGCAGCTCCGGTTTAGCTCTAAGGCACGGTGTCATGAATAAATTTTTCAATACATAGTCTCTTAGAGCTTCCATGCATATTTCATTGTCCATGGCAAGCTCATATTCCTCACTGTGTTCCCGTTCTTTCCATTTGATAACCATTTTTCCGCTTCACACCTGCAAACATGTTCATTTGAACTTCATTATCCAAATTAAAAGCTTTGAATTTGTGAAAATTGGGTTTGTTTGCTTGTATTGTAAGCTTAAAAGGTTTACACGGAACAGTGGCGCCAATAGGCGATCCCCAATTAAGAAATTTGGGCGATTGGTGCGAGTCCATGCCTAATACTCGCGCCAACCGCCGTGCCCTATTTTTTACAAATTCCCCCACAAGATTCCAAATTTGGGGTTGCAGGTAATGAAAGAGGAATTAAAATGCAGGGAAGGATGTCGGCTCTTACCTGGAACTGACGAATTCGAGATTGATCTGTTGGATCGCCCGCTATCGTCACCGCAAAATTACAGTCTAAAATGGGTAACTATTGCTCCACAAGGGGTAAAAGTGAAAAGTAATTATTTTTTACCATTTTTTGCATTTTATAACTTTTCAGAACCATAATTAGGTTTTAAGACATGTTTTAGATTATTACATTATGTTATTTCGAGAAATGGGTTTTACTTTTGTCTCTTGTGCAGCGGCAGGTTTTTAATGAAATAGCGATGGAAGTAACGAGTTGTATTTTATACTTGTTCGGACTTGGTAAAAACACGAAAAATTCACTACTGGAGTTATCTTTCAACTCTTTTCTGACTCTCTAAAACTGAAAATATTGTCGAGACTCTTGTCATTTTGAACTCGTTAAATGGCTGCAAAACGATATCTACCCAGTATATGTTTACCCCTTTTTCGGGCTGGGATATATTATTTACGAAAAAGGAATACCTTAGCCTATCACAACTAAGAGACTCTTTCAGATATTTTTTTCTACCTTTTCGGATCTGAGGGACTATTTACAAAAAGGGGCATGCTGGAGTTTTTTTTTCCGCTTCTTTTCAAACTCTCTAAACATGAAAAGATGTCGATTTCTTCCTTTGTCAAACTCGTTAAACTCTGATGACATCAGACATTGTCGCCATGACGTTCACCGAGTTCCTCCTTCCTAGGGCTCGTAAAATTTACTAGGATGGATTTTTCCAAAGGAAAAACTTACATTGCAAGCATATGTTATCCCCTTCAAGCTTGTTTTCCAAAAATAATTGGGGTGCTCACCAGAAATGGTGGGGGAAAATGGAACCAATCCTTAGTTGTGTTGGTAGTATGTCACTCTTTAACATGACACTCATTTACATTCGTGTCAGGTTGGGAACATCTCATTTCATCATTTCTTCCCCTCTAATCCTCTGTTCAATCCTAATTCACTATCATCATGTTCCTCTGTCTCGTGTCGATGATGTGGGAAACATTATGGCCCTCCTTCGATCGGGTCACTTCCTGTCGACTTCAGCTCATTATCCAGGAAGTTGATCTAGAGACTCCCTTCTAGTACCTTGGAGCTTGCATGCCTCAATGGAAAGTTATTTGCATTCGACGATAGGTCCACATCATTGGCCTTCGATCAAGTGATTCTACGAGTGTTCGATGCCAGATCACTATTCACATTCTGTGGATTGTACCTATTGTACCTTAAGATCCATTGTCATTATTGGTGGTTTCTCTCGTGCCTATTAACAAATTTCATCATTGGCTGGTAATCAGGTGATTTTCTTACGTGTTCGACTTCATCTCACATATTCGCATGCTTGAATTTGTACTTGTTCGGGTCGAGATGGAGCACAAGACCCTGGGTTTTTGTCTGATAAGATCCAGGATGTGGGATATTGTGGTTTATCATGACTTTATGCATGACTCTTTTGATTGGATGGCTGCGACCATACTTGAGTTTATTCATTGATCCTTACTGCTGTATGGCTACTTACATACCTCAGATCTTAGTTTATATATCTAATCGATTATGGATGGTTGCGCCCATGCCACATGTTCATGTATCAGAGATAATAGTTGCATTTGTATTTGCAGGTCTTCCAACAATGGTGTTTGGTTCGAACGCGCTCTCGTAAATCATTCCACCCCTCCCTCTCTCTTAGACCTCATGCTTTAGGGGGGCTCTATTACACAACATTTTGTCACTGTCCCTGCAATCCCCATCCCGCACATTGGAGGATAATTTTTGTGACTAAAACAAAGTGTCATGCCTTGAAAATACCATCATTTCATCCCTTTCCATGAGGACCTCATTCCTTCTGTTGACAATTCCCTAAGCAGACCATCAGAAACACATGTTTTTGCCTTGGCGCTAGTAGACCGTTATGCCCTCGTGCCAATGAGGAAGATTAACGCTGGGCCTTGTGCCCATTGGTGCTCTGTCCTAGTGAGCTACCCACGGCAACCTTTTTATGGGTTTTTTTATAAATATAGAGGTGAATTTTCCATCCTAACAATTTCGTGGGCGAGTCATCTGGAGTGGTTCGACTGAATAACCACGGCCCCCCTCTTTTGGCCTCTTGTTTCCACCTTTTGGGGAAACCTCCCAAGGGATAAGGCCTCCCTTCCACCATTGTAGGAATCCTAAACTCCTCCTATCCCTTTATAAATAAAGCCATCTTCCATTAATGAGCTAGCTGAACATATTATAGCAGAAACGCTGAAGAGAATTCCTGAACATTTCGCTAGAAAGATAGAATGGAAAGAGACTTTTGTCAAGAGAGCTTAGGCTTGTGTCCTTACCTTGTCCGAATTCCCCGACGATCCTTTGAGATGCGCTTCGACTAAACCCTGTTGGAGGAGGCTACGATGTCAAGGCTCCGGTTGTAACTCTTCCTTCTATTTATATATATACATGACTATTGTCTGGTTCCCATCTTGCGTTAATGTGTTTTATTTTATGCAATATGCTTAACCCTCCTTGATTGGTTAGTTGATTATGATTGAAATATTTGTTTTGTATGCTACTCTTGTTTGCTAATATTTGTGCAGGTATCCGAGCACTGTTGCAGAAGGATTTTGAACTGTCGAAGCAGAGATCAAGAGGCCACCACCATTATAGTGGCAACAACGTTGGACTCCAGGTAGGTCGATCTACCCTGTCCTTTTCATTCATTAATTAGGAACCTACACTTTAGCTTGTCCCTTTGTTACTAGACCCACTCTAGGGCTAGAGGGATCGTCTATGTCCGTAGAGAGGATTTACCTTCCAAACAGTACCATATGCACAACATGTACATAGTACCACCTGTACACAACACTACTTGCACAACATGTGCACAACATCACTTGTAGACGACACCACCTTCACAACGTGTAAACAATGCCAAATGTACATCGCACTACCTGTACAATGTGTACACAATACCACATGCACGATATGTAAACAACACCACGTGTACACAATGCCATGTGCACGACATGTACATGGAACTACCTACACACAACACAACATGTAACACATATACACAACACCATGTGTACAATCATGTACCCAACACCATATGTACGACACACACACAACACCATATGTACATAGCACCATACGTACACAACACCACATATCCAACATGTGCACAACACCCTATGCACACAACACCACATATCCAACATGCACACAATACGATATGTACATAGCACCACATATCCAACACATATATAGCACCATCTATACCTAGAAATGGATATGAAATATATACACCACACCATATATATACAATAGGCATACAATATCATATGTACACAACACTATATATGTTACATGTACACTTCGCCATAGGTACAATCACTGAATATACAACATGCACAACATATACACAACAATAGTACTGCACATCCATAGACCACACATCGAACCCACAAGTAACCTTGCTTATAATGTCTTTCCACTATTCATGTTTACCCTAACACGCCACAAATCATAGTACTTTCACTTCGTCGATGTACCCCTCAACATTACCTAACCATAACATAAACATAGGCATAGTACAAGTATATAATATCAATTCATGTACACATGATATTGACCTCATAGACCTATTAGAGTTACTCTTCCCACTTGATTCCTCATAATATCAAGAACCTCTTTATGCCATTCACCTGCATGAGAAATTATTCCTCCAAGAGAATGTTCCTTGATATCCATGTCATACAGTGACATAGATAGATACATACATACATATATAATCATTAACATAAAGCATTCATCATCCCGTCAGACAACGACATACATACACACATATATACATATAAACATTAGCATTAAACAAACACGATCCATGACGACCCTATCAGAAAAGGCATACATACATACATTACATGTGTACATATATAAACATAAATATACTCATGATCATAACACAATTTATAGATATCATAAGGTCTAGGTTAAGATAACTTCCTTTATTCGTGCATAATGTGCACAATGTTGAGAATAACAGTTCCTGACATATCTAAGGCATATAACACCTCAAATCCATTCACTTTACCTTTCGTGTTACCTTTCTTGTGACTGTCTTGCCACTGTCCATTTACCTCAATTGACCCAACCAATCCAACTTGATGTCATATTCTTACCTTAAGCTACCCTTATACATGCACCAGGTGTCATCTAAGTCTTACATTACATGTTGGGTACCATGAAGCTCTCTTGAGCTCCATCAAATTTCCTCTTTCCCAAGCCAATTCCCAAGACTCAAAACATAAAAGGAAAGGAAAGAAACAAATAGGAGGAAAACCCTGAAAACCCATAGCAATACGACACAACAAACAAAGTGGCAAGGCCTTGCACCAAACATAAACAAAGTTTCAAATCAAGCGCAAACAAATCATAAAATATTGAAAGCACAAGACTAGCAACAAATTACACCATGAATTAATCCCCCATGGCTTTCCAAGGCTTCCAAACTCAACCTGAGCCTTCTTCAAGATTTCATGACAGTCTCTTTTTCCATGCAATCCCCTGCATCATATTGCCATAAACACATAATTGTCATTGCATATTAAACATAACAACAAGTTAGTTACCTTACCTTGTTGTGCCAAGACTTCACATGTGTCAGCCATATGTATCAACATATCTATCAAATCGAAATCATGTTTACCAAGAATAATAACCATGTCATCATCAACAATCTCACATTCATCGGTTATAATACATAATGCTACAAATATCACCTACTTACACTCAGGTATATACCAACTATCTTAGCACATATGTGTTAGCACAACCATCTTAAAACAAGATAATTCCTTCATGAAACCTTACAAATACATATACTCATATCATGCAATTAATCAAACATTCAAACTCCTTACAAACATGTGCGACACCGCACATAAATTTTCCCCAACCACGAGGGTCTCATGCAAAAATAACCTTTTGCGCGAGTCATTCTTGATCGCCCGTTTGGTCCTACCCAAACCCCCCCACTCCAGAAAATGATAGAAATAAAAAGCGAGACGTTTAAGGTCCTACCTGACACTGACCGCACGAATATCGGGTACTCAGGATGACCGCAATGGCAAGATAAACTCGGGACAGGAGCTCAGATCCAACCTCAGACCCTCAAAAGACACAAATGATTTGAAAATGAACCATATTGGCCCATATATCGCCCTTTTCTCATTTTTCAACAAACCATAACTGGAGCTCAAAGTACCCAATCGCAAAACCACAAGAAACACAATGATCAGCACTTCATCATGTTCAAACCAGGCCCCATAAATCCACGCCTCAGAAAAATTCATTTTCAGGCACAACGTCCACCATAATTCAATTCAGGTATGCTCTCTCTTATTGCTTTACATTCAAGTTATTTCAAATATGTTTGTATAAAAATTATGCTTTTACTTGGGGTATTGGCTGCAGGTAATTGCAGGCACGCCAGATCGTTGCACACCCCAAACAACAAAGGTATAGGAACAAGTATCATTCTACCCTAGAATGATATGCTTCCTAAGAAGATTTTCATATCTTGACATCATTTATCCAAAAGAATCAAACGATAAGTTTTATTCACCTAACCATGTTTATCATCACCCCACCTTGCACATGATAAGCACTCGTGTAGGTCAGTAGAACCTCACCCTCCATGGAATCCATCACTCATGTAGACCATACACCAAAGGTCTGGAGCCATGGCCATAAAATCCCAAGCCCAGGAAGCACTTCATGTTCACTCATCCATCATACACCAAGTCAAGTTTTACCCATGTCATGTTAAAACCCCTTTCTCGGGCTACCATTCTCACAAGCGGATCAGAAAAAAAAAAGCACCACCACATTTCATATTCGGCCTATCACAACCCCATCAACATAGCCCATTCGTGAAATTTTTTATTCGCCTCATCATCTCTACACCAAGACCAACCAATTGGTTCCCCACCCTCAACAAAACACACTCCTCACACCATAGTGAAGGATTATTCATGTTTGTAGGGCACTCATCTCCGTGCTTGTACATACAAACCCATTTTATATTCTTTTGGCAAGTGTACAAAGATTTTTATGAGAGCACTCCCACCCATCCATTCACATTTCTCACTTGGCAACAGTCCCTAATCACCCTTGTTTGGAGCTGCACATTCTTTACCACATCCAACCATGACAATCATAGCAACGATACACCCACCCTGGATGTCCTACTAACTCCAGATATTTCCTCATCAAAAATTGTTATGACAGTCACCACTTGCATTTACAACTCCGACCTCGGGCCACCTAACTACCATCATTATTTATATCCATTTCTCGTTGCCATGCCTAGTTCACCCATCACACCATGCCCTGCCACATCAGAAACCATGGTCCCTTGCATTAGTACTCATTTCGATTAGTTGATGCTTCCTTATTTTTTACTTCAAAAACCATTTTCCAAGAAGGAGGTAGTACCTTAGATGACTCCTCACCTCAATAGGACATCCTTAGATGGAACTATGGGAATAATCATTTCCCATTGATGTCATCGATCCTCTTAACATTCAACTTCAAAATAAGCTTTCATGTCAAGATGGTATCGTACTTCATAACCATTGCACTCTGTCTGAATTCATCAAAGACTCGTGACTTGATAAGAATCTCTTTCAGCAACACTTACATGGGAAGGTCCCCAAAATTAAAAGACCCATGCATACAATGAGCGCTTGTTCTAAACAAACATTCCATACCAAGATTATGCATGTGGGTGCCACATTCAACCTTCTTTCAAAGAAAAATTCCCCTGAGAGCGTCAGCAACCATCGTCATCAACCAACAGCGATTCTACCAAACGTGACATAAACAGAACCATTATCTGTCAGATAAGCTTAACTAGTAAAAATATCATGAGCATGGGACATGCCCACCTCATAGAAATATGTTATTCATTCTATCTCTTGCAGGTTTCCAACAGATCATGGTGTCTTTTTTACTTAAGACAAGGGGTCTCCCAACTCAATTCCAAATAAAGTTACCCTCTCTCTCTCTCTCAAAAGGATCACACAGAAAAGAAAGCATAATGTATTTCAGCTATACATTTCTTCCTAGACCTCATACATTAGGGGGCAACTATTAACACCAGAAAATCGTATAGGCAAGAGAAATTAAAAATGTCTAAAATTTGATTTTTCCTAAGGTTCAGAAGGAAAATTAAATGACAGCGCACCTGCATCAAAGGAATTTTGCACACAGTGTGGCTATATAGCCACGCGGTCCTAAAGATGGCGAAATTTCACCGTCTGCGACCACTTGGCACACTTGGTTAAGATGATTCTCTGACCAGTACTGTAAAGGATAGCCGGATTTCAGCCACCTTGAGGAGTAAATGCAACCCACAAAGGAATCCCTCCTCCACTCTTGTGTCACTATCCATATTGGGCCAAGATAAGAGGAGGGAATTCAAAAAAATTCTATATAATCCAGCCTTTGGAAGAAGAATTCGAGACACATTGTTATGATGACCAAATTTTTTCATAGCAAACTAGCTTGGATAATCCAACAACATAGGGATTTGAAGGACTCATATGTTGGCCAACCAACATCTCAGTCCAAGAGAGATAGGTTCACCACTTGATCTTGATCTACCGTCCTTTGAGAGAGGGAAGAGACACTTGCAGGAACTCGAGGGAAAGAGACCTCATTGTTTTGGGTATTTGAGCTCCATAGCTTAAAGGACCCTCTTCAAGTGTTTATCATTTTATCTTTTTTATCACCAACACCTAATAAAGGGAGAACTCTCCACTTGTGTTATTAGGTTGTTTGCTCCATCTAGATTTTGTATTTGTATCTTGTGTTTTGATTTGTTTTTAGTGTTGTATGCTTAGTTTTCCCTCAAACTTAGTTTACATTGTGTCGAATATGTTCCACTAATAGTAGGAAATCATTTTACCCTGTGACCTTGTGCAGGTAGCAAACAACTTGCTAAAGAAGTGTATTTCGTACACCCTTGGGCCAAATACACTTCCACAAGACCCTTGCTTTAGCTCCAAAAACTCAAGTGGGATCTCGTAACCCACTTTTCCTAAGTGTAAGTGCAAAATATAACAAAGTTGGAAAAACTAATATTTCCCTTAGCAATATTTCTAAGTGGGAATATCACACAAACGTTGGGGGTGGAGATGGTTTTCTCTAGGAAGCCCTTTACAGGTGGGTGGAGATAGGAAAATTCCTCTGGGTATGGTGAAAAAATTTAGGCACCCAAGATTGTGTTATTTTGGTGGTTTCTAGACTGGTTTAGGTGAAATCATTGTGATTGGGGGTCGAGGTGATTTAGCCTCTGGAAGCCCTAGTTGGTTTGGTTTTTATTTATCCCATGACATACCACATTCATGCCTGGAATATGGCATGGGGGTGATTGGATGAAAGAAATATTTCGTTCAGCCCAATCTATGGTTGGGTGGTACATGGAAGTCCCCTACTTGGTTGGCTTTATGTATATGTTATTGAATTTTATTTCTTATTAAGATAAATGAGCACATGTATTGGTTATTTTGTTGAATTTATGACTGGTTTTTCATGGCTTCATTCTAGTTAAATTTTGGGTATATGCACGGTTAAATGATGTTCTCTTGTTATGGATATTGTTCATGATTTAATAAGTCAATGAATGGTTATATGAATGTATGAGCTAACAAGTGTTATTGCAGCTAGTTTGAGAGGGCGATGAGCCTTCTTGATGATTCTCTGGTGAAATGAATGAGACAGTGATTAGAAATGCATCCATGACCTATTGCTACCATGTTTACCATATGTTTCTCTAATTGTTTATCATGTGACTATAATGTTTGGGAAATATTTTAGCCTAAGTATAGGTTATGCATACTTGTGATTATCTTAGACTTGATTCTGGAAAGTTATGGGTAGTGACATGTAGGCTATCCCTGAAAATGTGTCATTGATTTCGCAGTCACAATCTCTTAACTTAGAAATCTCAACTATATCTGCATGAAGGAAGGCTTGTGCATGTGGATGGAGCCTTCTAGCTACATGGAGGGCTTGTCATGTGTGTAGCTGGGTTGTGAGGTCAGGTGAAAAGATAGTTCCAGCTCAGGGTAAGATCCTCAGTAGTTGTTGTTTGGCATATGGGTGGTTTGGTGTCCCTAATAGGTTTCAATAAGTTTTCTGGTTAGTAGACCCCACTTCCATAACTGGAACTTGGATGTTGGGTCATGTCATAGTAACTATCAGCTCATGTTTACCCTAAAGAACTCGTGGGGTGTGGTGTTACAGTATATTGTGGGGTGGGGTGTTACAGTATATTTTAACATAATATCTTTATAAAGGAAAAACTTTGGAGTACACAACCTTAAAGCTAAATAAATTTTTAGATTAAAATAGCTTCAACTTTGTGCTAACTAGGTTTTGTTCCTCAGGTTCCACTTCCATGTATGTTAGCTATTTCTACACTATTTCTCTATTCTTGTTACTGAGGGAACATATAGAAAGGTGAGCAATATAGTATGCCTTATTGTGATATGTGATCAAATCATTTTTTGTATACCTAAGTGTTGTATATTCCATTTTAAAATCAACGTTTTTTTTTTTTCACTATCTCCGTTACTAATGTTATTTCATCATCCCTACTAACCTCATGAGGTTGAACTTGAGTTGCTATCTCAGATATGACTATTTTATTTCCGGAGAAAATGGATTCTTAACTTCTGAGAATTCTTTTTATATTAATTGTCTCACATTATGCATAAACACGTTGCATGCTTATGGGTCATTGTTATCCAACCAACTCACAAAATAGAAGAAAAGATAGATCAACAACTTAAAATCTATCCACTTCGAGGGGGAAACCTCCTTTACATTACATGAATGAATAATTCTTGGATGATTCAAATGATAAAATCTCCTTTCTATATATAGGATTCTAAGTGGTCACAATAAAATCAGAGTTGACACGACAATAATAATGTAAGGGCACAACAATAGAAATAGTGGGCTTCTATGGGGCACAATAATAATAATATGGGTAATACATGGGCACAACAATAAAAATAAGGGGGATACACTAACAATAACAATAAGGGGATACACTAGTATTATAGGGACCTAACATGCCCCTCTCCTTCAAAAAAGTGTTGTCCTCAATGCTTCAGTAGTTCTATATGCTTCTGTATAAAATTCTCATCCTTCCATGCAGAATATTCGGCGGGTAAGTTCTTCCACTTGATGAGAGACTCTAAAATTGATCGATTTCATAGCTGTCGAGTTCTTGTTTCCGTGACTACTTCAGGTTCCAATATGATTTTTCCTTCCTATTAAAGTTTTGGAAACATTGTTTGAACTGGGAGCTTGTCACCTATAACCTTCTTTAAGCATGAAACATGGAAAACTGGGTGCACTTGGGAAGATGCATGAAGCTCCAATTTGTATTTCATAGTACCAATCTTTTGCAACACCTTGTAAGTACCATAATACGTTGGTGATAATTTATTATCCTTCTTAGCTTGCTTGAGGGACATTTATTTGTATGGTTGTAGCCGTAAAAATACCCAGTCGCCTACACAAAAACTCTTTCGTTGTGATGTTGATTTTCCTGTTGTTTCATTCAATTATGTGCCAAAGTGAGGTTATCCTTTAAGAGTTGGAGAAATTGTTTTTTATGCCTGATGTGATCTTCCACTGCTTAAACCTTATAATTTTCTCTGAAGGATGATGTGATGGACGGTGGATGATATCCATAAAGTGACATAAATGGGGTAATTTTTGCTGCAGTATTGTTCTGAAATTGATTGTTAGTTAATGTTGTGCTAATATCGGTTTCATATTTAATATGAAAGTGCTTTGGTTTGCTTCTTGTACAAGGGTTTATACATATGCTTATGATTGATAATTCAACAAACTTGATGAGATTAAGTGTATTTCATGAACATAAAATCATGGAAACTAAATGTTGAAAAACAGCATATAAAACACAACAAACACAGAAAACTAAGTCAAATACACATGGTTTTGATGAAGGAGTTCACCCCTCCTGTGCTACATCTCCTTGGTCCATATTCCATGGCATGGGTCTTTGTATTAGATTCAATTGTGAAAAATTGTTGTTTACAGTCTCCTATTGCCTCTGCAACCTTCTCTAATGGCTCCAAAACATCAAAATCTACCAATAATGACTCTTCTTGAGCCAAAATTGATCGAAATTTGCCTCAATTATGGAAAAACTAAATTTTCCTACTATTTCTCCACTAAAACTGGAAGTTCTCTAGATAACTCCACTAAAAGTGGAGCTCCGTCGCATTTGACAAACTCCGCCAACTATGCCGCCATTCTAACTACACATTAAAGTTAAGATAAGCACGAGTTAATGTGTGATTAGAGGAGGATTAGGCGTAAAGCGCATTTAGCGCTAATCGTGGGTTATGGTGCTAGTACCAGATTAAAGGCGCATTAATATGAGTTTATCATAATAAAACTCCACCAGTGAAATAGCGCTAGCCCATGGTTCTGAGCACTTGTACATATGGGAGGGGGTTGGCCCCCTCTGAACCCCCAACCTTGGTGCGATCAAAGTTTAAATACATGCAGTAGACTATAGTTATCAAGGAACTCTGTGTGGTCTAGCGGTAGCTCTCGACGCTTGTATGGGGGATGTCGCGGGGTCGATCCCGACCTTCGCCCCTCCTCGGTCAACACATTTTTATTAAATGCGACATTTGATTTCAACTTTGGATATAAATAATGCATGTGCTCCTCCAACCTTTGAGTTTCGACCTTGGATTAAATAAATATGCACCGTCCAACCTTGCCATGGGGGAGGGCACGTGGCAGCCTCCAGCTGTTCCACGCGGCCCTTCCCCATTGGCTCAAATTCACCAATTAAAATAATAATAATAATAATAATAATCACCATATAATTAAATTTTTGACCTTATAAATATGAATAAAATTCCAATTTTCCCAAGCAACATTGGCGAATCTGACTATGACACTTGTCATAGTGTCATTGGCTGAAAATTGGAGAATATTCCTTGGATATTCTTAAGGTTTTGACTGGACTTCCAAGTCATCATTATGTCACTGTTATGCACATTTTTTACCTGTTTGAGAAAACGAACAATAGACCATAACTTACTCATACGAACTTGGATTTTGATGAAACGAGTTGCATTGGAATCCTGGTGACGAGTTCTATCCGTTCGTTCTGCTTTGGAGCATTTATGAGCACTTTCATTCTTGATCTAAATATTGAGCCTCTGATCATTCCTCCCCACTAGAAGCCTTTTGGACCCCAAAATATACTATCAATTGTTCAGAAAGTGAGGGTACATCTCCCTCACCCTTTCACTCTCCATCCATTTGGTTGGAAGGATTTTGTCCCTTGAGTCCCACTCTAAGGTAGTCGACATTCCCTCTCCTTGAAGTTATGATTCTTCTATCAAGTATGAGGTCTTATTGAATTTAATCAAGATATTCTGGTGATAAATCATCTATTTATGGCAGTTGAACATGATCTCCTTAATCATCAATCATGGGAGGCTCAAACAATCTCAAATTCTCAACTTTAATGACAGAATATATTTGCATATAAGGAGGAAAATCTATCTTAAATGCATTAGTACCAATCATTTCCAGAATTTTAAATGGACCATAACAGGTTGGCTTGAGCCTTTTACCTTCCCCTTGCAATATTTCTTTGTTGATATATAACCAAACTTTATCTCCAACCTAGAATTTGTGATCAACGCGGTGTTTATCATGCCTTACCTTGTAGCTTCTTTGACTCTTTTTAAGTTGTTTTTGCATTATGTGATGTACTAACTGAATTTTCTCAATGAACTTCCTTGCCTTATCTATGTCAATATGACCATATATAGCAACATATTTCTCAAATATGAAGTCCAAAGGCGATCTTGGCAAGTACCCAAGACATGCCTCAAATGACAATGTGTTTGTGGAAGACTGCTTTGCCTTGTTGTATGCATGTTGAATGTAATGCAACTGTTCATCCCACAACTTGGGATGTTTGTTGCAATAACCTCTAAGAAGATGAATTACTGTCTTGTTTACCACCTCGGTCTGACCATCTATTTGCAGATGAAATTCTGTACTCTTCTTCAACTTTGTTTCCATCATGTCCCATAATTTTGACCAAAAATTCCCAACAAACCGGGAATCTCGATCACTTAGAATAGAAGTAGGAAGACCAAAATGAACCCATACATTTTGAAAGAAAATATGAGTGCTTTGTTCAGCTGTAATTGTTTTCTTACATGAAATTAAAAGACACATTTTTCTGAACCTATATACCACAACATACAAGTAATCATGACCATTCTTTAACATTGGAAGACCACCTACAAAATCCATTGAGATACTCTCCCAAGGATGTGAAGGAACCAGAAGTGGAGTTTACAATCCAAGTTTCCTATTACTAGGCTTACTTATTGCACATAAATAAAATCCTCTAATAAAATGAGATACATTATCAATCATTGTTACACAGCATTTTGTCACTTTCCCTGCAATCCCCATCTCACCCATTGAAGGGTCGTTCCTATAACCAATAAGCAGTGTCATGCCTTGCAAAAACCATCATTGTGCTTACATGAGAGTAACATTCCTCTTGTTGACAATTCCCTGAGCAGAGACTCAAAAACCCTTGTTTTTGCCTTGGCACGGGTAATCAGTTATGCCCTCACGCCGAAGAGGAAAATTAACACTGGGCTCACGCCACGTAACTGGCACTCTGTCCTAGTTTGCTACCCATGTCAAGCTGTTTATGGAATGTTTTTTACAAATATAGGCAGAGATTCCACTCCAACCACCTCGAGGATGAGTCATTGGGAGTGGTTGAACTAATAAACCACGGACTGCCTGCTTTAGGTTTATGGTTTCCACCTCTTATGGGAACTCCCAAAAGGATAGGCCTCCCTCCCACCTTTGTATGGATCCTAACTTCCTCTTTTTCCTCTATAAAAGAAGCTATCTCTCTTAGTACAAACTAGCTGAACTTGGAGAATTAGACATACTATAGCTGAACGGCTGAATAGCTGAATGACTAGAGAAGATAGAAGGAATTACGTTGAGGAAGCTTGAGTGGCATGCCTTCATCCCATCCAAATTCCCCGATGAGCATATGAGATGCGCTTCGACTGAACCCCGCTGGAGGAGATTGCGACATCAAAGAATCGGTTGTAACTCTTCCTTCTATTCATTTATATACATGACTATTGTTTGGTTCCACTGTTGTGTTATGATGTTTGTTTAACACAATATGTTTAGCCCTCTTTGACTGGTTAATAGTTATGAATGAAATGTTGTCATCTTGTATGTTGTTCTTGTTTTCTTGTTCTTTATGTAGGTATCCAAGCGTAATGGCGAACGGATTGTGACTTGCCGAAGCAGGAGTGAGAGGCCACCACTACTATAGCAACAACGATATCATTGGATTCCAAGTAGGTCAATCTAACGTTTCTCTTGTTCATTCAATAATTAGGAAGTAACATTTTAGCGTGTCCCTTTGTTTCTAGACCCACTCTAGGGCTAGAGGGATCGTCTATGTCCGCAGAGAGGATTTACCTGCATAACAAGTTGGCAACTCCACTGGGGATCACTGCGAGTTTGTCGTTTCATTTTTGGGTTAGTTTCAATTATTGCTTTAGTTATTTCTCTTTTCTGGTTTTCTTGTTTAGTTTTTCATCCTCTGTTCAGCTCCAGAGTGTCAAGGTTGACATCTACTCATTAGTTTTTGGTTTTTCTTCTTTTTCCCATAGTTAGCTGGCTTGGTGCGGTTTTTATCTGAACGCCAATTGGCGCAGGTTTCTCTTTTTGCAGTTGTACCAACCCCTGTATGGCACAGATTACAGCCTTACATTCGTGCCAACCGCTATAAGAATTGGTTTGACCTCCTTGATGAGTCTTTTGGTCAATTGTGCTTGCTTCTGGGTTATTTTTTATGCATGATTTTGCCTTTAGAATTTTTTTAATTGTTGTCGACTTGATTTTCTCAATTGTTTGTCCATATTCTTATCAGTGTCAGTTGAGGCCTTAGGGTTTCTAGGTGTCCTTGTGTACTGAGCCTTCTATTCGAAAATCGAGTCAGTTTGATTGTTGTCAGTCCCATTTGTGGCTTGATTGCACTCATTTTTCTTGGTATTTTGAGTGATTGCCTTGGTTGCAGAGTCATTTTGTTTCTTGATTGGTTCTTCACCCTTTTGCTCCAAGCATAGATTACATTGCTTGTTTTGGATCATTTTGAAAACTATCTCTTGGTTTGAAAGATTGCGACATTAATTTGAGTGATTTCTTGTGTTTGTTTCATGTTTTATTGAGTCATTCAATTCCAATTCCTACGCAAAACTTAAGCTAGTATTTGTTTTCGTTTTTCATGTAATTAGTGCATCATGTACTTATTTTCATTGAAAAAAATAAATAAATAAACATATTTTGCATTATTTCTTTGCATTGAAAGTGAAATACTCTTTTGCATAACTAGCATCTGATTATCTAGGAAAGAGTTTCATTTTTGTTATATTTTGTTAGATGCATCAGTGGATTTCTTCGCACAATCTCCTTGTTTTCTTTTTGTTTGAAAGATCTCTATCCTTCTCATAACTAGCATTCATTGAATCAGAAATGATGTTCATTTGCATATAGCTTGCATTTAGGGATTTTTAAGATCCAAAATCGATAGGACCTTAAAACTAAAACGTAATTCAATATAAAATTTAAAACTTATTTAATTAACCTAAGGAAGCATTGAAACGTAGTGAAACATTTTTAGTGGTCTAGGCTAGAGACCTGTTTCGGCGTCTTAAAACCCAGTAGCTATTGTTCGCCATCTGGCTTTAGACAGTGCTAGTACGGACTTGCGCTCCCCGTACCGTCGAGTATATAAAGGGAGACCCTTCTAGGTTGCAATTCTTTTATCCATAGGAAGCCGAGTCTGCTACCTTGTAACTGTGATACACCGAACACAGAATTTGGGGAGACTACCTGCACGTACGTCAAGTCCTTGGTCATTTCTGTTTCATTTGATCACTAAGGTGTATATGGCAGTTCACGGAAACCTAGTATACCCTCTTGCTTAGTATTCCAGAGTAGTCATTTTGATCTTTTCATGACTCTTTAAAAGAGAAGAGATTGTCAAGCACTTGTCCTTTCATGCTCGTTTAAAATTGAAGGAGACTAGAGTCGTCTTTGGCCTGTTTCTCGACTCTTTAAAAATGAAACAACAAAATATGGTTTCAGTGTCATCAAATTAATCACCTACGATCACACGCCCGTTAAATTTTTATTACTTGGCCTGTTGTTTTTCCTTGGTTTTGATCTTGGAGTCCTCGATTGGTTTTATTTTTCCCTTTCTGTTTTGATATATGGTCACGGTGGTGGAACCACCGATTTCGTCGTCCTTACTGCCTCCTAGTGGTAGTTATTTCCCGGACGTTTCTTTCAAAAATCCTTAGCCCACTAGGTCTTCCGAGATCTCGTAGCCTATTCTCCCGTCTGTCCTTCCTCTTGCTACTCGATCTCCTCCTGAAGGGCCAATTGAGTTCAATTGGCCTCCTTTTGGTGCTTGGTGTGGTTTCAGGGAATAAGGAGATTTTCCTCCTCTTACGTTGAGCTCGCCATTTTTTTATATTGTTGTGCCTCCTAGTCCCCGTAGTATTTTTGAAGATCTTACGGCGGAGTCAGATATGGACTCATATAGTCCTATTGGTAATGAAGGAATGCCTGTTACCATAGAAGAATATCAAATTTTTCCAGAAGATGTCCCTCATGTTTCTACTCAGTATTCTCCACCATCGGTGTCACTTCCACCTGGCTATCGGTTCTTTCGTCAGATTATGTCTGGTGTTGTGTAATATTCCAAATCTGGAACAGCTAGCAAGGCATGACTGGAAAATGCATTTTCCAGTAATGGATGCTACAAAAATAAAAACCAGCACTTGGATCCCTTAGATCTGAGTATATAAGTCCTAAATAAAAGAGGGCATCAAAAATAAATCCTCCTAGGTGGGTTAAACATATCTCCCACACCTAGTTGTCTTCAAAAATGCCACAAAGAGAGACTGCAGCAATAACAAACAATTCTGCCCAGGAAATAACGCAGTTTCTGTAGAGAAGTGATAGGAGGCTCATAAAATATGTTTCAATAGTATTTACAGTAGAGTCTTACAATTCATTTCATCAAATACATAGTTGAAAATACAAGGCAAAGACAGAAGAAATCTCCTCAAAAGAGGGCTGAAACCATATGTTTTACAGAAAGCTGCCTTGACAACGTTATTCTTATTAAGCTGCACTGATGTATGTTACATGTCATATCTAGAGAAGATATGTGCATAAAAAGTTAGATCTATATCAGATCCATGCACTAGAAGAGCTCCTCTTTCAGATCCCCTTGGAATTTCGGGGTTTGCACCAAGCATAAGCAGTAGATCTGAGATCTAAGAAAGCAGATCTACAGAAATATTCAGGATTACTGAAGAATTTAGATTATGTATATCAGATCTAAAAATTACAAGGTGTATATCTCCTCCAACAGGTCATCAAATTGAAGAGTAGATCCCCAACACTCAGAAACTAGCTCACCAAATGGTGCACCCAACTCCCTGCAACACCTCCTACAGGAATAACGCAGATCTGGAGTGGAAACTGTGTTGTAGGAGATAGAAAGCTGATGGCCACATGCCAAGATCAGAAAATGAGGCTCATGCACTCCAATACACTTCCTCCAATAGAGTAGAGGCCTCCTCCACTGAAAAAGAGCACTAAAATGACTTAGATCTGAAGAGATCTAATCTACATGAAACTAACGTTGTCCCTTAAGGGAGACTGTGTAGCAGCTTGAATAACTGAGTTGGCCTAATGCCAAGATGAAAAACTGAAGCTCAAACAATGGATGCACTCTTCCAGGAGGTTAAAAGACACACTCACTGAGAAGAGGCTCCAATACAAGCTAGATCTGAACAGATCTAGTTCTCCACTTGTTGCAGCTTACAAAAGCAAGAAAAACCTCACTGGATCTGTGTTGCAGTTGGAAGTAGAAGCTTGGTCTTCAACCTGATAGTGGACAGACAATACAAGCTCTCCCAAGAGCTCCTCAATGGGAAGAGATGGAACTCCTAAACAAGAAATTCCAATGCAATCTAGGCTAAGAAGCCAAGAAAGTTGTTTGTCTAAACAGACATCAATTCAAAAATAAAATATTGAACAACCTCAATATGTTGCCTTCGTCTTCCTTTTATAAGATGAGAGCTTTCCAAAACCATAAACCACCTTTATCAACTTATCCCTTTCACACAAGAGACCTCCTTCTAGAATTGTGTTGTGCCTCATTAATGAGCACTCCTCCAATATTGCGTTGTTGATATGGTCAAGATTGACCCAGTCAAGTGGATTTGTTCTTTTCACACTTAAGTGTGTTTATTAAAGTGGCCCAGATTTATCCTTTTTCACATTGGAAATGTTTTTATTCTTTTATTAGGAGTTTTTGACCCTCCTTTACATAATTATTCTTTGAACAAAGAAAACAAAATGAAATTGAATATTCCTATTAAAATAGGAATATTAGAGTCCTCCCCTCCAAAATGTTGCTTGTCCTCAAGCAACTCACAAGGACTTCGAAAAATTTCCAATGGACCTGTGTCCTCCCAAGAATGCAAGTCTGCCTTTGGTGGATGAACCAAGTAGCTGTTATCATGAAGTGATGGGAGATACATAAAAGAATCATATACTATCCATTGGTCTCTACAAGGTATGAGATATGGTGAATATTGGGAATTTCAACCCCCATGAGAAACTCCAATCTCCCTGCTATCATACAAACAAAGTGAGCCATCCTTGATAGCTCAAAGAAATAGTCACCAATCCCCACCATATGCAATGTGTAGGGGCTCCATGGCTGGAAATGAGAGATAAGAATACTCAACTCACGTTGTCTCTCCCTCCATTTGTGATACATATGGAGTTGATGATCCTGGGCTGCAACAATATAGTCCTCATGAAGCCAAAAGAGACTTGGAACTTCATGATTCCCTTCATGGATCACTGTGAGCCTTCTTGCCCAATCTTCCATGCATATAGTGAATAGAGTATCTTCACCATATGTGCTCCAAAATAAATATGGACTAAGTGTCATATGACCTGTTGGATGGTGACAATAGTCCCTCCTTTGAGACCAGTGTTGTCCTTCATCTTGCTACCTCAAATCATAGTACAATAAGTGGCCATCCCACCACCTTCTTGCTGCAAAAAGCTTCTTCAAAGCTTGGAAATAGTAGAGAGTAATAGGTGTTGGTTGGATAAGATGTAAACAACACAAGTCTTTCTGCATATTATTCCAAGTGAGAGACTTTTTCCCATGGCATAAGCCCAACATATAGCTTCTAGCATAAGGAAACAAATGATATAATGCAGCAACCACATAATGTCCTACTCTCCTCTTGAAGCATGAATGAATGTGGGAGATCTCATTCCCAAGGGACACACTCAACCAATGTGTCATTCCTCCTCTCATGTTCATAACAAATATTGGAGCATTGTGGTCATCATGATACAAACAAGCTCTCTCATGCCACCTCATGAGAAGGTTACAATCTCCCCCAACCCCAAGTACATACATGATTATGATATCCATCCTAAACAGAAATACGTGTACATACATCATAGACATAAGTAAGTGTATGGACATGGAATTCATCATGGGGTGTCCATACTTTCTTCGTGTCAACTAGAGCACCTATGCCTCCTCCTTATGCAGTATATTCTTGAGATACAAGGCATCATACAAGAAAATCAAAAACTTTGGGTGGTACCCACACTCACCCAATAGAAACCAGCGCAGGTCATCTCCTCCCTGCTTTAGATCTAGATGTGGTAAGTGGTTTACATGCCACTTACTTGCTTCCCTCATCATTCCACCAAGGTTTATGGTGAAATGTATATTTGGTGATTTAGGGAAGCACCCAACATGCTGCAGAACCTCTCTCAGCCCATCAAGGGAATGGCCAAGTTTGAAAATAGTCTTGGCCCAAACCATCCCATCCAAAAGGAATGGCACCTCATCACCATTTGGAATTCAAATCAGAAAAATGCTGATGGTCCCATGATACCAATGGTCTACCCAAGGGATACAACGCAGTTCTTCCAACTGTTGCTTGAGAATGTCATGTGGCAAGTTGTCCTCCAACAAGGTACTAGCTGTGCATGAGTGCTCATCTACTAGGTAGCAGTACACAAAAATATATATCAGTTGTACATGATCAAAATAACAAGACAATGTGCCAGACATTCCTTCTAAAACATCATGATGAGTATGGAGAGATTCCAGCCCATACTCTCTCAATAATAGCCATAGCAACAAGGACTCTTGCTACCTCCTTGCATTATCAAAATGTAGGTCATGGAGCAATAATATAATGATGGACATGTGAGATGCCTCATCAACATAGTACAAACCAGCTCCCTTATACATCATGGGGAATTTATCCTTCCTCCCAAAGCAATATACATACATGAAATACATCTCAAAGATAAATACATGTGAGCACATGAGACGTATCTCCGACAAAGGTAAACACATGGACATAAGATTTGACATAGGATGTCCAAACTCTCTTCTTAACTGCGACAACAACCATGCCTTCTTCTTATGCATCCTATCAATGAGACTCAAGGCATGAGATAAAGAAATATAAATTCTTGGGCAGTCACCCAAACTCACCCAAAAACAACCAGCGCAACCATGCTTCGGCCTGTATCATAGATCTGCAAGGGGTTTGGAAACCTCTTGCTCCATACTGCCATCTAATCATCCCAATGTGGGTGATGGATCTCATTCTTCCATTGCTTGGTATCCTCCCAACGTAGGACACCATGCTCCTCCAACCTTTGAAGAACTCTGCACCTCATGAAATATTGAAGTGCACCTCCAATGGGATTTCCTGATGAGACCTCCTCCTCATGCATGGCCTTCCAAAACCAAAGAGGTCTTATATCTCCTGAAAGTAGAAGTCTCTCTTTTAGTTGTGGAATTCTCATTGAGAGAGTGTCATCAGAATAGGAGAAAGAGTTTCTCATCCAAAGATGTCTACCCTTTGACATCTCTTCCTCCATGGCTTTCTGAATGAAGTTGGCATATGAATGTTCCCATGAGGAATGGGTCCTTAACTCTTCACTGTAACTCCTAGACAGTGCAGTGCAACCCTTCTACTCTAGATTAGCAGTAAGTGATGATCTTAGGTCATACAATAGCCTATTTCCACAATCTTCTCAAATATTTGCTGCAATAGTAGAAGGTGGAAATGCAATCATACCTTGCTGGACTTTGGGAACACCTTGCATGGCTGCAAGAGTTTTTTCTTTCAAAATGTTGGCTTCCTCAAGGCTGCTCCTCCAAGGCTGTCATAGTGTTGGTGCAAATCTCCTCAAGAGATAGTGAGGACTTCTCTTCCTCAAATCTCTTGTTCACCCTTTTACTGCAAGGTCTCTTCTCTTCCTTCATCTGGATGAATTGAGGAAAAGTTAGTCTCCTTGAAGGCTCTAGAGTGACACTTGTACTCTATCAAGTACCTACTTATAATCTCATGTTATAAGTGCTCTTCTTTCTCTTCACTCCCTCTATTAGAACATGAAGTTCCTGGTCTTTCTCCTTCTCCTTGAAACCTTCTAGAGGTCTCACTACAGCGTTCTTCTTCCTTCTGTTTAACCTATTTGGAGAGGCTCTTCTTAGATCTGAAAACTGATGAGAATAATCTCATCCTATCCATCATTCTAAACTCTAATCCTCCTTTTTAGTCTCCTGATAACTGGATCTCACAGGCTGAGCCAGAGATCATGCTTTGATACCACTGTAATATTCAAAATCTGGAACAGCTAGCAAGACATGACTGGAAAACGCATTTTCCAGTAATGGATGCTACAGAAATTAAAATCAACACTTGGATCCCTTAGGTATAAGTATATAAGTCCTAAATACAATAAGGCATCAAAAATAAATCCTCCTAGGTGGGTTAAACAGATCTCCCACACCTAGTTGTCTTCAGAAATGCCTCAAAGAGAGACTGCAGCAATAAAAAACAAGCATGCCCAGGAAATAACGTATTTTTTGTAGAGCAGTGATAGGAGGCTCATAAAATATGTTTCAATAGTATTTAAAACAGCAAATAAGTCTTACAATTCATTTCATCAAATACATAGCTGAAAATACAAGGCAAAGACAAAAGAAATCTCCTCAAAAGAGGGTTGAAACCATATGTTTTACAGAAAGCTGCCTTGACAGAGTTATTCTTATTAAGCTGCATTGTTGTATGTTACATGTCAGATCTAGAGTAGATATGTGCATAAAATGCCAGATCTATATCATATCCATGCACTAGAAGAGATCCTCTTTTAAATCCCCTTGGAATTTCGGGGTTTGCACCAAGCATAAGCAGTAGATCTGAGATCTAAGAAAGCAGATCTGTAGAAATATTCTGGATTGTTGAAGCATTCAGATTATGCAGATCAGATCTAAAAATTACAAGGTGTAAATCTCCTCCAACAGGTCATCAAATTGAAGGGTAGACCCCCAACACTCAGAAACTAGCTCACCAAATGGTGCACCCAACTCCGTGCAACACCTCCTATAGGAATAACGCAGATCTGGAGTAGAAACTGCGATGTAGGGGATAGACAGTTGATGGCCACATGCCAAGATCAAAAACTGAGGCTCATGCACTCTAATAAACTTCCTCCAATAGAGTAGAGGCCTCCTCCACTGAAAAAGAGCACTAAAATGACTTAGATCTGAAGAGATTCAATCTCCATGAAACTAACGCAGTCCCTCAAGGGAGTTTGTGCAGAAGCTTGAATAACTGAGTTGAATTGATGCCAAGATGCAAAGCTGAAGCTCAAACAATGGATGCACTCTTCCAGGAGGTTAAAAGACACACTCACTGAGAAGAGGCTCCAATATAAGCTAGATCTGAACAGATCTAGTTCTCCACTTGCTGCAGCGTACAAAAGCAAGCAAACCCTCACTGGATCTGCGTTGCAGTTGGAAGTAGAAGCTTGGTCTTCAACCTGATAGTGGACAAGAAATACAAGCTCTCCCAAGAGCTCGTCAATGGGAAGATATGGAACTCCTAAACAAGAAATTCCAATGCAATCTAGGCTAAGCAGCCAAGAAAGTTGTTTGTCTAAATAGACATCAATTCAGAAATCAAATCTTGAACAACCTCAATATGTTGCCTTCCTCTTCCTTTTATAAGATGACAGCTTGCCAAAACCCTAAACCACCTTTATCAACTTATCCCTTTCACACAAGAGACCTCCTTCTAGAATTGCGTTGTGCCTCATTGATGAGCACTCCTCCAATACTGCGTTGTTGATATGGTCAAGATTGACCCAGTCAAGTGGATTTGTTCTTTTCACACTTAAGTGTGTTTATTAAAGTGGCCCAGATTTATCCTTTTTCACATTGGGCATGTATTTATTTTTTTATTAGGAGTTTTTGACCCTCCTTTACATAATTATTCTTTGAACAAAGAAAACAAAATGAAATTGAATATTCCTATTAAAATAGGAATATTACATGTTGCCTCAATTGTGCAATCTAGTACAGTAACTCCTTCTCATAGTTCAGTCTTACCTTCATTAGGACTATCGCCTTCGACACTTGGTTCATCGATTACTTTTACATCTATTCCATTATGACCAACAGTCTATGTGGCTTCATCCACACATGTTGTTACCCATCAGTCGTCAGGATCTTTTCACACCCGCACATCTATTTTTCTCTATCCTACGTGGCCTGTTAATCCCAGCCCAGGTGGTTCACAAACCCGTGCCATGGAAACCTCGTCTACCTCTACCACGCCTGTGGTTTCTACCTATGCGTTTGATGAGAAAATTTTGGATATTCACCGACGTTATGCTCTTTTGACGGAGGCCACACCAGCTTCTAGTGTTATTTCCATTACCCCTGTGATTCCTAGCGGTCTTATTTTTGAAGAATATCTGTTGGTTGTTCAACAGCAGAGTTCTCAGCAGTCAGGCTCCTGGTAATCCTCTTTTTCATCATTATGATGTTGTCAGTAACCCTGTTTATTTTCCTCCTACTAATCCTTATTAGACCGCTTCTCGTTTCAGGCCTACCTTGCTTGTGCAACCCTCTGGCTTGCAAGGACAACCCCCTGTGGGACAACCTTTAGCTCGGCAGGGCCCTGCTTCTGGTCCACAGAGACAACCATACGGTCCACAAGGCCAACCTTTACAAGGGAAACCTTTGACCCAACATGGACAGCCCTCCGGTCTTTTTGGTCAATCTTAAAATCAACCAGGACTATCTTATGCTCTTAGGGGGCAAACCTACCCACCACAGGGACAACCCGTTGCACCAAAATTGCAACCACATGTTCAATATGGCCCAAATGTTGTGCAACCAGGACAACCCTACGGTCCGTCTCTAGGTCAACCTGGTTATCAGGGACAACCTGGTCCATCGAAACCATCTGGCCAACCTTTTCCACAAGGCCAACTTGGTGGCCCTCAACAACCGATTCAACCTGCACCTCAGCAGGTTCCATCATTTTAGCAGCCCGTTCTACCCGCTTAGCAGCTTGCTCAACCTACTCAGCTGGGTCTTCCTGCTCAACCACAAGGTGCTTACTACCCTCAAGGTTCATATCAACCGGTATATACTGCACCTTAGGTTCCTTACCCTCAAAATCAACTTGTCTATCATCAACCTCAAAGTCATGCTTACATTCCACAACAGACTCCATACGCTGCTCAACAAGGACCTCAGTATCAACCAACTTATCCGCCTTCTAATCCCTATGATCTGAATTCTCCAGGAAAGAATGTATGGGGACAGAATCCTGCTCAGACTGGATGGAATGTACATGCAGGTCCTTATCAGAGACCTCCGATGACTTTCAATACCCAATTACCGTTTCTTCCTACGTTGGAATTACCTGATGTGTCAAAGTTGACAAACGATCCCATTCTTCATAACCTGTTTTGACCTCCGGTTCCAACCAAGATTCTTGGTGATTGTCCTAAATTTGAGGGCAAGTCTGTTGAAGACCCCCAAGCGCATGTTATGACTTACCATTTGTGGTGTTCCTCTAACTCTTGGGTTGACGATTCTATTAGACTCTGTCTTTTCCAGCGAAATCTTACTGGTGCCGCTGCAAAGTGGTACATTGAGCTATCTCGTGGCGTCTTCCAAGATTTCAATTCTTTAGCCATGGCATTCCTTACGAATTTTCAGTTACCAGTCCGTTATGAGACCGAGACGCACCTCCTCACTTCATTGAAATAGGACCGAGCTACTCATATCTCGGATCATATTCATGAGTGGTGACGTCGTCGTCACATGATCAAATTTGAAATTCCTTATCAGCTTCTAACTCATTGGCTCACCACCTCCTTTGTCAATCAGATTTCCAAAGACATCGCTATGGGGGCATGTGTAATCGAGGAACAAGCCATTGCTTACACCCAGTACCTTGATCTTGTGTAGTCTAAGCCTGGCACATTATATGATATCTTGCCTGATGCTCCCCAACCTGGAACTTCTAAACCACCAGCGACTCCATCCGTCGATGGTATTATTGGTTTTGTGTCTCAGACTTCTCAAAAGTATTCATCTTCAAACTCCGAGAAGCCGAAGTCCGCTTCTTCCAATAATGTTGCTTCTTAGTCTACTTCGAATTTTGGTAAGCCTACAGAAGTTAATGTCGTTCAGGCCAATCCTATGGATAATACTTCTAAAGGTAACAAGAAGGGTAAAGGTAAAGCCAAAGCCGACACCCCAAAACAGGATTCTCAAAAACCTCGTGCTAGTGATGGTTCTCAATGCAAACCGAAGTACCCTTGTTTGATTTGTGATGAAGAGCCCTTCACGAAGGGCTATCCTTGACGGTCCAAAGTGAGTCGATTGCTCAATGGCACCCAGGGAACTTCGATCGTTCTTAAGGAACCTTTCCCATCTCAGCAAACTCAGATGGTAGAGCAACCTCAGTCCTCTACCCCGTTTGGCTCTCAAGTGTTCATGATGAACGATTCGAGCATCGTTTCTATTGCTACTCGGTCGAAAGATTATATTGGATCCCATTAGGCCACGAGGAAGGAGATCGTTGATGGTCCTCCTCCTCCGCCTGTTACTGGTCCTTTTTAGATTGAAAGGCCCAATGTTGAATTTGTTGTGCGGCCACCTTCTAAAGGTGTCCTCCGTAAGTCTTCTTATAATCCGAACGCCTGTGCCGCTCACCATTACAATATTGTTGAGGATTTGGCTCAGGCACCATCCGTGATGTCCGCATTAGAAGTACTTCAGATCTGTTTGTCACAACAAAGAGCTTTGTTATCTGCGATTGGCGGGATTGATCCTGCCAATGCTAGCCTTCTTGCTTTCGATCTAGATAATTTTGTTCCACGACTTCCGCATCTGATTGCGCTCATTATTCAAGTTGTTATTAATGGTCTTGATATTCATCGAGCAGTTGTGGATGAAGGTGCATCAACCTGTATCATGTCATCTTCGTGTTGGAAATCCATTGGTTCTCCAACTCTGAATTCATCACCAAATTCCCTAGAAGCATTTGATGGGAGAGAATAAAAACCTTTAGGTGTTCTCGCTAGTTTACCGATTAATTTGAAAGGGAAAACCGTCAATGTCGAGGTCGAAGTTGTTAACGCTAAGCTCAATTATAATCTTCTCCTCGGTCGCAGTTGGACTCATGCCATGTTGTGTGTTCCGTCCACTCCCTTTCATGTTTTGAAATTTACACATGAAGAAAATATTGTTACTGTTGATCAATTGTCTTTCTTCACCTCTTCTTCAGAGAACAACATTCCGTATGTGGATAAAATTCCCACTCCCTACGAGAGCGTAGGGCCTGGTATTTTTAAATATCCTTCCCTCATGGGTATTTTTCCTCTTCCTCCTTTGAATACTATTTAGATTTGTATGATTTCTCGATCTGATGACCTATGGATTATTCCTTCGGCTGAACAGATTGATTCCTTCGAAGATTCGATGCCTTTGAGTCCAATTGAGATTGATTATTGTGAACTCATTGCTACTTCAGAACTTTCGTCCTCTGATTGCACTCCTTTGAGCATGTCTCTTAACATTTACTCTCAATCCCCATGGCTTGGTGATTCAAATTCGCTTGATCTTTTGAAAGAGGTGTTTCCTTCCGATGAGGCCATCGTGGCAACCATGTCTCTTGAGGATCTGTCGTGGGATGATGGTCATCATTGTTCCTTGTTTATGCTCGGCCTCGGGGCCATGTCTACTTGGCTCGAGCGTTTTGTAGCTCAAGTTCCTTCTCCTTTGCTTCAATTGCTTGTTTTGACACATGACGTAGTTATGGAAGGTAACTTGAGTAACATTACACAGACGATGCCTATTGACATTTCTGTTAAACCGAGAATTGTTGAGAACATCCATATTGGGGTTACTTGTTCTTCTGATGAAGTCCGAGTTTATACTAGCCTTTTTCACAAGTTCCTTTATGTATTTGCATGGTCCTACGAAGAAATGCCCGGCATTGATCCTAGTATAGTGGTGCATGAAATTCCTACTTATCCCAGTTCGAAACCTGTTCGCTAGCGTCTTCGTCCTGTGCACCCTAGAAAATCTACCGCCATTAAGGCTGAAGTTGAAAAACTTCTACGAGCTGGTTTTATTTATCTGATTCCTTTGACAGAATGGGTCTCTAATATTGTTCCTGTAGATAAGAAGCATGGAACTATTCGTGTCTGTATTGATTATCATGATATTAATAGAGCTTGTCGTAAGGATAATTATCCCACTGCCTTTATTGATCAGATCATTGATGACTGCGCCGACAGTGAGATATTTTCCTTAATGGACAATTTTTCTGGTTAAAATTAGATTACATTCTTCTGACTTATCAACATAAGACTGCCTTTATCTGTCCTTGGGTTATTTCACATATAAGAAGCTCCCTTTTGGCTTAAATAATGTTGGGGCTACATTTCAGTGAGCGATGTTGTATGCTTTTCATGATATTCGACACATCGTTCAGCCTTATCTAGATGATATTCCCGCTCATTCAGCTAAGCGTCTGGACCGTCCTGACCATCTTCATCAAATTTTTCTTTGTTGTCGACGTTACAATATTCGGCTTAATCCGCACAAGTGTGTCTTCTGCCTTGATTCCGGTAGACTCTTAGGGTTTATCGTATCCAAATACGGAATTCGCCTTGATCCTCTGAAGGTTGAGGCTATTATTAATATCCCCTCTCCATCCTCATTACATCAGTTGCAGAGTTTGCAAGGTAAGGCTAATTTTCTATGTCGTTTTATACCTAACTATGTAGAATTGGCTTGGGGATACACCCACTTATTAAAGCAGGGCGTCCCATTCTGTTGGGATGAGATTGCTCAAAATTCTTTTGAGGCCCTGAAGACGTAGTTTGTCAACGCTCCTTTGTTGCATCCTCCTAACTATCATCGTGATTTTTCCCTTTATTTAACTGCCGCTTTCAGTACGATTTCCATGGTTCTGGTACAAGACGATTATTATGGTAACGAGCATGTTATTTATTACTTGTCTCGTAACCTTCTTGGCCATGAGACGCGCTATGCACACGTCGAGAAGTTAGCGTTAGATGTGGTCAATCCGTTCAGCGCTTTCGTCATTATATTCTTTTGCATACGGTGACTTTGATTTCCGATTGCAACCCCATGACCTATATATTGTCTCGACAATTGCTGGGGGGGAAATACTCGAAGTGGATTGTTATCCTCCAAGCATTCGATTTGGAATTTACTACGGCCAAGTCGAAGAAGTCATTAGTATTTGCTGATTTGATTTGTTCCCTACCTTTAGACTCTCCTCCGTCTCATCCTAAGGAATATATACCAGATGATACACTTTTCTTGATTAGCACCCTCGATCCGTGGTATGGTGATATCATCATTTATCTCCAGACTTCTACTTTCAGATCTGAGTTGACGAAGGATGCCCACCGACGCATCTGTCATCAGTCACAACCTTAACGTATAGTCGGGAATACCCTTTATCGTGTCGGAGTGGATTCCATTCTCCGTCGATGTTTGACCCTCGAGGAAGCTGAGAAAGTCCTCAATGATTGTCACAGTGGTGCTTGTGGTGGTTGTTATAGGTCAAATGACCTCCTCATCAGCTCATAGGAGAAGATAAATATGGAAGGAAGAAAGGGACCTAAACTAAACCTACTTTTTCCAAGGTAACGCACCCCTATATCAGCCAAAGTGCGTTATAACGCTCCTGATCCATGAAAAGGTCGTGTTAGTGGCTAGGGAAATGCTCTGTTTAGCCTAAAGGGCAATGTTACCCGTGTTTTAAGTTTGAAACAAGAAAAACCTGCGGAGAATTATTAGAAACTCTAGCTTTTTCTCATAGAGAGTTAGTGCAAAATGGAAACTCCAAGGCACTAACCTCTTATTAGGTCTTGCCAAAAACAACTAGACTCTCAAGAAAGGAAAAAGCATGGAAATTTGAGAAAACATCTTGGTTTTTTATATTTAGAACTAGTGGAAGGAGAAAGGCAAGGTTTTCCCTCTCCATCTCCTATAAAATGGAGTTGCGGGCTCTTGGTCCAAGGTCGAAGGTTTTTTGAATATATGTGAAGCAGATCATTTGTTGTTGTAGTGTGAAGGTCAAAGATAAAAGAGGTTCATTGAGAAGTTTTTGATTAATACATCACCACATTCAGAGAAAGAGAGAGAGAGATTGGAAGACTGAGGAGGGCTTGGTACAACCGACAGTTGTAATCCTCCTTTTTATAAATCAATAGAACTGTATCTGTTTTGTCCATTCAATGCGTCAATATTGTTATTTTTTCTCAATTACTTATATAGCATGAGATGAATGGATTAGATGTGCATTGCTTAATGTTTATCATATGTTAACTTAATTGATAGGAAGTATACTGTGGTAGAGATTACGCGGTTGCTTTGATTGATCACAGGGTCGGGATTTGGAGCTAGTGAAGGAGGATCCCTGCTTCGTTGCTTAGTGCTCTCCAAAGACTTCGAGATCTAAAAAGAGGTAATATTCCATCTCATTTTATCAAGTTGTTTAAGTTGACATGAACATATATGCATCTTCTTTGTGAACTATACAGTGAATCTTACTGTCTTCCTCGGGCACCGGAAAGCCCTAAGAGGGATATTCGATAACCAACAATCCAAGCATTTTACCCTATAGCAGAATTGGTGACTCCACTGGGGATACAAACCCAATTTTTCGGACTATTTCTTTCGTTCCTCCTTCTTTCCTCTGTTCACATATCCTTCTGACCAACTTTTATGCCCAGTAGACATTTCAAAAGCTCACAGAGTTCAGTTCAGACCCTGTTTGGCCATCAGAATAATTTTACCCTAGCTAACGTTGTCTTTACTAGTGTTCCAGAGCATTGTAACGCGGTCTCTACTTGATTACAGTGCATTAGTCCCTGCATTAACGCGATCTTTTCTTAGAACCAGTGCGTTACTCAGCCAAAATTTGTTGTTCACCCCTGTTGTGTCCCCTTTTTGGTTGCAGAGTTTTTTAGCCATAAAAACCACTCCTTTGTTGAATCCCTGTGCTTTTCTACCAGCTGGCATTGCTGGTTGTTTGCTCTTATTTGAAAAGTTAGTGTCAAATACATCTGCTTTTAGAGAAAGGAATTTTTTTTATTTATAGTTTTTCTGCATCTAGCTGGATTAATTCTGAAAATTTTGGTTAAAAGACTGTGAAAAAGATATAAATTGATGTCTGAATCTTTAAAGTTGAACAATGTTATTTGAATGCTTGGTGCATGGATGTTGAAATAAAACCTCTCCTGGTAGAAATACTCTTCATCGAATTGAATATTTAGAGCATATTTTTGCATGGTTTTCTGAGTCAGAGTCTCATTACATTTCATACATCCACTCCCCCTCCGCAAGACTAATAATAAAGTACACTAAGAATCAAGCGATAATAAAATCAATCATATAACTTTTTCTGAGCTCACACCAATAGTAGTTCAGGCTAGGATCTTGGGTTAGGAAAAGTGAGAAAATCACCCAAGATCTCAAAACTTGAGACTAGAGTCATTAATAAGCGAAATCCTACCGAACTCATATTATCAGGACCACTCCATTACTGGAGCTATGCGCGAGACAACACTCGGGTGCATGCGAAGGTAGCTCACCTTCAAGTGCATTCAGTGGGCATTCTATATATTGGGGTTCCCTTCGGGGATGTCGAAACTAGATCTGGGATCTAGGTGTTCTGCCCATATTGCATGCTGTCTACGACCATGACCCCCCTGATGATGTCTGTGATTTGAGGTATCCTTAGTGGCCAAACTTTTTAGGGACTTACAGAAGGTGGCTGGGACGGGTTGTCTTGGTACCTAACACAGACGAACCTACTCTGTCTTTGATCTTTAGGAGGGTACTTGTCTCCACGAGAGTACTTACACCTATCGTCTGAGGTTCGGGCGAAGCTCTAGAGTAATCGTAACTGCACTTACGACCAACCCTCTCTGTATGCTATTGTGATACTGGGTTTCATATCCAACAAACGGTAGTACTCAGACAAGGCACCCTATTATGGTTTCTTGTTGATTGATCTTTAGAGATTCCTTGTTTCTTTTTTCTTTTTTAAGTGTGTGGTTACTGTCACTGAGACTTTATAATACATCACAAATTATTAAAATTTTCTTGAAATAAACAGGTCACCGTGGCATCTTCTGACCATCTTCGTCTGTCTCGATGATAGCAAGGTCTCCCTCCTTTGACACCGAAGGAAGACTGAGTCTTGGTGAACCCGTGCCTTCCACGGAAGAGCAGTCTCCATTGACAAACCCTGATTTTCACATAGCCCCGTATCACACGAAATTTCCAGAGGACCCTTTTATAGAAGTCATCGTACCTCCTTACAATCCTCCACTCAGTAATCCGTTGGCCCTTGTGATAGTCCAGATTACACCGCAAGAAATGTCTTCGGCCACACTAACGTCCATTTCACAACTGGCACCTATGGGGTCGGTACCCATGTCAACCAACCCAGGTTCGCCACCACCCTCCCCGCCGGTAGTAAGTTCTATACCAATATTCAGTAACCCCATTAGTCAACCTATACCTGGTCCCAACCCTACAGTCATCACAACTTTCAGTGGATCCTTGAGTCCTTCGGGATCTACTCCTACGGTGACCACAACGGGACCCACGGTTCCCTCTCCCACGAGTGGGACTACTTCGGTTCCTTTTAGCAACCCTTTCGATTGGAATCCTTTGCTGAGTTCAAACCCCTTGGCCTCCATACCAGGGGGCAGTGTCACCATCACACAAATAATAGGGAACATTTCACTACCCCTGCAATCGTTAGGACAAACCAAACAACCCATTGTTAACACTATTCCCTTAAGTGGTCTAAATCTCAGTGTAGGATCCACGCCGTTGCTTAATTATGCACATAGTAGCATGCCTCTGCCCGACTCTATTGCGTCCATATGGGCCAATCCACCCCAACATCCATCTGGACAAGGGGGGCACTTTTATCCTGGGGGCAACCAACCGTTCGCCCCACAATACAATATACCCTACGGACAAAAACCATATATCCCTACACCTCCACCCATAGGAAATTTTTGTCAACAAAGTCCTACTTATCCTACTGGTAACACGTTGATGGGAAGACTCTATGGTCCAAATATTCAGCCAATACTTCCTTGGCTAGATCAGGGGGTAAACACACAATTTCCATTTTTAGCAGCTCTAGACATCCCCGACATCTATAAACTAACTAATGATCCCATCAATCACAACCCGCTCTGGCCTCCAGTTTCGCACAAGATTCCATCTGGCATCTTGAAATTCGACGGGAAACAAGGGGAGGATCCGGCTTCACACATCACCACCTTTCATCTATTATCTGTATCTAATTCCACGATGGATGATAATATCCGGCTTCGGCTGTTCCCCCGCACTCTCATTGGCAATGCTGCCAAGTGGTATATTGAATTACCACACGCCACCATCAACACTTTCGGCGCCTTAGCTACGGAATTTCTAAAAATAAATAAATTACCTATCAGATATGAAACCGGTACAGAACTTTTAACCTCGTTACACCAAGACATCGCCACCCACATCTCAGATCACATTCATGAATGGAGGCGTAGGAGGAGGCTAGTCAAAGTGTCAATCCCGGATCATCTCCTAGCTAATTGGTTTTGTAAATCTCTCTTACCAACCCTAGCTAAAGACATTGGCCTATCTCGTGTGGTCACAGAAGATCAATCCATTCTTCGTGCCCAACATTTAGATTTAGTCTATTCACAATCTGGCATGCTATATGATTTACTCCCCCACGCCCCTCGTAATCCAAATTCTCCTCCTACTCAGAAACCCAGAGTCCACGCCGACGGTCTCATCGACATAATCTCTAGCATAGCCAAAAAACAGTCTCGGGGGCAAACTTCCCAGCCATATTTGGCTGCCATTGCCCCTAACCAATCGACTAATCTTCCTACCGCTGAGGTAAATTATGTGCAAACATCACAAAAACCCAGTGGAAAGAATAAGAAGATCAAGGAAAAGACATATTCTTCGGAAGAGTAGCCGAACCATCAGAATAATCCCAATCGGAAAAACATTGCTAAAAACGACAAAGGGAAGGAAAAACCCATGAAATTTCCGTGCAAAATCTGTGCGGAGGACCACTTGACATACAAATTCCCTCGGCTGTAGGAATGCATAGATTTTATCACAAACAAGGACTCTGGGAAGACACCTGCCATCCTACATAATCCCTTCCCTAATCCACAGCAGCAACATCAACACATGGTTGCAAACCCGCCACAACCCCCGCAAAGGGGAAATGGTGGTTCACATCCTTCCGGTGAAGGACCATCCGCCATTTATGGCATAGAAAGTGTTGAACTCCAGACACGAGCCAAAATTTATGGAAATCTTGTCATAGATACTTAGAAACCTGGTACCAGTTCAAACCCACCACCGCCCAATGATTTGCATATCGAACGGCCTACTGCTGACCCCGTGATTCATCCCCCCAAAGGGACACTTCGACGCATGACTCATAACACCTTTGCACGTGCCGCCCAAAACAAAAACATTGTATAAGATTTGGCGCAGGCACCATTAGCCATGTCTGCTCTCGAAGTATTGCAAACTTTTCCAGCACAAAGGAAAGCCTTGCTTTCGGCCATTGGTGGGATTGACCCCCAGGATTATACACTAGCCATTTTTGACATGCAGAAATATAAAACTCGCCTCTCACACCAACTTTCATTCCAGATACAAGTTGTGTCGAAAGGGAGACCAATCCATCATACTGTCATTGACGAAGGTGCTTCGACCTGTGTTATGTCAACTACTTGCTGGCTCACTTTGGGTTCTCCCACTTTGTCTCCATCATCGAATTCCCTCAAAGCTTTCGATGGCCACACTTTCCTCCCAAAAGGCTACCTTGCTAGCTTTCCCATTACACTTACTGGAAAAATGATAACGGTGGACGTTGAAGTCGTAGATCGTCATCTCGACTATAATCTATTGCTGGGTCGCAGTTGGTCATATGCCATGACTGCCATTGCTTCTTCCATTTTTCGACTCATCCTCTTTCCTTTGGATGGAAAAATAGTCACAGTGGATCAGTTATCCTTTCTCACCCCTGATTATGCCACATTAACAAGTAGCACTGTACCCCTAATAGGAGGCGTTCCTAACTCATACGTCAGTATTGGTACTGGTCTTCTGAAGGCATCTTCCCTAATGGGTTATTTTCCTCTCCCGCCGCCTGAAGTTCCAAATACAGTTGCAATGATATCCACCACATTGGATGGCTCTATCAACCCATGGATCCTACCGACACCTTCAGACATTGATTCCTATGGAGATCAGATGCCGCTCTCACCAGCCGAGTTGGTTTACCAAACCATCCAAATTACATATGAACCCTCCATGGCTATGGTTTCGACCAATGGTACGAACTCCCTACCCATCACAGTTCCTTCTAAATATCTCCTCGATGAAATCCTACCTACGGACAAAGCTATTCGAGAGATCATGTCTCTAGAAGAACGACCTTGGGGAGAATTCCACCATCGCACTTCGATGTTTGATCCAGACGCAATAAATACTCAAATCCCATCCTTTGACCCACCTGAGAAAGTCCCTTCCATTTACACAACTGTTCAAACCATCGATTCGGAAGGGAACATGGGCAATCTTTCTAAGACAATGCTCATGGATATCTCGGTCAAAACGGGTATCGTGGAAAACATTCAGATTGGAGCATATTGCAATCCTGAGGAAATTGCACACTTCATAGCCCTCTTTAAGGAATTCCGCGATGTGTTTTCTCGATCTTACGAGAAAATTCCCAACAAATATCCTTCTATCGACGAGAAAGATATCAAGAAATTCCAAGCATTCTTTTTATGGTATTTTTCTTGCTCGTTAATCTGAAAAACCTCGAGTCCTATTTTCAAGCTCATTAAACTTACACGAAGAAGCTTCGAGCGTTCTTTTTATGGTATTTTTCTTGCTCGTTAATCCGAAAAAACCTCGAGCTCTCTTCTTCGGACTCGTTAAACTTACACGAAGTCGATTTCGAGCATTCTTTTTATGGTATTTTTCTTGCTCGTTAATCCGAAAAACTTGGAGTTCTATTCTTCAGACTCGTTAAAAATGACATGAAGAACCACTGAGCTTTATTTTTAGGGACTTTTTCTAGCTCATAAAACTGAAAAAACCCCGAGTTGCCTTTGTCGAGCTCGTTAAACTACCACGACAAAGAATCAGGAGCTATTCTTTTCCTCTTTTTCAAAGCTCTTTAAATAGAAAAAGTGACCGAGATTTTCTCTGTGTGACTCGTTAAAATTTCACGGAGAGCACCGAGTTTTTCTCTGTTGGACTCGTTAAAATTTCACAAAGAATATTGAGTTTACGTCGTCTCCTCGTACTCATAACAAAATGAAGTAGACGTCCATCGAACATAGATTTCTCACTTTTCCGGCTTTGATGGACTAACTCACGGAAAATGAACTGTTTTGGGCTTACTATTCTCCCTTTGACGTGCTCGGTTATCAAGACATGACAAAGGCACCCCCCTAGAGTTTTCTTTTACGACATTTTTCAGACTCTCTAAATATGAAAAATTCACCGAGTTTACTCATCTGGACTCGTTAAACCTAATCAGACGGGGAAAAATTTGGATAAAATGGATACTACCTCTGTTACGTTTAAGAAAGGTTGATTTGGTAGCAAAAATCTTGAACATGCCACTTCCCAGAAAACTCTTTCGCAGTTAGCCAAACCCTACCATCTATGAGTTTAGCCTTCATCTCCCAGTGTTCCTACACTGGTAAAATCCTAAAATACTCTTTGGTGTTCATTAAGCCTCAGCTACCTAGTACCCTGTTAGAGTGCCTTCTATTGTTCAAGTAGATCTCGCTATCTACTGCTCCTCATATCAACCAAACCGATCATTATGCCAGAAATTATTTGTCGTTAGTTATCCCCATTTTCTCTTCATTATTTCCATCAAGAAAAAAATCATCTTTTTCCTGTTTTGTGTTGACTGATGTAGGACGCCTCAGTGCCTACCTTTCGACAGATCTCTTCCTATTGACTTCAACATCTTATTTAGGAAGTTGATCCAGAAACTCATCAGTACCCAGATACTTGTAGACATTAGTGGTAGGTGATCTTGTGTTTGATTGGGGGTCTTCATCATTGGCTCCCGATCGAATGATTCTACGAGTGTTCGACTTCAACTCCTTTTATTCACACTTGCTATATTGTATTGTGCATCTTAGGGACCATCATCATTATCGGTGGCCACCTTCGCGTCTGTTAACAGTTTTTCATTATCGACTGGTAATTAGATGATTTCTCACATATTTGACGACAGCTCCTTCATTCACATGTCGAGAAATATGCAGTTTAAGTGAAGCAGCGGCTAAGACCTTGAGGCGAAGGCTACACCATCTCAGCTGTGTTTCCTTCCCCAATTTGCGATATTGTTTATGGAGACATATTTTTCAACCTGATCCTGTTATGACAGACACTTCCACGTTATGCTTATCGGTGGACATATTTTTCATATCTTTGTACGAGAGAAATCATGTTGATTAGCTACTAAGCATGGGAATTCCCAACTCAAGACAGATACTATATTTTCTGACATATGTTGTTGTTTCAGGTTTTCCTCAGTCCTCCAATCTCTTTAGATCTACTACACATATTATAAAGTATTTCGGCCATCGTCTTCATCTCTGACCTCACACTTTAGGGGGCATCTTTTACAGGTCAAATGACCTCCTCATCGGCTCAGAGGAGAAGATAAATACGGAAGGAAGGAAGAGACCTAAACTAAACCTACTTCTGCCAAGGTAACACGCCCCTATATCAGCCAGAGTGCGTTATAACGCTCGTGATCCATGAAAAGGTCGCATTAGTGGCTAGGGAAACGCTCTGTTTAGCCTAGAGGGTAGCGTTACCCATGTTTTGAGTTTGAAATAAGAAAAACCCGTGGAGAATGATTAGAAACTCCAGCTTTTTCTCATAGAGAGTCAGTGCAAAATGGAAACTGCAAGGCACTAACCTCTTATTAGGTCTTGCCAAAAACAACTAGACTCTCAAGAAAGGAAAAATCATGGAAAGTTGAGGAAACATCTTGGTTTTTTCTATTTAGAACTGGTGGAAGGAGAAAGGCAAGGTTTTCCCTCTCCATCTCCTATAAAATGGAGCTGTGGGCTCTTGGTCCAAGGTCAAAGGTTTTTTGAATACATGTGAAGCAGAGCGTTTGTTGTTGTAGTGTGAAGGTAAAAGATCAAAGAGGTTCATTAAGAAGTTGTTGATTAAGACATCACCACATTCAGAGAAAGAGAGAGAGAGATTGGAAGACTGAGGAGGGCTTGGTACAACCGACAGTTGTAATCCTCCTTTTTATAAATCAATAGAACTGTATTTGTTTTTTCCATTCAATGCGTCAATATTGTTATTGTTTCTCAATTACTTATATAGCATGAGATGAATGGCTTAGATGTGCATTGCTTAATGTTTATCATATGTTAACTTAATTGATAGGAAGTATATTGTGGTAGAGATTACGCGGGTGCTTTGATTGATCACAGGGTCGGGATTTGGAGCTAGTGAAGGAGTCCCTGCTTCGCTGCTTAGTGCTCTCCAAAGACTTCAGGATCTAAAAAGAGGTAATCTTCCATCTCATTTTATCAAGTTGTTTAATTTGACATGAACATATATGCATCTTCTTTGTGAACTATACATCTAATCTTATTGTCTTCCTCTGGCACCGGAAATCCCTGAGAGGGATATTCGATAACCAACAATCCAAGCATTTTACCCTATAGCAGCGATCACATGTCTGGTTATGCCACTGCACAGAAGATTCTTCGCGCTGGTTATTTCTGGCCTTCTATCTTCAAAGACTGCATTTTTGCAGTTCGTAAATGTCATGAATGCCAGGTTTATCAACGCAGGATGCGTTCGCCGCCTGTACCTCTTCATCCTGTCATTACCGTTGGTCCCTTTACGAAGTGGGGCATCAATTTTATGACGTGTAACCCTCACTCGACTGAGGGGCATGCTTATATTATTTTATCCATGGGCTACTTCACCAAATGGGCCGAAGCAATTTCTACACTTGCCGCCGACAGTAAGATAGCTGCTCAATTCATATCCAATCATATCATTGCTAGGTTTGGTGTCCCTCAAGCCATCATCATCGATCATGGTTCCCATTTCGCATTACATGGTGGCCGAGTTGACTTTTAAGTTGGGTTTGCGTCACGACCACTCAACGTCGTACTATCCTCAGGCCAATGGCCAGGTTGAAGCCGTGAACAAAGTTCTTGTTACCATGCTTTAACATACGATTTGGATCCATAAATCCAATTGGTATCTCATTTTATTTTCATCTCTTTGGGCATACCGAACCTCAGTTAAGAGTGCAACCAGATTCACCCCTTTTCAGTTGGTTTATGGGTTGGAAGCCACTCTTCCGATTTAATGTGAAATACCTTCGCTCAAGTTGGATGTTGAATTAATGCCAGACACTTCACCGAAGAAGAGCATCTCCTTTATCTCGAAAGGTTAGATGAAACCCGTCGCTTTGTTGCTCTGGTTATCGAAGCACATAAAAAGCAGGTCAAAGCTCATTTTGACCAATCAGTTTCCCCTCGTTCTTTCGTTGAAGGAGATCTCGTCCTCCTGTACGACCAAGCTCATGATAAGCTGGGGGCCTTACATTTTTAAATGTGTATTGCGTAATGGGGCCTATGAGCTCATTGATTACGAAGGTCATCCGTTAGAACAACCCAGAAATGGGTTGTATCTCAAAAAGTATTATGCATGAGTCATTCATGCGTGATTTGTGTACATAGGTGTTTTTTTCATTTTTGTACATTATTTGATTTGGTGTGCTTTGCGAGCATTTTCCTACTTATTTGGTCTTTCTTATTTATGCATATGTCTATTACCCCTTATGTCGGTTTCATGGATGGTGCTTCCCGCAGTATCAGGAATTTGTCCTTAGCAGCCTGGGTAATCTATGATCTTGCTCTTGAATTGATAGAACTGCAAGGTATTTGTCTAGGACGAACTACAAACAATGTCGCTGAATATAGTGATGTTCTTGAACTATTTACCGAGGCGATCAATCTCGGCATACGCACATTGCTTGTAAATCTAGATTCACAGCGTGTTGTTCTACAACTCAATGGTCATTATTCAGTTAGAAACCCGTACATTTTGAGATTGTATTTACGTATTCATTTGTTGGAAAGAGATCTTGATTTTATCACATATCAACATATTCCTAGATGAATGAATGCATTAACTGATACAGTGGCTAACATTGTATTAGATAGACATTTGCGTAATTTTTAAAATCGTCATCATGTGAAAAGATCCAAATAGGAAAATAGTTGTGTGTGTGTATATATATATATATATATATATATATATCTCGTGTTTGCATCAGTGTGCATCATGCATTCAAAAAATATATGTGTGTTTCTATTACATCCTGAGACCTCGTGTCTCTAAAAAATACAGATATAAAGCCTAGGTGTCTAATCGACATTATGCTTATGATAGCATTTCATTGCTTGTACAAGCTGCCTCAGCAGGCGGTTAATACGGCTTGACACCCTGACGGTATGTCTCTGGTAAGCGTGAGGAACATCATCGAATCGTGCATAATCCAGGATTCCATGTGTGATCCCCTCTAGGTTGCGCATGAGCTCCTCTTCCTCACTGCACTTACTATGCGGGTCGAAATCACAAGGAATTTGCCTCGTTTTCAGAGACACGCCCGCGGGTCTCTCTGGGCTGACATCTGCAAATACATGGATTTAAAATCAAAACATACTTAAACAAAAAAAAATTCATAATACTCATGAAAATTAAAAATAAGTCTTACCCAAATCTTCATCCCAATCCTCTCCCTCCAGGAGTGGGAGGTCCAGATCACCAGTAAAATCTGTACCAGAGTAGGGCCAGTCCTCCACGACGATCAACTGTCGGCAGACCAATAAAAGAACTCCGGTCTCCAAGACATATTTTGACCGCCCCCTACCCTTGGCATCAGAGATTCCCATCAGGCCATCTGTGGTTCTCTCACTAGTGGTGTCAGGACTATGACCTCCTGACGCTGAAATATTGGTAGTCGTTCTAGGAAGAACGATACCAGGATAGACCCATAACCAAACTACTTCAATTTGGTCTTCTTGCACTTTGTTAGCTGGCGTTTCATGTTTATTGTCACGGCCTTTGCCCAATTGTAGATGGTCGGTGCCAAGCAGTCTACAGCAAGAAGCAACTATGTTTTTGTTGCTTCGTGTGGTGCTTGCGATCTCGCAGCTCGTGTGATGGTATGTAGCACTACTTTTAGTGCTAGGTCTGGGATAGTTTGGATATCAACTTTCCCACTTCCTGTTCCCTTCCGTGCCCCTTGAAATACTTTGTCCATCACCATGGACATACTCTCCATGCAAGGCTAGGTACAAGTTAGGATCGGTGTTGCTCCCCTCCATGACAATCCTGTGATAAAGTAGACGTCAGAAACATCAATCTCAAGTTCCTGATCTCGAAGGATGAACTTTTCCTGGTCCTATTCCCATATGCTAATCAAATATTGTAACAGCTCTGGTTGAGCATGGAGACACGGTGTCAAGAAGAACTTCTTCATTCCACAGTCCCTGAGAGCTTCCATGCATCTCTCATTTTCCATGGCAAGCTCGTCTTCTTCGCTGTGTTCTCGTTTTTTCCATTCTATCACCATTTTGCTGCTTTTTACTTGTAAACACGTTCATATGAATGATATTAGCCTTTTGGGAACTTGGATCTGTAAATAATTTGGGTCTGTGACTTACATTGTACACAAAAAATGGTTAGCGCCAATGGGCGCGCCCTAGTATAAAAAATTGGGCGATTGGCGCGACTTTGTGCCCGAAACCCACGCCAACCGTCGTGCCCTAATTTTCATACTTCCTCCCTTAGATTTCAAAATTAGAAGTTTTAGGTAGTAAGAAATGACTAAAAATGAAGATAAAGATCTCAGCTCTTACCTAGAACTGACAGATTTGAGATTGGTTTGCTAGATTGTCCGCTATTGTCGCCGCAAAATCACACAGTAAAATGGGTAACTATTTGCTCCACAAGTGGTAAAAAGTGAAAGTAATTGTTTTTTTGTTTTTTTTACCATTTTTGGAATTTTATAACTTTTTACAACCCTAATTAGGTTTTAAGACATGTTTTTCAATTATTTTATAATAATTTTTTTTCAAAAAATGGGTTTTGTACGTGTCTCTTGTGCAACAACAGGTTTTTGAGGACATAGTGATGAAGTAACGAGCTAAATTTTAAACTTTTTCGGACTCGGTAAAAACACTAAAAAGTCACTATTGGAGTCATCTTTCAGCTCTTTTCTAACTCTCTAAAACTGAAAATATTGTCGAGACTCTTATCGTTTCGAACTCGTTAAATGGCTGCAAAACGGTATCTACCCAGTATACGTTTACCCCTTTTTCGGGCTGGGATATATTATTTACGAAAAAGGAATACCTTAGCCTATCGCAACTAAGAGGTTCTTTCAAATATTGTTTTCTACCTTTTCGGATCTGAGAGACTATTTACAAAAAGGGCCATGATGGATTTTTCTTTTCTGCCTTCTTTTCAAACTCTCTAAACATGAAAAGATGTCGATTTCTCCCTTTGTCAAACTCGTTAAACCCTGATGACATCAGATTTCATTGCCATGACATTACTCGAGTTCCTCCTTCCTAGGGCTCGTAAAATGTACTAGGATGGATTTGTTCGAAGGAAAAACTTACAACACAAGCATATGCTATCCCCTTCAAGCTTGTTTTAAAAAATAATTGGGGTACTCGCCATAAATGGTGGGGGAAAATGGAACCAAATATTAGCTATGTTGGCAGTATGTCGCTCTTGAACATGGCACTTGTCTGCATTCGTGTCAGGTTGGGGACATCTCATTTCGTCATTTTTTCCTCCATGGGTTTGGGTAATCTATTTTGACCTATCATCTGCTCTTTTCCACGTTGTCATGACCTCAGATCCTTTGATGTCAAATACTGCCAAATCTAGTGTCATGTTGCTGATATGTTCAAGAGAAGTTTTCCTCTGTAGTTTTCAACCTCCCTTTGATTCTCTTTTGGTCATGATTCACTATTATCATGTTCCTCTTTCTCGTGTCGATGATGTGGGAAACATTATGGCCCACCTTCGATCAGGTCACTTGTTGTCGACTTCAGCTCATTTCCCAGGAACTTGATCGAGAGACTCTATTCTGGTACCTTGGAGCTTGCATGCCTTAATGGCAGGTTTTTCGCATTCGATGCTAGGTCCACATCATTGGCCTTCGATCATGTGATTCTGCAGATTTTCGATGCCAGATCACTCTTCGCATTCCATAGATTGTACTAGTTGTACCTTGAGAGCCATTTTCATTATTGGTGGTTTCTCTCATGCATGTTAATAGCTTTCATCATTGGCTGGTAATCAGGTGATTTTCTTGCATGTTCGAGTTCAGCTCATATACTTGCATGCTTGAATTTGTACTTGTTTGGGTCGATATGGAGCATAAGACACTGGATTTTGTCTGATAAAATCCAGGCTGTAGATTTGGGTGGATTAGCATGACTGATTATATGACTCTTTTGATTGGATGGCTGCGTCCATACCTCGGATCTCAGTTTTTTTATATACTCTATTATGGATGGATGTGCCCATACCACATGTTAATGTATCAGAGATATCAGTTATATTTGTAATTGCAGGTTTTCCGATAGTGGTGTTTGGTTCGAACGCATTCTCATAAAGCATTTCGCCCCTCCCTCTCCCTCAGAACTAATGCTTTAGAGGGTATCTGTTACATAGCATTTTGTCATTGTCCCTGCAATCCCCAACTCGCCCATTGGAGGGTCATTCCTGTGACCAATAAGCAGTGTCATGCCTTGCAAAAACCATCATCGTGTCCCTTTACATGAGAGTAACATTCCTCTTGTTGACAATTCCCTGAGCAGAGACTCAAAAACCATTGTTTTTTCCTTGGCGCGGGTAATCAGTTATGCCCTCGCGCCGAAGAGAAAAATTTACACTGGGCTCGTGCCAGCTGGCGCTCTGTCCTAGTTTTCTACCCACGCCAAGTTGTTTATGGAATGTTTTTAAAAAATAGAGGCGGAGATTCCACTTCAACCACCTCGAGGATGAGTCATTGGGAGTGGTTGAACTGATACATCATGGACTGCCTCCTATAGGTTTATGGTTTCCACCTCTTATGGGAACTCCCTAAAGGATAGTCCTCCCTCCCTCCATTGTAGGGATCCTAGCCTCCTCTTTTTCCTCTATAAAATAAGATATCTCTCTTAGTACAAACTAGTTGAACTTGGAGAATTAGACATACTATAGTTGAATGGCTGAATAGCTGAATGACTAGAGAAGATAGAAGGAATTACGTTGAGGAAGCTTGAGTCCATGCCTTCATCCCGTATAAATTCCCTGACGAGCATCTGAGACGCACTTCTCCTGAACCCTGTTGGAGGAGACTACGATGTCAAAGCATCGGTTGTAACTCTTCCTTCTATTCATTTATATACATGACTACTGTTTGGTTCCACTATTGTGTTATGATGTTTGTTTAACGCAATATGTTTAACCCTCTTTGACTGGTTAATAGTTATGAATGAAATGTTGTCATCTTGTATGATGTTCTTGTTTTCTTGTTCTTTGTGCAGGTATCCAAGTGTAATGGCGAACGGATTGTGACTTGCTAAAGCAAGAGTGAGAGGCCACCACTACTACAGCAACAACGACAGCGTTGGATTCCAGGTAGGTTGATCTACCGTTTCTCTTGTTCATTCAATAATTAGGAAGCAACAATTTAGCGTGTCCCTTTGTTTCTAGACCCACTCTAGGGCTAGAGGGATCTTCTCTGTCTGCAGAGAGTATTGACCTGCATAACAATCATGCGTAGCCAATAACAATACTTTTGGAGATTCACTACCATCTTGCCTACACCAAAATTTCCAACAATAAATGATGTGCGTGCCTCCCTTATGATAATTTTTATTTCTCCCTATGGTATACATAACTTACCCCAAGTGATACAACAAAATGTTATGCACATGATAATCTAACTCTTCATTTTGGTTTCCTTGAATCAAGCTTTCATACACATCTTGAAAATCATTATCATATGCATATTGTTCAATGTAACTTTCATGCATAACTGAATTGTGCTTGAGTATAATAAATGAATTTACAAAAGGCCTAGAGAGCATATCAAATACCTTATTTTATATTCCCTTTTTATACTTGATAACCGAATGAAATTGTTGTAGAAATCTCATCCATATGGAATTTCTCGATTGCTGCAATTTTAACTGTGGTTGTAAGTACTACAATGGCTGATGGTCGGTATGGATAATGGTCTCTTTCCCCATCAAATAATTCTTCCATTTCTTTAAAAATTTTCATAGGTGGGATAGTTAGTCACATCTCCATTAAAAATTTCAAAATGAAACGAAATAGGCTTACAATGTTGCACGAGAACTTCTCCCATGGCATAATCACTTGCATCTGTTTGGATCTCAAATGGCTGTCTAAGATCTAGAAGAGCCAATACCGATGTTGAAATTATCTTTTGCTTTAAAGCATAAAATTATTTTTTCTACATATCTCCCCAATGGAATACTTTCTTGACACTTGTAAATGCATTTAATGGAGCTGCAAAGGAAGAAAAATTAGCAATGAATTTCTTCCAATGATGTGCTACCTCAATAAAGCTTCTTACCTCTGTAACTGTATTGGGCTTGGTCCAATTCAGAATTACCTCTACTTTGGAAGGGTCTATATTCAATTCACCTCCTACAACAATGTGTCCCAAATACACTAAATAAGTCTTGCCAAACTCACACTTCTACATCTTTAAAAATAACTGCTCTTTTTTCAAGACATCAAGTACCTTGTTCACATGCATGACATATTAATCTGTTGATTTGTTGAATATCAAAATATCATCTAAGTAAACAATGACCAAGTCATCTATAAATGGTCTTAGTACATCATTCATTACTCTCATGAAAGTAGCTGGAGCATTTGTTAGACTGAATGGCATAACTAGCCACTTAAACATTCCTTGTCTACTTTTAAATGCAGTTTTCCAAATGTCCTCCTTAGCTATTCTAACTTGATGATAACCACTTCGTAAGTATAGTTTATTGAAATAATTTGCATACTTTAACTGATCTAGAAAATCATCAATGCGTGGGAGTGGGTAGCGATTCTTTACCGTGATTTTATTCAGTGCACAGAAATCTATGCACATGCACCAAGTCCCGTCCTTCTTTGGTACCAAAAAAATTGGTGAACCACATGGCGAAGTAGATAGGCACATGATACCTTTGTAAAAAATTCTTGAATTTTATTCTTTATTTCCAAACTCTCCATAATGACATGCGATACATACCAATGTTTGGAAGTGGAACATCCTGTTACAATTGAATCTCATGCTGAATTCCCCTCTTGGGAAGTAACCCACTTGGTTCTTGAAACATCTCGCCATGCTGACTTACCACATCAAAAAAATCAGATTTTAATTTGTCATCACATCCTTCAAAATATTCATAGTCAACATCATCCTTTCTTGATCATGAGAAGCACAAAATTTTTACTTGCATTAACTAGCCTCTTCATTTTCCCTGCATTAACTAAAGAAATATTCAATTTTTTGTGATGAGCTCTCACAATATACTCCACCCCATACTTAAGCAAATGATATTTGTTCTCATGGCGATAAAAAACCGCTTTCCTGACTTACAAATATGGACTTCCCAAGATAATCCCAGAAATTTCAAGTGGAACCACATCTAACTTGTTGAGATTGCAACAAGATGATGAGCTTAGTGGAAAGAAGTCGCCTTCACTAAGTGGGCCCGCAGGCTATTTTTGGCGCAAAGTCTATTTTTAGACTATGTCTATTTTTAGACATATGGATCATGTTCTATGAGTTGCAGGATGTTATTTGTGGATGGTTAGTCATGTCAGAAAAAATAGATGGACTTCTATTTTTAGACATATTTGGCGGAATCTATTTTTAGATTGCTAGTCTAAAAATAGATATGTCGAATATTATTAGCTCTTAATAATATTTGGACTATAAACATTATCTTATTCTCTTGGAGCACTTCAGTTAAGTGCACAGATGTGGCACAGGAGCTGACAGAAGGAATTACGCTATTCCCGAGGGTTAAGTGGAGCTATTGCATGGATACTTCAGTTAGAACTCATGTGACAGAGTTTGGTGGAGTTATTGAGGTAGTTGGTGGAGTTGTGTTCAGTTTAACCGAGTTAAACATAGTTGAGCTAGTTGTATCTAGTCTAACTGATTGATACACTAGTGAGAGTGGTGTGAATTAATTATTAATTAATTCACTAATTATTAACTCATTAATCAACTAAAGAATACATCAGTTAACTACAGTGCATGGACAGTTTCAGTGGAGACCAGTGAAGAGGTAGGTGAAAGAACAATGTAACTACCAGTTGTGACTATACTGTTGCATGATTTGCAACAACCAGTGATTGGAGATGCCAATGAGGATTGCACAGTCAAGGCTGGACCAATTCAAGTTCATTCAGAGCCATTCTTCAGCAGGGATTGCGCAGTAGAGGCAGGCTAATAGGTGGCAAAGATTGGAGCATGTGTTTTTCTAGATCTGAGCTTGATTAGTGTGTAGAAATTGGAGATTGTACTGAGAGCTTTTGAGGAGTTTTGTATAATGATTGTTACATGATATCTATGACATATAATATACAGATAGTTTGGGTTTTTTCAGCTTTAAGCTTTCCCATAAATACGGTGTTCATATGTGTGATTGTTTTTGGTTTTAATGTGCGCATGCGATTGTTTTTATTTCCGCAATTAATGATCAATGGTAGATGAGATTCTGTATTGTGCATGAAGTTAAAATAGTGTGTGATCAGGAGAATCTCGGTGAATAATATATCATTTATTCAAATTTATACATGGTATCAAAGCGATATTGATCATTGGAGCAATTGCAAAACATTGAAGCGATTGAGTTTTGAGCCGGTGGAATTCGAATTTGCAGCAGTGTTTTCTTGGTGTCGAAGTTGAGATGTCTTTCAATGGATTGCGATTGGAGTATGCCCTTGAGGGAAGCTCGAATTATATTTCATGGAAGGACAAGATGGAGGTGGTGCTAGATGACAATGGGTTGAAGGAGTTCATAGATGCAGAAATTCCAAAACCTACTTCTAACGATGCTGCCGCACTTGACGCATGGAAAAAGAAGACAACAAAGTGTCGGAGAATCATGTTGGAAGGTGTAAAGGATTGCATAGTGTCTAGCCTTCATGGTAAGGCTTCTCCATTCTTGATGTGGAAAGCGTTGACAGACTTATTCCAAAGCAAGAGCGACCAGAGGAAGTTGGCGCTCAAGGATAAACTTAGGAACATAAAAATGGAGAAAGGCGACAGTATGCCCAAGTACCTCACGAAGTTCATCCAATGCAGGGATGAGCTGGGAAGTGTGGGGGTGACTGTAGATGACGAGGAATTGGTGAGCTTGGCTCTCCTTGGGCTTCCGAAGAGTTGGCATTTCTATCAGGACTCTGTCAATGGTTGGGAGAAATTGCCAGGATGGGAGCGACTTTGGTCAGATCTTGTGCAAGAGGAGATAAGGCGAAGTACCAGGGACGAATCTTCATCAAAGAACTCTGATGAAGAAAATTGTGCTTTGGCTACCAAAGCAAGGAAGGGGAAGAGCAAGAAGAATTCTTCTCAATCCGGTGCGAAAGGCAAGAAGCAGGACATGTCCAAGGTGAAGTGCTTTCACTGTCACCAACACTGACATTACGCCACTAATTGTCCACAGAAGAAGAAAAATAAGCAGGTTGCTAGATCTGCAGCTGGAGAGGCCTTAGCCTCATAGTTTGAGTTGGATTTTTTGCTGATTGCATGCTTGGTCTCAAGTATGATGGGTTCAGTGTGGTTTCTTGACAGTGGTGCGTCTTTTCATATGACCGGAGACAAAGATTTGTTTACTGATCTGGATGAGAAAGATCTTGGAGTGCACATCGAGATGGGTGATGATGGTAGATACAGTACGACTGGTATCGGTACCATTTCCTTTGAGAGGGAGTCTGGTAAACCCTTCGTATTGAAGGAAGTGATGCATGTTCCAGGATTGAAGAAGAATCTTATCTCTGTGGCGATGTTAGAAGACAAGGGATATGATGTTGCCTTTAGCGAAGGAAAGGCTTTCCTGCGTAGTAAGGCAACTGGTGAGACCCGGAGGATATGGGTTCGAGTTAAGAACCTTTATCAATAGCAGGTAGATGGCTGCGCAACAATGGCAGGCAAGGCAGAAGGAGTGGTGAGCCGAGATGATGGCGAGCTGTGGCACCGGAGATTGGGCCACCTTCACCATGGAGATTTGAAGATACTGCAGCAGATTTCTATTGGGCTTCCTAAAGGCACTCTTGCGCAGTTAGATCAGTGCAAGGGATGTACCTTGGTAAAATTTGTGAAAGCCACCTTTCACGAGAAGGATAGTCGTGCCACGACGATCCTTGAGCGAATTCACACAGACGTGTGTGGACCTTTCTCAGTAGCTTCGACAGCAAAGCACAGGCACTATGTGATATTTGTTGATGATTTTTCTCGGAAGTGTTGGATCTTCTTCATGCAGAAGAAGAGCGAGACATACTCAAAGTTCTGTGAGTTCAAGGCACTGGTTGAGAAAGAATCAGGGAAGCAGGTGAAGGCTCTTAGGAGCGACAATGGTGTTGAATTCATCTCTGGCGAATTCAAGGACTTTTGCAGCGCAGAAGGAATTCGAAGAGAGCTCATAGCACCTCATAACCCATAGTAGAATGGGGTTGTTGAGCAGAAGAACAGAACGATCGTGGGTGCTACACGGGCGATGTTGCATGATCAGGGCCTTCCCATACACTTGTGGGCTGAGGCATGCAATACTGTAGTATATGTGCGAAACCGTTGTCCTCACAGGATACTTGGCATGAGTACACCCGAGGAGGCGTTTTCTGGTAAGAAGCTTGATATTTCCCATTTGAGGATTTTTGGTTCACCTGTTTACATTCATGTGAATAAGGATGCCAGGAAGAAGCTGAAATCGATGACAGAGGTTGGGATATTTTTGGGGTACACTGATACACCCCACAACTATTGTGTGTATTTTCCAGATAGTCACAAGACTGTTGTGCGACGGGATATCAAATTTCAGGAGGAGAAAGCCATGAAGTGTTCGCTTGAGAGGGAGCCACACTTGCATGCAGATGAGGAGCTATTAGTTCCTAAGTATGAGCTTCAGGTTGTGGATCAGCCACAAGAGGAAGTTCATGGAGTGGAAGAGACCACTCATGCAGCGCCAACCATCAGAGGGCGGAAGCGCACTACAGAAGCTGAGCGATTGGCTCAAGATGCAGAGAAGGTTGTAGGAGCACCTACATCTTTGCGCAGACAGAGACAATCACCTGATCGATACACTGGATACATGGCTCTTATGAGCAAGTGTATCGTGACAAAGCCATACTCTTTCGAGGAAGCTGTGGAGGATCCCGCATGGGTAGATGCCATGGTGGAAGAGTATGATTCGATTGTCAGAAATAGTGCATGGGAGATTGTCCCAAGGCCGGAAGGGAAATCAGTGGTGGGTTCGAGATGGATCTACAAAGTGAAGCAGGCAACTGACGGGAGTGTGGAGAAGTACAAGGCAAGATTTGTTGCCCGAGGCTTCTCACAGATTGACGGGATCGATTATGAGGAAACATTTGCACCTATCGCAAGGTATTCTTCCATACGGACGATTCTTGCTCTCTCAGTGCAGATGGGGTGGCACATTCATCAGATGGATGTGAAGACTGCGTTCCTCAATGGAGTGATTAAGGAGGAGGTATACATAGAGCAGCCCGAAGGTTTCCAGATCTTCAGCAGTGAGTCGCATGTGTGCAGGCTCAAGAGAGCATTGTATGGGTTGAAATAAGCACCTCGTGCTTGGTACACACGGATAGACAGTTATTTCACTGGACTTGGATTCTCCAAGAGTGAGGTGGATCTGATCCTATACCAGATTGTGGTGGAAGGTAAGTTGCTGATCATTGTAATTTATGTAGATGATTTGATTTTGACAGGTGACGAGCTGTTGATACTCTCATGCAAGGATGATCTTGCAAAAGAGTTTGAGATGAAAGACTTGGGCCTCCTTCATTATTTCCTAGGATTGGAAATTTGGCAGAGCAGTGATGGACTGTTTGTGTCTCAAGGAAAGTATGCTCGGGAGATACTGGAGAAGTTCAACATGCATGGCTGCAAGCCTATTGATACTCCTCTTCCTGGTGGTTGGAGGAAGGAGGATGCCACATCGACAGATGTTATGGATGCCACTGTTTATCGACAGTTGGTGGGGTCACTTATGTATCTGGTCAATACACGACCCGACATATGCTATGCTGTTAACCAGCTTTCACAAGCTATGGTTAAGCCTACCAAGCTCTACTGGAAGGCAGGCAAGCATGTATTGAGATATCTCAGAGGCACATTGGGATATGGATTATGGTATAGACAGTCGGATGAGGTGAGGCTATGTGGCTTCACGGATGCAGATTGGGCAGGGAGCCCAACCGACAGAAAGAGCACATCTGGAGAGATTTTCAGTATCGGGTCGATAGTAGTTTCTTGGTACAGCAGGAAGCAGAGATCCGTGGCACTCAGTTCAGCAGAGGCCGAGTATATGGCAGCGAGTTTGGCTGCATGCGAGGCTATATGGATGAGGAAGATCTTGGTCGGGTTGTTTGGTTCACACTTAGATCCTACTGTGATATATTGTGATAATCAGAGTTGCATCAAACTCTCGGTTAATCCAGTATTTCATGATAGATCTAAACACATTGACATCCGGTATCATCATATCAGAGATTGTGTGCAGCGGAAGATCATGTTACTTTCATACATTCCCATAGAGGATCAGGATGTTGATATCTTGACGAAGGCGCTCACCAGGAGAAAATTCGAATACCAAAGAGGCCGGATAGGGGTGGCAGATAATCCTTATCTTGTTGAGAGGGAGTGTTGATATTGCAACAAGATGATGAGCTTAGTGGAAAGAAGTTGCCTTCACTAAGTGGGCCCACAGGCTATTTTTGGCGCAAAGTCTATTTTTAGACATGTCGATCATGATTCTATGAGTTGCAGGATGCTATTTGTGGATGGTTGGTCAAGTTGGAAAAATAGATGGACTTATATTTTTAGACATATTGGGCAGAATCTATTTTTAGATTGCCAGTATAAAAATAGATATGTCGAATATTATTAGCTCTTAATAATATTTGGACTATAAACATTATCTTATTCTCTTGGAGCACTTCAGTTAAGTGCACAGATGTGGCACAGGAGCTGACAGAAGGAATTACGCTATTCCTGAGGGTTAAGTGGAGCTATTTCATGGATACTTTAGTTAGAACTCATGTGACAGAGTTTGGTGGAGTTATTGAGCTAGTTGATGGAGTTGTGTTCAGTTTAACTGAGTTAAACATAGTTGAGCTAGTTGTATCTAGTCTAACTGATTGATACACTAGTGAGAGTGGTGTGAATTAATTATTAATTAATTCAATAATTATTAACTCATTAATTAACTAAATAATACATCAGTTAACTATAGTGCATGGACAGTTTCAGTGGAGACCAGTGAAGAGGTAGGTGAAAGAGTAGTGTGACTATCAGTTGCGACTATATTGTTGCATGATTCACAACACATAGTGGTTGGAGATCCCAATGATGATTGCGTGAGCAAGGCTGTACCAATTCGAGTTCATTCAGAGCCATTCTTCAGCAGGGATTGCGCAGTAGAGGCAGGCTAACAAGTGGCAGAGATTGGAGCATGTGTTTTGCTAGATCTGAGCTTGATTAGTGTGTAGCAATTGGAGATTGTACTGAGAGCTTTTGAGGAGCTTTGTATCATGATTGTTACATGATCTCTATGACATATAATATACAAATAGTTGGGGGTTTTCAGCTTTAAGCTTTCCCATAAATATTGTGTTCATATGTGTGATTGTTTTTGGTTTTAATGTGCGCATGCGATTGTTTTTATTTCCGCAATTAATTATCAATGGTAGATGAGATTCTGTATTGTGCATGAAGTTAAAATAGTGTGTGACCAGGAGAATCTCGGTGAATAATATATCAGTTATTCAAATTTCTACATAACTCGACTTCATCAAAAAATTTTGCAGTAATAGCAAATCGAAATATGCATTTCCTTGTAACCTGTAAATTGGCATTCTTAACTATCAAACCCAAAGGGCATGGTTTATGATGTGGTATGGTTTCAAGGTTAAGGTTTTTGACCAATTCTTCTAAAATCAGGTTTTCTTGTGACCCACTATCAAAAAATTCCTCAATATTTGTATGATCTGAAATCACTCTAACATGGAACAATTCTATCCTTGTGTCTTCATTTGGAGTGTTGTTGTGACTATTTGAGGAACTAGTACTTGCTATGGCTTCCTTTCCTTTGTTAACCATGGCTACAATCTTGGTCTCATATCCAGAATCAGATCCAACATCTTTTTGTGTGGTGGTATTCATTTTTTGTTTCCCCTTGTTATTTGGTTCCTTAGGCCTTAGTTCGGGATGTAGTTTCCAACAGTGGGCTTCATTATGCCCCTCTTTGGACAATTTTTGCACATAGTTTTATCCCCTTCTTTCCCTTCCACATTCCTCCCTTCACTTTTCCCTTACCCTTAAATGAATTCTTCTTAATACCCTCTTCCTGAATGTTCTTTCCCCTTGCTTCAAGATGAGTGGCTTGCACACATACTTCATCTAAGTCGTTTGGTTTAGACATAAAGATAGTATGTTTCAAGTAGGAATGTAAACCCCCAATTTATTTCAAGAGTGTGTCTTGGGAATTCAATTTTACTCCAAACAACAGAGCCCTCTTTCTAAACTCCTGGGTGTACTCTTGAATTGTTTGGCCTTTGAGTTGCCTAAAGTTTTGCTAATTCATAATTGATTTTTTCATATAGGCTAATGGATAAAACTATATTTTAGTGGAAGAAATGAATTCAACCCAAGAAATGGATATCTTACCATGGATTCACATTTCCTCTTGAGTCTTTTCCTCCCACCAAACTAATGTTGCTCCTTCTAGCCTTAATGAAGCCAACTAGATATTTATGGCGTCCTCTTGTAGATTTTGAATTTTGCAGTATACTTTCAATTGATGGATCCAATTGTCTAACTTCTCTGCATTTACCTCACCATTGTACATGGGAATTTCAAACTTGATGTCCAACTTGAGTAATGGAGTTTTTCCTTTTGGAATTTTTGAATGAGTGTGGGTGGTTTTTGTTGTGGAAGTGAACGATGAAGATTATGATGAAGATGATGAGGATGAGGATGGTGGAGATGGAGGTGGCTTTACTCCACTGCCTTTCGAACTCTTCTCTTCATCCTTCTTGTCATCTTAAGTTCCTTCTCCATGTGGAGGCTTAGAACCTTCTCCTGCTCTTTCTGCAGTGAATGCATCAAACATGATTTTAACCATTCTCTGAATTTCCTTGAAGTCTCTACTGACATCGTCTTCTTCTGAATGTCCTTGAGTCTCTCCAACACCTGACATAATGGCTAAGGATTCAAGCTCAACTTCTGATGCTTGCACCTTTTCAGTCACCTCAGCTTCTTGTGCAATTTGTACCTCTTCAATCTCAACTGCTGGAGATAGAACTTGAGGTGCTTCAAGTGCAGCTTTGAGTGGAAATTTGGATGAAGATGATGCTTTCTCAGCTCTCTTTCTTCTTTTCCTAATCTCATGACTAACAACCAATAGCTTCCCTTCTCCTCTCTGCAACTTCAACCTTGTAAGCATCACAACATTATAACTATTAAAACCCTTCTTGCACAATCTCAAGAAAAGAAAGAAAATAACCTTTGCTCTGATACCAACTTGATATGAAATTGATTGTTAGTTAATGTTGTGCTAATATCAGTTTCAGATTTAATATGAAAGTGCTTTGGTTTTTTCTTGTACAAGAGTTTATATATATGCTTATGATTGATAATTCAACAAACTTGATGAGATTAAGTGTATTTCATGAACATAAAAGCATGGAAACTAAATTTTGAACAACAACATATAAAACATAGCAAACACAAACAATTGAGTCAAATACACATGGTTTTGATGAAGGAATTCACCCCTCTTGGGCTACATCTCCTTGCTCCAGCTTCCATGGCATGGTCCTTTGTATTAGATTCAATTGTGCAAAAGTTTTGTTTACAGTCTCCTGTTTCCTCTACAAACTTCTCCAATGGCTCCAAAACATCAAAATCTACCAATAATGACTCTTCTTGAGCCAAAATTGGTCGAAAATTTCCTCAACTATGGAAAAACAAAATTTTCCTACTATTTCTCCACTAAAACTGGAAGTTCATCAGGTAACTCCACTAAAAGTGGACCTCCGCTGCATTTGGCGGACTCTGCCAACTATGCCATGAGTCTAACAGTGCATTAAAGTTAAGATAAGCGTGATTTAATGTGTGATTAGTGTAGGATTAGGGGAAAAGCACTTTTAGCGCTAACCGCGAGTTTTGGTGCTAATCCTAGATTAAAGGTGCATTAATATGGGTTTATCGTAATAAAACTTTACTGGTGAAATAGCGCTAGCCCATAGTTTTGAGCGCTTGTACATATGGGAGGGGGTTGGCCCCCTCTAGACCCCCAACCTTGGCGCGATCAAATTTTAAATACATGCGAGAGATTATAGTTAACAAGGAACTCTATGTGGTCTGGCAGTAGCTCTCGACGCTTGTATGGGGGAGGTCGCGGGGTCGACCCTGACCTCCGCCCCTCCTCGGTCAATACATTTTTATTGAATGCGACATTTTATTTCAAATTTAGATATAAATCATGCATGCACTCCTCTGACCTTTGATTTTTGATCTTGGATTAAATAAATATGCACCATCCAACCTTGCCATGGGGGAGGGCACGTGGCAGCCTCTGGATGCTCCATGTGGCCCTTCTCCATTGGCTTAAATTCACCAATTAAAAATAGTAATGATCACCATATAATTAAGATTTAAACCTTACAAATAGGAAGAAAAATTCAATTTCCCCAAGCAACATTGGCAAATCTGACTGTGACACTTGTCACAGTGTCATTGGCTGAAAATTGGAGAATATTCCCTGGATATTCCTGAGGTACTGACTGGACTTCCAAGTCATCAGTCTATCACTCTTCTCCACATATTTTACCTGTTTGAGAAAACGAACGACAGACCATAACTTACTCATACGAAATTGGATTTTGATGAAACGAGTTGCGTTGGAATCCTGGTGACGAGCTCTATCCGGGCATTCTATTTGGAGCATTTCTAAGCACTTTAATTTTTTAGCTAAATACTGAGCCTTTGATCAAGTATGGAAGGAAGTGTTATACCACCATTCAGCTAGAGGTAACCACTTGAACCATTGTTTTTGTTTATTAGATACAAAGCAACGAAGATATCCTTCCAAAAATTTGTTCACTATGTTAGTTTTCCCATCAAATTGAGGATGATAAGATGAGCTATGATCTAATTGAGTACCCAAGCAAGAAAATAATTTCATCCATAAATTTCTAGTGAAAATGGGATCTATGTTGCTTGCAATAATATTTGGGTTTCCATGTAGCTTTTGAATTGCTTCCATAAATGCAGTAGCAATTGTACTGGCTTTAAATGGATGAGATAATGCACAAAAGAGTGCATACTTGTTATGTCTATAAACTACCACCGTGATGACACTCTTTCCTTTGGAATTGGGTAAACATACGATAACATCCATTGAAATCTCCTCCCAACGTTGACTTTGAATGGATAAAGGTTGTAACAGACCTGGGGTCTTAATTGTCTCGATTTATTTTGTTTGAAAATCAAACATTCTGCCACAAAATTTTGACTATCAGATTTAAGGCCATCCCAACAAAAAATCCTTCTTGACCCTGTGGTAGGTTTTTAAAAATCCTGAGTGCCCTCCTAAGGGAGAGGTGTGCAATTACAAAAGAATCTTTTGTTTGAGTTGGGATTTTTTACAAAGATATAAGCGATATTTGTACCATAATGAATCATTTTTCTAGCTCAATGTATCAAATGTACTGGGATCCTACTGCAAATTTTGAAGGAGTGTCCACACCTCTTCATCATTCTTCCATTCATCCCTTGCTTTCATTATCCATTCATGTTGGATAATACAAGTGCACAACACAATGCTTCCACATCCTCATCCTTTCTTAAGAGTGCATCTGCAACAACATTTTGCTTCCATTTTTTGTAGATGATTTCAAAGTTATAACCCAACATCTTTGTGACCCATTTTTGTTTCTCTTCTGAAGATAATATTTGTTCCAAAAATTATTTAAGACTATCATGATTTCTTTTACCTTGAAGTGTCTTACCACTAGGTAAGGTCACCATTGCTTTAGTGCATGTAGTATTGCCAACATTTTCTTCTCATGAATAGGTTTGTGTGAATACTTCCCTTTGATTGGATGAATTTCAAAAGCAATGGGTATTCTGTTGGGGCCCTTGTTTTTGGAAAACCTTGTTTTGAACGGCCAGATTTTGGGGTTGCGAAAAAGGGACACATGGTAGCCGCAACCAAGTCGCAACCACACCAAACGGTGGAGCTACCAAGGTTGCGAAGGAACAGGCACATAAGCAGAAGAGACTATATGCACAGGTACATATAAGAAGAAGATACACCAGAAGAACGCGAGCGGAACACATAGATAAGCAGAGAAAAGCTAGAAGCAGCTGCAGAAGGACATACAGAGAACTAACAGTTGCGACGGCAGGTGAATAAATAGCAGTCACCCGGATGGAAGAGAGGAGGATGATGATTGCACAACAGGAGCCTGAATCCTGGATGAGATCTCTGTAGTTCTTAGGGTCTATTGATGTACGTCTTTGTTCCGCGAAGCATATGCATCAGACTTGTAAGCCAATGCAAAGTTGTGTAACTGTGATTTGGCCAAGAGCTTAATACAATTGAAGGTTGCTGTCTATTGGGGTGATTCACATGCATGTGTATTGATTGTGGTCTTTCAAAATTTTAATTTTTTACTACCTGCATGCTTTATGGATGATGTTGCGTGTATGATTCTATTTATGTGATCTAAATGCTGATAAGAATGAGTTGCGGATCCTTCCCTCGCCATTGGTCTATTCCCCTTCTGCATGTAGTCGCGGCACGCCTAGGGTGAGACTCTCTGCTCTCCGGAGCAGGGTGATAATGCCGGCGTAATCCTAGACTACAGCGGATCCCTTTATTGGCCACAAATCCCGAACCTGGGTCTTGCCCGCGAGACCTGATCAACCGCCAACAATGGTTCCATTGCCAGGACCTGCATGATATGAGGGGACTTAGACCATGGTATCGCGGATCTTTGAAGGGGAGATACGGTGATGGTGGGATAATCACGTGGACCACTTTATCGCTCAGCAAGCGGGCGTGGCTACGAAAGGAGAGGCAACGATTAGGGAACTCATCCTTTTCTCAGATTCAGCCGGTGATACGTACGAAATTTTATGGGGAAGGTTCCTTACCGACCTTTACAATTGTTTGCGGAGATTACGAGCGACGGTGCCTCGAGAGGGCTTGCGGAAGATAAACCGCAGGTGGGCGCATGGAGATCTGGTGGCGCTGCATCGATTGAACACCGAGCTAACCCGCGCGGTGGATTTTTGGGTAAAGACCACGTTGGAAGGATACACTGTGGAGTTTTCTGCTGAGTGTTATCAATCTTTTTCTAAGGCCGAGGCTGTCTTCCACTCAGGGCTAAGAGGGAAGTTGCTTAAGGAGATTCCGTTGTGGATTAAAGCTCTGATGGTGGATGAAGGGTTGATTGAATTCCACAAAACGAGTATGGAAGCGTAAACCACCCGTGCCGGGGGAAGGGTTGAGGGGACCGATGCCATGTAGAAGGTGACACGGGGAGTGGGGATGGATGCTGAGGCCGCAAGGATGTTGAGGGAGCGACATGCGCATCGGTGGGCACAGATCGCCGATAGGTGGCGAAGAAGGGTGATGCGAGATTTGAAGAGACGGGAGATCGAGAGGAAAAATCAGAAGGAGGCGCCTCAGAGGATAAGGATTATGGACGCGGGTACACAGGGACGAGAGGGGACCGCCGCGGAAGTACGATGGGTGCATGGGAGCCCCACCGAGCGAGCAAGGGAACCGGTGACTGATGAAGATGGTGAAGGTATGCAGCTCGAGGAAAGTTCCGATGCTGAATGGTACGTGGTAATGCAGCAGCTGTTCCAAGAACGGACGACACTCAGTCTTCCAGGCTGCCATAATCCCCCCAATCTGCATGGCCAGGATCCCTGCCTTCCCCTGGTACTTTATCAACCTTTGAGTAATATTTTTTTTTTAAATTTCAAGCATTGATTCGATTGCACAGTAGTTCAGTGTCGTCAGCGACACATGTTAGTAGCAGCAGCACTAGTAGTATTGCATTCCCGAGGGGAACAGTCGCGCAACCAAGACCCGGAGGATTTATCCTGGTCAACCCACCGCAAGTAACCATGGCTGGGTCTTTCACCCGGTATCCCGAGTTCTCAGGCCGAGGTAATGATGATGTAGAGCAACACTGGTATATGTGCGAAGCCATTTGGAGGGCTCGGCAGACGACAGACGCAGGTAAACTAATAGAGTTCCAAACCACGCTCAGAGAGAGGGCTCTGCGATGGTTTATCAAGTGGTCTAAGGCCCACTAGAATCCCGTCATTGCGGACGTAAAGCGGGATTTTGTACGGGAATTTAAGCTTCCCTAGACGGACCAACAGGGTCTGTCCGAGCTCTGGGAAATTAAACAGAAGGAAGGAGAAACTGCATGGGAACTAATGTGGCGATTCAAGGACGTGATAGGGAAGCTCAGTTACCCGATCGACCTGAACCATCAGAGGGACTGGTTCATCAAGGCTCTGCTTCCCTTGACGCGAACCCCCCTCACCCAACAGAAGATCGACAATCTGCAGGACGCTCTGGAACAGGCCATGAAGATCGAGGCCATGGCGGGCTACCCTCAGGAATATAGGGGACAGCCGGCCCCGCAGGATCCCGCCTTGGTGGGATTGCAGCATCAGATAGCTAGCCTAACCGAAAAGCTCAAGGATATACAGCCGGTCAGACCAGCCAGGCCAAACGTTTGGTGCACTCACTGCCTGGTCGAAGGCCACGTCGCAACTGAGTGTCCTCAGTTGCGTGGTGCGGGGGTGGGACCCTTAGTCGCGGCAATTCAAGGAGGGCCACCCATAGGGGGCGGCACGGTGCTAAATCCGTAGGGGGTATACCAGCTGCAACATCCCTACGCGGGGTTCCCCTCCCAACTCAACCCAGCTGCCACAGAGTACTGTGAAATTTGCCGGACTGTGGGACATCCACCTCGGATGTGCCTGATTCTACAGAAGTATTCCAACGTACCAAACAATGCATATTGTGAGTTATGTGCTTCCACAACTCACAATACGGAGCAATGCCAAGCTCTCGACGCACTCGCGGACCAGCTGGACCGACCCTCCTACAGGGTGAATGAAGCTCCTAGAGGAAGAGGGGGCGGGGCGCGCGGAGGCCGCGCTGGGGGCCGTGGGCCTATGAAATGCTATAAATGTGACCAGGAGGGCCATGTGGCTCGTGAATTTCCCCTCCCTCGTCGGCCGTGGTGTTCGCAGTGCCGTGTAAACACCCATGCGATAGAGGACTATCCGGAGCTCATCAAAAAATGGGAAGAACGCGCACGACAGAGGGGCACAAATTTGGTAAACGCCGAGCCGCGCATAGCTGCGACTCCGGCCTTGCAGAACGTCACTATCGTGACAAGGGGTGGTAAGAAAACAAGGGAGGATGCTCGCGGAAAGGAGTCGGCACAGGTTGTCAGGCCAGCATCCCCGCAGCGGGTAATCAAACCCGAGGCACATAAGAAGTATTTTCAGGAGGCGTTTGAGGCATTTGCTCAGTTGCGCGACTCGGGAGGCCTGGAAGCATCTCTGCCAACAGACCCTGGACCACAGCACGCCCAGGGAACCCAGATAACCGAATGGCTCCAGCTATTCCTCAGGATTGTTGACAATACAGCTTTACGGTAGCAGCTCAAAGATGCTCTGGAAGGGGCACTGCAGGGGAGGACAGGATTGGGGGAACCGGTGGATATGGCCCCCCAATCGGTGCAGCGCATCAAGCGGAACAAGCGACGGACAGGTAAAGAATTCTGGATTGATACGCAGGTTGGGGGATTCCAAATCAGCGACACCATGCTTGATTTGGGATCTGACGTTAACATCCTGCCGCGCAAGACATGGGAGGCTCTCGGAAAGCCACGGCTGGCCTACTCGCCCATCCAACTCAGGATGGTGAACCAGTACTGCATTCTGCCGATTGGCCGACTCGAAGGAGTTGAGGTCAATATTGCAGGGGTCAAGACGTACACTGATTTTGAGGTTATTGATATTATGGGAGACAAGGATCCATATCCCACCTTGTTGGGGATCGATTGGGCTTTTGAGAATTATGCTATCATCGACCTCAAAAAGGAGCTGATGATCTTCGAAGATGGGGAGGTCCGGGTCACTCAGCCTCTCAACCCCTATCAAGGGCCGAGGTATACCGAGACGGTGGATAACCGGGAGGATGCTAAGATGATGGACCACCTCTATCAGATGACTGCAGGGAAACGGGAAGACTACATTAACCCGACCGCGACTGGTTCTGTCAGTTGGTGGAGTGTTCAAAGCTCGGAGCTGGGATCCGAACTCGCTTGGGAAGACTGGCAGCAGGAGGGATACGAGACTAGCACGCGGAGATGTGCTCATATTGGCCGCGTCAGTTAGGTTGGTGTGGAGTTCAGGGACTACCCGACCCTCTCAAAGATGCAAGCTGTCAATACCTTTATTATTAAGGTTGAGGACACGGTGCCGGAAGGGAGTAGAATACCCCTTTTGAACGTCGCACTACAGTCTACATCAGCCCGGTGGTGGAAAAATCACCGCAACACCTTGTCGCGGTGGAGTAGTGTGGCGGACGCGTTACGGGCGCGGTTTAAAGAATATGAATGCCCTCGAAGTAGGCAGCGGTATTCAGGAATTTCCAGTCCGCAGGATCATTTACGGACCTGTGAGGAGCAGTGGCGGAGTATAGGATACCCAGAAGAGCTGTGGGTTCATCGGTTTGTCCACACTTTAGATACCATCCCCCATGCATGGTACTTGGAAGAAGAACGGAAACGAGGGACTAGCTCTTGGATGGAGGTCGCGCGCAAGTTTGCGTAGGGCTTCTCTTTCGCGGGAGACACCGAGCTGGAATCTTAGGCATTGCACGCTATCAAGGCGGTACTATTTTTCCGTGCTCCGCAGATCAACGGCTGCATGCCGCCCATCCTGCCTGAGGACGTGCGAGAGTTGGTGTGCCAAAGGATTGACGGCGATCCCGGGGATGATGGGCTGGAGGACCTAAGGCACCTGTATTTCGAAGAGAAGGAAGGTGAGCGGAACATTAACGAAGATCTGGCCACGGAAGGGGTCCATTTACGGCCGCTGAAGACAAAGAAGCTCAACATAGGTACAGTAGAGACGCCTAAGTTGGCTACGGTGGGTGATTACTGGGACGAGAAGACGACCAAGGATATTTTCAGCCTCCTCCAGGAATATGATGATTTGTTCCCTTCATCAGTAGCCGACCTAAAGGGCATCAAAGGCGACCTTGGCGAAATGCGCATCGTGCTGAAACCGGGGGCCATGCCGATGAAGCACCGACCTTACCAGTTGAACCCGCGGGTTAAGGAGAAGGTTAAGGCGGAAATCGATAAGATGCTAGCTGCGGGTCTAATCTTTCCCGTGGAGGAAGCAGAGTGGGTGAGCCCCATCATCATCCAGAATAAGAAGGACAAGGCGGAGATACGTGTTTGTGTCGATTATCGCAGTCTGAACAATGCCTGCATTCATGACCCGTTTCCCACCCCTTTTAGTGACGAAGTGTTAGACCACGTTGCGGGGAATGAATAATACTCTTTCATTGATGGCTTTTCGGGCTACCATCAGGTGCGTATTGCGGAAGAAGATAAGTCAAAGACAACCTTCACCACCGAATGGGGGTCGTTCGCGTACCATGTCATGCCGTTCGGATTAAAGAATGCCCCGGCTGTGTTTTCCCGGATTGTCATCGCCGCCTTCCGGGAGTACATTCACAAGTTCTTGGAAGTCTACATGGACGACTGGACCATCTACAGTTTATTAAACAAACACGCTACCTTGTTGCGGGTCATGTTTGATCGGTGTCGACAGCTGCAGATTTCCTTGAACTTAAAGAAATGTATTTTTGCTGTTCCATTCGGCACGTTGTTGGGACATGTGGTATGCAAGCAGGGGGTCTGCGTCGACCCTGCCAAGGTTGTGGTGATCGTACACATGGAAGGCCCTGAGACGGTGAAACAGTTGCGAGCATTACTTGGGCACACGGGATACTACAGGAGATTTATCCGCAACTATGCCAAGATCACTGCTTCGTTAGAACAACTCCTGCGGAAGTCCGCAGTCTTCCAATGGACTGAGGAGTGTCGGATAGCCCTGGACACCTTGAAGGAGAAGCTGGCGTCAGCGCCCATTCTAGTACATCCAGACGGGGATAAGCAATTCCATGTGCATATTGATGCTTCCAGCATTGCACTGGGGGCTGTCTTGGCACAACCCGGCGAGACAACAGTCGACCACCCGGTCTACTTCGCCAGCCGCAAGCTGTCAAATGCGGAGAAGAATTATACCACGACCGAGCGGGAGGCGCTGGCGATGGTCTACTCTCTTCAGAAATTCCTCCACTATCTTCTGGGGGGCAAGTTCAAGTTCTTCACAGACCACTCTTCCCTAAAGTACCTGGTCAATAAGCCCGTTTTGGAAGGTCGGATTTGTCGTTGGCTTCTGTTGTTCCAAGAATTCATGTTCGAGGTAATCGTCAAGCCCGGGAGGTTGAATTTCGGGCCCAATCACCTATCCAGGCTGGAGACAGGGGAGAACAATGGCTCCCTCGATGATCAGCTACCCGATGCTGACCTTTTCCGAGTCGAAGCTGTACCAGATTACTTGGCCGATATTGTCGCCTATCTGACAATGGGGCAATGCCCTCAGGATTACACCCCGCTTCAGAAACGGCATTTGGTCATCCGTGCCGCCGACTACCAGTTGATCGTGGGGCAGCTATAAAAACTGGGCCTTGATGAGGTTTTACGCAAATGCGTCCTTGACCACGAACGGGAAGCGGTGATGTGGGAATGTCACAGCGGTGTTGCGGGAGGACATGTAGGTGCGAAGCCTACCGCACGAAAGGTGCTCCAAGCTGGCCTGTGGTGGCCGATAGTACATGCTGATTGTAAAGCCTATGTGAGGCGCTGCGATGTCTGCCAACGGACTGGAAGGCCCTCACACTGGGACGAGCTCCCGTTACATCCAGTGCAGGTGTTGCGGTCGTTCAAGAAGTGGGTTGTGGATTTTGTGGGCCCCATAGCCCCGGTCGCCAGGCACTCCAAGGCCCGGTACATCATTACCGCCATGGATTACCTCACCCGGTGGGCTGAGGCAGCGGCGGTGCGCGACTGCACAGCGGATACTGCTGCTCGGTTCAGTTTTTAGCACATCATTTGCCGGTTTGGCTGCCCGCGAAGTTTAACCAGTGACTAGGGTATGCACTTCATTAATGATACTATCAAAACACTGCTGGACACCTTCATGGTTCAGCATCACAAGAGTAGCCCGTACCACCCGCAGGCTAATGGTATGGTGGAAGCCTTCAATAAGATTCTGGAGAAAGGCTTGACGAAGATTTGCAATGCCCAGCGTGATGATTGGGATGAGCGCCTATCATCAGCCTTATGGGCCTATCGGACTACGGTGAAGTGCTTGACCAATCAAACGCCCTTCCAGCTTGTGTACGGCCGGGAGGATGTGATCCCTGCCGAGTTTACTATACTAGGCCTGTTAATCGCCACATCTCTGAATTTCTCGGAAGAGGCCTCCCTCCAGGAGCGCCTCCATGAATTGCAGGAACTGGACGAGGCCCGCTTCCTGTCCGAATTCCACCAAAAGACCCAGAAGGACCGGCAGAAAGCATGGCACGACCGCCACATTAAGAACAAAACCTTCCAGGTTGGCGAAAAAGTTATTTTATACGACAGCAGGTTCCAGAAGTTCCCAGGCAAGCTCCAGATGCACTGGTTGGGACCCTACTTTGTTGTCGAAATTCGTGACTCCGGAGCTATTCGGTTGGCACAGCTGGACGGTACGGTTCTCCCCGGCTGGGTGAATGGCGCACGCCTGAAACCCTACCAGGAGTAAGTACCTTTCCTTTCTCATCAATAACTCTCGCACCCGAGAGCACCCGTAGAATAGCATAGTTGAATAACTCTCCCACAACCGGGATGAGCGTAGGAGGTCTTTCTGTTCGTAGGTAGTGTGTCAATAACCGCTCAGTTGCGGGGTAAGCACCGCAACCGACTGTGGTCGGGGCGGCACCTGTCCAGCGTGTCATCCCTGTAGGATCCGTACCAGCCTCCCTGTCAGTCCAGCTCAGTCCACCCACGTAGTTGTGTCAGTCCGTAGGATCGCTCAGATCTGCGTCATTAATTACCATAATTGGCAGTAACCGCGCCGTCATCATTTGGCCATCACCCACAGTAACCTCAGCCGTTGCGTCCGCCCACTTCCCTATGCCACCGTCAGCAACTGTCACAACACTCATTGGCATGCGATTGATCGCACGATTATCGCAGAACGAATACCAGCGGACATTAACTCGTTAGGGGGTCTCATCAACTCCACTCGTGCCAAGTGCTGACATAACTTGCATGCACACCAAAAGCACGAGAATGTTGGACTCGTTTGAATTAGTAATTTCCGCTGCACCAGAGCCGCTGAGTTCTCAGAGTGCATTGCACCAGGAAAGACGCTCACGATAGATTCTACAGGTCTACCAATGCCGGGCCAAAATTCCGAAGGCCATCCCAGCAGTTATTGAACCAGAGCTTGATCCTCGCATTCACAAAACCGAGTCCCTTGTGGGCAAGTACGATAGTGTAGCCCTGATTGACGCCAACCTCTCAAATGCTGCTGAATTTTCGTCCCTCCAGCGACAGGTATACATGGAGCACTATTCTACTGCAGCTGGCAATCCCGCCAGCCACCTGCGACCAAAATTCAGTGGCCTTCCGACCTCATCCTTGATGAATTTGAGGAAGCTACCGATCTTTGGCACCACAGGACCGGTTCTGCAGTGTACCCAGTTCCTCCTCAGCCAAATTCAGAATGGGTCTCTGTGGCTGGCCCAGGAAATTCCTATTCACGCTGAGGATATTCATCGCCTCACAGGGCTGTTGCAGACAGGTGCAGACGTCTTAATGGCCTGCCAGACCTCCTCCAAGCGCGCACGAAATTCAGGCGATGCAGACCTATATTCCAAATATGGCACTCGCAGGGGGGGAAAGGAGCCAAGATTGAGCTCATTAACAAGCCTGAGATTCGCTTCACCTGTTACCTCATTGCCAGCAAGAAAATGAGGCATTACACGAAAGGCGAGTGCACTCTTGATACCATCTCTATTGCTGAGCATTGTGTCCAAGGCGCCAAACTGAATTGATGTTCCTTCGTGTTGAAAGAGCTGTTCGCTGCGTGCGAGGAGAATTATAAGCGCGCAACTACCTTCATTTATGGCTACTTGATTATTTCTTTTTCCATGTGGAAATTGCACACGCCACACATCCGGTTCCCAGCAGAGATCCCCGAGGGCCAGCCCCTCGCGATGAAATTCACTCCCTGGCAGGTCTCTAATGACCCCAATATCAAGCTGGTGAATGAGGATGTGTTTCGGTCATGGTACCGACTAATGACGGATGTGGTGGCCGGCCAATAGCGGGTGCCCCGGAACCTATTGGATGAATATAGCACGTAGGTGTGGTTCGGGGTAAGCCATAAGCACACTTACCTCCGACCCACTTGTGTTCCAGCGGAAACCTTCCACATGACGCCACTGAAATTTCAGTTGGATGATGCCACTTTCCATTGTGAAGTTTGCTCATGGCCGGGAGTCACAAAGCACACGCGAGACGGGCTCCCCCGGTACAATTTTGACAAGATGGCCCCGGTACAACAGTTGGCCGAGACGGCAGAAGCAACGCCCTCACAAGAGCTTCCCGAACCTCTCATCCCCATCGTTCGCCACTTCAACGCCCAGGTACGGAATCTCAATGTGATGACTCAGGTTATTTCTAGCGGCGCTTCTCCATTTCCTTTATTTTCTGAGTTTCAGCTCACTCGCTCCCCTTCACACCCCCGTACCACTCCACTCACCTCCCCCATTCCCACTACCTTGTTCACTTCGGCTGATCCACTCACGACCCCGATGGGCGAGACAAGCGGGCCCAGAGATCCGCCCGAGGCTCCTCCACCTAAGAGGGCCCGCACAACTGAGGCAAATCCGGTGGTGGACCTCACTGTTGACAATCCACCACCGCCCTCAAGCACCGAGGTATTGATTACCGAAGAGCCCCTTATCGACCCGTCTGAGTTCATCAACATCCGCCTTCCACATTCCTCCACCTCACCATTCACTGTCCCGATTACCGTCTTTCCGCCTACTACTCCATCTGGGCCCTCCACTTCATCGGATACTGTATCCGACCCCCTTGTCTGGGAACTTCGGGGTGGGGACCACGGGGCTGAGGTCGACTCTCGTACTGCCACGGTCGACCCAGTGGAAGAAACCCACCCCCCTCTTACTGATACATGCACGCAGCAGACACCCATTGTGTCCATTCCTGCTGAGGCTCAACCAGCGGCCACCCTCCCTCCACCGTCGGCCCACATTGATCAGCACGCACCGCCGGATTTCAACATGATGGATTTTGGCCATCCATAGGCCGTGCCCTTATCTCCTCCTGAGCATGGCAATGGATCAGTTTCCGGTGAGCAACCGTTTCCAGAGCAAATACCGGCGCCGAGTACATCTGGGACCGCCACCTTCTAGCCCGGCAATCTAGCTCAGTTGTACCTCCTGATTCAACGGGCGGCCCAGCAGGCTGACATATTACATTTGGGCCTCCAGCAACACTGTGCCGAGCAGCAACGCCAAATTGCCGCGCTTACTGAACAACGCGAACAACTCCAAACAACAAGGGGGCATATGGAGGCAATGATCACCGACGTCACTCGGATGTTCTCCGACTTCTGGCCGTCCCTACAGCCTCACTACCCCCTGATACCTCCCGAAATTGCTGCGGCCAGTCTCTCTGAGAAAGAAATCCACCTCCGCATTGCCGTTTAGGAGTTATATCGGGAGAATCACGAGCTTCGTGCGGCATTAGCAACCCGTCCGGTGCAGCCCGAGCCTGCCGTCGACTATTCAGCCCAGGTGGCCGCCAAGCAGGGCCAGGAAATTCATATGCAAGCCACACTTCATTCCACGGCACGCGCAGCTCAGGACCTCCTGAAGGGCCTTCAGGAATGCTCCCTGGCACTCACTGTCAAGACCCAGCTGATGTCCGCCCAACTCCAGCAGGTTTCAAGGGAGATTCAGGAGGCTACGGACCCTGCAAGGCTGGATCAATTGTACGGCCAGGATGATGAGCTTGAAGCATAGATCCAACATACAGAAGCTAGTTCGGCGGAGGCCAAATGCGTCCTTCGGGAGCTCCGGCCGCCTCTTCAATCAAGCGCCCGGTCTATACAACAGCTTGCAGCGGCAGCCGAGACCCAGATCAGCACCATGTTCGGTGCCGTCCCAGCGCCCGTCGCGGAGGATGCTGCCACCAAGCTCGCCGAGGAAACAGACTCGCTCATCCAGAGCTGGCAACAAGCTGTGTCAGATTTTAATGAGCTTCACGCTATAGCGTTGCGCAGGGTTCCGGAGTTGGGGCCCTTGTTTGAACAGCCACCAGAAGATGCACATCAAGGACAGGAGCAGGCTGAAGGTGCACAGGAGGAACGAGCGCAAGATGAGGGCACGCAGGGTGAACAGGACATGGAGGCAAGCGAGGCAATGGAGGTGGAAACTGTGATCTGTGATTGACTCGGGGACGAGTCAAGGAACTGTGGTCGGGGCCTGTTGGGGCCCTTGTTTTTGGAAAACCTTGTTTTGAATGGCCAGATTTTGGGGTTGCGGAAAAGGGACACATGGCAGCCGCAACCAAGTCGCAACCACACCAAACGGCGGAGCTACCAAGGTTGCGAAGGAACAGGCACATAAGTGGAAGAGACTAGATGCACAGGTACAGATAAGAAGAAGATACACTAGAAGAACGCGAGCGGAACACACATATAAGCAGAGAAAAGCTAGAAGCAGCTGCAGAAGGACATACAGAGAACTAACAGTTGCGACAGCGGGTGAATAAATAGCAGTCACCCGGATGGAAGAGAGGAGGATGATGATTGCGCAACAGGAGCCCGAAACCTGGATGAGATCTCTGTAGTTCTTAGGGTCTATTTATGTACGTCTCTGTTCCGCGAAGCATATGCATCAGACTTGTAAGCCAATGCAAAGCTGTGTAACTGTGATTTGGCCAAGAGCTTAATACAATTGAAGGTTGTTGTCTATTGGGGTGATTCACATGCATGTGTATTGATTGTGGTGTTTCAAAATTTTAATTGTTTACTACCTGCATGCTTTATGGATGATGTTGCGTGTATGATTCTATTTATGTGATCTAAATGCTGATAAGAATGAGTCGCGGATCCTTCCCTTGCCATTGGTCTATTCCCCTTCTACATGTAGTCGCGGCACGCCTCGGGTGAGACTCTCTGCTCTCCGGAGCAGGGTGATAATGCCGGCGTAATCCTAGACTACAGCGGATCCCTTTGTTGGCCACAACTCCCGAACCTGGGTCTTGCCCGCGAGACCTGATCAACCGCCAACGTATTCCTTCTTGCATTAAAACCACACCAATTCCATTTCCTAAGGCATCAAATTCCACAATAATAGCTAAGACTGGTTCTTGGTACATTTCCTTTTTAAGATGTTCAAAGGCCATAGTTGCTTTTGGAGTCCAAGAAAATGCATCTTTATTCAGTAATGATGTTAGAGTTGCCAATATTTTCCCATAAATCTTAACAAACTTGCAATAATACCCTGTCAACTCGAGAAATCCTTGAAGATGCTTTATGTTTGTGGGTATTTTCCATTCCTTCATGGCTTTAATTTTGTTAGGGTCGACCTTAACACCCTCATGAGATACAATATGACCCAAATATTCCACCTCCTGTACTCCAAAGAAAAATTTGAAGGTTTTTTCATATAATTGTTTCTCCCACAATAGTTTGAGCACCCTGTCAACATGTTGAACATGATCCTTCTAGGACTTGTTGTAGATTAGTATATCATCAAAAAATACTAACACAAATTTTCTAAGGAAGGGTTTGAAAATGGAATTCATTAAACCTTGAAATGTGGAGGGTGCATTAGTAAGGCAAAAATTCATGAACAATAATTCATAATGACCCTCATGAGTTTTGAATGTTGTTTTTGGAATGTCTTTAGTCTTAATTCTAATTTGATGACAGTCTAAACGAAGATCCAGCTTGGTGAAGTAAAAAGCTCCATGTAATTCATCCAACAATTCATCAATGTCGCGGATGGGAAATTTATCTTTAATAGTGAGCTTGTTGAGCTCCCTATAATCCGGACACATACACCATGATCAATCCTTCTTGTGCACCAATACTACTGGAGCAGATAAAAAAATTTGACTAGGTTGACTTATACCAGCCTCTAGCATTTCTGCAACCATACGTTCAATCTCACTCTTTTGGGCATAAGGATATTTGTAAGGCATGATGTTTGGAGGAACACTTCCTGGAATAAAATGAATATCATGATCATGATCATGAATAGGTGGGAGGATTTGGGAGTCTCAAACACCTTGGAATGATTTTCCAATACTTTTTGGAGATTTGGAGAAATAAATGATGTTTCAACCTATAGTGAGAATAATTGTGCAATTATGCCTCGTTTTTCTCTCTTTAGAAGATTTGTCATGACATTAGAGTTGATTATCTTTCCTGGTTTCCTTCCGATACCCCGTAATTCAACTTCCTTTCCTTCCAAAAAAAAATTCAAGAAAATTTCTTGAAAATTAAAAGTTATTATCCCCAAATATTTTAACCATGTTGTAACCATTGGAATCCTAGTACAACATCATCACCACCCATTGGAATGGAGAGCATTGGACTATTCAATAAATATTCCCCCATGGTTAGCTTTATATTATGGCACTTTCCAAAGAAATTTATATTTCCTCCATTTGCAACCATCACTTGACACTTTGGTGCTGGATATACGAAGCAATTCAATTTTGTGGCTATCTTACATTGAATAAAATTATGGGTACTACCCTAATTAATCAACACTGTTACCTTTATCTTCTTGATATATCCTTCTATATTGAGAGTTTGAGGAGTGGTAATTCTTAACAATGCTTTACAAGATATGGTCATGTTCATTTCTTCTTTCTCTGGGGTTGGATCCTGGTGTATATCCTCCTCTTTTGATGTTTCTTGTTCCTTTTATTCCTCCTCTTCAGAATATATGTAAAATAATTTATTCTCAGTGCACTTGTGACCTTTAGTGTGTTTTCTATCACAACTATAACAAAGCCCTTTTTCTCTTTTTACCTCCAATTATTTTGGTCTCAAACTTGTAGGTTGTGGAAGGCTAGGAGCACCACTACTTCCATCTTTATAGTTGTGAGTGGTATACTTCCTTGTTTCCATAATTTTACTTTCAACTTTTCTTTCCACCCTAAATTCCTTCTCCAATGAATCAAGTTCCCAAAGGCAAACCTCATGTTGGATGTTATCCTTTAAAGTCCCTATGAAGACATCAATCCTATGCTCCTATGGAATATTTGTTACCCTGATATTCAATTTTTGGAAGTCCTCAATGTGATTTTCCATTGAACCCTTTTGTTTGAGATCTATCAATTGGCTAAATAATATGTTTATCTATGTATCCTCATAATGTGATATCATTTCCTCCGTAAAAATTGACCAAGTGATAGGTATTTTAGGAGAGAAAATCCATCGATATTGTTAATGTCAACATTTGCATCCCACCACCAGTGATCAAAAAATATATTTTCATATCATATTAGGGTTACATTCTAAATTTTTTGTCATTCCATTAGGTCATCATGAAAAAATTTGGTCATTGGAGGTAGCCCAAGGTCAAACCTCACTCTTTTAAAAAATTTCATTACTTGCTGGCTCATCTCACCACTTTCCTGTGTACATCAGTCATGAGTTGTCATCATCATTTCAGTATTTTCATCATGAAGTTCATTCAGTCAGAGTCTTCATTAGGTCTTAGGGTTTTCAAGGTCCATCAAATCATCATCTACATGCATAAAAGACCAGCAAGTAAGAGAGTGACAGTAAAAACATTTCATTATGAAAGCTTGATTTGTAAATTTCAATTCAATGTGTAATTTTATGTTTCCTAATATGTAATAATTTCTCATGGTTCCAAGAAGCTACATACTCAAGGTTCCAATCACCCAAAATATCAATGTTCTAAAAATCTACAATGTTCAAAATCCATCAAAAAAGATCAAATCCAAAGATCAGGTTCAAAGGAAAGTGCAATGTCTAAAGTTCAATTTCAAAGGAAATGTGGGTACCAAAGCCAAAATATGAAGATTCACCAAGTATAAAGGGCCATTAAAGACCAAAAAGATACTCATTTTCATCCTTGTGCATTGAGCTCTTGAACTCCCAAGCCAAAAAATCGAATTTGTGCGATAAAATCAAATTCTTTTGTGGGCATTGCGCTTTTCCTTAAGGCGTTGCGCTTTTACAAGGGAGGCGCTGCGCTTTTGGCAGTTTTCTTCCACATCTCCAAAAATTCAGTGCAACTGCTCCAGCCATCAAACAAGGGTTTCTTCAGTCCAATGCAAGTAGGTTACACCTCTTTTTAATCCTCCCTTCAGTTTATAATTTTAATTCATGGTGTAAACCCTCCTCTTTTTCCATTTCATGTTTTGAGCCAAGAAACCCTAGTTTTTACCATTGCAAGCTAAAGTGTTTTCCCATAGACCCTATTTCCCTTTCCCACACTATATAAACACTCCCCTTATCACTACATTACCCTATCCCTTATCCCCAAGTCCCATTTCCTAAGGCCCTAATCCTAGGTTGCATTTTCCTAGGCAACCATATTATATCCATGTAATTAAATTCCCTACCCTGTCTCCCTAAGTTTTTATTTTCCCCACCACTTCCCTAAGCTCCCTAACTCCCTTCCCCAATCCCCTAAATTTTCCTACACTAATCCCAATTCCCTAAACCTACTATCCTACCCCTTTCCCTTCCCCTTCCCTAGGGTTTCAAAACAAAACAATTACTATGGAGGAGGAAAGACACATTAGAGAAGAGGAGATGAACATAGAAGCGGAGAGGAGGCAACACAAAGGAGGCAGGATTTTGAGGCTTGAATCATCCAACACCAGAGAACTGTTGGCCTCACCCATGATAGTCAATTTCTTCAAACATGTGGGCTGTTTTGACTTCTGTGAAATGGTCCAAAGAGTACAACATCACCCTGCTTTGACCATAGTTTTTATCTCGAACCTCAAAGACAATCAAGTGACCATTGCAAGAGTAAACTTAACCATCTCCACAGATACTATTGCTACAGCCACAGGGATACCTAATTTGGTTTAGAAGTGGTTTAAGGCCAAATATATAGATACTCAACATTATGAATCATTTCTTAAGCCAAGGTACAAATATGATAAAAAGAAAGTCTTTCCTTTCAGCCACCTACTTGACAGATTTGCTCCCATGATGAAGATCATCATGAAGTATTTCACCTGTGAGGGCAGATTCTCCAGATTACATGCCTATCACATTAGACTTCTCATGCAATTCACAAGGGTGAAATTACTCAAAATCCCTCACTATTTGTATAGAAGTATTGATAAAATGTCATACATAGTGTAGAACAGAGAGTATGAACATCATATGAACAACCTTTTTCATCACTCTCTAATCAAGATAATTGTCCTTCATCATCTCAAGCAGTTAAACATTTCATGGGAGACCTTTATTGAGAATGATGGCTTCAATACTCCACCACCTCAGCCTGATAGACCTATTTCACCACCAGCTTCAGTATCCCAAAACCAAATAGGGTCATCTAGCAAGGCCACAGTCAAAGAGGTCAAAACCTATCAGAGGGGACCTAGGTAAGTGTTTTATCCATAGATTGTGGAAGGGGCCTTTCCTTCTTCATCAACAAAGTAGGCACACCAGGATGAGCAGCAGGAAGAGACAACTAGTGGCTCAAAAATATTCTCTGAAGCTAAAAAGGTTGAATATCAGCTCCAATGGCTCTGAAACCTTTACCATTGGCTTCAAAATGCTGAGAGGATACGAAATTAAATTTTTTTTTGCTCAGAAAGGTTCTCCCATTCAGAAGTTATGCTCCAAACAGTATTTTTCCCCATGTCATGTAAAAATCCCACTAAATGTGGGCTAACTACAATTAATTCGGCTAAAAATGGCCAAAGGCCGAAAATGGAGGAACCACCACCAACCTTGGCGGAACAACTGATAGTTAAAATAAATGTTGGATAGTGCTTGGAGGTGGTCACATTTTGCGTTTACTGTAGCAAAAAATGTTATGCTAATCACCTGATTAAACTTCACCGTGGAATTTGGTCATGTGAAAATATTTGATGGGCGAAAGTTATAACTGTTTTTCCATAGGTTTTGGAGCCTCAAGGCTAAGGTTCTTAACCTATGGTCACATTGCGTGGGGGCTGGCCCCCATTCACCTCCGCCCGAACCAATTTTAAACATTAAAACCAACGTAAATTGCATATGGTTTAAGAAACACCACCGTGGCTCAACGGTAGAGCGCTCCACTTATTGGCATGAGGTCCCGAGTTCCAATCCCGTTGGAGCCAAAACAAATTTTAACCGACCTTTCCTGTGCCATGTGGTGGCCTCCGGGCTTGCCACATGGCGACCTACCATTGGTCAGCTGTCATACGATCAAACAAATCCTCCAATCGAAACTTACCACTTGTCAATAACCAATTGGCCTAAATGGAATATTTCAAGGAATATTCCAGGAATATTCCTTTTTTAATTTTCAAAATTGGAAGTCAAACTTGGTCAAACTCAGTTTTTTGCAGTTTACTGAAAACTTCAAACTTGCATAACTTTCACATACGATGTCGGATTTGAGTGCCGTTCATGGCATCAGGATCGTATCACCGAGGCCTATCCGATCGTTCAGGTTGCAAGTGATTTTGAACACTTTCAATTTTGAGCTTTTTCCATGGCTTGGACTTGAGCTCCTAATCAAGGGTGGTAACTTGATGAAGATGAACTCATCGACCATGTCATTCAAAACCAATCCCCCACTAATAGTCCGCTTGAAAACCTATTCAAATAATCTGAAAGCCAATCTCGGATGTAATTGCACTAGGTTGATTCAACCTATGAAATCACCAAGGCTATAGAGTTTGGCCCATCTAGATCTATGAAAATCAACTCAAACCTTTTAGACAAAGAAGAAAAGTAGCTATGCCAACTTCTGAAGGAAAACCTAGATGCATTTGCTTGGGATTAAAAGGACATGAAAGGGGTGCATCCCTCAGTATGTAGACATCATATTTACATTAGGGAAGGATGCAAGCATGTGCACCAACCCCAAAGGCAGATGAACCCTGCTCTAAATGACATAGACAAGGAAGAACTGTAGAAATTGTTGGATGCAGGTTTCATTTATCTTATATCAGACAATGAGTGGGTATCTCATCTTGTCATAGTCTCGAAGAAGAATGGAAAATGGTGAATCTGTGTTGATTATCGGAAACTAAACAAAGCCACCAAGAAGGACCATTTCCCTTTTCCCTTTATAGACCAAGTATTGGATGGCCTTGCAGGAAAGAAGTTATTTTCCTTCTTATATGGGTTTAGTGGGTATAAAAAGATCCAAATCAGCCCTGAAGACCCAGACAAGACTACTTTCACCTACCCTTGGGGTAACTTCGCTTACCAAGTCCTACCCTTTGGGTTGTGCAATGCCCGAGCTACCTTCCAAAGAGATTTCTTGAGCATTTTATCTGAGCTAGTACATGACTCAGTTGAAATCTACATGGATGATTTCACACCCTATGGGGATGACTTCCAGGAGGCTCTCTCCAATTTAGGAAAAGTGCTGAGAAGGTGCATTGAGATGCATCTCTCCATGAGCCCATAAAAGTGTGAATTCCTAAAAAGAGTAGGAGTTTTATTGGGACACTCAATCTCCCAAGCAGGAATACAGGTGGACCCGAGAAAAATCACCATCATAAAAAGGGTACCTGCTATTCAAAAACAAAGAGATGTCAAGAGTTTCTTGGGTTTAGCTGGCTATTATGGCAGATGCATCAGATAAATCTGTGGGGGAAACATTGGGGTAGTTAGAAGACAAATTACCTAATGCAATCTATTTCATTAGTAAGAACTTTTCTAAGGCTGAACTCAATTACACTGTCACAGAGAAGGAGATGTTAGCCATTTTCCATGATTTAAACAAATTTAGACATTATGTCACCGGGTATCAGACCTTTGTACACACTGACCATGCAACCATCAAATATTTAATGAACAAACCAGATGTTAATGCTAGGATAATTAGTTGGTTGTTACTATTAATTTTTTTTTACCTAACCATTGTTGACAAACCTGGAAAGGAGAATGTTGTTGTATATTTTTTATCCAGGTTAGCTCTATCTGTAGATGAATAAGGAATGGTGGATGACCAGCTACCAGATGAAAATATTTTATCTATCTCAGCACTCTCACCATGGTTTGCTGACATAACTAACTACTTGGTTGCTGGAAATTTCCCTCCTAATCTCTCATTCAAGGAGAAAAGCAAGATCATCAGAAAAAAGTGTCCATTTCACATGGATTGGGGGAAATATCTTCAATCTAGGCCTTGACCAAATTCTCAAAATATGTACGAGGGAGGAAGAATTTTTTGATATCCTCTCTGCATGTCATGATAGCCCTTGTGGAGGCCACTTTGCTGCAAATAGGACTGCCTTCAATGTTTTCCAGGCATGATACTATTGGCCTACCCTTCACCAAGATGCAAAAATATACACAAGCAGGTGCGACCAGTGCCAAAGGATGGGGAAACCTACACATAGGGATGAGATGCCTTTGCACCCTCAAGTGGCTGTTGATCCATTTGAAAAGTGGGGCATGGACTTCATTGGACCTATGGATCCACCATTTGGACATAAAAAGTATATCATAGTCTTCACTGACTACCTGACAAAGTGGGTTGAAACAAAAGCTGTGAAGGTAGCAACCTAGGAGAAAGTAGCATAATCTCTGAGGGAGAATGTGTTTTAAAAATTTGGATACCCCATAGAAGTAGTCATTGATCAGGGGGCACAATTCACATCTCATATCATTGATAATATTATGGGGAGACACAAGATAAAGCATAATAATTCCATTTCCTACCACCTTAAGAAAATGACCAAGTGGAAGATCAACAAAACCTTGGAGAATATCCTCACCAAGATTGTGAGCAGCAACATAAAATATTGGGTGGACAGATTGGTAGAAGCTACTTGGGCCTACAACACTACTTGGAAAAAAACAACATGATTCACTCCTTATGACCTGTTCCATGGCAAGAAAGCTCTGCTTTCAATTGAATTTGAGTTCAACATCGTAAGGATGGCAGGTCAGTTAGACCTAGATATATCAAATTCCCAACAAGAGAGGCTGCTGCAGTTAAATGGATTGGATGAGTTCAGGATGCAAGAAATCCTTCACACAGAAGTGATTTAATTTCAAAGGGAGGTCTAGCATTACAAGTATATTAAGGAAAATACCTTTCAAGAAGGAGATTGGGCACTATTGTATGACTCAAGGTTTAAGGATTTAAAAGGAAAAATAATGACAAGATGGATGGGACCCTAAAAAGCTGAAAAATGTTATGATAATGGCACAGTTCAAATCATAACCATAGATGAGGAAGGAATTCCCCTACTTGTCAATGGCTATAGGCTTAAGGTTTACAAGAAGCCCATGTCTAGGGAAAAATTTATAAATTCCATAAACATGGAGGTGTATGTCATGAGAAACTCCATAGTTTCCAACGCCTCCCCCTCCTAGAAAATAAGATAAAAAAGTGGCATGGGTGAAAACCTCTCTGAGGCGCCCTAGGCCAACTACAGGGTTGAAAACCTCCATGAGGCAATCCTAGGGCAAGAAAAAAGGAAGAAAGAAAAAAAGAAAAAAAGAAAAAATAGAGAATAAAATATCCTTGGGAGAAAACCTCTCTGAGGCACCCAAGGCAGGCCTATGGGTTGAAAACCTCTGTGAAGGCAGCCCAATTTCCTTCAAAAAAAAAAGAAAAAAAAAGAAAAGGAAAAAGAAGAAAAATACCTATTCAATTATGTCTTTTTCTGTTTTGCAGGTTAGTGATCAAAGATGGTTTTTTGGGATATAGAGGAGAAATTTATCTTCATTTTCTCTTATCCTTTGCTTGTACGCTCCATAAGACATTCCAACATACACCCCTTCATCCATTTCACCCCTCAGATAGGAAAAAATGTCTTTTTTTTTCTCTAAACTGTAATTTCTACAAGCAAGTCCAGCAACTTAAGGATCAACACTACGGGTAACTCCTGTAAATGCTACAGGAAACTCATCCATGAAGGAAGAATATCTCTCATGGATTTATAAACTTCAAGGAGAGCATGATAATTTATTTTTTCCTATATCTATCATTCCAAAACCCTTATTTCACTCCATGAACAAGGATTCACTCTCTAAACCCTATGATGCACCATTAACAACTAGATCATTGGAAACTTGGCATGAGACCCCTTCACTTGCCTATCCTCCAATCCATTCATTCCATGACTCCCTCCATAGCCTCCATGAACCATATCCCTCTATTTATGAGCAAATTGAAGAAAGAAGAGGCAAGAAAAATACTGCTAAAGGCATTAGAATGTTTCATGTAGCAAATATTTGTGTGGAGCAACAAGGCAAAAATATGAAGGAAAGTTTATGAGGATGACTCCAGAAGACCACCAGTAGACTCCAGGAGGGAAATCACACCAACCATGGCACCTGAAGACTTCCATGCAACACCTGCAAAGAAATCTCACTCATAAAATAAATAAGAAATGAAGATACTGTTAGCTCCCCGTAATTCCAGCAGATTGGTGAGACCAAAACTGCAGAGAGAACACTTGAACCTCTTTGGGATTCTAGGATATAGCCCTCCTGAATCCAGAGAGGGATCTCTCTATAAGTGCAAATATTGATTTATCTTTAAGGCTTGAGATGTGATATTAGGCTAGTTATTAAGAGCAAGGGTTTTTGTTTGGTTTGGATGGTTGAGCATGATTATTAGTTGAGTGGAAAGTCCTAAAATGGAAAGAGTTTCAAAGGTGTGAAGTTGCAAGCAATCAGAACAAGCCTTGGCTGATAGGATATATATGACGCTGATTTTTAGTCCATTGGGCTATGGAGTCATAAAAGGGTTTAATTGTGCAACAATTTCAAGAGTGGTACAAGGGGCAAGTCATCTATATCACAAGATATCAGAGATAAAATGATGGAATGGAACAATAAAAAAGCTGAAGGGGTGGAAACAGACAATAATTTCAACTAGGATTTATCAGTCTGTCCAAACAAGAAAATCCTTTTAAGTAACTATTTAAAACTGACCAAAGGATAGGGCTAACCATAGACTTCTTTGGACAAGTTCGTATTGAAGTTAACTCAATAGACAAACAATCCAGTAATCCACATAATTACTTTCAGAAAGGATGAAAACAGATAAGAAAAACAAAGTGCAGCCTAAGATCAGATAAGATACTTTTAAGTCTAAACTGCTTTCAGCATGCTCTTAGGGAAACTTTCAGAACTACCTTTGGAGAAAGAAGCTAGAAAACATGGCACACCATCACTTTTCTAGTCTAACTCTACTAAGCACATAATGAAAATAACATTCAAGAACAATGTTTAAAGTAAACAGTAGGACGAGGGAACGCCATCATTCCTAACTGCTTGAACTGTATTGAATAATTCTTAAATAAACAACTTGCAGGAAAACAATGAGATAAAGCTTATCAGTTAGAAAAGGGTACTGTAAACAATAAATCCTAACTCTATTCTTGCTATTCATTATCAGAGAATAATGGAAAAAATGGCATACATGAAAGGAAAACAATAACACAGAAAGAAGCACTTCACCAGTGATATAGACCAGGATCCCAAGAATCAGCTTGTATATTGATGTCAATCCAGTTACATTCTTCAAGTCCAATGTTTCAGTTCAGCAATCATCTTCTCTTCTCAGCCTATCTTATATGATCACAAACAGAGCTTCAAGAGCCTCTGAACACTATTTACATGTAGAAAATTCTAGCACAAGTATATTTCAAAGTTCTGCAACCAACCCTTTACAATGAGCTCCTCAAGAAGATTTTATAGAAAGAATGAGGAGGTCGAAAGAGAGAAAAGATCTATGGGTTCAATTAATACAGTTTTAATGCTTCTCGGCCTTTGAGGGGCTCAATGGAGAAGATTACAAATATTTTTCTGTATTAATTGGTTTACATTAAATATTAAGCTCGTTGGGGAGATTTTTTTGACTTTAAGGTTCTGTGTCATCGTTGTAATAACTCTGCTAATATTTTTGCAATAAGTTCCTTTGGCTTGGAATAACTTTTCGGCTATATTAAGGTAAATATGCTCTATTCTGGTAATAACTCGGCCTCTTTTGAATGCTTTGAGGCTACAAGTGGCTTCTGGTAGCTAAGAGGATTCAATTAGCCTTTGATGTGGTAGTGGACACTTCTCGGATTTTTAAATTGCTTTGTCCTTCTTTAAACACCGTTAATTTGATTTAACTCTGTGTGTTAGGCTTAATTCGGCCCAATTCTATCCTCTGTTCTTTAAACTGTGCTTAATTGAGTGGATTAGGCTTTTGATTGTCGATCTTAGCCGTAATCCCTCAAAATTGGGTAAAAGATCTTCAATTCTTCATCTCTGCTATGGCTGGGTCTTCAATACTGGTACTCTCTATTTTAATTAATCTTTACTGTGTCTTGTTGATGTGCAGGCGATACAGAGGCTTTATAGTGGCATTTGTGCTCATGAGGCACCGATTAAAACATGGTGTTGAACCCTGTAGATGGATACTCTTTGATGAATGAAAGCCCGGGGGATTGTCATCCTCAGATTTTATTTTTCCTTTAAAATAATTGGAAATCCATTAAAACCTACAAAATACATAAAATTCTATAAAAATCCTACGTGGCTAGGTAAAACTGCATTGGAGGCTTAGGTTTAGAGCGTGGCCGTTGGATGAAAGCATCCAACGGCGGAGATTGCACGTTGAGGTTCAAAGGGAAGCGATCGATGAAACGGTGGGGAGATTTTAAGTCAAGGCCGTTGATCTGTGTTGATCAACGGTCGAGATCAACCAAAGAAATATCGTGTAGAAGGGCTGCTTTATAGCAAAATAGAAGAAAATGCGAAGAAAATAGGTTAAAAAACCTTTGGCGGAGGAAAAATGTATTGAAAGGTAAATTGGGGTTTCCAAACGGTCCTGGGCCATTGGATTAGATTAACCCAAGGAGATCAACGGTCGGGATTGATTGATGAAGGCCCTTGGAGGAGGTGGAGGGCGATAGTGTAAAATGAGATTAAACTGGGACCGTTGATCTGCAGAGATCAACGACGGAGGTTGCACGCGATGAAACATAGTGCAAATGGAGAAAGCGGTTTCGGCTATAGAAACCAGCGGTATCGCGCAGCAAAAAGGTGGATGGGTGGTTTTCACTTTTCGAACGCGATATGTGTTTTAGCCCGACACGTGGCATTTTAAAAACACTTATATCGTGTAACTCTTGGAGAATTAGCCTTCGTGCTTAAATTTGTGGAAAAACACGCGTTAGCCGTCAGATTTGGGGTCTTAGATCGGATAGCTGTGAGAGAGCGCGATATTGATAAGATGCAAGGACGGAAAGAGGTGGGGGTAAGAGAAGGCGGTTTCAATTTGAGCTGTAAGATCTGGGAATGAACGGCTGAGATTAAATTTGGGAGTTAAATGGAATAAAAATGAGGCGGGGAAAGGGTCAGTGTGGGCCATTGATTAGAGAGATCAACGGTGGAGATTTGCCTAAAAAAATACACAGTGGGTTCATGATTTTAACCAAGGTGGCGAGGAATGATCTGGACCGTCGGATATTGATGCATGGACGGTCCAGATGCAATCGGAGGTTTGCGATCGACGGGGGTAAAAGAGAAAATAACATCGATGCGATTGATTGTGGACCATTGATCTTAGGATCAGATCAATGGTGGGAAATGAATCGGAAGAGTTTACAGGTGGGGGAAAGGGCTTAGGGATGAAGTGATGTGGTCCATCAATCTGGATCTGGCGGGGGGAGATCAACGGCTGATAGCCCATCGAGAGAATGCCAATCGGGAGGGGGGAAAATAAAATATTAACGCACTCGATAAAAGTTCCGATGCGAGATTGCGCAGGCCGTTTGATTGTTTCAGATCAACGGTTAGGATTAGTTTAAACCATGAATCGGCGGAAACCCTTTAAAACATATGAAAATCGAAATTTTAATGAAATACAAAGGAATTTTGTATCGGGGAGGGGTTTTATTTTATGATTAGTGCCCGATTTCGGGGCCTTCGGGTTATATAAAGAACGCAAAGGCTTGGGGCTTACATACAAAGGAGCCAATCAGCATTGGGGGGTTTTCTAAAACAAAAGACTTGCACCCATCAAAAGTTTCTGATGCGATAAGCACTCGGGACTATTAGCACTTGGTTCTAGTGCCAGGGTATATGGTGTGGAAGTGGTTTAGGGCTTAGCCTAAAGGGGCTTAGGCCTGTAGTTAAAAAAGCTTTTTTTTTTATGATTTTTTCAAGGATTTTCAATGGATTTTGGGGTTTCGATAAGGTTTAAAAATGAGTTTTAAAACTCATAAAAAGGGGTTTTATGAAGGGAAGAAGGGAACACATGAAAAATAGAGGAATTTTGTGGGATTAAAGGGGATAAAAATGAAGGGATTTCTGAGTGAAAAGGGGAGGTAAAATGAGGGAAAAATGGATTTTTTGCAGCAGTATTTTATTCAAGAAAACAACAAAATTTCAGAATCAAGAGGGAAACAACAGTGAAGATTAATCAAAGAATAAGATGTCTTCATAAGAATTCAAGAATTAACAATTTTGCAATAAAAAGTGTTTCTTGAAGGCTTCAAAAATGATTTAGCCACCATTTGATATGACAAATTTTATAGGTGGCTAACAGTGGCTCCACATGGGGATGGTGCCTTCTTGAAGGCATCAAGAACTTTAGACTTGTATTCTCTGGGGGCTGATCAGTGCCTCATCCATTGGGCTGCAACTTTCTTCACTTGGATGATTTTCTTTTGCTCTGAAAATGTTAGCAGCTATGAAAAAACAATGGAACTTCATCAACACAAGCTTTCTACCTACCCAATCCTACTGATCTAACATTTTTTCTTATTTCAGAGCGCACTTGGATTGGAAAACTCTTTTACAAACATTTTGTTCTTTTGAAAGAAAAAAACTGATCTAAGTCTACTTCTTATTTTTCCATGAACTCAGATTAAACAGTTGAGTTCATAATCTTCTCTACCTAATCTACTATATGTTAGGATTAAACAATCTAACAGATTTTTATTCTCTAATTTCTAAAACAGAAATTTAAAAGCATACAAGTCAGGATTGAATAGTCTAACTTGTTGCTGATCTATGCCATAAAAACAAGCTGCACATAGATAATAATTTACAGAAAATTAAATCAAAATATTGAAGGCTTAAGATCTGAAAGTTCTAAGCACGACCTTCGCTTTTCTTCAACTCTATTTTTGAGTTTATTCAAGTTGTTTTTTCCTTGTTATCTAGTTCAGATTTTGGGCTTATTAGAAACATTTTACCTCTGTTTTTGACTCAATATTAAAACAGATTGGAGTCATTTCTTCTTTTGGAATCTTAGGATCGGATTTTGAGCTTGTTTGAACCTTTATTTTCTAGCCTAATCTACCTAACTGATAAGTCAAGATTAAGCTGTTTGGAAAATCGAATTCACTAAACTATCAACAGTCAATTTAAAACTAATTAGTCATGATTAGGCTGTATGACTAACTAGAAGTGTGTTTTTTAGGAGTGGCATTTGAGCTTGCACACTTTCAGACTTTGTTTCTCTTTTTTGGTATGGGGCTGTACCTTTATTGTTTTTACAATCTGCCCTCTTTTCTATTTCTTTTGTTTTTGTATTTTTGATTTTTCTAACTTTGAATGCAATGATGGTCGAAATATTTATAAAGAGAAAAAAGATAAAAGGTCTTTCAAAACATGATAGGATCAAGATAAGTAATGTTTGAGAAACTTGCCATTGACAGGACCCCCAAACAGTTCAGATCCATTCAACTCCTGCAAGAAATAAGCATTGTTACCAGCAGTAGAATGAATGAGATAAGGGCCAAGCCATAATTTATCAAATTTCCCATGCTTGCCCTTGTCTTCTCTCCTTGAATCCCACTTTAACACTTTGTCACCAACATTGAAATTACTGGCCTTTGTTCTTCTATCAAAAATATTTTTGATGCTCTCTTGCTTTTGTAATGCTCTGTTGTAAACCTCCTCTCTGGTTTGCTGAAGATGTATAGTCTGATTAATCCTTCTGATCATGTCATTGTGTTTAGACTACACTTCTTGAATCAACTTCATAACTGACACACCAAGGCTGGTTGGAAAAATTGCATCTGTACCATACACAAGATGATAGGGTGACATCCCAATAGATTTCTTAAGTGTTAATTTGTCAGCCCATAGTGCATGAACTAGCTTTTTGTGCCAAGACTTCTTGTTGTCCTCCAACAACTTCTTGATTATTTTCACCAAACTCTTGTTTGAGGGTTCTGCTAGCCCATTACCTTGAGGGTAATAAGCAGTAGAATGACCAAATGTTATCTGATATTTGTGATAGAATTCAACCATTTTCTTGGATCCAAATGCTGATGCATTTTCAGTGATGATCTTCCTAAGACAACCAAATCTAGAGAGGATATGAGTCTCAATGAATTTTATGATGACAGAGTCATTAGCTTGCCTAGAAGGGATGGATTCTATCCATTTGGTGAATTAGTCTGTTGTAGTGAGAATCCATCTATGTTGGGCAGATGAGGGTGGATGGATTTATCCTATGAAGTCAAGTCCCCACTGTTGAAAAGGAGCTTCAACAGTGATTTGATGCAGAGGTAAGGGCAACAATTTTATTTTTCCTTCAAAAAGTTGGCATTTATGATAGGCAATTATCATCTTGTGTACATCTAGAAAGAGTGTGGGCCAATAGTAACCATCTCTAAGGATTTTGTTGGCTGTTGTCTTCCAGTAAAGGTGGCCTCCACATTCTCCTTCATGGAACTTGTGCTTAACCTTCTCTGCATCATACTCAGGTAAACATTTAAGAAATATCCCACTTGAATTTTTCCAATAAAGACATTTATCTATAATGCAATAATTTATAGCTTTTAACTTTAAAAACCTTGCCTTTTTTTTTGATAAACCAGGAGGTGTATTCAAATTAAGAAAAACATATAGAATATCAGCATACCAAGAGGAATTCATAAAATGATCTTCGACAATGGGAGTTGACAGTTCCTCTTGTTCATCTAAAGCATTTATCATATTTATATCAAGAACTTCAAAATTTGATTCAGCCATCAATCTAGCTAGACCTTGGCCTTTAATGAGTTTAGTGGTTTTGATCTCTAAATCATATTCAAGTCTCACAACTATCCATTTACCTCTCTTACCATCTGGGTCCTGTGTTAGAATGTCTTTCACAACTGAATTTGGGACAAAGGCAATGATGTGTGAGTGAAATATGTATACTCTGAAGTCTTTTAAAGCTTTGACCAAAGAAAAAGCTTTCTTTTCCATGATGTTGTATTTCAGAGAAGCATCTCTCAGTGCCTTGATAAATAATGCAATAGGCTGCTCTTGTCCCTGTGGATTTTTCTACAATAGGACAACAACTATTGTATGTTCTGATGTGAATGAAAAAAAATAAAAATCTTTTGAAAAATTAGGACTTATTAGGACTGGTGTTTTGGTTAACGCTTGTTTCACCAACTCAAATGACTTCTTTGCTTCCAAGGTCCACTTAACCCCTTGTTCCTTTTTCAGCGTGTTTGTAATGTTTCTAAGGAGCTCAGCTAAGTTGGATATGAACCTTCTCAAGAAATTAATATTTCCAATGAAAGATTGGAGTTCCTTGATGTTTCGAGGATGAGAGATTTGCAATACAGCCTCGATCCTCTTTGGATCTATCTTTATCCCCTCTTCTGAAATGATGTGCCCAAGAAGTTTACCTTCTTGGAGACCAAATAGTGTTTTCTGAGGATTTAAAGATATCCCAAAATTTCTGCATCTCTCGAATAATTTTCTTAAATGTTCTAAGTGCTCTTCATTTGTCTTTGAAAAAATAGTGACATCATCAAGGTAAATAATGATGAAGTAGCCCAATTCTTTCGAGAATGCGATGTCCATGGCTCTTTGAAAAGTAGCACTGGCATTCATTAGACCAAAGGGAATTTTCACATACATGACAGTGCCCCAAGGTGTAGTAAAAGCTGTCTTTAATTGATCATCAGGATGAACTAAAATCTGATTGTATCCTGAGTAGCCATCAAGCAAAGAAATTCTTTTAGAACCAACTACCCTTTGTAAAGTATGATCCATCTTGGGTAAAGGGTAGTTTTCCTTCAATGAAGCTTTGTTTAAGTCTCTAAAGTCTATACAAAGCCTAATCTCTCCTGTTTTCTTCCTAACTGACACCAGATTAGACACCCATTCATAATATCTAATAGGGACAATAATACCAGCTTCATACATTTTCTTGATTTCCTTCTCAACCAAAGGTAACTGAACATGGTTTATTCTGCGCAGTTTTTGTTTAAATGGCTTTTGGTTTTCTTTGTGAGGAATTTTGTGCTGAATTATTTTAGTGTCATAGGATTTTAGATCCTCATAACTCCACGCAAAAACATCAAAAAAATCTCTAAACAACTCTATGTATTTGAGTTTGATGTGAGCTGATAAAGTCTTAAACAGTTTGATCATTATTGGTTTTAGTTCACTACCTATATTACACTCTTCAACTTCAATTTCTACAGGCTCCAGTTTTGGCTTCTTGGCCACATCGTTGAAATCAAAAAACTCTTCTAAAGGGGCCAGACCCTTTGGAAAACTTTTATTGTTAGACAGCAGAGTTTCTAAGTCTTCTGTTTCTAACTTTGAAATCATTTCTGTTGTGTTTTCAAATTTGTTAGATAGCAGATTTACATCAGCTATCTCAGGAGACTTTTCTTCCTCATCAAGAAAATTTTCTTCATTAGGACAGTCTGTTTCATAGTCTGAATCTGAACTTGGTAGTTCGAATTAATTTCTGGACGGCAGGAAGTCTTCTATTTTTTTGTCTCCATCAAACACTTTCCAATATTTCTCGTTATCAGGAACAACTGGTCTGAATTTAATATGATTTGTGCATTTTTTGGTTTCATAAGGCATTAAGCATGTTCTAGAAGAAAAAGCTAAACTGTGGGCCATGATATTCTTTCTTCTTGGGACAAAAATAAGTTGGGATTCCTCAAAAGTTTTCAATAAATCCATGAAATCGTTTTGTAGGCTCGAAGTATGGGGTGTTTGGCACTGTATTCCCCGTTTACTTACCTAATGATTAATTCTGAATCCCCATGCACTTTAATTCTCTTGGCTCCTAATTTCTTCAACAAATGTAAGCCTAAAAGAAGGGATTCGTATTCCACTATGTTATTCGAACACTGAAAGTTTAATCTGTAGGAATGGCCTTCCGTGTGGTTGTTCTCAGTGTTACGTATCCAGATTCCTGCACCAACATTGACCCATCAAATTTCATACTCCAAAGAGGATTAGTTTCGGGTTCATCAGTTTGGTTACTATCCTCTTCAACTAGCGTGATTTTGGATTGTTCTTGAAGATCAACACTTTGTTTTAATTCCTCAGGTTTTTCATTGTGTCGAGGACTGCTTTCTTGACTCTCAAGGTTTAAAATAAATGGATACATGACTTGTAGCTCTAGACCTGGTTTTAGTTTGCTGTAGTTTATGGGTTTTGCAAAATTATTTGACACTTCTGTGGTGTCTTCCTCCTCCTCTCTATCTGCCATTAACTCAGTCAAAGTCACTTGTTCAGTGAATGTTTCATCGTTGAAAAGGATGAATGAGTTGAGGCTTGTGTTTACAGAATAAAGGGGAGAGTTTTTCGGTCTGTCTTGGCTAGTAACCATGTACTGCATATGGGAATCCCTGTAAAGTCTTCTAGTCTGATTGAAAATAGGGATGGTCGCATATGTCATGTCCATCTGCATAGTTCCCTGTAACTTAGCTCCCCAAGATCTTGATAACAGCACACCATATTTTGGGGGTACATTAGCCACAACAATATCCATTACTAAACATTCGGCTGGGATTTGTGCTAAGTTAACACAAAGGTCTTTGATTAAACCTAAAAATTTTACTCTGCTTGAGTCAAAGGAGTAAAGATCTTTGTAAGGTCGAGTGATTTCAAGGCCTAGGCTCTCCATTACAGCTTTGGGCATTAAATTGTGAGAGGCCCCCGAATCATGCATAGCGTTATGCAAAATTTTGTCATGAAAATTTAAACTAACATAAAAAGGAGGAACTGGTCCCTCTTGATATCTACCTTCAATATTAGGACTGAATATGAGTTCTGGTTGGTCATCGTTAAGATTTAAAGTATCGTTATTCTCTTCTATGTTAAAAGCCTTCAAAATTTGAGATCTATATACATTATGGGTAGCTAACTCATTAAGGGGAACAAAGATTTTAATTCTGGAAATTTTCTGCTCCAAACTAAAAGGAATTTGATTCTTTGAAGTGTTTGTCTCAGCCTTACTAACTGCCACTCTATTAGCAAAATTAGTTTGCTGATTTCCTCTATTTACATTGGCTAGAATTTTTTTAACAGGAGCACTAGCCGAGGTACTAGTGCTGCTAAGATATGCACTCTGTTTTTGATTCTTTTGAGTGCCTTTCTCTTTGTTTTTATCATAATTTCCAGCCACTGTTTTGTCTTTCTGTTTTACAATTTTGGGTTTATTTACAGTGCTGTTTTGTACAGATTTATCAGAGGTTTTAGTCTTGGGATTTTCTTGATTGCATTTACTCCTAAGGTCATATTCTTTTTGAGACTCTATGATAACATTTTCCATTTCCTGATAATAAAATTCATCTTCATCTCTTTTATCATCATAGGGTGTATATAGACCTTGTTTTCTATCATAATGAACTTCAAAGTCATCATTATCCACTCCCAACATGTTTATATCATCCTCCTCTGTTTTTTCTAATGTTTCTTCAACCTCAATTACATAGTTTTGATGGAAAGGAGGGGTAATCTTTTGATCATCCTCCCTTGGTCCGTTTTGAGGCTGGTTTCTCCTAAAATTCTGATTTTGGTTCTGATTTCTGTTTTGAGGATCTGTTTGGTTTTGAATTGCTTGTGCTCTCTCAAGAATTCTCATCTTTTTCATCATCTCCTCCATCATTCTTTCCATATTTGAGCTAGATGTGGAAGGTGTAGATTCCTCTCTGAAGGACACTCTCTTTTCATTCTTCATTCTTGCTCTTTTCTCCATTAAATTAACTTCCACAGCAAGAGCTCATTTTTTCATATCTTCAAGAGTTAAAGGGTCTCTCTCTCTCAGCTGATAGGCCATTTCAGGATCAAATCCTTCAAGAAACTTGTTTAAAGCTGAGCCTTGTGGAGGTTTTAAATCTGGTGGAAGGGCATTATAAACACTGTTAAACCTAGTGCAATAATCTTGTACACTTTCCCCAGTGTTTCTATGGAGATTCTTGTAATCATAAATTATTTGAAGAGGGTTTTTCCTCACTTCCCATTTGTTTAAGAATGACTAATGGAAGGCTTGGAGATCATTAATACTGTGAGGAGTTAAGTATTTAAACCATTTTCTTACTTCTCCCCCTAAACTCTGAGCAAATAGTCTAAGTTTGAAAGTTTCATCGTCAATCTCATTTCTGTCAAAGTAGTCATTCATTTTATCCACATGTTGTGAAGAATTAATAGCATTACTGGCATCATACAAAGGTATCTTGGACTGATAGTCCTGTGGAAGATTGACTAATGGTAAAGGAAGGACTAAGGGAGCATACCATGCTACCATGATAGGGGGTGGAGGTGGATTAACAAGAGGGAAAGTGGGCTGAAGTGGAGTGGTTTGGACAGTGGATGTACGAAGAATAGATGTGGAAGTACCATCAATAGATTGTTGAGTTGATCTTGGATGAGAGACACCTAAATTGTGAAGGAAATGCAAATCAGGTGGTGTAGTTTCTTTGCTACCAGGATATTCACTTCTGTCTGGGGATGAAAGTGAAGACTCTAAATCTAGCTGATCTAAATCATCAAGCGACCTAGTTCTAAATGGATTTCTTAAGTCAGCTTGTGATTGTTGTAGATCTACAAGGTTTTCAGGAACAGAATTAGCTCTAAAGGGTGATCTGAAAACAATTGAAGATTTAATCTTAGGAGACTTCCTAAGGATTCTTTCAGGGTTATCAACTATCTCAGGAGGGTCTGGGTTAGGATAGGCTCTAGTATGAATCTTTCTAGGAGCCACTATGTTGTGTTTTTTAGACCCAAGTAAACAAATTTTTTTTAACCAAATATGACAATCTTTAAGAGGCTAACTGATCTTTTAAATAAGAAAAATTTAATCCTAAAGTCCTCTAACCGAGTTTGAATGATGTTTTGATGATTGTGGGTCTTCCTAGTGGAGTCTTAAGGTCTGTTTAGGATTGTGGAGTCACCAGGTGGAAATTTTTAGCTCTTTTGGAAGTAAAAGGTTTAATGGTCCACCACCATGTTTATTTAATACCAATATGAAATATTTTTGGGTTTTCTGAGTTTATTTCAGTCCTATGGGTTCTAAAAGTATGTAAATCTATTTCAACACTTACCTACGGTGATGAGAAAAACATAGTCTACTCTTATGGCTAAGCTAGCTGATCCTTCAAGGTTTGATAAGCTCTTATGAGAATCCTAAGGTTTCCTTAGTTTGTCACTGATTCAAAACAAGGTTTATCATGATTACCATTTGCTTGGTAGTGCTTGAAGAGGGCTACTTGTACTCACTGAACACTGAGTGTTTGGCTAGAAATGTTATGCCTGATGGGTTAACTGGCTAATATACCAAATGTTCTTGTTTCAAAGGGTAATCTGAGATCTTAAGGGTGTCTAGGATAAAAAATACTCAAAAGCCCCCAGCGGAGTCGCCAGAAATGTTAGCTCCCCGTAATTCCAGCAGATTGGTGAGACCAGAACTGCGAAGAGAACACTTGAACCACTTTGGGATTCTAGGATCTAGCCCTCCTGAATCTAGAGAGGGATCTCTCTATAAGTGCAAAGATTGATTTATCTTTAAGGCTTGAGATGTGATATTAGGCTAGTTATTAAGAGCAAGGGTTTTTTTTTGGTTTGGATGGTTGATCATGATTATTATTTGAGTGGAAAGTCCTAAAATGGAAAGAGTTTCAAAGGTGTGAAGTTGCAAGAAATCAGAACAAGCTTTGGTTGATAGGATATATATGACACTGGTTTTTAGTCCATTGGGCTATGGAGTCATAAAAGGGTTTAATTGTGCAACAATTTCAAGAGTGGTCCAAGGGGAAATTCATCTTTATCACAAGATCTCTGAGATAAAATGATGGAATGGAACAATAAAAAAGTTGAAGGGGTGGAAAAAGACAATAATTTCAACTAGGATTTATCAGTCTATCCAAACAAGAAAAGCCTTTTAATTAACTGTTTAAAACTGACCAAAGGATAGGGCTAACCATAGACTTCTTTGGACAAGTTCGTATTGAAGCTAACTCAACAGAAAAACAATCCAGTAATCCACATAATTACTTTCGGAAAGGATGAAAACAGATAAGAAAAACAAAGTGCAGCCTAAGATCAGATAAGATACTTTTAAATCTAAATTGCTTTCAGCATACTCTTATGGAAACTTTCAGAACTACATTTGGAGAAAGAAGCTAGAAAACAGGGCACACCATCACTTTTATAGTATAACTTTACTAAGCACATAATGAAAATAACATTCAAGAACAATGTTTAAAGTAAACAGTAGGATGAGGGAACACCAACATTCCTAACTGCTTGAATTGTATTGAATCATTCTTAAATAAAAAATTTGGAGGAAAACATGAGATAAAGCTTATCAGTCAGAGAAGGGTACTGTAAACAATAAATACTAACTCTATGCTTGCTGTTCTTTATCAGAGAATAATGGAAAAAATGGCATACATGAAAGGAAAACAATAACACAGAAAGAAGCACTTCACCAGTGATTTAGACCAGGATCCCAAGAATCAACTTGTATATTGATGTCAATCCAGTTACATTCTTCAAGTCCAATGTTTCAGTTCAGAAATCATCTTCTCTTCTTAGCCTAAATTATTTGATCACAAATAGAGCTTCAAGAGCCTCTGAACACTATTTACATGTAGAAAATTCTAGCACAAGTATATTTCAAAGTTTTGCAACCAACCCTTTACAATGAGATCCTCAAGAAGATTTTATAGAAAGAATGAGGAGGTCGAAAGAGAAAAAAGATCTATGGGTTCAATTAATACAGTTTTAATGCTTCTTGGCCTTTTAGGGGCTCAATGGAGAAGATTACAGATATTTCTCTATATTAATTGGTTTACATTAAATATTAAGCTCACTGGGGAGATTTTGTTGACTTTAAGGCTCTGTGTCATTGTTGTAATAACTCTGTTGATATTTTTGCAATAAGTTCCTTTGGCTTGGAATAACTATTCGGCTGTATTAAGGCAGATATGCTCTATTCTGGTAATAACTCAGCCTCTTTTGAATGCTTTGAGGCTACAGGTGGCTTCTGGTAGCTAAGAGGATTCAATTAGCCTCTGATGTGGCAGTGGAGACTTCTCGGATTGTTAAATTTCTTTGTCCTTCTTTAAACACCATTAATTTGCTTTAAATCTATGTGTTAGGCTTAATTCAACCCAATTTTGTCTTCTATTCTTTAAACTGTGCTTCATTGAGTGGATTAGGCTTTTGATTGTCGATATTAGCCGTAATCCCTCAAAAATGGGTAGAATATCTTCAATTCTTCATCTTTGCTATGGCTGGATCTTCAATACTGATACTCTCTGTTTTAATTAATATTTACTGTGTCTTGTTGATGTGCAGGCGATAGAAGGGCTTTATAGTGGCATTAGTGCTCACGATGCATCGATTAAAACATGGTGTTGAACCCTGTAGATAGATACTCTTTGATGAATGAAAGCCTGGAGGATCGTCATCCTCGGCTTTTATTTTTCCTTTAAAATAATTGGAAATCCATTAAAACCTGCAAAATACAAAAAATGTTATAAAAATCCTGCATGGTTGGGTAAAAATTCTTTGGAGGCTTAGGTTTAGAGCGTGGCCGTTGGATGAAAGCATCCAACGGCGGAGATTGCACGTTGAGGTTCAAAGGGAAGTGGTCGATGAAATGGTGGGGAGATTTTAAGTCAGGGCCGTTGATCTTTGTTGATCAACGGTCGAGATCAACCAAAGAAATATCATGTAGAAGGGCCGCTTTATAAAAAAATAGAAGAAAATGCGAAGAAAATAGGTTAAAAAATCTTTGGCGGAGGAAAAATGTATTGAAAGGGAAATTGGGGTTTCCAAACAATCCTGGGCCATTGGATTAGATTAACCCAAGGAGATCAATGATCAGGATTGATCAGTGAAGGTCCTTGGAGGAGGCGGAGGGTGATAGTGTAAAACTAGGTTGCACGCGATGAAACACCGTGCAAATAGAGAGAGCGATTTTGGCTATAGAAACCAGTGGTATCGCGCAACAAAAAGGCGGATGGGTGGTTTCCAATTTTCAAATGCGATATGTGTTTTAGCCCGACACGTGGCATTTTAAAACCACTTATATCGCGTAGCTCTTGGAGAATTAACCTTCGTGCTTAAATCTGCGCGAAAATGCGCGTCAGCCTTCAGATCTGGGGTCTTAGATCGAACGGCTGTGAGAGAGTGCGATATTGATAAGATGAGAGGATGGAAAGAGGTGGGGGCAGGAGAAGCTGGTTTCAATCTGAGCCGTTAGATTTGGGAATGAACGACTGAGATTAAATCTGGGAGTTAAATGGAATAAAAATGAGGCGGGGAAAGGGTTAGTGTGGGCCGTTGATCTATGGAGATCAATGGTGCAGATTTGCCTAAAAACAATACATAGTGGGTTCATGATTTTAACCAAGGTGGCGAGGAATGATCTGGATTGTCGGATCTTGATGCATGGATGGTCCAGATGCAATCAGAGGTTTGCGATCGGTGGGGGTAAAAGAGCAAAGAGCACCGATGCGATTGATTGTGGACCATTGATCTGAGGATCAGATCAACGGTGGGAAATGAATCGGAAGAGTTTATAGGCGGGGGAAAGGGCTTAGCGATGAAGCAATGTGGTCCATCGATTTAGTTATAGCGGGGGGGGGGGAGATCAACGGCTGATAGCCCATAGGGAGAATTCCAATTGGGAGGGGGGTAAATAAAATATTAATGTGCCCGATAAAAGTTATGATGCGAGATTGCGTAGGCCGTTTGATTGTTTCAGATCAACGGTTAGGATTAGTTTAAACCATGAACCGACAGAAACCCTTTAAAACATATGGAAATCGAAATTTTAATGAATAAAAAAGGAATTTTGTATCGGGGAGGGGTTTTATTTTATGATTAGTGCCCAATTATGGGGCCTTCGGGTTATATAGATAACACAAAGGCTTGGGGCTTACATACAAAGGAGCCAATCAGCATCGGGGGGTTTTATAAAACAAAATACTTGCGCCTATCGAAAGTTTTCGATGTGATAAGTGATCGTGACTATTAGCACTTGGTTCTAGTGCCAGGGTATATGGTGGGGAAGTGGTTTAGGGATTAGCCTAAAGGGGCTTAGGCATGTAGTTAAAAAGCTTATTTTTTATGATTTTTCCAAGGATTTTCAATGGATTTGGGGGTTTCGGTAAGGTTTAAAAATGAGTTTTAAACCTCATAAAAAGGGTTTTTATGAAGGGAAGAATGGAATACATGAAAAATAGAGGAATTTTATGGGAATAAAGGGGATAAAAATGAAGGGATTTCTGAGTGAAAAGGGGAGGTAAAATGAGGGAAAAATGGATTTTTTGCAGCAGTATTTTATTCAGGAAAACAACAGAATTTCAGAATCAAGAGGGAAACAGCAGTGAAGATTAATCAAAGAATAATATGTCTTCATAAGACTTCAAGAATTAACAATTTTGCAATAAAAATTGTTTCTTGAAGGCTTCAAAAATGATTTAGCCACCATTTGATATGACAAATTTTATAGGTGGCTAACAGATACAAAAAAGAAAAGATCATGGTAGCCGCCAACAACTCCAACTCCTTGCACCAGCTCATTCAACACCTCACCAACACGAGGTAGGCTCAAGTATGGCCCTTCACCTCTCGCTATGCATCCATAATGACCAAAATTCTTGAACGTCGAGTTTTAGAAATTTAAAAGGAAAAAAGGTGGTCAGTTAACTTGGCCACCTTCGTAAAGTGAAATTGGAGGAAAAATGAAAGTGAATGCCACCTGGAAAGTCAAATAAAGTCAAGAGAGAGTGGATGGGTATGAAGAAGGTGATCACGAGGCTCAAAAATCATTAACTGGAGTGGAACCAATGGTCTCAAAGAGGAAAAATCATGTTAAGTACGAGTCAACACAACACTCCAAATTTAGTTAAAAATGAAACAAAGGTAAGATTTATCTCATTTTCACCATTTCGTTGAGAATTTTGAAGAGAATGAAGAGCAGGAGAGAAGTGGAAGCCATCATGAGAGTAGCATCGAGGTTTGAGCTTGCATGTACCATCGTGATACAAGAAACAATGTTTTGCTACATGCAACGTCAGAAACAGATTAGCAAGGGTTTAAAAGGCAACACAGAGTCACCTATGGGTGAATTTTATTCCCAAAGCCACCATCTCTCAAACAAAATGAATAGAGGACAAAGGTAAGTGGTTTCCATCCTCCAGAACTGAAATTTATCCTGTTAGGTCTCTATAATTTTCAAGATTGGCAAATACAAATTGCAAAGCCTACATATGAACCACTTTGGCATTCTAGGATCTAGCCCTCTTGAATCCAGAGAGGGATCTCTCTATAAGTGCAAAGATTGATTTATCTTTTAGGGTATTTTAGGTGTGATATTAGGCTAGTTATGAAGAACATGGGTTTTGTTTGGTTTTGGTTGGGAAAGAATATGATGAAGGTGAAGGAAGTCTAAATGAAGGGTGAAGGTGTACGAAAGTGAAGGGATGATTCAGCTAATAAGATAGGCAAGAAGTAGCTTCAATCCATTGGGCTATGGAGTCATAAGAGGATTTAATTGAGACAGAAAGGTTCAAGAGTGGTCCATGGGGCAGTTCATATATGTCAAAGGATCTCTTTAAGTTGATTTTATGGAATGAAACAATAAGAAATGGAGTGAGGCAAATCAAACAAATGAAGGAACAAAGAGCAGCCTAAGATCAAGTAAGTAGTTTAAGACTATCCTGCTTTCGGCATGCACTTAAGAAAAGACACAAAATTAATCTAAGATCAGGTGAGTACGTTGATACTATCCTGCTTTTGATACACTTTCAAGAGAAAACATTCAAAACACATAGAATGGCTTAAGATCAAGTAAATACTTTAACTTAACCTGCTTTCAGCATATTCAAAGGAAAACATTCATGATAAACATAAAGAGTAGTCTAAGGACATGTAAGTACTTGGAAACTAGCCTACTTTCAACTTACTCTTAAGGGAAACTTTCAAACAACCTTTGGAGAAAGAACTAGGAGACAGGGAAAACCATAAACTTTCCTAGTCCAACTCTACTTGGTAAGTATTGAAAATAAAATTCAAGAACAATGTTTGAAGTTTAGACAGTAAGACATGGACTAACCAACATTCCTTAACTGCTTGGACTATATTAAATCATTCTTAAATACACAAAGAAAAAAAACATAGAGATAGAGCTTATCAGTGAGAGTAGGGTACCTTTAACAGTAAATCCTAACTCTATATTTGCTGTTCTTTATCAGAGAAAGTGGACAGAATGGAAACAAAAAGAAAATAAAAATTTATAATAAGAAACACATCACCATTAACATAGACCAGGATCCCATAAATCAGCTTGTATTTGATGTTCAAACCAGTTACAATCATCAAGTCCAGTGGTTCTCTATAGCTTCAAACTTCTCATCTCAGCTTATGTATCTTCAATTACAAACAGAGCTTCAACAACTTCAGAAAACTATTGACATGCTACAGATATCTAGAGACCAACCTTTATCTCATCTTCTACAGAAGTATTTATAGAATAAATGAGGAGGTGGGATGAGAGAAAAGATCTCTAGGCTCAATTAATACAGTTTAATGCTTCTCAGCCTTTGAGGGGCTGAATGAAGAAGATCTCTGATATTTCCTATGTATTAATTGATTTTTATTAAGTATTAGGCATGCTGGGCAGATTTTTTTGACTTTAAACTCTTTAGGTCGGTTGGCAGTAACTCGCGCTGTCTTTAACAAAATATCACTTGGGAAATAACTCTGCCTTCATCTGATTTATTGAAAGTTTCAGGTGGCACTTTGGTAGCTGGAGAGGATTCAATTGGCCTCTGATGTGGTAGTGGAGGCCTTTCGGATTGATATGTCTCTTTGTTTATCCATAAAACACTTTTAATCTACTTTACTCTGTGTTTTAGGTTTAATCAAGCCTTGATCTTTATTTCTGGTCTTTATCTTTTAACGACTGTGGATTAGGCCTTTGATTCTCGAATTGGTGCCTTAATCCATTTAAGCTTTGTTTGAAACCTTTAAACATTGATTTCTACTTTGATTTTATCCCAGACACTGATACTCTTTGTCTGATTAAGGTTTACTATGTTTTGTTGCTGTGCAGCCGCACAGAGGGTTTTATAATGTTATCAGTGCTCATGAGGCAAGGATAAATCATGATGTGAACCTTGCAGATTGATATTCTTCATGAATAGTGGCCTGAGGGATCGTCATCCCTGGCCCTTGATTTTCTTTTAAAACTGTGGAGAAACCTTAAAAACTTGCACAAAAATGAACAAAAATTAAGAAAACCCCGGTGAAAATAGGTTTAGATAGCTCTGGGTGTGAGATTAAATCGTGACCGTTGGATGAAACCAACAAACGACCAAGATCACTTTTTGAGGTCAATTGGGGAGGTGGTTGGATGAGTGAAGGTCGAATTAAGTCTGGGCCATTGATCTAGATTGATCAACGACTGAGATCAATCGGGAGCTTTACAATGCGGGGGGTAACGTTAAAATGAAATGGAAGAAAATGTGATATAAAAAGTGGAAAAACCTTTGGCGGAAGTGAAATGGGCTAAAAATGAAGTTTGGATGCGGGATGAATAAGAGCCGTTGATCTAGAATGATCAACGGTCGGGATGAATTGGGATAAAATTTGGGGAGCAAAGGAGATAGGCGAATGAAATGGGGGTGAGAATAGATGAGAGCTGTCGGATTAGCATGATGGATGGTAGAGATAAAAAGGTGAAACGTTAATGCAGTGGAGAAGGCGGTTTAGTGGAAAACCGGAATGGTTTTCGCATTATTTTTGGGTGGCATGCGGTTTTCACAAAAATAACGCAATACGGTGTGTTGCTTGACATGTGTCACTCCCAATACTGCCCATTTCGCATAATTTTGGAATGTTAACGTTCAGGCGTAGAAAAAATGCAATATGGAGTTTCAGCCGTCGAATGAGGGGCAACAAATCCAACAGTGTGGATCGCACGCAATGGAGGGGAAGATGTACAGACAGAAAGGTAGGTGGTGTCAAATGGTGGTTTATATGTGAGCCGTTGGATCAGGGAAAAGGACGACGGAGATTAAATCAGAGGTCAGGATGGTGGAGGTTTATGTGATATAAGGGCAGGATGCAATGTAACGCTGGATGTTGGATCTGACGGAATGGATAGTCAAGATTAAATTGCATTAGAGAATAGGAAAGAGGAAAAGCGCCGGGGATTTTGTATTTGCAACATGTGATTAAGCGCTGGCCATTGGATCGGTTTGAGAGATCAACGGTCAGGATTAAATCACCGAAGACATTAGCAGAAGGCAGAGGGGGAAGCACGATTGAATCTCAACCGTCGGTTCTTGTGGATTCGACGGCCGAGATTAAATCAGAAGCATCTGCGTCAGAGGAAGAAAAGGAAAGGATAATAAAAGAGTTGCAATGCGATGTTGCGTTGATCGTCAGATCAGAAGGATGATCGACGACTGAGATTGAATCAGAGGGATCGCATTGAAATTTTGAAAAAAAATGGAAAAGGGAATGACTCATGCAGATTTTTCGATGCGATGAGCTGATGGCCATTGATCGGTTTAGATCAACGGTTGATATTTGTTGCAAATTCGAACTGTCGGGTCTTATTAAAACATAATGAAAAGTCGGGTTTTATGAAATAAAAAGGAAGAAAAGGTTTTGACAGGGTTTGGAGAGGAGTTTAGGCCCTTTAAGTGCCCAATTGCGGGGCTTAAGGTCTTATGAGAAACGGGGGTTATAGGAGTTAAGACCTCGGGGGCTAAAGTTCCATATAATGTAATATAAGTGTTTTTAGGCTAAAAAACAAGGTTTTTAAGCTAATTTGAGGGTTTTGGTAGAAGGAAAAGGAGTTTTTAAAAACAAATGGAAGGAAACCAAATGGTTTTAAAAGGGCCTTGGAGTGAATTTGAAGGTTAAATGAGGCTTATGGAGGAATTTTATGAAGAAAAAGGGGGTGAAAAATGGGGTTATTCATGAGTGAAAGGAGGGGTAAAATGGGTTTTTGAGCAGTCTTATTTAGGCAAACAACAAGTTCTTCAGGAATATCAGGGAAACAAAAATGAAGATTATCCTAAAGGATAAAGATCATCATAAGACTTCAAGAACTCACAATTTTGAACATGAATTGTTTCTTGAAGGCTACAAAAAAATTTTAGCCACCATTTGGTATGACAAATTTTATAGGTTTCTAACAGCGGCTCCAACTTGGGATGGCAGCTCCTTGGAGGTGTCAAGAACCTCAGACAGTATTCTCTGGATGTAGATCAGTGGCTTTGCACCTTGACAACCTTTCTTCTTCTTTGATCAGCTGCTTATAAATGATTAGAGCATTTGATATCAGTAGAAAATTTCATCCCCAAACAACTACCTACACAAGCTACTTCCTAGAATTTTTTCTTCTAAAGGTGTATTTGGACTTGCATACCTTAAACATCAACATTTTATTCTTTTATTGAAAACATAAAAACTATATAAGTCTACCCTTATTTCTCCATGAACTCAGATTAAGCAGTTGAGTTCATAAGCTTCTCTACCTAACTACTATCTATCAGGATTAGACCTATTGACAGATTTTTATTCTCTAAATCCTAAAACAGAAATTTTAAAAGTAGACAAGTTAGGATTGAATAGTCTAACTTTTTGCTAATCTATGGCATAAAAACAAGTTGCACATAGGCTAAAATTTGCAGAAATTTAAAGCAAAATCATGAAGGCTTAAGATCTGAAAGTTTAAGAACATCCTTCACTTTTCTTCAGCTCTGTTTTTAGGCTTGTTTGAGCTAATTCTTCTTTCTTCCTTGGTTCAAGTTTTGAGCTTATTAGAACCAATTCTTCTATCGTTGGCTCAAGATTTAAATAGATTGGAGCCATTCTTATTTTTGAAATTCATAGGTTCAGATTTTGAGCTTGTTTGAACCTTTGTTTTTCTATCCTGATATACCTTACTGATAAGCCAAGATTGAGCTGTTTGGAAAATCTAATTCACTAACCTATCAGCAGTAAATTGAAAACTAATTAGTCTTGATTAGGCTATATGACTAACTAGAAGTGTGTTTCTTAGGAGTGGCATTTAAGCTTGCACACTTTCAGACTTTATTTCTCTTTTTTGGTATGGGGTTGTACCTTTCTTGTTTTCTCTCTGCCTTCTTTTCTATCTTCTATTGTTTTTGTATTTTTCTTTTTTCTTCAAGACAAAAAAAACCTAACTAAATGCTCAAAGGTTGAGCTTTATTGACATTCCTATCTAACCTAATCTAACTTGGAATATTTACATTTTTATATGATAAAAAAGTGCCAATGTAGCCAGTTGAGTAGTGACAAAAAGGAATAGAGAGACTGGCTACTAGTCAGAGGTATCCATAGTACATTTTGAATATTTATCTTCAAAACCAAGGCTATCACAGAAGGTGACAAATTTTCATGTATTTGGCTCTTGCAAAGGATCCATGCTTGATAATTTGAGCCAGTTGGGGTTTCCACACACTCTTCCATAGGATCAACAAAGAAAAGATGAGAATTCTCTTCTTTTTGGCCCTCCATGGTTGGTAGATTGTCTGCTTCTAAGACATCAGCTTTGAAGAGTGCATCTTCAGTATGTTGCTTGGAAGCATCATCATCCTTAACCTACAAAATAACAAGTAGTGAAATTTATTCTTTCTCTAAATCTATGCTTACTTCTGATATAAATTCAGGTTCTTTGAATGACAGATTGAGATTAGTAAAGGGAGAAGTTTCTTCTTGAAAATATGGTATATCCTCAGTAGGACAGTCTTCTATTTGTTTTTCTCCCTCATCTTCATCATCATCTGAACTGGAGGACTCATCATATTTGGCAGTGCTGTCCTCTTCTAGCTCTGGTATGCTCTGATTCAGTGGACTGAACTCTATGAAGAGGTTATTATATTATTGAGCAGAGGTATATTCGATTGTTTCCTCTTTTTCAAGAGAAGGCTCCTTGGTTTCAACCTTCTCAAAAATTTATTCATTGCTCTCCTCTTCACCCTTTGAGCTGAAAAGCTGTTGATTCCCAATTATGTGAAAGCTATTTGTGATGGATTAGATTGGTTGATTGCTGCTTTAAAGCTGATGATAGTGAAACTCATAACACCAATCAAATGCTGGTTGCCTTGCATGATTAGTTTCTGCTTGAAGCTCATCATCATCATCAGACATATCAAAATTTGGAAAATCATTAGAATTTTTTTTTCACCAATCAAACATATTGGGTTATCAGTTTGCTTTTCTTATGGTTGATCTACAAGTTTATTTTTTGTTTCAAGACAACAAGATGGAGTAGGTAGATGAGCAGAAATGTTTGGTTCAAATGAAGGTTTGGATGCTGGCTGTCTTTTCAATATTAGATCAATCTCTTACTCTGTCAAGAGAGAAGGAATTTCCTTTTTGCTTAGGACAGATTTACAACATTCCTCTTCCTCTTGTGTTGGCTGATTTTGAGACCTGATGTCTTCTTGAGCCTCTTGTAGGGGTTATTTACTTAAGTTTGCAGGGAAAATTTGAGGATTTTCTATTGTTTGCTGATCTTCTTGTGTTTCAAAAAATTCCTCATGACTATTATGATACTCAGTTTGCATATAAGGTTCATGAGTTGTTTCTTCTACATTATTAGGATGCCACTCTTCTTGTGTAATCTGAGGTGGGTTATAATCTAGAGGGGGAGTTCCTATATATGCTGGTTCTTCTTCCACATCAGATTCTGCGTCTTCAAAGTGGCTACTTGTTTCCTCAAAGCACTGCTCACTAGAAGTTTTTGCAATTTGGTCATGAAGTTCTCTTATCATCATAGTACAAGATATGGTTAGGCAATCAAGAATTTCTTGAAAACCTTATTCATTGCTTTCTTTGTAAGCTTTCTCATCATATTCTATAAATTTTTGATCATAATACATATCTTGGTCACTGTCTTGGTTTTGAGGTGATTAGGCTTGTGTTTGATCAGGGAAAAACATAGGTTGCTCTAGATCACCAATATTTATATTAGCCTCACATCTTTCTATTCTCTTTACAAGCATGTACATCATATTTTCCATCATGATTAGAAATTTTTCTTCATTTTTTTCCCTATAATCTTGGTCATCATACATGTCTTGTAGTGGTTGAGTTTTTTCTTGGTCTGAAATAAGCATGGGCTGCTCTAGATCATCAATATTAAAATTAGCCTCATACCTTTCTGTTCTTTTTCCAAGCATGTACATCAATTTTTCCATCATGACCATATGTTTGTCTTCTGGGTCTATATCTAAATCCATGTTTGTAAATCAGGAAAGAGGTCACTGTATCTTTTCAAATAGTTCAGAGTCTTCTACCAGTGGAGTCATTTGGTCTTTTGGGAGTTGTAGAGTGTGGAGTCGCTAGGTGGAAAATTTTTAGCTCTTAAGGAGGTAAAATGTTTTATGGTTCCACTACCATGTTTATTATGAATACCAATCTAAAGAGATTATGGGTCTTCTAAGGTTTTAAGGGTGTCTAAGATGAAATTGACTCAGAATCCCCAACAGAGTCGCCAGAATGTTAGGTCTCTGTAATTTGCAAGATTGGAAAATACAAACTGTAAAGCCTACATATGAACCACTTTGGGATTCTAGGATCTAGCCCTCCTGAATCCAGAGAGGGATCTCTCTATAAGTGCAAATATTGATTTATCTTTTAGGGTCTTTTAGGTGTGATATTAGGCTAGTTATGAAGAACATGGGTTTTGTTTGGTTTTGGTTGGGCGAGAATATGATGAAGGTGAAGGAAGTCTAAATGAAAGGTGAAGGTTTATGAAAGTGAAGGGATGATTCAGGTAATAAGATAGTCAAGAAGTAGCTTCAATCCATTGGGCTATGGAGTCATAAGAGGATTTAATTGAAACAACAAGGTTGAAGAGTGGTCCATGGGGCAAGTCATCTATGTCAAAGGATCTCCTTAAGTTGGTTTTATAGAATGAAAAAATAAGAAATGGAGTGAGGGAAATCAAACAAATGAAGGAAAAAAGAGCAGCCTAAGATCAAGTAAGTAGTTTAAGACTATCCTGCTTTCAACATGCACTTAAGAAAAGACACAAAATTAATCTAAGATCAGGTGAGTACGTTGATACTATCTTGCTTTTGATACACTTTCAAGAGAAAACATTCAAAACACATAGAATGGCTTAAGATCAAGTAAATACGTTAACTTAATCTGCTTTCAGCATATTCAAAGGAAAACATTCATGATAAACATAAAGAGTAGTCTAAGGACATGTAAGTACTTGGAAACTAGCCTGCTTTAAACCTAATCTTAAGGGAAACTTTCAAACAACCTTTGGAGAAAGAACTAGGAGATAGGGCAAACCATAAACTTTCCTAGTCCAAATCTACTTGGTAAGTAATGAAAATAACATTCAAGAACAATGTTTGAAGTTTAGACAGTAATACATGGACTAACCAACATTCCTTAACTGCTTGGATTGTATTAAATCATTCTTAAATACACAAAGGAAGAAAACATAGAGATAGAGTTTATCAGTGAGAGTATGGTACCTTTAACAGTAAATCCTAACTCTATATTTGCTATTATTTATCAGAGAAAGTGGAAAGAATGGAAACAAAAAGAAAATAACAATTTACAATAAGAAACACATCACCATTGACATAGACCAAGATCCCATAAATCAACTTGTATATGATGTTCAAACCAGTTACAATAATCAAGTCTAGTGGTTCTCTACAACTTCAAACTTCTCATCTCAGCTTATGTATCTTCAATTACAAACAGAGCTTCAACAGCTTCAGAAAACTATTTACATGCTATAGATATCCAGAGACCAACCTTTATATCATCTTCTATAGAATTATTTATAGAAGAAATGAGGAGGTGGGATGAGAGAAAAGATCTCTAGGCTCAATTATACAGTTTAATGCTTCTCAGCCTTTGAGGGCCTCAATGGAGAAGCTTTATGATATTTCCTCTGTATTAATTTATTTTCATTAAGTATTAGGCATGCTGGGCATATTTTTTTGACTTTAAACTCTTTAGGTCGGCTGGCAGTAACTCGAACTGTCTTTAACAAAATATCACTGACTTAGGCAATAACTTTGCCTTCATCTGATTTATTGAAAGTTGCAGGTGGCACTTTGGTAACTGGAGAGGATTCAATTGGCCTCTGATGTGGCGGTGGAGGCCTTTTGGGCTGATATATCTCTTTGTTTATCCGTAAAACACTTTTAATCTACGTTACTCTATGTTTTAGGCTTAATCAGGCCTTGATCTTTATTTCCGGTCTTTATCTTTTAACGACTATGGATTAGGCCGATGATTCTCGAATTGGTGCCTTGATCCCTTTAAAATCTGTTTAAAACATTTAAACATTGATTTATGCTTTGATTTTATCCCTGGACACTGATACTCTTTGTCTGATTAATGTTTACTGTGTTTTGTTGCTGTGCAGGCGCACAGAGGGTTTTATAATGTTATCAGTGCTCATGAGGCAAGGATAAATCATGATGTGAACCCTGCAGATTGATCTTCTTCATGAATAGTGGCCTGAGGGATTGTCATCCCCGACCCTTGATTTTCTTTTAAAACTATGGAGAAACGTTAAAAACCTGCACAAAAACAAACAAAAATTAAGAAAACCCCAGTGAAAATAGGTTTAGACAGCTTTGGGCGCGAGATTAAATCGTGACCGTTGGATGAAACAACCAAAAACGAAGATCGCTTTCTAAGGTCAATTGGGGAGGCGGTTGGATGAGTGAAGGTTGGATTAAGTCCAGGCCATTGATCTAGATTGATCAACGGCTGAGATCAATCGGGAGCTTTACAATGTGGGGGGTAACGTTAAAATGAAATGGAAGAAAATGTGATAGAAAAAGGGGAAAACCCTTTAGCGGAAGCGAAATGAGCTAAAAACGAAGTTTGGATGCGGGATGAATAAGAGCATTTGATCTAGAATGATCAACGGTTGGGATGAATTGGGAGAGAATTTGGGGAGCAGAGGAGATAGGCGAATGAAATGGGGGTGAGAATAGATGAGAGCCGTCGGATTAGTATGATGGATGGCAGAGATCAAAATGTGAAACATTAATGCAGTGGAGAAGGTGGTTTAGCAGAAAACCATAATGGTTTTTGCATTATTTTTGGGTGGTATGCGGTTTTCACAAAAATAACGCGATACGGTGCATTTCTTGACACGTGTCCATCCCAATACTACCCATTTCACGTAATTTTGGAATGTCAATGTTTGGGCATAGAAAAAATGTGATATGGAGTTTCAGCTATCGGATGAGGGGCAGCAAATCCAACGGTGCGGATCGCACGCGATGGAGGGGAAGATGCACGGACAGAAAGGTAGGTGGGGTCAAATGGTGGTTTAGATGTGAGACGTTGGATCAGGGAAAAGGACGGTGGAGATTAAATCAAAGGTCGAGATGGTGGAGGTTTATGTGATATAAGGGCGGGATGCGATGTAATGCTGGCTGTTGGATCTGATGGAATAGATGGTCAAGATTAAATCGCATCGGAGAATATGAAAGAGGCAAAATGTAGAGGCTTTTGTATTTTCGATATGTGATTAAGCGCTGGCCGTTGGATTAGTTTGAGAGTTCAACGGTCAGGATTAAATCATGGAAGACATCAGCGAAAGGCAGAGGGGGAAGCGCGATTGAATCTCAACCGTCGGTTCTTGTGGATTCGACGGCTGAGATTAAATCGGAAGGATTTGCGTCAGAGGAAGAAAAGGAAAGGATAAGAAAAGAGTTGCGATGCGATGTTGCACTGACCGTCGGATCAGAAGGATGATCGATGGCTGAGATTGAATCGGAGGGATCGCATCAGAATTTTGAAAAAAAATGGAAAAGGGAATGACTCATGTGGATTTTGCGATGCGATGAGCCGATGGCCATTGATCAGTTTAGATCAATGGTTGATATTTGCTGCAAATTTGAACTGTTGGGTCTTATGAAAACATAATGAAAAGTCAGGTTTTATGAAATACAAAGGAAGAAAAGGTTTTGACGGTGTTTGGAGAGGAGTTTAGTCCCTTTAAGCACCTGGTTGCGGTGCTTAAGGTCTTATGAGAAACGGGGGTTATAGGAGTTAAGCCCTCGGGGACTAAATTTCCATATAATGTAATATAAGTGTTTTTAGGCTAAAAAACAGGGTTTTTAAGCCAATTTGAGGGTTTCGCTAGAAGGAAAAGGAGTTTTTTAAAACAAATGGAAGGAGACCAAATGGTTTTAAAAGGGTCTTGGAGTGAATTTGAAGGTTAAATGAGGCTTATGGAGGAATTTTATGAAGAAAAAGGGGGTGAAAAATGGGGTTATTCATGAGTGAAAGGAGGGGTAAAATGAAGGGGTAAAATGGGTTTTTGAGCAGTCTTCTTTAAGAAAACAATAGGTTATTTAGGAATATGAGGGAAACAAAAGTGAAGATTATCATAAGACTTCAAGAACTCACAATTTTTAACATGAATTGTTTCTTGAAGGCTACAAAAAATTTTTAGCCACCATTTGATATGACAAATTTTATAGGTGGCTAACATATCCATGAAATATACACTCAAAAAATTAAATTTGGCAATTAAAGGGTAAACAAAAATTTTCTTGCATTTTATTTCAATACTTCCATCTCCAAGACATAACTCTCAAACATCTCACCACGTTCATATCACAACCATTAAAATGGGAGGGGGATTTAATATAAGGGATCTCACTCACATTAAGAGAATTAGGAAACATAGTCAAGTCATGGACATCTTACGATATCACCAATGGCTAGGGTTATTTGATATTTTGAAAGGTTTTTATGAAGAGATGGATAGAAAATTTGCAGTGGATCTTTAGTCACACTCAAAATACAGAGCCACCACTATGGTTAGAGACCTAACCATCACACTATCACCTGAACTCATAAGTAGAGTTACAAATTTGACCTTAGGAGTTAAATGGGTTAAGGAAAGAATGCCTAGCACTCTAGCAAAGAAGATTTTCTTTCTGCAAGGAGAAGAGTACATTGAAGACAAAAATGGAGTGAGGAGAGAAAGCCATCCATACCCCTGGGATGGAGTAACCTTCCATATCATGAAGTTTATTTCTTGTGAAGGCAAGCTTAGTGTGGTATATGGGTATCATTTTCGATTTCCAAATGAACTTAGGTTTCAGGGAGAACTCCCTCTATAACATAGATTAAGCATCCCTCACTTCCTCCTGGACTCAATAAATGACATGAGCCATAAGGTGAGGCAAAGAAAATATTAGCACTTGGCTCATCATGGCCTCATAAAACTAATTGTGAATGATGCTTTGAGAAGGTTGAACCTACTTGTATCCTGGTATTCTTTCATAGACATGGATAAGGAAGCCTTTATAGCTACCAAAATAGGGAAAACCTATACTTCTAGCCTTAGAGAGAGGGAGGTAGAAGAAGAAAAAGAAGATGCTGAAGAGGAGATAGAAGAAGAGGAAGAGGAGGTGGAAAATAAGGAAGAAAAATTAGAGATTCAAATTGAGGCAGAAAACAAAAAGACAACAGAGATAGAGAAAGAAAAAGCTGAGGGGAAGGGGGAATAAAAGGCCGAGGAAAAGAAAGGATTGGACCCCATCCTAGGTAGTGAAACCTCCCCTCAAGACACCAACGTGTCACCAGACATCACATATCAAGAAGTGATTGCTACCTTAACCACTTTGAGCACACATGTCAAAAAAAAAAGAAACAGGCAGACACCTATGTATTTAAGAACTAGGAAGAGTCAAAGGATGAGGTTGGGGAAACCACAGACTCCCGCCAAGAGCCATATTGCCATTGAAGTATCACCAAAGAAAGATGAGGAAATCAGATTAGAGGAAGGAAGGGTGAAAGATTTCACTTCACTTGTAAGGACCCCTGTAACATATATCAGAAGACATTCAACAATATTGGCATCCCATACACCTCATGCAACCTCGACAGACCCTCCAAGGATTTAAAATAGTGAAAAACAAGGAAAATAGGGTCTTCAGCAAGAAAAATAGAGTTTGATACAAGAAACTCCAGCAAGCCCATATTTATAGAAAAAGGCCTTGGTTGAGGAGGAAAAGACAACCACAAAAGGGAAAGAGGTCAAAGAAGTCGAGGACAAGGCACAAGGGGGAAAACAAGATGAAAAAATGGAGGAAAAGATGATAAGGAAGAGGCCACCTCACCGAAACCGGTCCTCAAAGATGTAGCAGTAGTGCCAAACCCTATCCCTCAACCCAATCTCAGCTCCTACTACACATACATTGAGGGGGGTATATTGATTCCTAAAAAATTCACAGTGCCTTTGTTTTATCAATTGGAAGAGGAGAGGGCACACACTCATCATTGGATAAAGCTTGCAACATCTAAAGGTGTGCATGACATAGGGGTCATGGAAGGAAAAGTAGTTGAGTTGGGGAAGGATTTATTTGATGTTAGGCTCAGAGAGTCAGTGTTTAAAGAGCATCTTCAGAAGGCCCAAGCAGAGAATGTAGCATTACAGGAGAAAATTCAACAAAAGGAAAAAAAGTGGCCACCATGGCATATTTGTGCATGGAGGCCATTCAACACAAATATCCATCAGATTCATATGTAGTTTACCTCAAGGAGTAGTGGCTCCTATTTAAAATCAAAACATTAGCCTCCCACGGATATTTACCTTTCCAAAACTGTAGAGAGTTCATTCATTTTTGTAGCGAATCAAGTATGGCAGAATAGGAAAAAATGACATATTTTTACATGCATAGCCTTGTGTTGATAGAATTGAACATTTGGGACCCCAATCCTAGGATGGGAGACATTAAATTAATGGCATTGGCATCATGGATGGTTAATGAAGAGAATAGATGTTACACCTTTTTTTGGTCATCTAATCCATTGTTATTAGATGGACCCAAGTACTCCAAGTAAGACCAATTTTACCCCAAGTAAAATCGCATTCACTATGAAAAATAACTTAGTAAACCACCTTTATTAAGTTGTTTATGGTCTAAACATGAAACCCCATGAGGAAATATTAAGTAAATCTATATTTGTTTGTTTTTTCTCAAGGAATAATTAGTTAAACAATAGTTTAATTAATATTCCTGGTTATATTTAGCCCAAAACAAGGAAATTAATTAGATAAATCATTATTTATCCTATTATTTTCTAAGAATAAGTATTTAAACATTACTTAAATAATATTCTTTGTTAAATACGACTAAAATCTCCCCTAAATAATTAAATAAATCATTATTTATTTGATTACTACGCAACCATATCCTTAAAATGATAAATAAATCATTTATTTATTTATTATTACTCAATCACATCCTTAAAATGATAAATAAATCATTTATTTATTTATTATTTACAAATAAGGGGATTTGACTCAAGTCAAATTTTTTTCCCTCCAACAAATATAATAAAATATTCCATAAAATTTGGATCTTGACCTTCTAAACCTTCTTCTCCTGGCCCTTTACCTTCAGCCAAGATTCATGAGCACCTTTACCCTCCTGGAACGGTTCCTCCAAGCCTTAACCATCTTGGAGCCGTCCCATCTCGTCATTACCCCTCTGGTCAAATACCGTTCATAGCTCCCCCACCACGAGTGTACACGGTACCTGTTATGGCCATCCTCTCTCTTCCTAACCTGACCCTTGGCATTGCCGTCTGGTACCTCGATCCTCCAGCTGCCACCCCACCTGGTCAACCTAAACCTTATATTGCTTTGACCCCGGTTCAACCGGTCCCTATGAATTCTCCCGCTGCAACAATGCCTCATTTACCTCAACAGGAACCACCTCCCATTACAACCGCTACGGGTAAGAAGGGAAAAGATTTTAAGGGAGCATCAAAGGATAAGGCTGCCCCAACAAACCTTGCCCTTTCTCGACCTCCAAAGCATACCATCTAGTGTTGTGATGTTATCGGCCACACCACCCATACTTGTCTGGAATTGCCTCACCTCAAGTCCATGGTCAATGAGACATTTCCGGAATATGATATCCTAGAGGTATATGTCACTATACCTGATTCAATCCCGAAACTCAAACCATTGCGCACGAATCACCCTCGTGCTTTGTGTGATTTCCATGGCCACTACACTCACCTTCGTCCCTGCCTCGAAGAGTATCGTTCCTCTTTAGAAGCCTTATGCCAATTTGAGGCTGAGCGTAATGAGTCAACATCTCCCTTATTTTCGCATCTTGCTTTGGAAACACCAGAGGACACAAATGCTCCCGTTGACTTTCCCCCTTATGATGTCGAGATAACGAGGCATTGGTCAGAAGTCCCCGATGAGACCTCCCCTGATGTTTCGCCTGACCTCCCTTCAATACCCTCCCTAGTCTCAACATTGGTTGATTCTCTGTTTGCTTTCTCTGCTGTCACCCCTTGTGACGATGCGCATGCGAACCTCTGTTCTGTAGATTTATCCATCTTGCGGACAAGACCGATCTCTCTAGTACTAAAAGTAACTAGCAACAAACAACCAATTATACTAATCTCTCTCTAAGCATATAAGATTCATAAAAACACTATATAGGTGTAAGGCCTACCTTATGTCCAACGCTTGCTTGATATCGTTGAAGTCCTTCCCGTGTACTGAAAGAACGTTCCTCGTGAATCTGCAGTCACAAACAAGCAAAAAGATTACACAACACCTGTATAGACATTATTATAAACTATACTCATCATAATGATCAAGGAATTTATGAAATAAACCATGAATAGACATTTTAATGAGAGAAATGAGTATATTTGTATTAACTTCAAATAAATAAAACCTTTACAACCTGTGCCTTGATGTCGTGCAGGTCTTCCTGGGGTCCGAAGAAGGAATCTCTTCTAATTTGACAAGCATTGCACTCTTTGAACCAAGACAGATAGAGATGAGTGATTTAACCTCACAGAAAGTCTTAGTTAACTGAGTCTGAATCTCAACAGCATTTAACTTCAAATATCTTAAGCTTGAACTCCCCTTGAGGCTACCCAAGGCATCTTTTTATAGTGGAAAAGAGGAGGTTTCTTGTTCCAAATATGAAGGGATAGAATCCTCCTTCAAAGGGATTAGCTCCTTACATCAAGGGGTTAGCTCCATCAAGTGAGGGATGCATGAACCTTCTCAAAATGTATCCATTCCCAAAAATTCCCATCTAGAATCTTCTAGAATTCATCTGAAATCCACTTTTTATCTTTACTTTCTTGCCTTTTTAAGTTTTACAGAGGTCCGCACCCATAACACAAAGAACGTGCGGTATGGTTCCGCAGGAGAGCTGAACTTTAGGTGTGGGACCGCAGGGAATTAATAGAGAAAGTGCGATACCAATGTTTAGGGGATTTTTAGGAACTTTTCTCTAATTTTGAAAGCTTGACATGAGGAGCAGATATGTTAGACTTGAAAAAGGAGGAAGTATGAGTAATAACGAGCTCATACTCATAGTAAAATGTCAGGATGATAGATTTTAGTGTAACAAATTGCCCCCTAAAGTGAAAAGTCTGGAATAGATGAAGCTGTAGTCTGTCATATATGAAGACTGTAGTACTTTATCATTTCAAAGATCATCCTGTGGACACCCCAGTCGGAACCTGTAAAAACATTCAATGCAAAATATATACATATATATGTCATCACTGAGGTAGGCATTCCCATACTCAGATTAAAACTAACTAGAAACTAACTCAAATCGTTCTGATACAGGAATGATTTTGAATACATCATAGTACAGAATATATGTAGACACAGTATGGACGCAGCCATCTTTTTATAAATAGTCTACTGTATAGATGACAACAAAATTCCTCGCAGCCTGGATGGTGGAAACTAGATCCAGGGTCTTGATTTCCGCATCTCGAACTAGTACGATTCTATCCATGTGAATAAATATGTTGAAGTCGAACATGGTAGAAACCACTTGATTACCAGTCAATGATGTGAACTGTTAACAAGTGTGAGAGAAACCACCAGTAATGTCAATGGCTCTCAAATTACTCAGTACAATCCATGAAATGTGAATGAATGAGCTGAAGTCGAACATGTCACAGAATCATTCGATCGAAGGTCAATGATGCAACCTGTCGTCGAAGGCGAGAAACCTGCCATTGAGGCATGTAGATTTCAAGGTACTGACGATTTCTGGATCAACTTCCTAGATAATGTGCTGATGTCGATAGAAAGTGATCTGTCGTAGGAAAGCCCACAACACGAAATCATAGATCAAGTTTTGAAAATATATTGGCAAGGACTGACTCAGGGATGGTAAAAAATGGATGACATATATTTTTCAGATGAATGGTTTATTTGAACTGTTCTCTTGAACACATAACGACACTGCAGATGGCTTGGTAACAATTGACCCAAAGATAATACCCAGAAACCGGCTGAAGACTTTCAATGTGGTTTGATTAACTGTTAGGCAAAAGACTTCCCAACCCAGGTGAATGAAAGTGTCGTGTTCAAGAGTGGTTGACTGAATTTTCGAAAATTTTAAAATACAACAAACACGCCCATTTTTCTCTCTTTTTCCCCCACCATTTCTGGCAAGTATCTCTTTATTTTTGACAAGCTTGAGGAGGATAACATTTGCTTGGTTATAAGCTCATCCTTCGGATGAGTCCAACTTAGTTTAAAATTCGAACCCTAAGAAGGAGTGGTTCGTTCTTGTTGAAAATTAAACAGGTCCTTTACTGTTAAGTTTTAACGAGTCCAGTATAGGAGAAACTTGGTGTTTTTCAATTTTAGGGAGTCAGAAGAAAAACTTAAGAAAACTCCGTGGGTGTACTTTTTCGTAAATTTAGTCTCTCGAGCCCGAAAAAGGATAAAATAATGCGAGAGAGAACTCTATTGACCATAATTAGTCAACGTATACCTTTTTCGTAAATAGTCCATTTCAGTCCGTAAAAGGGGTAAACTTATACTGAAGGGACGACTGTTCATTTACTTTAACGAGTTCGAATAGTCAAGTACTCGGCAATCTTTTCATATTTAGAGAGTCTGAAAAGAGCTTAAAAGAGGACTCCAAGGTTTCGCTTTTTCGTAAAATTTTTGAAAGAGTCCGAAAAAGTGATAAAAGTATGCTCTTTGTTGAAAAACGATCAGTTCACCTGAAAAATCCAGTTTCTGCACAAAAACTTAAAACATTACACATACCTGTTTAAGATAAGTAAAAATGCTTTCAAAAATACCCTTTTAAAGTGAAAAATAAATAAATTAAAAATTCATCCATTCGAAAAAACTTATAAAAAGGACTTTTTCAATTTCATTTTTACCGTTCAATTTCAGAGTGAAAAGTAAAAAGCTTTTGGGTAAGAAAGTTCCTGTGAAGATTCTGGAAAATTCGTCCATTGGAATCGAAAACCGTCAGTCCCAGGTAATCCACGACCTCCTTATCTTGTTTTTCATCTGTTTGAAATTTGTTTTTAGGCTTTAGTTTGAATTTTTGGGGCAAAAAATGGTTCAAAAATGCACCCGCGGGGTCTGCAGGTGGGACACACGTTACCTGCGGACCCCGAATTTTTCCTATAAGGAAAAGGCCGTGGGTTCCGCACCCGGAACACACTGCTCGTGCGGACCTACGCTCTATTTACAAAGAGCGGGTGCGGTACCCGCGCGGTTAGATTTAAAACAATGATTTCTCATTTGTTTGCCAAAATTTTTCAAATAAAATTATTCTAACTTGCCTGTTTCTGTATTATAGGACTAACAAGATGCTGATCTGGCGAGAACGTGAGCATGAGGAAGTGGATGAAGCCGCAATACTTCATTTGCCCACACAAAGGGCATTAAAAGCATGTGGCTTGTACAAATTTTGGGCCATCTCAGGCATGAGGGCACAAGTAGAACTCTTAACATGGTTGGTTAACAGATGGAATGTGGAGGACCGGTGCTTCTTCATTGGTGGCCACTGGCTCGAAATTGAGCTGGAGGATATATATTTATTGACTGGTTTGTCCAAGAGGGGCAAACAAGTTTCTTTTTTTGGGACTAGGCCAGGTGGCCAGACTGTCGCTAGTCTCCAACTAGAATTCTGCAATGATCAGGCAAATCCTCGGGACAAACGGATTGACATAAAACACATCATCCGTCCTGAATTGAAATTTATTGCTTTTACTATTACCAAACTGTGTGGGAGTGCTGCGCTTCATGTAGCTATTGGTTCCCAAATGCGTGTTGCCGTGGACTGTTTTCGCGGCACCATCTTTAACTGGTGTGAAGCTGTGTTGGCCAATGTAAAAGGCCAACTAACCAGAGCAAAAAATGGGAAACTGAAAAACTTTGGATATGGATCCATCGTCGTTTCTTTTGCTCTGGAGAGAATCCCCATGTTATCTCCACAGAGTATTGCCGTTGATGCCGGTCGACCTCGAGAACCGAGAATGGTTCGTTGGTCCGCGTTGATGGCTCGTCATGCTATTGAGGGTACTAAGATTGTGCGATTCCCTCCTTCATATTTTCGTTGGCTGGATCGCCAACTTTTTGTGATAGAATATTTTCCATATGCCGGGATAGATTTCCGCGGTGATAGAGAAATGGTTCTCCCAGCAGGGGAACAGTGGGATGAGTCAGGTATAATCTTTTTTCAACGTTTGCTAAATTCTATTTTTTTTTAAAATTTTTTATCGTCTTTGAAAACTAATAACCAAAATTTTTTTGAAAATAGATGTGGGTCCACAAAGACCAGCTCATCTCCAACCTTACGAGAGAAGACAACCAGTTGCGCCCGCACCAGCCCCAGCAGGCCAATCAGCGGAGATTTTGACTGATTTGGAGCATCATCTAGAGCGCTTGACTCTGGATATTCCAGAGACCAGCATAGATGAAATTCCTCTCAGGCTGCAAAGATATGTGGTTGGAGTTCCAGGACCTTTCAGGAGGTTCCTATGCAGGGTAGCCTGGGCAGTGGTTTCATATCGTGATCACCATCAGTGATGGGATGATCGTGTAGACTCATATTTTTGACTTTTGTATTATCATTTTTACCGATCATAAGGTGTTTCCAACCTATGATCGAAGACGATGTATATTTTTTGAAAACACTCCTATACTATGATATATCACTATTTTGACGGCTATCTGTGTACATATGTGAACGTTGTTTGTTTTACTGCTTTTGATTATTGCAAATGTCTATTTATCATACTAGAAGCAATTGAATCTGCTAATGTATTTAAATGTCTTGGAATATGCTGATATTCAATGTAATCAAACTCACGTTCCAAGAGACGAACTCTCAAAAATAACCGTAATAACACCGGATTTCTAATGGTATAAACCCTGTTAAGCTGTAATACAACAAGTTCAGAATCCAACCTTACAATCAAACTCCGAATTCCAAATAATATGGACTCAGATAATAACTCAATCACTGCACTATACTCGGCAATGTTATTTGTTGTTTGACCAAGGCTTACCCCATGCATGGATACTAACTCGTCAGAAGGTGAATAGATAACCCAAGCTGCGGAAGAAATGTTCCGTGTACTACGACAAGCACCATCAGCAAAACCAATGTAGGTTTGAAGAGACGTCGACATCTGCAATATCAAGAGTAAAACTCAGATAAGCAGGAATAGTGACAAAAACACACTTCTAAACTAGGCACACTTTTCTAATCTAACACACCAGCAGTAAAGAAATCTAAACTAACAAAATCTCCACACCTCGTTTAAGAATAATATCGCTTTAGATAAAGCCCATTTATGGGTTTATCCAAAGGGACACCGTCAAAATATATCAACTCATAGGCCCCTTTTGCTAACTTTCGTTTAACAATATAAGGACCATGCCACATAGGCACGAATTTTCCAGCTCCTAGCTTGTCGTTAGCTTGATCATAAAGTAAAACTAGGTCTCCTTCTGAAAAATTTCGAGGGGTCACACTTCTATCATACTGAGATTTTATCCTTTTAACATGAGCCTCGTTTGCTATTGCAGCATTTCGTCGATTCTCATCTAATTGGGCTAAGTACAAGAAACGTTTCTCCTCTTCAGACGTAGCTGGAAGTAATTCTACGGCTAATTTTAGTGACGGTATTTCGCATTCAATCGGCAACACAGCTTCCAAACCGTAAACCAGTTGAAAAGGAGTGAAACCTGTTGATGTTTTGACTGAGGTTCGATATGCCCAAAGCACTGAAAATAACATGGAATGCAAATTCGTCTTGTGAATACCAATGATTCGTTTAATCATGGTGACTAAAACTTTGTTAATGGCTTCAACTAGACCATTGGCTTGTGGATAATATGGAGTGGAACTGTCATGGCGCAAGCCAAGCTGGTCTGTCAGTTCAGTCATCATGACGTTCCAAAAATGACTTCCATGATCCGTAATAATAGCTTGAGGAACACCGAACCTAGCAATTATGTGATTAAATATGAAAGTTGCAGCAGTCTTGCCGTCAGCTGAATATGTAGGCATCGCCTCGGCCCATTTTGTAAAATAATCTACTGCTAAGATAATATAGGCATGCCCCCCGGCCGAGTGAGGGTTACATGTAATAAAATCGATACCCCATTTCGCGAAAGGACCAACAGCAATTATAGGGTGAAGAGGAGCGGGTGGCGCGCGCATTTTCCGATCAAAAACTTGACAGTTGTGGCATTTCCGAACCGCATAAATGCAATCTTTGAACACCGTTGGCCAGAAATAACCTGCACGCAATATCTTTTGGGCAGTGGCATACCCAGACATATGACCGCCACATGCTCCAGAATGGCAGTCATTTAACACCTTTTCAGCTTCTTAATGAGTTAGACAACGTCGGAAAACAGAATCCGCTCCACGTCGATAAAGTGTATCACCAATGATATTATATTGTTGGGATTGGAAGCGTATTTTCCGTCGCTGAGTTCGTGAAATGTCAGGCTGAAAAGATTGGGTTTGGAGATAAATAATAATATCTCCATACCATGGATCAAGTGTACTGATGAGAAACAAATATTCGTCCGCAATGGACTCTTCTGCCACTGTTTCAGTATCAGTAGAGCGGAAATCGCACATCCGTTTCGCAAATACCAAAGATTTCTTTGCCTTGGATTTTTCAAATTCCAAGTCAAATTCCTGCAGGATAACTATCCATTTGGAATATTTTCCCCCTAGCAATTGTTTGGTCAAAATATACATCATAGGGTTGCAATTAGAAATTACCGTGGTTTTACGTAACAAGATGTAATGTCTAAAACGTTGAACAGCTTGAACAGCTGCCAAGGCCAATTTCTCCACATGTGTGTATTTGATTTTAGTCGGATGCAGATTCCGACAAAGATAATAAATCACATGTTCATTTTGAGATTCATCTTCCTGAACTAGTACCATCCCAATGGTGGAATGAGAAGCAGCGAGGTACAAAATGTAATCTTGGTTGTAGTTGGGAGGATGCAATAACGGTGCATGGGTCAACGCGTATTTAAGTGCATCAAAAGATCGATCAGAAATATCGTCCCAAAAGAACGAAATGTCATGTTTCAACAACCGGGTAAAACCCTTTGTAAGCTCGGCATAGTTAGGAATAAATCTACGTAAAAAGTTTGCTTTCCCCTGCAAAATTTGGAGTTGGCGTAAAGTCGAAGGAGGAGGAAATTTAACAATGGCTTCGACCTTCGATGGATCGACGCGAATACCTGCTTTCGAGACAACAAATCCTAGTAATCGACCTGATTCTACGCAGAAAACACATTTATGCGGATTCAGCCTTATCCGATAATGCCTACATCTCATAAAAATTGCTCGTAAATGAGTGGGATGATCGGCCTTACGTAATGAATGAGCAGGTAAATCATCGAGATATGGCTGGAAAATGTGCTTAATGTCATGAAATGCATAAGACATAGCCCGTTGAAAATTTGCTCCAGCGTTCTTTAGTCCAAAAGGTAGTTTACAATAAGCAAATGTTCCCCATGGACAAATAAAAGCTGTTTTGGGTTGATCTGCAGGGAGTATGTTTATTTGATTGTAGCCGGAAAATCCATCCATAAAGGAAAACAATTCACTGCCAGCATAATCATCGATTATTTGATCGATATAGGGAGTTGGATAATTATCTTTTGGACACGCTCGATTAATATCCCTATAATCGATACATACTCTTATCGTTCCTTGTTTTTTAGTCACGGGAACAATATTCGATACCCAATCCGTTAAGGGAATTGGATAAATGAATCCTGCTCGAAGTAATTTTTCAACTTCAGCTTTTATAGCAGCAGCTTTTCTAGGATGAATTTGACGTAATCGTTGACGAACAGGTTTAGCATCCGGGTAAGTCTTAATTTCATGAACGACGATCGATGGATCAATTCCTGGAATTTCTTCATAAGACCAGGCAAACACGTCACGAAATTCTTGAAATAGGGCTTTATAAGTCTGAATTTCTTCATCCGTACAACAAGCACCTATATGAATGTTTTCAATTATTCCTGGTTTTACTGAAATGTCAATTGGAACTGTTCTAGATATATTTTCCAAATTTAACTCAGAATCAAGATTTTGCAATGGATTCTGAGGTTCCTTGGCATATTCAGCAGTAAAAAATGAAGCGAAATCATCTTCAAAATGATCTAATTCAGGTAAAAATGAAGATCGGTGATGTAGATCTTCCCATGGTAAATCATCAACAGACAAAAACTCACGAATTTGCTCATCTGTATGAACAAGTTCAGGAAATGTCGTTGTAATTGAACTAGATATAGAAAATGATTCCTCTTGGATCCCATTCATTGGATCAATTTCGGCTGAAGAGGTGTTGGAAAATGACTGTACAGCCTGATACGCAATTTCAAATGGACTCAAGGGCATCATGCCATCAAATGAATCTATCTCGGATTCGGAAGGTACGATCCAAGGATCATCAAACATAATAGTGTCTGATGAAATCATGTGAATATTTGCAGTAGAAGGCGATACATTAGGAGGAGGAAAGGAAAAAGTTCCTAGTAAACTAGAATCTTTAATCAAACCTACTCCAACATCCTTATAAGGGATAGCCGTTTTACCAACATGCTGGATTGTTTCTGTAGAGGCTGGGTCGGATGAAAAATAAGTTAACTGATCTATTGTCACGATCTTTCCTTGATATGGAAATTTTATGAGTCAAAAGACCGAAGAGACAACAACAGTCATAGCATAGGACCAACTACGACCCAGAAGAAGGTTGTAATCTAGAGTGGCATCTACCACTTCCACATCTAGATTAACGATTTTACCTTCGACCCCTATGGGTAAATCCTGCAAAATACCAAAAGGTTGAAAACCTCGACCGTCAAAAGCCTTTAGAATTGTCGGGGATTGGTTAAGTGTAGGAGAACCAAGCGATTTCCAACACTGAATCGACATAATACATGTTGAAGCTCCCTCATCAATCACAGTCCGAAAGATTGGTCTGTTTTTGACTAACACTGGAATCTGGAAAGCCATTTGGTGAGGAAGACGTGGTGTACTATTTTCTAGATCGAAGATTATAAGGTTAGAATCCTGAACATCGACAGCTCCTATGGCAGACAATAATAATTTACGCTGTGTTGGACATGATTGCATCACTTCCAAAGCCGTCATTGCTGAAGGAGACACAGCTAAGTCTTCAACAATGTTGTAATTCTGAGCAGCTCTCGCATGTGGATTGAAAGCTGATTTACGAAGAACACCTTTAGCAGGCGGTTTGATTATCAAGTCTGGATTTTTTTTCTCGATCTGTAGCGGACCAGAAACAGGAGGAGTTGTAGTTGATGTATTTGCATTGGAAGACTCTGCTTCTTTTCCATCAACAGGATTCTTAGAACCGTAACCTTGCGATCGCGTCGCAACTCTTACATGAGACATCATCATAATAGGCTCTTCTAAAGTAGTCGAGGAAGAACCAATCATCTTACTATCTTGAATTGGAAAAGGATCCTTCAAGACAACAAGTTGTTGTGATCCTTTAACAAATTTTGTAACCTCGTCTCGATATGGACATTATTTTGTGAAATGATCTTGTTCACAAATGAAGCAAGGATAGCGAGGTTTACGTTTTTCGTCATTGGATTCATCTTTATCAGTTTTCTCTTTCAAATTCTTTTTGTTTTTTTTCCTCCCCTTCTTTTTACCACCGGATTTTGATTTTGTCGTAGATGTTTCAACGACATGAATGTCGGCGGAAACTTCGGGAGAAGATTCTCCTTTCGGGGAATCAGGTAAAGTTATAATTGGAGAAGAATTCTTTGAGGATTTATTCTTGCTTTTAGAATTGACTGTACCAATCATACCGTCAGCGGCATGAGACCTTGAAGGAGCAGCAACTATTTGACCTTGTTTTGGAAGGTCTTGGATTTTTTCATGTAGAGTACCTGACTGCTTATAAATGAGGTCAAGGTACTGAGCCTGAGCAATTACTTGCTCCTCAGTAACAACACCAGCCTTAGCTACATCTTCAGTGATATTGGGTAACAATGATTTAACAAACCATTCTGCCAAAATTTGATCTGGAATATAAACTTTCACCAAACGTCTTCTACGTCGCCATTCATGAATATGATCAGAAATATACGTGGACGTAGATTGTTTTAGTGAAGTTAATAATTCTGTGCCGTTGTCGTATATGACAGGCAACTGAAAATGAGTCAAGAAAGCAGTTGCTAACTGACTAAAATTATGAAACGAGCTGCGTGGTAACTCAATGTACCATTTGGCAGCAAGACCTATGAGGGTTCTTTGGAAAATACGTAAGCGAATCGAATCATCAACGATTGAATTAGATGCACACCAAAGGTGATAAGTCATAACATGATTCGATGGATCCTCTCCTGACTTACCTTCGAATTTTGGTATATCACTGGGCAACTTATGAGGCATTGGCAGCCAGTTCTGATAATAGAAAATTGGATCATTTGTAAGGCGCGTCAAATCAGGTAAGTCCAAAGTTGCGATAAACAGTAATTGATGGTTAGGGTCACGAAAACCTTGTGAAGCTAAAGCAGATCTAGGAGGCGGATATCCAGGATAACTAGGAATCGGATTTGCATTAGGTATTGTGTAACCTCCCGGATAACCAGGATGAACCGGACCATACTGAGGTTGTTGATAAGTATAACCAGGGTACGGTTGATACTGATAGCTTGGATTCTATACATAGGGACCGAATTGCGGCTGTCCCTGGTACGGTTGATACGTAAATTGAGGTTGACTTGTAACAACTGTACTCATACTGGCTTGTCCTGCAGGCATCTGAACTGTAGTCTGAATGGAAGGTCCTGACTGAGGTACAGAGACTTGAGGGATTTGCACGGATACAGGGATAGAAGAAGTCGGTGCTACATATACTCCAGAAACAGGTGTGACAGGTTGAACAGAAGTTACAGCAGTTGCAGCAGTTTGAGGCGGAGTCTGAGGTGTACTTGGCCCAACCTGCTGAACTGAACTAGGTGCAGGAGTTTGGATAGCTGGCTGAATAGGTTGCTGGGTTGAACCAGAAACCAAAGGCTTGCCAGGTTGATAAGGCAACTGCACATTAGGCTGCAAAGGCTGTTGATATTGGGACGGATCCAACACCATAGTTCTGGGGTATTTTCCCATAGAAGGTTGAACGTAAGGACCAAAACCTGGTTGAACGTAGGGTTGATTAGTAAGTGGTAAATTTCCGGCTCCTTGAAAAGATGGTTGACCAGAAGGTTGTTGGTAACCTTGAATTGGGTACTGACCCTGAGGTTGATAACCCTGAGGCGCGTACTGAAGCTGGGGTTGATAAGGACCCTGAGGAGCATATTGTGCTTGGGGTTGACCTTGAGGAATGTACTGTCCTTGAGGTTGATAACCATGAGGTATGTACTGTCCTTGGGGTTGCCCCCCAAAATAATATGATTCCACAGTTTGTCCTAGGAAAAAGCTACCTTGAGGTTGTGCCCCGGGTGGTAATTGACTACCATGAGGTTGTCCCCTAGGCGGTAACTGACTACCCTGAGGTTGCCCCCCAGGCGGTAACTGAATTCCCTGAGGTTGCCCCCCAGAAGGAAACTGACTGCCTTGAGTTTGAGGATTGGGAATATTACCAGACATCATAAAAATTTGCTCTGCGTTCGACGTTTCAATTTTAAGTCCATCAAGACCAGATGATAACACGTTTTCGATGGGTTGAGGAGTTGCTCCTGAGAAAGTACCAGGCAAAGACTGATATCCTGAAGGAACAGAAGGACCACCATGTAAAAATGATTCTGGCGTTTGAGAAAACATAGATGACTCTCCAGCCATAAAAGATGACGGATAATAACCTCTGGGTGTAGGATGAAATGGAATTCGAGGTGGATAAAAAGCAAGACCCGGATTCTCTAAAAAATCTGTTAAAGAGAGATACCAAGGATTATTTCGAATGGGGCTATAGAAAATAGATTCACGCTCCCTAAGATTTAACGATTGAGGGGAGTCAGGAAGAGATATGTCTTCGTCTGGATTAGTAAGTTCTTCAATAGAAATAAGTCCAGAGGGAAGATTGTCTGTAATGATATTTCTTACCCTAGGTGAACCTGGATCGCTAGAAGTTGGTGTGATAAATCCTGAGGATGTTTCTAACACAGAAGATTCAGTTTCAGGTTCAGATATTTCAGGTTCGTCAGATAATTCACCAGAAGGAGAAATATTTTCAGTAACTTCAGAAACTAAAATCGGTTCTTGAATGTATTCTGTTGTAGGTATTTGATGATCGGGATGTATAACTATAGCTGAGCTTTCAACTTCTGTTGACCTAAGTCTATGGCTACTGTGTGGTACCAGAGCTCGAAGCCCTTCAAGTTGACTTGGTGAATATTCAGGGGGTTTCCCTTGTATTCTCCGGGATTGTCTCGGCAATTCCGCCACGATTAAAAATTATCTAATCACACGCAAAAAAAGAAAAATTTCAATGAAAACACCTAAAGTCTCTAAGAAACAAACAATTGAATCATTCGCTTAAAAATCTAAGAGTTCAAACCACACACAAACAGGTAACTTTTCGTACTAAAAACACTAGTTGGTGATGAAATCCAACTTAGTAGAATTTTAACACGAAAAGGGCGGTTGGAACAGTTACCCCGACAACCTGCTTAATGAAATAGACCGGTGCAAGTTTCTCCACTATACCATCTTGAGTGAAGATAACCCTCCGGAGAGTCCAAGTGAGTCTAGCCGACGTCTGTTCCAGGTACAGTGGGATCTTCCCTCCATCGTCACCTTAGGAAAGAATCCTAAAGATTATATCCACTAAGGTTACCAACTGAAACAAATATACCTGGGGGAACAGTCTATGATCCGACACACACGCAAGGGCAGAGTAACAAAGCTCAATCCCCTTGAAGGCTCCTTGAAATAATCCAAGGTTTACCGACAAGTGACCCCAGGCTCCTCGACAATGGTCTATCCGAGGTTTACCATTTTTAATACGTGTATATCTTCTATCGTTCCCAATGAGGAAGGATTGATTACCCCACTGGTTCATATATGATCTCGTGCTTAACTCCTTTAAGAGGAGCTTCCCAGAGCATACATGGAACAATTGGAATTCTTCCTACCGCAAGATTCGTCTACTTGTTTGTTTTAGCTATCTTGGAGAGTTAATTACTCCCTACTCCAAGATACTAGCCTAAGCTATGTTGGTGATAAGAGCCCTAGAAATAAACAGATTACTAGATGAATTTTATTTAAGCGTTACTTTTAGGAGTTGTTTCTTAAGTCAATGGGTGCGGAAATGAAACTTTGGATGATGTGAAGACTCGACTTCCAAAAAACACTAAAATGAACCTATGATGATAATCAATTCTTTTTCTTTCAATGAACTTCTATTTAAGAAAGAGTTGGAGAATGCAATTCTTTTAATAAACAATTCCTTCTTTAAACATGAAGAATGATTGAAAGAAAATATTTTGTCTTTTCAATAATGAGATAAATGATCAAAGCTCATAAAAAAATCCTTTTTCTTTCCAAACTTGAAGCTACAAAAACAATTTTCCTTCGAAAGAAAGCTATAAAAATTAAAAACTACTCAAAACTACAAAATCTAATCTTGAGATCTAAAATCTAAATTGAGTAAAAGCTTTTAAGATTTTTTTTATGAATGTTTTCCTTAGTTGTTCAACAAAATAAGAATCTATTCGTTCAGAATAACAAACAGATCAAAAACACTCAAAAATATGTTTTTATAAAAATGAAATTCAAAACTTTCAACCAAGTTTTTTCGAAGATTTGCAAAGAAACAAAAGGCTTAATTTCTCAATATAGGATGTTTTCGCAATCAGGTCGGATTCAAAAACAAAAAGAGATCAATGTAATCTGAGATACTGCAAATTGTCAAGAGTTCGAATCGCTACAAAGACCAAGTGGAAAAATAATCCAAACTGCAAAATCTTCTAGAAAATCATCAAAACATCAACACTGTTGGAGTTCATTCACAAAAAATTCTTGACGGAAACAATAATCAGTCTGGGCAGAAACCAAATATCTAAAAATAAACTAGAAAAAGAAATCTAGAGATTTTCTAAAATTTTTACAGGGTCCGCAGGCAACCAGTATTGACAGGTGCGGTCCCGCACTGTATTCTTTACAGAAAGTGCGAACCTGCCCGCACTGTCAAAGTAAGGCAGAGTGCGGTCCTAAGAAAAATTATAGAAAAACTTAAAATATTTCTAAATTTTCAAAAACAGGGAAAATCTAAATTACCCAGACAGAAATGTATCAATCAAAAACCAGGAAAAAATGTTTCCTCAAATCAAAAATAAAAGAGAACCAAAAACAACAAGTTATTTCCCCAGTATGGTCACCATTTTGTTGTGTAGATTAATCCGTCTTGCGGACAAGACCGATCTCTCTAGTACTAAAAGTAACTAGCAACAAACAGCCAATTATACTAATCTCTCTCTAAGCATATAAGATTCATAAAAACACTATATAGGTGTAAGGCCTACCTTATGTCCAACGCTTGCTTGATCTTGTTGAAGTCCTTCCCGTGTACTGAAAGAACGTTCCTCGTGAATCTGCAGTCACAAACAAGCAAAAAGATTACACAGCACCTGTATAGACATTATTATAAACCATACTCATCATAATGATCAAGGAATTTATGAAATAAACCATGAATAGACAAGTTAATGAGAGAAATGAGTATATTTGTATTAACTTCAAATAAATAAAACCTTTACAACCTGTGCCTTGATGTCGTGCAGGTCTTCCTGGGGTCCGAAGAAGGAATCTCTTCTAATTTGACAAGCATTGCACTCTTTGAACCAAGACAGATAGAGATGAGTGATTTAACCTCACAGAAAGTCTTAGTTAACTGAGTCTGAATCTCAACAGCATTTAAATTCAAATATCTTAAGCTTGAACTCCCTTTGAGGCTACCCAAGGCCTCTTTTTATAGTGGAAAAGAGGAGGTTTCTTGTTCCAAATATGAAGGGATAGAATCCTCCTTCAAAGGGATTAGATCCTTACATCAAGGGGTTAGCTCCATCAAGTGAGGGATGCATGAACCTTCTCAAAGCGTATCCATTCCCGAAAATTCCCATCTAGAATCTTCTAGAATTCATCTGAAATCCACTTTTTATCTTTACTTTCTCACCTTTTTAAGTTTTACAGAGGTCCGCACCCATAACACAAAGAACTTGCGGTATGGTTCCGCAGGAGAGCTGAACTTTAGGTGTAGGACCGCAGGGAATTAATAGAGAAAGTGCGATACCAACGTTTAGGGGATTTTTAGGAACTTTTCTCTAATTTTGAAAGCTTGACATGAGGAGCAGATATGTTAGACTTGCAAAAGGAGAAAGTATGAGTAATAACGAGCTCATACTCATAGTAAAATGTCAGGATGACAGATTTTAGTGTAACAACCTCTCCTCCCATAATGAGGAGTAAGGTAGCTTCGCCGCGCCAGGTGGTATTTCTTCCATCAGTCACCCCATCTTCTATTACGATGATGAAATTATGGAATTATCCATCACTCCTGACTTTATCTATTCCCCCTTACATCAAACTCATGCATTCGAACCACATGCACGTTGTGGCCATTACATTGACACCCAATGTTTGGGGTAAGGGGGCACCCATATTTGAGAGACCAGGAGAAGCAGTTCTCCACCGCTCTCCTAGTGAATCTAGTTGTGTCAACTCTAGTCCCATTATTCTTCCACATTTAGAAGAACATCTAGAGTCCCATATTACTTCAAGATCACCCTAGGGATGATACCCCTCATCATTCCTTCATATTTCATCAGCAACCCAGTCACATAGACATTGTGGTTGAACAACCTATGGGTTTTCTGGGAGAACATCAGTTCATCATCCCAAATACTATCTTTGGGATAGTAATACCATGTATGCCAACCCAGAAACATAAAGTCCATTTTTCATATATGCAACACCAAAATAGATTGGTAATCATCTATTTCCTTTCTCAAACTGCATAACCATACCGAAAAAAAGTGGCGCACCACATCATTAGAATGTGTTTAGATTTCCCTTTTTCTAAATACATTTTTGCATGTCCATAACATGCTTGGGGGCACCCATGCCCCTTAACCATAAAATCCCAGATCTAAGCCCATAACAGCACTAAAACCCCCTTTCTCTAACAGGTCACACTTTCCAGGTCATTCCCTAGGATAGGTAGCAGTTTTCTGCCTAGTACCTCCTACCCAGGTCGTAGAGCAGACCCCAAGAAAGTGCGACCTGGCCTGTTCATGAGTTCTGGGTACCTAAGTTGAACTTTCAATCCACTAAAATGAAAGAGTAGGATTAGGCATCTTACCTACAATTGTCGGATATTAAATTCCAATGGTTGGTTTATCTGCTACAACCGCCGCAAGATTTAAGGCCTCCTCTCCTCATGACATTGACCACAGCTCCACCGACAAATGAGTGAATCTGGAAGGAAAATGCCTTATTAAAAGAAAACCCCTGAGTTTTCTTTCGCTTACTGCGACCAAACTGTAGCTCAGTTTGAAGAACTGTCTATACCATTGGAAAGATCTCACTAAGCCCTCAAATGGGTATCTATTAGATTTTTGTGATTTGATACTTCACTAGGACACATTTTTTCCAAGAAGCGCCACTTCGCCCTTTCTCAAAATCAAAATTCTTCACTTGCAACACTCGTATCGGGGGTACCATGTTGCCTCCATACTTGTCCACATTCGTGTCAACTTTCTTCGTGAGTTACCATCTTGTACTCATGCTTTTATGGTCCCCATCAGACCCTTTACATATGTGGCAGCACCATTGAGTCACCCTTGTTTAGAGCATCCGAGTTGAGTCATCATTGCTTTTATGGAGTCTATCCTGAGTCCCTTTGCATCTCGCTATAGTCCTCCATAATTCATTACTTGGTCCCTCTCTTGTGTCGCACATTATGCCCTTCAGTTCCACTGTCCCCTATCCCTCATGATGTTGTGTCAGTTGCTGCCAGGTCATCCACGCCCTTTATGCTCTAACAAGGGAAGTCGTCCGTTCACTACTCATTTCCCCCCATTTCATCATCATCATTGGTGTCAGTTTTTCATTCACTCTACTATTTTCTATCGTGCCCTAGTTGAGGATCCCTTATTGCCTCACCTATGGCAGAGCTCCTTGTATCGACATCAGCTCATTCATTCTAGAAGACAGGTCTAGAGGGCGGTGTACCTTGGTTCCAGCTTCCACTCTTGTTCGGTGCCTCGGATCAGGCAAAGGGACTCATTATTTCCCTTTGACTTGATTGTTTCTCAACTCTAGATCCTTTCAACATGATCGAGATCCATATACTCGATGGTTCAGTGATGCAGCAGCTGACATCGATGATTCCCGGGTGTGTGTGAGATGTCTCAGCCCTCATGAGGGGGTGGCCCTACAAGTAGACCCCCACACACTCAGATGACCTGTTCATCACAACCTTCGATGTAGCTCCATACATTTGATGATGTCGGCCTCAACCGCTTGCAATGCCTTTTTGTTTGCATGTATCAGTCAAATTTTCAGAGCCCTTTCCTGTGTTCAGGGGCATCTGGGTTGCATTTATATCTCATGTACTCAGATATTATTGTACAAGTCTTGGCTATTATCCCAGGCACAATATGTATGTGGGATTCATTATCATGTTATTTATATGGCTCATGTTTATGCCAGCATATCCTATATTATTCCGTCCCATGGTTTTCTTGACGCCTTATTATTTGTACCATTGCCTCGGCGGGCATAGGTATGCCTCCCTCGCCGCCTATAGCAGGTACTTACTCATCAAAGAGACTTGTCGCACCTGCAAGTCACCTCCTCAGGGTCTAGTTCTTTTAGCATTTTGGTCTACCTTACATTCCTCTCTCTTTGAATTCCCTTTTGACATCTAGTGATTGAGTTCTTACAATGTACTTCGGTCATACGATTAGCTCCTAACGCTTGCACGCTGGGGGGAAATCTGTTACACCATTTTTTGGTCATCTAATCCATTGTTATTAGATGGTCCCAAGTACACCAAGTAAGACCAATTTTACCCCAAGTAAAATCACATTCACTATGAAAAATAACTTAGTAAACCACCTTTATTAAGTTGTTTATGGTCTAAACAGGAAACCCCATGAGGAAATATTAAATAAATCTATATTTGTTTGATTTTTCTCAAGGAATAATTAGTTAAACAATAGTTTAATTAATATTCCTGGTTATATTTAACCCAAAACAAGGAAATTAATTAGATAAATCATTATTTATCCTATTATTTTCTAAGAATAATTATTTAAACATTACTTAAATAATATTCTTTGTTAAATATGACTAAAATCTCCCTTAAATAATTAAATAAATCATTATTTATTTGATTATTACTCAACCATATCCTTAAAATAATAAATAAATCATTTATTTATTTATTATTACTCAATCACATCCTTAAAATGATAAATAAATCATTTATTTATTTATTATTTACAAATAAGGGGATTTGACTCAAGTCAAATTTTTTTTCCCGCCAACAAATATAATAAAATATTCCATAAAATTTGGATCTTGATTTGGTTAATAATATTTTAACTATGCACCAATATCTAGACTAACCCAATATTTTGTTATAAATAGAAGGGTTTTCCCATTCATTTGTCACCTTTTGTTGCCTAAATATCACTCTGGATCTCAACTCTTGGTCTGGCTATTGATCCATAATCATAGCCATATTTTTCCATTTTTGTCTAGGATTTCTACACCATCAAGAGAGAGAAATTCTAAATCTAAAGTGTTGAGGACAAGAACCCATCCCATTGAGGAGAACATGGAACACCCTCTTATGTTTTCCTCCCAGGTGCCATCAATACAAAATTTATTTGATATATTATTGTCTTGTCTATTGGATGCATGGAGTAAATCTTATCTTTTCTATTGTTGAATGTCTTCTAATGCATATATATAGATTTTTGAAGCATTTATCTTGATCACCTAACTACAGATCTGAAGATATTAGCAGTCATTTCTGCTGTTAGGGCTGTTTTTTATGCACAGCTAAAGTGGTATTTTTTCGTACGCTTGGAATTAAGATTCATACTAGTGACTAGAGCACAAGAAATGAGAAGGGTTATGAGGAGAGAAAACAGAGAACCCTTACACATTAGGGCATAAATATTCAACCCTAGGGGAGTCATCAATAACCATCTAAAGATTGAAAAGGATCCTACACTTGCAGAAAAATACCTCCACACACAAGCTCAAGCAATGGCTCACTTTGATGATGTTTCTAGGTTGTTGGGAGATGAGTGGATAATGACTAGCCAAAGGATATGGAACAACCTCCCTCACAGCCTTACAAACATAGAGTACCACACACCATAAAGATTGAGATGTGCCTTGGAGAGAGAACCATTATACAAGAGGGCCATTCAGGCCAAAAAAATTTAGTGGCTTGGTTTCAAGCTCAGTCCACCCTTGCTTCTGGGGCTGAGTGATGGAAAGGACCAAGATGAGTAGAAAAAAGAATGGGAGGAAGCATAAAATAATGATGGTTTTTACCCTCCTGAAGGGACTCCCACACTTCTTCCTTGGGAAGTCAAAGGGTTCATCAAAGCTTTGAAATAAATGCAGAAGGAGCACTAGTTGCTCAGAGGATGAGAAACCATTTGGAAGGGGAGTGATGATGAGATCCATCATTAGGTACATTTGCAGTGATTAATGGTCACATTTTTTCCTTATTAAGTCTCTTTTTCTTGCATTTTAATTATATTATCGTCTTATGATGATAATTTAGATGGTGATTGAGGCTTGTCATACTTTGAGTGCCTAATATGAATTAAATGCAGAAAAATCACGAAGATATTGCATTTTTGGTGAAGATTTTTCCACTAAGACTCGAAGTATATAGAAAGGAGAGATGCTAGGGGGATTTTCCACCTCCTTAACTCCCAAAGGCAGCCAAGGGATCCTCAAGATTCCCTCCAACAACTAGAAATCAAAGGCAGGCAAGAAAACTCAAGATCAGGTGCACCAAAGCTACACTTCACTTACAATTAAAGTGGACTCATCACCTATTTAATTGGAAGATTTTAGTAGCTACCCTTTAGGTTAAATATGGTTGAGAAAGAGCTCATTAGGATTCAAATTTTGGAGAAAGCCGTTAGGCTCTTAGCTCTTGTAATAGGTTTTTGAGACTTTCAGTTGATATAATGAGACTATCTTTTGCAATAAAATGAGTATTCAGATTGTGCTTCACTAATATAATTTCAAAGGGCTAGGCTTGTGGGTTAGGGCCCAATCCATTGGCCTTAGTCTCTCTTGTGTATTCATTATTTAGTTTTATGTCATTTTAGCTAGTTTTGCTTATGAGTATTTAGCTAGTTTGCTTTCATTTCAATCCACTATTTTTAGTTTGCTTCCATTTGTCTTTTGCTGTAGATTTAGCTTGCTTACATGTTGGTAAAGTAGGTTATAAATTCAGAAAGCTGTGAGTCAAGCCTCCCCCTCTCATCTCTTTCTTTGGAGCTTGAGGAGGGTAGACCTTCCCCACAGGCCAAAATTACTTTTTACTTTATGATTTCTTGGAATGAATAAGTTAGGTTGCTGTAGTACCATGAATATGTTTAAAATGCTGTGTTAGATCTCTGTTTGTAGGCTAAAGTAGATTTTATTTCCAAATTCAAATCATATTTTCCATTTCATTTATTATGAATTTGTCCATTTTAAGTGCATGAAAAGGTAGTTTTTTTGCAGGTTCAAGTAGCACAGTAAAGGAGGACTTCACCAGCACCTTCAACTTCATTTTTCACCCTTCATCATTCAACAAAATTGCCATCAGTCCTGCTTTCAGATTTTTCATCCCTACATAGTGAGCAAACCCTAGAGGTGCAAGACAGACCTCCCAAGAGGTTCTGAGCTTGGCCAAGGGGTGGGACACCTTCCACTCATCCAAAAACACCTTCACTCCACCTTCCCTACATTTTTCACACCCATTTTTTGCCTAGGATTGTCCTCGGGCTGTTTCTTATAGCAATTCAGGACTTTCCTGTAGCACTATAAAAAACCTGTAGTAGCACTTGCAACAGCACCAGTGGGCCCCTCGTTAAGCCCAGAAACCACCATCCACCTCATCTATACCTGCAAAAACCACCCATAAACCTTCAACCTTGCACCCATGTGTTCAAGCCTTCCATAATCCACCTTAGCACTTTCTCCTCCTAGCTGCAAAATAATGCATTTACAAGCATAGTTAAATCATGATTAGCTGCATGATTAAATGCATGATAGATAGAACATAGAGTGGATAGAGTGTTTTTAGCCATTTTCCCAACAAAGTGTGATTAGGTTATTTTCTTTTATGCAATTTCAATTCAACAATTTACTTCATGCAAGATGCCTAGTTTGCTTTCATTTCTTATCATAGCTTAATGTGTAGATTTATTTCATTACATAGTAGTTAGATGTACTTGATTGTTGTAGTGTAGTTCTATACTTTCTGATAGAGCCATGGCTTTAAATCATTTGTAGCCCTAGGCCTAAATTCAGAAGTGTGGCTGACTTCATCCAGAAACCATAGAGGTAGCACCATTTCGTAGAGCTCAAAAGAGGATGGCATGAGTAGAATGCATCTGCTGTGTATATAGCAGTGTCACCTCCAAGTTTGTATGAAACCTGGGTTGATAAAGTAAATTAGGGTAGCTGAAGCTCACCATCTCTTGGTGCAATACAAGTTCTCACCATCTACAACCTAGCAGCCGAAGCAAGAGATGCTCTTGAGCAAGATATTTCAGGTTGGGAGTAGGAGATAGAAATGTATAATATTGAACATATTCCTCAGTCCATGTCTACAATGCCATGGTATTATGATTTACAACAATTTATAGAGAATGGAACCTTGAACACACACTTACAAAATAAATCGAAGAGGGAAATCCATTTAAAATATCTATCTTACAAACTAGTTCACAAAGTGTTTTCATAAAGCATCATAATGGTGTCCTGCTAAGTTTCCTTGATTTGCATGATACATATAAGGTACTTAGAGACTTGCACAATGGACCAAAAAGTGGATAGTATGTGGGAACACTAAAACACATAAAGTTACAAGGGCTGGTTATTACTGGCCCACTCTATTCAAAGATGTTCACGTCTATGTACGCAAGTGCCAAGCTTTTCAGAGATGTGACAGGCGCGATGAGAGGTCAGCTACCCCACTGCTACCAGTAGCAGTTGAGGAACCATTCTAATAGTGGGGCCTAGATGTTATTGGAGATTTTTGTTTCTATTTGTTAAAGCAACACCGATATATTCTAACATCTAAAAATTACTTCACTCGGTGGTCAGAAACAGTTCCTCTTAGACAAGTAAATGACCAGGAAGTCATCCACTTCTTGCAATAAAAATTTATAACCAGTTTTGATGTTCCTACGTCACTTTTCTTTGATAATGTGACTTATTTCTCATCATTAAAAGTTTATGAATTTGGATTAGAAAATGTGATCGTATTAAAACATGCATCTAATTATTAAACATAGGGAAATGGTTTGGCTGAATCAAAAAATAAAAACCTTATTCACATAATCAATAAAACCATATTCTATGAACAAAGGAATTGGAATAATGCTTTGAACAATGCACTATGGACTGACCATGTAAATCCTAAGCCTTCCCTGAAAACCTTGTCATACTTTCTAGTTTATGGTAAAGAAATTATCTTTCCCTTGAACTTGTATCTTCCAACCTTGCAAATCTCCCAAGTGTCACAAGGAGACCTTTTCTTATAGTTCAGAATAGGATAAACACTTTACTCAAACTCGAGGAAGAAATCCTCAAATCCAAGGAGAGATTTTCTATTCACCAAATCCAAGTAAAGGGATGGTTTGATAAGAAGTCCGCAGGGGCAAAGAGATTTTATGTGGGTGGCCTGATGCTAAAGTGGGATAATCCCTACAAAGAAAAGAGAAAACACATGAAGTTCCAACATTTGTGGATTGGACCATTCATTGTTGAAGAAAATTTCGGTCATAACACCTTCAAGATGAAATCCTTAGATGGGAGGATTGACCCCCTTCCCATAAATGGTCAAGATTTGAAATATTACTTTCAATAACAACTACAATTTGTGCTTCCTTTTTTTTTTTTGTCATTTGTACGTTTGTTATGTTAGTCATCTCATGTCGTGTCATGTTTGTTGGCCATTGTACATAAATAATACCTTGTGTATAAGTGCATGGCTCAAAAGGACTTTGTGGTGTAATAAAAGAGAGGTGTGACAACCACAACTCTTGGCTTTCTATTGTTCTCCTTCTTTGTTTGGGAAGATGCCATAGGTTGAGCTAAGTCCAGATGGAAAATACAATTCTTCAAAAAGGAAAAACTTGAGGGAACCTATTAGGTATGTGCCTATTCTAGTATCTAAACTACTCAACTTGGTGTAAATATACTTATGTGTCAATGCTTGTCCAACCTAGTAGAGAAGAAATAAGGGGAAAATCTAAATCGAGCAAACCAAAATTAGAGGTCTTAAAATATTTATCTGAAGGGGAAAACTACTATGCTATTAATAAGTTGAGATTCCTCTTTCTCCCATTGAAAATAATAAGTATCTACACACAGTTGTATTAAATAAATAAATAAAGGGCAAAATAAGAGAAGGGCTTCTTCCATAGGGAGGTGAAGCAAGTGACTTCTTCGGGGTACAGTCTAGGTTCGCGACAGTGAATCAATGTTTGTGCTCCTAAAGTGACTCTACCAAGGTACTGTCTAGGCCATCTTGTAGTGGAGCAACACCAGAGATGGAAACTCATACTTTGAATATCATAAACTCGTTGCACACATTACCCTTTCCTAGATTGAAACAATTGTGATATGGTGTATCCTTTGTATGTGTCCAACCAAGAAGAGGAAAGTGGGATGCTATGTATATAACCAGGTAGAAAGGGAGAAATAAAGGAAACAAATAATTCTTGAAGGTATAACCCTTGACTGAAAGGTATTCATATACATATAAGGTGAATTATTCCTAGTGTGTCACCAAGTGTTTTTGCTGCTAAAATACCCTCCAAAAGTTTCACTACATTCAAATTTTGGAGCCTACTATCAACATCATATCTAGTGTTTCCTTGATCATTAAGTGTCATATTATGTTATTATATGTGTTTTAGGTGTTCTTGAATGTTCTCAAGTGTTTTTTCATTGATTAGAACATATTTAGGTGCATTTCATGGTTGCAACATATTTGTTGTTGTAAAATGACACTTTTGGGTCTCAGTCGCACACACTTCACTTCTTGTACTTACAGAATGTGTACAAACTGGCATTTTGATGTATACTTATCGTTTTTCAATCTTGTTTAAGTTTCTCGATGGGTTGGTATGTGTCGCACATGGTTTAATGTCTAAACGCATATTGTTCACCCCTCGCTTTATATACCAGACTTAAACAAATCTTTGGTTTCAAAGAAAACCCATTAAGGCAAAGAGCACATGAGTGCACTTTGAAGCCTTGATCGAGAATCCTTATTTTTTCAGAAGTGTGACATGTCCCCTCTAAGAGTGCAAAGCACACTCCTTAAGCCCTTTCCCCTTCTTTTTTCTAAACCATGCCCCTCATGAAACTAAGTCTCCCTTTGAGCGCACTCATTCAACTCGAAAAAATGTGCCCTTCTTGAGCACATAAGCACACCCCAAAGGACTTAAGCTTCACCCTTTAGCCTTCTCCGATGTACCATGAACCCTACAAAACCTTTGAGCGCATGAAAACAATTTTAAGGCACTCATATTATCCCTTTAGCCTTCAAACTTGCGCCATGCGCCCTCCTAGGCATCTTGAGTGCATGAGCACACCCTGAAGTCTAGAATATTTCATCTTTTAGCCTTAATAAGTGCACCCTACGCCATACATCTCTCCCTTTAGTGTACAATGCAATTAGGAATCCATAATAGTTCCCCTTAATCCTTAGGACTTGCTCAATGCAGCCTTCCTTTAATACCTCTCTCTGTTGAGCACATGAGTGCATGTCAAAGCCCTGAAGCCTCCACCTCTCAACCCTTTAGCATTTCAAAGTCTTCCCATGTGCCCAGAAGCTCGCCTGTCCCTTTTAAGCACACTAAAACGGCATGAACAAAAAATCTACATAAAACATGGTAGAATAAGATATTTTTAGGCAGGTGGTTTCTTTTCATGAGTTATTGTAGATACAAGTATTACGAGAACAACAAGGCAAGCACACACGAGGAAGATCAATAAAAAAGAAAAAACAAAGGGAGCATTGAAAGAAAAAAGAAAACACTTGAATCTTGATGATCAAAGCACCCCAAAGACTCCATTAGATCGAAGAACCTTTTGAGGGTGAAGACATCAACAATATAAGTAAGCTAAAGAATGAAGACACAAGTGGAAACCATGTCACTGCTAAATGAAGTCCATGTCATTAGCCACTACTAGTATCAATCATCAAAGATAGTGACATTTCACGTTCTCATCACATGATGATGTGGAATTCATGATGTATTTTTGTAATCATGGTAAATACAAATAAGTGGAAGTAAAAGAGTCATGTATGAACTAAAGAGTAATGCAAGTACAAAGACATGTAATACCCAAAGTCATATGTAATTCCAAAAGTCATTTGGAATTCCAAAGGTCACTAGAGTTGGAAAGTAAAGATTCATGAGGATATGAAATGCCATGATTCAAGTTATAAAAGGATAATCATTTCTCATGTAAAGTACTTTTAACCTTGGCCTCTCCCACAAGGAATTAGAGAGACAAATTTAATACTTTTGGGGAGAAATTAGTGGCTCTAATGCTTAACTATTGGAGCTAGTGATGTTCACTGTATTTATGTATCTTGGAACTTTTTATTAATATCGAAGCCTTCCAGGCGAACACATTTTCACACAAGGATTGTGAATGTTTCTAAGACTATTCTTTGAATTTTTATGGCTCATGTTTGCTTTCACCTATATTGGAGTAATTGAAATATTTCAGTAACTTCAGTACGTACTCATTGGAAATGTGTTGTAATTTTTATAATGATCATCGCATCTATGTGAACTATTTCGCTTGATGTCATACAAGTATTTTTGATTCATGTGTGTCTCCATGTGGGTAGTATTATTAATTCTCTCTTATAAGATCATTTTATTTTCCCATTTGTAGTAAGAGAACCTTGATACATCTGTAATTGAACATTCACATGGCACACTCTCTTTCTCATTCAAAATGACATTTGCGCTTCTCTCTCATACTGACAACTAAAGAAAAGACATATATTTAAGTAAATGAAAGTCAGACCATAATTCATATGGTACTCCTACACCAAACGGTGTGAGGCCTCGTTGGGACCTTATATAAGGGAGATACCCTGTAAATTGGTGATATCCAACACTGTCAACACATTCCTGGGATAGTTTTTCCTACCGGCCTCTCCGATGAGCCATATACATATCGCATATCATAGATACTTGATACCATATCTTCAAATATTCTACTCTTACCACCCAGTCCCCATGTTTAACTTGATGGGCGAGGATGATCCTATACTTTCTCTGGTAATTCATTCCTATATTCCTTTATTACCTTAATTCTTCACCAGGAACCATCCTTCCAAGAAGCATTAAGACAATTTTTAAGCAAGTAAGGTCACCTACCTAAAAGTCACAGATCTAGATTCCGATGGTCGGTTTTTCCACTACAAGCTCACCAAAATTTAGGGTCTTCTCCTCCTCTCCAAATTCTCGAACAACTCAATGTGCAAATGAATTGGATTTGGGGGAAAAAACCCTTTTATAGGAAAAACCCTATTTTTTTTTCTTCTGTTGAGCATTGTGAGAAAACCATAGCTCAATTTGATGAATGTCAACACCGTTGGAAATTTCTCACCGAGCTCTATAATGGGTCTCTATTTCTTTTGCTTAATTTTAAACTTCACCAAGAAGCCATTTTTTCCATGAGGTCTCACTTTGTTGCTATCAAAACTGAATCTCTTCATATGAGTTTATTTTACTATGGTACCACTTTTCCTTTGAACTTGTTGACTTATGTGTTGAGTTTTTCCTTGAGTAACCATCATTTAATCATGTTTTTATGGTCCCCCTCTGGCCTCTCCCATGTGGTAGCATCATCGAGTAACCCTTGTTTAGAGCGTAAAAGATGAGTCACCCTTGCATCCATAGAGTCTGTTCAGAGTCCCATTGAGTCTTGTTACAATACCTCATCTGTATTTGCATCACATTCATCCCATTTTTCTCTTATTTTGCCTCCATCTATATTAATATGTCTCTGAACATCCCCCGTCTGAGTAATTTACCATCCCCTTTGAAATTGAGTCAGTCATTGCTAGGTCAACCATTCCTATTGTGATCTGAAAAGGGTAGTCATCAATCCACCACTCATATTATCCCTCCATCATCATCCCTGGTTTCATTCTATCAGTCACATTAATATGATCCTCGTGTGCCTTTGTTGAGGACTCCTCATTGCCTCAACTCTAGCAGACCCTCTTCTGTCGACTTCAACACATTTATTCTAGTTGAGAGGTCTAGAGGGCAGTGTACCTTGGTTTCAAATTTCATCATTGTTTGGTGCCTCAAATCAAGTGAAGGGAATCATTTCCATTTGCCTTGGTTGGTTCTCACATGCTCGACTCCAGCTCATTATTGTACGATTGAGAATTGTATACTTGATGGTCCAATGCTCCAACAAATTGTACCATATTTTCCCGTGTGTGTGTGAGATGTTATAGACCTCATGAGAGGGTGTCCCTTTAATTAGCCCCCCACATGCCTGGATGACAGTAGATTATGATCCAGCCTCAATTGCAGTTCCATAGATTTTACTGGCTCGGTTTTTTCTGCTTTCAAGACCCATAACATGAATGTTTCCTTTAGATGATCGATTCATATCTTCATACCCCTTTCTTGTTCAACATGGATTCTTTAGTTGCGATATCCCATCACCATATAATATTTGGGGGAGATTATGTCTCATGTACTCAGATCAACAAATGCCATTGAATCTAGTCCTGACCTCTATTTTTCCAAGCACATTATGAATATGGGACTCATTGTATCATTATATCATCTTATGGCCTAGTTGATTCTAGTATATCATGTATCATGGAATTTTTTTCTCAGACCCACATGGTTGGGCACATCATTATTATTTGTACTCATTTATCTAGGCAGGTATGGGTATGCCTCCCCCGCCTCATTTGAGATTATGTACTTATCAATAAAAGGAGACTTCTATTAGCTAAGTAGGTCTATCCCCCTCCATCCTCAGTCCTTCCTTGCCTTGTTTTAGATCTCTCTCTCTCTCTCTCTCTCTATGAATCCCCTTCAATGTCTCGCGGAAGTGAAATCTGCAATGTATTTCGGTCATATGATTTGCTCTTGAAAGTTTTATTTTGGGGGTAAATCTGTTATCACCCAAAAAATGTTCACCTAGCCATTTCCTTCTAGGAAAATCGAAATACACCGTGTAGAATTAATATTACCATGGTTAAACTCACTTTCACCATAGGAAATAATTTAGTAAACTAATTTTCTAAATTATTTCTCATTAAAATCCAAAAAACCACATGAGAATAATTTAATAAATCATTATTTATTTAATTTTCTCTATAAATAGTTATTAAATCATTATTTGATAATTATTTCTTAATTAAATTTTATTTTTTAAGCTTGGTATTACCTCCATTTTCATTAATTTTAATAAGAAAGTTATAACGAGATGGCTATTGTTAGGTGGCCTCAACTTGCCTTGAATAGGAAAACAAGTCTATTGGCCACCCGATGGCATGGTATGCCATCCAAAAATAATAAGTTCAGATTCTGTCAAACCAAACTAGAAAGGACTGGATTTTCATACATATTCTATCTTATACTTTCCTATTGGCATGGCTAGTTGTACATATAAAAATAAATGCTATGCGCATAAAAATAATAAACACAAAAACCAACAATAGTAATAAGCATAAAAACTAATCCGCGTCCTCAACTGAGGTAGATTCTATCGGTGCCAGGTCATGAACAGAAGTTCCTGGGAGTTCAGTCGGGTTAAGGATGCATGGGAGGTGGTATTTGATGCCTTGAAGGCACCCATATTGCTTCTGTAGTTGGAACTTAAGCTTGTCAAATTATTTTATGTAATATGGAAAGTCCTGTGCAATCGTAGCCAGGCTCATGGAAATCTGTACCAGGGCCTTGCCCAGGATTCCTTTCATGGACCAATAGAGGAAAAGGGTTTGTTTGAACTGCGTTACTCAACAACAAGTTTGCCCAAGGTTAGGCACGAGGGCCCTCTATTCTTCTGTTTCTATCTCTATTGAACCTACATTGCAGTTTAAGTTTGCCTCCCATTTATCTATCAATTTTTGAATGCCTTCGACAGCGTTATCATGGTATTCCTTCGCAGCATCGTGAATGATACTAACAATGTGCCTCCTACCTCTCGGCCTGGCTGAGGATGAACTAAGATGTCCCTCAGGCTCTTTCCCTTTGTTTTTCTTGCCTTGACCTCTCGTAGCCAGGCTCTTGGACCGAGCCATATCCACTTTCTTACCGACCAGTGAACTGGGCAGAGGATGGGAATTTTTCGAAGGGTAAGTCAACATACGGTCCCTGTTTCCAAGTTGGATACCTATCCAAGTAGCAACAGAGGAGCATAATTCCAGAAATTGTTCTGGATTTCCCTTCCTTTCATCACAAAAATAATTAACGTCATTCCAAGAGACATGTACGGGGTCATTCTCTCGAACCCAAGTTCTGTTCATGACATGTAGGCATGTCGAGCCTCCCATACCGGGCTGCTAGACAATGTGGTTTTTGACTATGGTGCACTGAGAAGACTTCAACTAAATGATTTGGGGAGGGATCGACATATTCTTCTCGTGATTATCCCTACCAAAGCCAACGAAAATCCCTAACCCAAATTGGAGTTCAGCCCACCCAACATCACTAAGACCCTTTCCAAAATCCAAAAAGACATGCCCAAAAAAGGCCCCATCCCAGTTAAGACTAAACGGATTCACCACTCACCTCTCAGAGGGAGGGTCGCCCAAACTGTGCACACAGAGCATGTTTCAGGCTAAATTAAGAATGAAAAAAAACCGACATAGACAGAGACAGAGGTTTAACATCCCTACCCAACTCAACCAACCTCAGCTTGGGAGTCCCAAACCCTCTTGAATTATCCCATTAACCACCTTAGTTCACCCTTGGCCAAATACAAGAAACAAAAACTATCCCAATGAGGACAAGGAAACACAAGACACACCCAAAAAAACCAATGGTAATATTAGCCCAATTGACAAAGGTCCCCCTACTATCAACCATATAGATACAAGGAGCCAATTGAAAACCCACACACACCCTCGACATCCATTTAGACTAGCCAAAATTACCTATACCAGAGACTACCATGGTGAGAAAGGTAGAAAGGAGAGTAAGACCAGTTACATACAAGGAGATCACCACTTCGTAATGTTGAGGGAGCGCTGGAGCCAACTTTCCACCTTCACTGGGAGCGAACCTTCCCAGTATATCACCACCAAAGTGGACCAAGCATGCCTTAAACTGATCAAGCCTTGAATGGCTGTGTTTAAGACTTCCTTTACACATATCACCCATTTGCATGCCGAGGGATGCCCTGCCAGCCTTGCCACGCATGTGGAAGGTGGTGGGAATGTACTTCAAGGCCTCCATCATAATGTTTTATGGGAGTGTCGTCCATCCGGTAAACACCCCGATCGAGGGTATTTCTTAATTAATTTTGACTTAATCACCTTGGAATAATTAAATAAACAATTATTTGTTTATTATTCCTTATTTTCCTTATGAGATAATTATTAAAACCATTATTTAAAAATTATTTATTTCTTAAATCTCACAATGTGATTAATAAATCATTTTTATTTTCTAATTTATTCAACCATTTTCTAAATAAAGATATTTGACCATTTTGAATATCTTTTCCCTCTCAATAAATATAATAAAGTATTCACAACGATTAAATTTTTATTTAGTCAATAATATTTTATTATTTTCTAATTCCTAATTTAGCTCAATACTTTGTTATAAATAGAGGTTTTTTCCATTCATTCTGCACCATGACCATTTTCATTGTCAATACTATCGTCTCATAATATTTCAGCTCCCACTTCAGTTCAAGTCATTTGTAATATTCCAAAATTTGCATGCAGCAAATTGGAATATTAATTTTTTTTTGTTTTCACTTAGGAGATAAATAAATGAGTAAGGAGGCCCATGCATAATAAAAATATGAATAAAATCCCTCACAATGTGAAAAGGAATCAACATAAAATCTGGATTTCACACCTTCATGTGTGAACAGGGACCTTTGCATGTGGACAAGGTCAAGTTTGACCAAGTCAACAGCTCTGGGATAGGAGGTGGAGATTATCTTGTGAGACAACGCAAAGATAGTGGGAGGAAGATTCCTTGGTGGAGGAAACCCTAATAAGTGGGGCCCAAGGTAAGAAGGCTCACACATGTTTAAAAGAAGGGCAAGGAAGCCATAGCAGGACATCTTATGAATGGTATTTTGATTTGTCTGCTTAGACTATTCTGCATTCTCTTGCTGTTTAGAAGAGTTCTTGTGCTGCTTAGCACAAGGTATTCCTGTTTAGGAATACCTACTCCTTTCTTGAGAGGCCTCTTGAAGGAGCTTGTACTAATTTTCCTCACATCCAGGCTTGAGGCCAAGCATCCTCCTTCAGCTACAACGTTATTTCTGCAGCATTATAATGTTGTGTTGCACGGTGTTGCAGTGAGGGTTCACAACACCACTAACAGGAATACCTACTCCTTTCTTGAGAGGCCTCTTGAAGGAGCTTGTACTAATTTTCCTCACATCCAGGCTTGAGGCCAAGCATCCTCCTTCAGCTACAATGTTATTTCTGCAGCATTATAATGTTGTGTTGCAGGGTGTTGCAGTGAGGGTTCACAACACCACTTCTTGCACTCATTTTTCAAAGGATGGAGCCTCCATTCCTTTGGGAGATCAGTAAGGAAGGCTCACGAGCAGATTTCCATATATTGGCACTTTTCCAAATCACTTCCATCAGCTACAACACAGTCCCTTGTAGGAACTACATCATTTCTTGCAGTGTTGCAGTGAGAGGGTCAATCCCCTCAATCTTGAGTTGCTTTCTTAGGGAAAAGACCAACCTTTCTCCCGAAAAGTTTGTAAGAAGGATCCTCCTTCATCTCTTGTATCATTCAGCTATATGTATAAAAAGCTTCAGTTAGACTATGTTTTCAGATCCATATCTGCAGATCTAACATTTTGTACATTGTGCTTTCATGAAACCCTTGCTGTGTTATCTTCTTGATGTGTAAAAGGGGCTAGATCCCTATTTTTCTTCATGTATAGAGTAGTAAAACTCCAAATATGATATTTTTAGCATATTGTATCAGAAACCCTCTTTAAATGATTTTGTGCATGCTTCAGGAAATTTCTGTTTAATCAAGTAATGGGATTTCAATGTTTTTAAGCCATATCGGGACTGAGAGATTTGTTTAAACAAGTAAAAGAGATTTTTTTCTGAATATTTTCTAGGTGTGAGTCCCATATTACTTAATATAAGGGATCCCAATGTTATTTATCCCTAATATAACACAATTTCCTGGGAATAACGTTTTTAGGTCATAGATTGATGATTTTCCCCGCTTTTGGCTGATATAAAGGATCATAATTTTGCTGCTGCAACATACATTTGATGGTTATGTGTTATTAACACATTTTATGAGTTAATTTCTTGCTACTATTCCATTACTGTGCTTATGCATTGCTGCATTCCCCATTTTGGGATATTACAGTGGTATCAGAGCGTAATCTTGGCTCAGCCTGTAAGTTCCAGCCATTATGCTATCAGAAGAATAACAAGAAAAATGAAATAAGCAAGATAAGAATGATGGAGAGAATGAGTTTGATCTCATCACTTTTTAGATCCAGAAAGAACCTCTCCAAGGAGGTTAAGCAAATGAAGAAGAAATACAATGAAACTCCTAGAGGGTTTCAAGAAGAGGAGGGGCCATGCACTTCCTATTCTCAAAGAGGAGAATAAAAGAAGCATGAAGGACACTTGGAATCTGAAATTATAAGTGAATACCTTGCTGAATACAAAGCTAAACCTAGAGCCTTCAAGGAGACTCTAGCTTTACCACAGTTCATTCAGCTGGAAGAAGAAAGGAGACCCTACAACCATGGGATGATGAGAGGCAATACATTTCTATTGTCCACTTTTGATGGATCACTCACATGTGCAGAAAATTCTTGGGTGATGAAGCTAGAAGCATTATTCCTACTACATCTAGTGGTAGAAAGAGAGGCTGTAGAAATTGCAGTGCTGCACCTTGAAGGTGAAGCAAATACTTGGTGGTTCAACCATTTGAGCCATGCAAGAGTGTCTAATCTTGCTAAGTTTTCTCAAAGGTTGATCAGGAAATTTGGAAAAGAGAAATTAGAGGAGGAGAAGCCTTCACCACCATTGGAAGAGGCATGTACCAGCGCTGGCACAACTATGGAGGAGCAGCCTTCATCTTCAGCATTTTGGGAAGCCAACACATTTGAAGAGGGAACTCTTGCAGCCCCACAAAATGCTTCCAAATTTCACCAAGGTATGCTTAAGTTTCCATCTCTTGTCATTTCATAAAATCTTATGGAGGGTCTACATAATTGCATATTGTTGATTTAGAGCAACAGAATGGAACTGCGCTGTACAAGAGCAGCAGTGAAGAAAATAGGACCCATTCCTTATGGGAGCATTCAAATGGCAACTTCATTTATGAAGCAATGGAGGAAGAAGTGATAGGTAGTAGACATCTTGAAGTGAGAAACATTTTCTCCTTTCTAGATGACCCTTTCTCAATGAGCACTCCGCAGCTCAAAGAGAAACTTCTACCTGCAGTAGATCCAAAACCTTATTGGTTTTGGAAGGCCATTGATGAGAAGAAGGCCTCATGGAGAGATCTCATTGGAGGTGCACTTCAACACATCATGGGGTGTAAGGTTCTTCAACAGTTTGAGGTGGTTCCTCCCTCATCACACTTGGATATTTTTGGATTCAAGGGGGACATTGGTGAGAGGTCTTCTCTAGAAGATCTCCTAGGAGTTGCATTTCAACATCCCATGAAATGCAATGGGAAAAATATGATATGGGAGGATGGTAATCTTCTTTGGAGGAGTACCAAGATGAAGAAGGGTAGGAGACATCCATAGGTGGATGAATGGGTGTGGATGGAGAGCAAGAAGCTGGAAGGATACTTGCAAATTTATGACACTGGGCAGCAGGAGGCTTGGCTGCATTGGCTACTCTTGAAAGAGTTTGGCCATCACATGACATATCCTCTTTCTAAGGGTACGTGGGTGAAGAAGGTATGGCAGGATACTTGCATCATTGGGCAGCAAGGAGTATGGACATATTGTGTTGATATGGCATTCTTCATATCAATCACCATGTCTTCACCACATGATTTGTATGATGGAGGTATGGGGAGGCAACAAAAAATTTTGTTGCTTTGGTTGTTCTTGGGAGAGAAAGGGAAGATTTTCTCTCACACTTTACATGATGTTGTAGGAGTAGGAGATGGCACTATCATGGTGCAAAGAGGCTACTCCTTGGCCTTAGATGTTCAAGAGGTACTTCCACTTTGGGAGGAACTTCCTATGTGTAGCAGCATTATGGGAGATATCTTTGACAAGGAGCATGTCAAAGAATGTAGCTATGAGTTGGCATGAGCCTATTTTCATAGGCCAACAACGCTGCCACTTGGGAGCTTGGGGTTATTGATGGAGTGTCCCCAGGATCACTTCACCATTGAGGCTCTTGGTGAACAAGGAGGAAGTGATATTGACGGAGTATTGGATTGAAACATCTATTACAGATATATGATCTTCTTAACTTGGATTTCCAAGCATAAGAAGGGTGATCTTCATGCAACATATTGTTCATTCCTCTTCATGGGAGTGTGTCATACCACTATGGAGGATTTATTCATATACATATGCATCATCTTAATCTCAACACATGGTAAGAATATTGTTTTTGCATCCATTGATTGTCTAGCATAGTATTTGCATATTATTACCATTCCTATTCAGTGCATTGCTCCACAAGAGGGCAAGCTTTTCATTGAGCTCCATGGTCAACATTGGGCCAAATTGTATGACGGAGACAACCATCTTTTATATGGCCTTGGGCAAGTGTTTTCTTTCATGTATGTTCAGTTTATGTACCCAACCATTTGCTATTTATCAGTAGATGTCATGACATACATAATTATCCATGTATCAAAAAAAAACTTGCCATACTATTTTCTGAAGTAGCAGTTAGGAAAAATGCACTGTGACTATTGGGGAAACTGTTGGTACCTTCCTACACCAGAAGAAACCTTCAATATTTCCCTCATTTTGATGCTGATCATGATTTAATTTGCTAATATTGATCTTATTTGTATTGGAAGCATGATTGGGAGAGAGACACATGGGTTGGATGTGTCCTTTGGGGAAGAGGCTTCCCACACTTTTTGCATCGCATGTTCTAATGGGAGCATGAGAGGAGATATGGCCACCAAAACCAAATAGTTGTTTCTTTTTTAGGTGAACCATGTGATTGATGGGATGCCATATGGTGATGATTTCATATCCATCACATATGGAATGATTTGGGCCAACTTTATTCACAGCGTTGGAGAGGAGATCTTTGGAGATCTAGTCTTCATCTTGCCACTTGAGTGTAATTGTATTGTAGCCCAAGATCAGCATATGCTCTACACTTATCATAAGTCGAGAGGAAGACAATGTGGGGTAGGCTAATTTGTCTACCATGTTCATATTTTCAGCCCAACTACTTTGCAGGAGCTCAAGGTGGAGGAACATTTTCAGGAGTTTCCATGTTGGGAGGTGACTCATTTTGTATGGATAATTTCTTGGGGATGGATGATCCACATGGGAATAATGTTTCCCAATACATTTCAGACTCCATGCCTTGAGAGGACCTCTAGAAAACACCTTATTTCCTCCTTGAGTACTTTACCTATTCATGATGATAGCTATTTAGCTAGCTTGCATGCTTGGGAGGGAAAATATGGAGATTCATTGATTGAAAACATCTCATTCCTTGAAGGATTTCATCACATGTGGATGCTACAACAGGAGGAGGGGAGACTCTTCAGTTCTATCCTTACAGTTGCTTGAGGACAAGCAACATTTGGGAGGGGAGGACTGTAATATTCCAAAATTTGCTAGATATGTGATTTGGCCGATCTCTATCAGATCTAAAAATGAGACATACGTAGATGGGAAAATTTTAGATCCTCATTAAAAAAACTCAATGGGAAGACCTCCATCTACTAGTTTCGGGTTTTGATCTAGTGGAAAATTTGAATCATACCATCAAGAACAATATGGGTATACCAAAAACGCTCCAAGATTTGGAATATGAAGGTGAAGTTTTATGGGACACTTTCTGGTTGGAATATTATGATGTGGTAAAGGAATCAACCATAATATTAAATATTAGGATTCGGGGAGGTTATTAAACCTTCAAAAACCCTAATACAGTGTAATTAACCCCACATAGCATACTATTTTTTTTTATATTCAGTATGTAAAAGAATCATATCAATTAACTAGTGGCCGTTAGGAACATTGAGGACTTTTCCTTCTAATACTCTTCTTGTATCTTTAAACTTATAATTACAATCTTGCTTTTAATTTGCATGTTCAAATTCAAGGTTTTATGGATATACCATTTACATTCGTTCAATTTAGTTTCCTAAGGACATTATTTGTCTCTTGTCGAGATATTGAATTATAACTCTCGAATTGGAAAAAAGGTTATTGCACCTACACACTATCTCTATGCTTATTTCTCTTATCCTATAGAAATTTGTCATGATTTTCTATTTAATAATGTGGCTTCCAAAATAGAATATTTTAAATTTCCAATATGATTTTTTTCCAAGGAAAAATTCGTAATTTTCATTAATTGTAAAGAAAATTACATGTTGTATCAGTTGCAGATTGCATCATGAAAATTATGTGTTCTGTCCATAATTTAGCATAAGTTCAGTAATAGTTCAGCAAATTAAAACATTATTTACAAAGTACTGTGCATATAGAGATAAACAGAAATAGCATAAAAAATAAATAGTCAAGAACTGTAGAATAAAAAAAGCCTATAATCAACCCAACTGATCAAAATGATCCAATAGCCATGTATCCTCTATAAACGACCTGTGGTAATGCTGGTAAGCTTCCAGTCCATTGCATTCAGTGATGTGCCAATGCCCCCATGTCAGGTGCACGACTTCTTTGGATAAGTGGTAAGCAACCTGATTCCTTTGCCTGTAAATGTGAGTAACAGTAATGGCGTCAAAGTATGTTTTTAGTGCCATTACTTCATCCATCAGACCCGTAAGTGTGTGCATGTGACATATGGCATTATTGTTGAAAAAAATAATAATAATATTTGAGTCCCCGAATATTTGTATCCTGTTGCATATTTTTTCTAGGGACAAGATAAGGACTAGTATGAGGCTATTGAGTTCTGAGTAATTTTTTGTGCCCTGGCCTAATCCCATATTAAGATTATAAAAGTGAGATTCAGAGAGATGTATTACATCCCCCCCACCAAAACCAGAAGTATCTGCAGCCCCATCAAAGTATGCCCAGGGGTGTGCTTTGTCTATAGTTTCGGGCACTATGATCCTATCAAACTTCAAGGAGACCTCTTCAAGAATTAAATGAAAGAGTGAAACAATAGAATTATAGATGGTAGGCCAGTATATTTTGGTTCTTTGGAATGTGATTTGATTACATGCCAACCAGATACCCCATGAGGCCAGGAGGGGCATGTTATGTTCCTTTGTTTATGCACCAGAGTGCCACCAATTATTCCAAGCCATAGATATTGAATCCCCTTGACAATTTTATGTTATGCCTAGGTCCAGAGTAATCAGCTACCAAATTTTGCATGTCATGGGGAAGTTAAGGAATAGATGATCAATTTCCTCTCCATGTTCTTTACAAAGTCCACCCCTGGATGGGCCGTGAAAGGATCTCCTATCAAGATTGTACTTCTTAGTAGCACGATTTATGAGTAGGCACCACATAAATAACTTGGCCTTTGGGGGAGCCTTCAGCTTCCAAAGGTGTCTCCACCACTAGATCAGTTCACGGGGTTCTTGTGCCGCTATTAGAGAAGATTAGCCTTCTTTGGGGGTGTATAAACCACTTGGGGAAATATCCCATATCATCTCATCCTCTCCTTCTGATATTCCGACATGGGATGTCCTAAGAGCTGTGACATACATGTTCCATGCCCTCCACCAAGTCTCCAGAATATTCAGTTCCTGTGGAGATTTCAAAGCCTGTGATTTCCAATTTGAATTGTACCCATATGCCACTTGACTTAGCTATGTGATCCCTGAGTCCTTTAGGTTTTGTCTTAAATCCATGGGAAGAAGATGTTCCCTCCCATAGCCAAACCAGGCATCCATTCCAATCCTAACTCGTGTGACCGATCCAATGTGCCAAGCAAGTCCTCGTTTTATAACAGCTATTGATTTTGATATTGCATGCCAAACAATAGATGAGTCTATCCTGAATCTGATGGGTCCTCTGATCCAATCAATAATGGATTTTGGTGCAATGTATTTAGTATATGTGACCTCTTGTGAAAGGTTGTTAGAGTATAAGAGTTTCCATCCCATTTTTGCTGCTAGTGCAGTGGCGAAAAGATTTAAGTCCTTAAGTTCCCAACATCCCCATTGTTTAGTCTTGGAAATTTTGTCCTAGATGACGAAAGAAAAGGTGTTACCTTCCCTCTTACCTCTCCAGAGGAAGCACCAACATATTTTCTGAATTCTATTAGTAACACCTTTGGGGATCTAAGAAAGAGCCATCCAGTACATTGGGATCGCCTCCAAAACCGACTTGATGAGAACAAGGCGCCCTGCCCTAGAGATCCATATTTGTTGCTATATATTGATTCTTATTTCCACTTTTTCAATGAGCCAATTCCAGTCTATGATTCTATAGTCATTGGGTTTGAGCTTGAACCCCAGGTATTTGAGACCCTCCTCAATATTCCTGTGTTCAAATTGGAATTGTTGGAGAGAATGTCTACTCTCTTGGATGATGCATCTTGTCATAATTATAGTGGACTTGATTATATTGGGCATCATTCCAGTGGCTTTACAAAAGATAGAAAAAATTTCTTGAAGCAGTTGGAGTCACGGAAAGATCCATATAGAAATATGAGAACATCATCAACAAATAGCAAATGAGTCAAATGAACAGTTTCAGTAATTTTGACTCCCAACAAATTCCCTTCAGCCCTAGCAGAGGTGATAAGCTTTGTTAGCCCCTCCATGATCAGGAGGAAAAGTAAAGGGGATAAAGGACATCCTTGTCGGAGGCCACGACTCGCATGGAAGAAATCAGATGCAGCCCCATTAATGAGGATGCTGAATGAGGAATTTGTAATATAGCATATGATACAACTAATTAAAGAGTGGGGGAGGCTAGTATGGATGAGGATCCGTTGGAGGTAGGTCCTGTTAGCCATCAGTAAATTTTGTCGCAGCAAATGATGGCTAAATATGTTCTTAAGCCTTCAAGAGATTGTTTTCATAGAAAACTACTCATTCTTGAAGCGTTTTGGTGTCTTCTGACTTGGGAGTAATCTTCATTGTTGTTTCCTTCAAAATAGCATTCAAATAAGCCCTGCTGATATCCAGAGAAAACTATTAGAGAGCCATTTTCCATCATTTCATAAATTCTTTTTCACCCACTTTTCATCCATGTTAACCTATTCTAACCACTCATTTTTCCTCTAAAAATCCCGCTTTCATTCATATGCTCTGTTAAAAATCCCCCCAATTTCCTCATTTCACCCTTTGCTTCCTCAAAATTCCCCTTTTAAACCTTGAAAATCCCCTTTATTTGGTTTAAAAACACGTTTTCCATCCTACTGGAACCTCAAAAAAGGCTTAAAAAACCCATTTTTTAGCCTATTCTGACCTTTTCAAACATAAGGCCTTAAGCGCCCTGTGCCTAAGCCCTCTGCCTCGCCGATGGCCGAAATCCCAATTCAATCTCTGTCGTCGATATTTGAGATCCAACGTTCCTCGTTAAGCCTCCCATTCCAAACTTCGCCCATCGCTCTGACCTTTCCCATCGGCATCGGCCATCGCAAATTCCAAATGCCTTTGACCTCGGACCCTTTTACCTTGTTGATGGCTAATATTCTGATATGATCGCAACCATCCATTCCCTCAGAGATCCGATGGTCATCACATCCATCACATCATCGCTCCATCGCAGATCACAACTTCCTATTTCTTTCTTTCTGGACACTCTTCTCCGCCGATTGCCGATCTTGCGATACATCCTCTGCCATCTATCTCCCAGATCCAATGGCCCAGAAGCGTTTTCACTCCCTCCCACTTCCACCTTTGTTTTCCCTTTATATATTTTCCCATACATGGATTATAATCCTTTATCACTATAAACCACGACGCACATTGGTTACCCAACCTCAAGCCTCCTTGCTACGCAACAAATTAGCCCACGTCACCCTGGTCCCACCATATGTTTTTCGCGCACATCTTTGCTATTTTTCGCGCTCACTTACAGCCGTAGATATGGCCCCCCCAGATTGGATGGTCTAAAAACATTTTCGTGCTCATTTCAAACATAAAATTGATTGCCAGTTTTCAACGCGAAATGGGCAGTTTTCAAGAGCATACGTGTTAGCCATTGGACCGTATCGCGTTCGATCAGTTCCAAGCCGCTTACCACCTTCACCCTACGTGAAAAATTCTGCCGATTTTCCAATACCACTTTCCAATTCCCCTTGCCAATGCAAATTTTGTAACCTCTGCTATAGCCTTCTGAAGCAGCTAATCCACATTCACAGGATTTTATAACTAGTTTGCTTGTTTTGCAGGTTTTATGGTAGCTAATGGTGTTAAAGATCTCTCGTAGCCAAGAAAACAATGGTAAAGGGATGAGGGGTCCAATTTCGAAGTTTAATCAAATGTTTTATGGGAATTGATTACAAAATAAACCCTCTAGTGCATAGAAGGAGACATCTTCCAGAAAAAATCAAAGATCGATGGAGAACGGTGGAAATTAAAAGAAATTAAGGATTAAAGGTTAAAACAAAGCCTAAAGGTCAAGAGCCTAATCCATTTTTTCAAGGGATAAATCACATTATTGAAGACAAACGAATTAAAGTCAGATCAATCAGCCAAAGAGGGCCTCCTAAGGACACATCGACGAGGCTATTTCCTTCTTAGAAGCCCGTAACGACACCTGCAGTCTGCATTACCTTTCCAGAGACACCGTGATAACCATCCTGCTGACAAAGCCTCATTAAAACTGTCAGAATAGTTATTAAGCAAGCATGGGGCTACATAATCCAAAATTGACAGTTTACTTGTTAGAAAGTTCAAACAGGGTATAACTTCGAAGGACAGGCCTCAGAGTTATTACTAGCCTACCCGATATGCATCACAGACAAAAAAAATTTTGAAATGGTACAAAAATTTATTTCTATGGTTAATAAGCAGAATGGGCATTCGAATAGCTCTCCCACTCTATCTTAATTGATATTTATTACCATTTCTACAACACTCTTCCTCATTTCACCTATATGTATTCACAGAAAATTCATTGTAATGGTTGGAAAATTGTTAATTGTCTGAACTGTTATTGAGTAAGAGTTACTGAGTAGTTTTAATATAGTAGGCTAGGAAGAGAAGAATTTGGACTGTAAAAGCTATTGGACTCAAAGTATGTAACTGGTTTTGCACATCAATACACAAGCAGATTCACTAGATCCTGGTCTATATGATTGGTGATGTTTCTCTTACTGTAATTGTTATTATCCTTATGTTTTCCACTCTGTTAATATTCTCTGATAAAGAGCAGCAAATATAGAATAGGATTTACTTCTAAAAGCACCCTAATTCTCACTGAAAGCTTTATCTTTATGTTTTCTTCCAAATGTGTATTTAGGAATGATTTCAATAGATTATAACCAGTCAAAGATGTTGGTGAGCCCATGTTTTTGCTGAGTAGAACTTGAGATGTTGTTCTTGAATGTTATATTCACTGCATGCTAAGTAGAGCCCTAATCAAGGAAGTTTCTGGTTAGCCCTGTCCCTTTTTTAGTCTTTAAAAGTTGTTTTGAAGATTTCCCTTAAAATTATTCCGAAAGCAAGGTAGGTTTAAAGTCCTTACTTGATCTTAGGACACTTTTTGTGTTCATCTTAAATGTTTTCTTGAGAGTACGTCAAAAGCAGGATAGGTTAAAAGTCCTTACCTAATCTTAGGCTACCCTTTGTTTTCTTACATGTTTGCTCCTTTCACCACACTCCTTAATGTTCCATATCACAAACTAAACTTAAAATATCTTCTGATATAGATGACTTGCCCTTTGAAAACCCCTGGATAGTTGTTATGCAAGTAAATCCTTTTATGACTCCATAGCCCAATGGTTTAGTACTGTTTTTTTGACCTATCTTCCCATGCTGAAACATCCTTCCACTTATTTCCTCCTTCACTTTACATGAACTTCTCATTTAACGATTCCCAACCAAAAATAAACAAACCAATCTCTTGTATTTCATAACTAGCCTAATATCATATCACAAGCCTTAAAGATATATCCTTTTGAAAACATATATAGAGAGATCCATCTATGAATCCAGGAGGTCTAGATCTTAGGATTCCAAAGCGGTTCTGATGTTGCCTTGTCATTTAGTATGCCAATCTGCTAAATCACAGGACCCCAACATAATGGCGACTCCACTGGGGAGATTATGAGTAAATTTCAATCTTAGACATCCTTAAGACCCCAGAAGACTACAAAAGCCTTAGATTGGTTGTTAATTACTAATGGTGGACAACAACTCATCTTAAAACATTTAAAATTATCCACCTAGCGACTCCACAACTCCTAAAAGACCAAAAGACTCCACTGGTGATTAGTAGGCCTGCTAATTACTCCTGGTTTCACAAAGACTCCACTGAGGTAGCCCACACTACCATTAAAATATCGTGCTCAATCATGATTAGGAAACTTTGAGGATTAAGTTCCTTTGTTAAAGACTAGTTTGCCTCTAAAAGATTGTCATATCTGGCTAACTTTATTTTCTTTGTGTCTGAATCTTAACATAATGGCTTCAAGAGGAATTCATACCAGAGCTTATCCTGACCCAAATCCTCTTGAAATAGTTGATAATCCAGAAAGAATTCTTAGGAAGTCTCCTATAGCTAGGGATACAACTATTGTGAGACCCATTCATAGAGCTAAATCCGTGCCTGGAGACCTCACAGCTCTATCAGATACCCAAGTCAACTTACCCTTTTCAAGAAGTTTACCAAGAACCAAGTCACTTAGTGGTATAGATCAGACATACTTTGAGCTTTCAAGTTCACCACAACATAGTGGCCAACATATTAGCAGCAGAGAAACCCCTCCATCCACACCTCCTGATCTTCATTTCATTCATAACTTTGGTTTCTCTCACCCCAAATCTGCTCAACAGTCTCTTGCTGGTCCAAGCACTTCTGTCACCCATATACCCACTGTTCAAACCACTCCATTCCTCCCACAAAATCCTATCATGGCAGCATGGTATGCTCCCCTAGTGTTACCACAATGTCTGGTTCCTTTACCCAATGAATATCAGTCCAAAATTCCCCATTTCACCGGAAGTGAACCCACTACTATTCAACAGCACGTGGATAAAATGATTGATGCCTTTGATTATATGGAAATAGAATATGAGACCATCAAAATGAGGATTTTTGCCCAAAGTTTAGGAGGAGAAGCCAAGAAATGGTTTAAAGGTTTAACTCCTAATAGTATTAATGATCTCCCTTCTTTACATCAAACATTCATAAACAAATGGGAAACTAAGAAGAAACCTCTTCAAATACTGTTAGATTACAACAACCTCAAGAGAAACATTGAGGAAAGTGTTCATAATTATTGCGCTAGATTCAATAGTGTTTATAACGCACTACTCCCAGAGTTGAAACCTCCACAAGGCTCAACTTTGGCCAAATTCCCTGAAGGATTTGATCCCAAAATGGCCTATCAACTGAGAGAAAGGTATCCCTTGACTTTAGAAGACATGCAGAAGGGAGCTCTTAGTGTGGAAGCAAATTTGATTGAGAAGAGAGCTAGGATGAGGGCTGAAAAGAAAGTAACATATAGGGAAGACACTGCACCTTCCACTTCTAACCCAAAATTAGACCATCTAGCCAAGAACATGGATAGGTTGGAAAGAATGATGGAGAAGTTGGTTGTCCAAAAAAATTCTTAGAATAGGAACTAATCTCAAAATCAGAACCAGAACTTTAGGATTAAAGGCCCCAATCAGATTAGACAAAGAGATATTTATCAACAAATTAGACCTCCATTCCAAGAAATTATGTTAATGAAGATGAGGGAATGATAGAATAGATAGAGGGAACTGTTATAATCATGCTGGGAGAAAGTAATGAAGACCCTGCCTTTTTCACAGAGGATGACCAAGCCACATATGCATATGATGATTATGAGGGCTTAGAATCTGAAGACTATAGGCAAGGCTTTGAGAATTCCATCATGGAGGTCCATAAGCAATATGACCTCAGGAGTAAAAAGAACCAAGAAAATCCCCACACAAAGATCTCTGAAACTGCTGCTAAAAAAAGATTTGAAAAGGTGGTTAGAAAAGCTGCTGAAAACAACAAAACAGTCGCTAAAAGTTCTGGTAAAAATAAAGGGAAAAGCATTCAGACCACTGATAAACAGAGAGTTGACCCTAACAACACTAGCACTTCAACTAGTGTCCTTGTAAAAACAGTTTTAACTGATGTACATAGTAAAAACTAGCAAGTTGATTTTGCTGATAATTTAGTGACTAACAAGACAGATTCAAGCCTTTCAAGGAATTAGTTTCCTTTCAATTTGGAAAGTGAAATTGCTAAAATCAAGATTTCTATCCCCCTCACTGAGTTAGTCACTCAGGATGTATATAAATGTCAAGTGTTAAAGGCTTTTTACATAGAAGAAAATAATGACTCTATCAACTTAAATGATGATCAGCGAGCCGTTTTATTTGTTCCTAAAATTGAAGGAAAATTCCAAGAAGGGGTGGTCCCTCCTTTCTATGTCAGTTTTAATATCCATGACAAGATTTTACACAATGCTATGCATGATTCAGGGGCTTCACATAACCTCATGCCCAAAATAATCATGGAGAGACTAGGCCTTGAGATAACCAGACCCTATAAAGATTTATATTCTTTTGACTCCAGTAGAGTAAAATGCTTAGGCCTGATCAAAGATCTTTGTGTAAACTTGACCCAGATCCTAACCAAATGCATAGTGATGGATGTGGTAGTGGCTGATGTGCCCCCAAATATGGCATGCTTCTTTCAAGATCATGGGGTGCTAAGCTTCAAGGTACCATGCAAATGGACATGAAATATGCCACCATCCCTGTTTTCAGTCAACTCAGAATACTTTATAGGGAATCACACATGAAATTTATGGTGAGTAGTCAAGAAAAATTAGAAAATTCCCCTCTTTATTCTATCCATACAGACCTAGACTCATTCATTCTTTGCAATGATGAAAGCTTTGGTGAGCTAGATTTGGATAGTGAGAAAAACATAACAGAAAACATGGAAGGAGAGGATAGGAAGGGATAGGATCTCAAACAGTTTTCCAAACCTGAAAATTACAGAAAAAAAATAGAGAGTATGAATCACCCACTGTCCATTAGCTTAGTGCAAATCATGAGAGTCAAGAAGAAAGGCCTCAACTCCATGAAAAATTTAAGGAACAAGACCAACATAAACATGCTGCAGAACCCATAGAACTGCATAATGATAGTCAGAACACGCAGAACAAAGGGGATAGTAATGAAAACAAAAACAAGTAAAAAAAAAACCCTCTTTGGAGTATGAGTTTTGATGGGTCTTGTAATAGAACCGGTGCAGGAGCAGGTGTGTGGCTTCACAACACAGAGAAGAATTACATTGAAATCCATTCATACAAGCTAAAATTCCAATGCACCAATAACATAGCAGAGTATGAAGCACTCCTCTTAAGACTACAGTTACTGAAGAAATTAGGAACCAGGAGGATAACTGTTCATGGAGATTCTGAATTGATCATTAGACAAATAAATGGAGAGTACAATGCCAAACATCCAAGACTAAGAGCATACAGAAATGATGCCATAGACCTTTTGAGCACTTTTGAGGAATATGAACTTGTTTTTTTCCTTAGAGACCAAAACGTTCTTGCCAACGATTTAGCTTGTGCTGCCAGTGCATGCCAGAGACCCTATGACAACAAACAGTTCACAGTTCAAGTGAAATATAGACCAGCCATCCCAGATAATGAAAAATATTGACAGGTCTTTGAGGGAGATAAACAAATAGAGGACTTCATGCAGTTTAGAAATGAGTTTGAATTTCAAAAATCAGAGTCAAATTATGATAAAGATTTCCTTAACGAGGAATAGCCTGTTGAAAAAGAACCTTCTCCCATTGCAGAAATAAATTTGCTAACTGGAGAGTTTGAAAATCAAACAAAAGAGTACATAAATTCAGAAAAAGAAGACATAGAGGTACTACGGTCTAAAGACAAAGGTTTACCCAAAGGACTAGCAACTCTAGAAGATCTATTTGATTTCAATGATGTTGCCAAAAAACCAACAATGGAACCCACTAAATCTGATATTGAGGAATGCAATATAGGAAGTAAAGACAAGCCTAAAATGATCAAGTTATCTAAAACATTGCCAGCTCACATGAAACTGAAATATATTGAGTTGTTTAAAGATTTTTCTGATGTATTTGCTTGGAGTTATGAGGATCTAAAGGCATATGACACAGAGAACATTCAACACAAGATACCACTTAAAGAAAACTAGAAACCATTTAAGCAAAAATTACGCAAAATAAACTCTGTGCAATTACCTCTCATTGAGAAAGAAATTAAGAAAATGTATGAGGTTGGAATTATTGTCCCTGTGAGATACTTAGAGTAGGTATCTAATCTCGTAGCTGTTAGAAAGAAAACAAGAGAAATAAGGCTCTGTATTGACTTTAGGAACTTGAACATAGCCTCATTAAAGGACAACTATCCCTTGCCTAAAATGGAGCACAACTTACAAAGGGTAGTTGGTTCCAAGAGGATTTCTTTGCTAGATGGCTTTTCCAGATATAATCAGATATTGGTACTTCCTGAGGATCAACTGAAAACAACCTTCACTACTCCATGGGGCACTTTCATGTATGTGAAAATTCCTTTTGGATTAATGAATGCAGGTGCCACCTTTCAAAGAGCCATGGATATTGATTTCTCAGAAGAAATAGGACACTTCATTGTGATTTATTTAGATGACATTACAGTCTATTCCAAAACAGATGAAAAACACCTAGTACACCTGAGAAAAGTCTTTGAGAAATGCAAGAAGTTTGGGCTATCTTTAAATCCCAAGAAGACATTGTTTGGTCTCCAAGAAGGTAAACTTCTTGGTCATATCATATCTGAAAAGGGGATTAAAATAGACCTGAAAAGGGTTGAAGGTATATTACAGATCAGTCACCCCAGAAACATCAAATAACTTCAATCTTTCATTGGGAAGATTAATTTCTTGAGAAGGTTCATACCCAACCCGGCAGAACTCCTTAGGAACATGACAAACATGCTAAAGAAAGAGGTAGGATTTAAATGGACCTTAGAAGCAAAGAAATCCTTCGAACTGGTCAAACATGCACTTACTCAAGCACCCATTCTTATCAGTCCTGATTTCACTAAGGACTTCCTCATATTTTCATTTTCATTAGAACATACTGTGGCTGCTGTCCTATTACATAAAAATCTAGAAGGTAAAGAGCAGCCAATTGCATTTTTTAGCAAGGCATTAAGAGATGCACCTCTGAAATATAATATCATGGAAAAACAAGCCTATGATTTAGTCAAAGCCTTGAAGGATTTCAGAGTTTATATCTTACACTCTCACATTATTGCATTTGTGCCTCATATAGTGGTAAAAGAAATTTTGTCACAAGACCCCAATGGCAAAAGAGGAAAGTGGATTGTTGTGATACTGGAATATGATTTGGAAATTAAACCCACTAAACTCATCAAGGGTCAAGGCCTAGCACAATTAATGGCTGAATCTAACTTGCAAGCACTTGATATAAACATGATAGATGCATTAGATGAACAGGAAGAGTTGGAAACTCCTCTTATTGAAGATAATTTCCTCAATTCTTCTTGGTATGCTGATATTTTGTATGTGCTTAATAATCTCAATGCCCCTCCTGGTTTTTCTAAAACAAAGGCAATATTCTGGAAGTTAAAGGCTGTTAATTACTGCATTTTAGATAAATTTTTATATTGGAAAAATGTCGGTGGTTTATTGCTTAAATGTTTGCCTGAGGTTGATGCAGATAGGATCAAGCATGAGTTTCATGAAGGAGAATCTGGAGGCCACCTCAACTGGAAAAACATTACTAATAAAATCCTTAGAGCTGGTTACTACTGGCCCACCCTCTTTCAATATTTCCACAAAATGATATTTTCCTGCCACAAATGCCAGATATTTGAAGGCAAGAGAAAACTCCTTCCCTTACCCTTGCAACCAATCACTGTTGAAGCTCCTTTTCAACAGTGGGGTCTAGACTTCATTAGGGAAATCCATCCTGCCTCGTCTGCCCAACATAGATGGATACTCACAACCACTGACTATTTCACCAAATGGATAGAAGCCGTCCCTTCTAGGAATGCCACAGACTCAGTTATCATAAAATTCCTTGAAGATCATATCCTGTCTAGATTTGGCTATCCTAGGAAAATTATCACTGACAATGCTGCTGCATTTGGTTCTAAAAAGATGGTATATTTCTGTCACAAATATTAGATTGTGCTTGGTCATTCCACAGCTTATTACCCTCAAGGTAATGGGTTAGCAGAATCTTCCAATAAGAGCCTGGTAAACATAATAAAGAAATTTCTGGAAGAAAATCAGAGGTCATGGCACAACAGGCTGATACATGCTTTATGGGCAGATAGATTGACAACAAAGAAATCAATTGGAATTTCTCCCTATCAGTTGGCTTATGGAGCAGATGTATATTTTCCTACCAGTTTATGAGTGCCAGTGATGAAGTTGGTCCAAGAAATACAATCAGAGGAAGATAGCATGATGAGAAGGATAAATCAGACCATACATCTTCAGCAAACCAGGGAAGACCTTTATAACAGAGCACATAAAGTACAAGAGAATATTAAAAGGTTGTTTAATAAGAGGACAAAGGCCAGTGATTTCAAGATTGGTGACAAAGTACTCAAATGGGATTCCAGGAGAGAAGATAAGGGCAAACATGGAAAGTTTGACAATTTATGGCAAGGCCCTTACATCATTCAATCTGACATTGGTCATAATGCGTTTTTTATACAAAATATGGATGGTACAGACCTGTTTGGGGGTCCTGTCAATGACAGGATGCTCAAGCATTAATTCTATTGAAATTTCAGTTTAAAGCCTTCACCTTCATTGTAAATATCATTGCTTTGTTCTGTTTTAAAAAATTGAAAAATACAAAAACAATAGAAAAGAGAAAAAGAGGGCAGATTAAAAAGAAAGGTACAACTCCATACCAAAAAAGAAAGAAAATCTGAAAGTGTGCAAGCCTAAATTCCACTACCAAAAGAAGCACTGCTATCTATTCATACAACCTAATCATGGCTAGATAGATTTCAATTTACTGCTGATAGGTTAGTGAATCAGATTTTCCAAACAGTTTAATCTTGGCTTATCAGTAGATTAGATTAGGATAGAAGAGAATGGTTCAAACAAGCTCAAAATATGAACCAAAGAATCAAAAGAAAAAAGTGGCTCTAATCAGATCAAAACTTGAGCCAAAGATACAAAGAAGACTGGTTCTAGCATGCTGAAAACTTGAACCAAGAGAAGAAGAAGACAGCTCAAAGAGATCAAAATCAGAGCTGAAAGAAAGAATGAAGGATGCTTGTGATTTTCAGATCTTAAGCCTTCACATTTTTGTCTAATTTTCTGAAAATAAGTCTATGTGCAGCTGGTTTCTTTGCCATGGACACTACAAAAAATCAGACAGCTTAATCCTGGTTTGGCTGTGTTTCAATTTCTGTTTTAGAATATAGAGAATGAAATCTATCAGACAATTTAATCTTGGCAGATAGTAGATTAGCTAGAGAATTTTTGAGTCCAACAGTTTAATCTGGACTCATGGAAGTTATAAGGGTAGATTTAGATTAGTTTTCCTATTTTCAAAAGAATAAAATGTTGATGTCAAAGGTTTGCAAGTCCAAATGCACCTTATGAAGAAAAAATGTTAGGAAAGTAGGCTGTGTAGGTAGAATGTTTGGGAAAAAATCATCTGGTTATGATAAATATTGATCATCGTTTCAAGCAGCATGATCAAATAAGAGAGATGATTGTCAAAGTGCAGGATAGTGATCTACATTCCAGAGAAAAAAAATTCTGAGGTTCTTGACACCTCCAAGGAGCTTCCATCCCCAAGTGGAGCCACTGTTAGCAATCAGTAAATTTTGTCGCAACAAATGATGGCTAAATATGTTCTTAAGCCTTCAAGAGATTATTTTCATAGAAAACTACTCATTATTGAAGCCTCTTGGTGTCTTATAACTTGGGAGTAATCTTCACTGCTGTTTCCTTCAAAAGAGCATTCAAATAAGTCCTGCTGATATCCAGAGAAAACTATTAGAGAGCCATTTTCCATCATTTCATAAATTCATTTTCACCCACTTTTCATCCATGTTTACCTATCCTAACCACTCATTTTTCCTCTAAAAATCCCTCTTCCATTCATATGCTCTGTTAAAAATCCCCCCATTTTCCTCATTTCACCCTTTTCTTCCTCAAAATTCCCCTTTTAAACCTTGAAAATCCCCTTTATTTGGTTTAAAAACACCTTTTCCATCCTACCAGAACCTCAAAAAAGGCTTAAAAAACCCATTTTAAGCCTATTCTGACCTTTTCAAACATAAGGCCTTAAGCACCCTGTGCCTAAGCCCTCTGCCCCGCCGATGGTCGAAATCCCGATTCAATCTCTGTCGTCGATCTTTGAGATCCAACGTTCCTCATTAAGCCTCCCATTCCAAACTTCGCCCATCACTCTTACTTTTCCCATCAAGATTAGCCATTGCAAATTCCAAATGCCTTTGACCCCAGACCCTTTTACCCCGCCGATGGCCGATATTCCGATATGATCGCAACCGTTCATTCCCTTAGAGATCCGACGGTCATCGCATCCATCGCATCATTGCTCCATCGCAGATTGCAACTTCCTATTTCTTCCTCCCCAGACCCTCTTCTCCGCCGATTGCCGATCCTGCGATGCATCCTCTGCCGTCTATCTCCCAAATCCAACGGCCCATAAGCGTTTTCACTCCCTCCCACTTCCACCTTTGTTTTCCCTTTATATATTCGCCCATACATGGATTATAATCCTTTATCACTACAAACCATGACGCACATTGGTTACCCAACCTCAAGCCTCCTCGCTACGCAAGAAATTAGCCCACGTCACCCTAGCCCAACCATATGCTTTTCTCGCACATCTTTGCTATTTTTCATGCTTGCTTATAGCCGTAGATCTGCCCCCCCCCACAAATCGGACTGTCTAAAAACATTTTCGCGCTCATTTCACAAATAAAATTGATCACCCATTTTCAACGCGAAATGGGCGATTTTTAGGAGCATACGTGTCAGCCATTGGACTGTATTGCATTCGATCAGTCCCAAACCGCTTACCACCTTCACCCTACGTGAAAACCATTGCCGGTTTTCCAACACCACTTTCCAATTCCCCTCGCCAATGCAAATTTTGAAACCTCTGCTACATACGCTTTCTCTGTAATCGCTCCTCCGCCTCCGCTATAGCCTTCTGAAGCAGTGAATCCACATCCACAGGATTTTATAACCAGTTTATTTTTTTTTGTTGGTTTTATGGTAGCTAATGGTGTTAAAGATCTCCCACAGCCAAGAAAACAGTGGCAAAGGGCCGAGGGGTCAAATTTCAAAGTTTAATCAAATGTTTTATGGGCATTGATTGCAAATCAAACCCTGCAGTGCACAGAAGGAGACATCTGCCAGCAAACATCAAAGATTGATGGAGAACAATGGAAATTAAAAGAAATTAAGGATTAAAGGTTAAAACAAAGCCTGAAGGTCAAGAGCCTAATCTGACGTTTCAAGGGATAAAGCACAGTATTGAATACAAATGAATTAAAGTCATATCAATCAGCTAAAGAGAGCCTCCTAAGGACACATCGGCGAGGCTATTTTCTTCTCAGAAGCCCGAAAGGACACCTGCAGTCTGCATTACCTTTCCAGAGACACCGTGATAGCCATCCTGCTGACATAGGCTCATTAAAACTATCAAAATAGTTATTAAGCAAGCATGGGGCTACAGAATCCAAAATTGATAGTTTACTTGTTAGAAAGGTCGAACAGGGTATAACTTCAAAGGACAGGCCTCAGAGTTATTACCAGCCTACCCAATATGCATCACAGACAGGAAAAACTACTGAAATGGTACAAATAGTTATTGTTATGGTTAATAAGCAGAATGGGCATTCGAATACCTCTCCCACTCTGTCTTAATTGATATTTATTACCATTTCTGCAACACTCTTTCTCATTTCACCTATATGTATTCACAGAAAATTCATTGTAATGGTTGGAAAATTGTTAATTGTCTGAACTGTTATTGAGTAAGAGTTATTGAGTAGTTGTAATATAGTAGGCTGGGAAGAGAAGAATTTGGACTATAAAAGCTGTTGGACTTAAAGTATGTAACTGGTTTTGCACATCAATACACAAGCAGATTCACTAGATCCTGGTCTATATGATTGGTGATGTTTCTCTTATTATAATTGTTATTCTCCTTATGTTTTCCACTCTATTCATATTATCTGATAAAGAGCAGCAAATATAGAGTAGGATTTACTTCTAAAAGTACCCTAATTCTCACTAAAAGCTTTATCTTTATGTTTTCTTCCAAATGTGTATTTAGGAATGATTTCAATAGAGTATAACCAGTCAAAGATGTTGGTGAGCCCATGTTTCTGCTAAGTAGAACTTGAGATGTTGTTCTTGAATGTTATTTTCACTGCATGCTAAGCAGAGCCCTAATCAAGGAAGTTTATGGTTAGCCTTGTCCCTTGTTTAGTCTTTAAAAGATGTTTTGAAGATTTCCCTTAAAAGTATTCCGAAAGCAAGGTAGTTTTAAAGTCCTTACTTGATCTTAGGATACTTTTTGTGTTCATCTTAAATGTTTTCTTGAGAGTACATCAAAAGCAGGATAGGTTAAAAGTCTTTACCTAATATTAGGCTACCCTTTGTTTTCTTACATGTTTTCTCCTTTCACCACACTCCTTAATGTTTCATATCACAAAATCAACTTAAAAGATCTTCTGATATAGATGACTTGCCCTTTGAAAACCCTTGGATAGTTGTTGTGCAAGTAAATCCTTTTATGACTCCATAGCCCAACGGTTTAGCACTGTATTTTTGACCTATCTTTCCATGCTGAAACATCCTTCCACTTATTTCCTCCTTCACTTCACATGAACTTCTCATTTAATGATTCCCAACCAAAAACAAACAAACCAATCCCTTGTATTTCATAACTAGCCTAATATCATATCACAAGCCTTAAAGATATATCCTTTTGAAACATATATAGAGAGAGCCCTTTCTGAATCCAGGAGGGCTAGATCTTAGGATTCCAAAGTGGTTCTGATGTTTCCTTGTCATTTAGTATGCCAATATGCTAAATCACAGGACCCCAACATGTCCAACAAGAGTAGTCAAACTATTTGGCCAAATAAATCTTGAGGATGGTACATTTGAGGCTTTTGAGCTTGATAGAATGAAGGGCTTCTTGAGCCATGCCTATGGCCTCGTGAATTTTCCTTTTATGAAGGAAACAAAATTGTTCCTTAGATATTTGATGAGATAAGATAGGTTTAATACAATTATAAATGATCTTGGAAATGATTTTGTAGAGGAAGTTGCATAAGGAGATGGGCATGTATTCATTGAAGGTTCGAGGCTTGTAAACCTTGGGTATAAGAGCAATGAAGGTAGAGTTGAAGCTATCATACATTCTGCCTGATACTCTACAATTCTCAATGGCCATGAGGAGTTCCTTAAAAATTAGGTCAAAGAAGGATATATAGAATTCAATAGGCCATCCATCCGAACCTAGACTTGTAATTTTTGAACCACTTTAGGACAACTTATATCTCTCCTAAGGTAACTTAAGCATTTAGGTATTCAGTGTCATCATCCTCCACATACCTAGGCATATTCCTGGCAATTATGAGCACCTCAGATATGTTGTCCGCCCTTGGATCTATGTAAATATGGGAGAAATGTCGAATTCCCATATTTGAAAGTTGTTGATGAGTCTTTTCCACCCTACCATCCTGATCCCTTAGTTCCTAAATGGTATTGATTCTCTTCCTGCCTTTTGCACATTGCTGAAAGAACTTGGTATTGTTATCACCAACCTCAAGCCAGATGGCCCTACTCTTAAGTCTCCATGTTTCCTCTTTTTTGTCTTAAAAGTTTGATTCTTTCCATTTCCAGATGGGTAAGATTTTCCTTGTCCTCCATAGAGGAGAAACCCAAACCATCTTCAACATTTAGAAGGGCTATCTCCCTTTCGATCCTCCTCAGCTCTTCCTCATCTCGGATCCTTTTCTCCCTCACCCACTTGATAGTCCTATCCTTGATCCTGGATAAGTTATTGGCAATGAATCTTGCTGGAAAATTATTATTCTCCTGTTGACAATGAATCCAAGACTCTAATACGATATTATGGAAATCAGGGTTGTCTAGCCATGTAGAATTTAAATTAAAGGGGGAGTGTAGTTTGCTATTTTCTCCATGGATCTCAAGGTATATGGGCGAATTTTAAGAGATAACACCCGATCCCACCCATTTCCTAGCTCTGTCCACCCTATCCACTAAATTAGAATATATCATAAGTCAGTCCAGCCTACGCACTTGTTCTGCTTCCGCTATCCTTCTGTTGCGCCAAGTGGGCAGTTTTTTAGACATGTCTAGGTCAATCAGATCAACATTGTCAATTAATTTCTCAAAATAGGAATACAGGGGATCAGGCATGGCTTGGGGACCCCAAGATTCATCTTTTCATATGGAAAAGTTTAGGCCACCTCCCACAATGATGTGATCTGCCTTCATGACCGAGGATCCCATCAACTTATCTCAAAAATAAAGCCTGTTATGGAAAGGGCCATAAATGTTAAGTATTTTGAATGGGGTACCAAATCAGATGCAAATATGTCCACACCAAGTATCCCTTCCATCCCCCAAAAATTATGAACTTGGATGGATCGATTGTTGAAGCCAATGGCACAACCCCCAGACCACCCTCTCACATCCAACGTATGAAAAGTCCAGTCTGGGTACAACTCAGAGAGTAACTTATAAACAACCTCCCCAATCCCCAAAGTTTCCTGAAGTAAAATGACATCCACCTTTTCTAACACTAATAGGCGCCTAAGAGCCAATTTCTTGTCCGGGCTGGCTAACCCTCTACAGTTGAAGGATAGACAAATCATGGGTCACCCTTAACAGGGGTATCCTTTTCTCTAAGAACTTGGTCAATGTCTATTTCTTTCCCTACATCCACTTAAATCCCCAATTGATGAATGGATTTGTAGAGTGAGGATGGTCTGCCTCTTGCAGATTTCATAACTTTGAGAGATGGATCTTCTCCTAACCCATATGAGTTACATGCTAGGGCTTTAGCAGAGGACCTAATATTATAATAATAGGAGGAGCTAGTGCCAGAGTTGTCAGGAAAGGCTAAGGAGCACTTGCTATCTACAAGAATGATGGGGGAAGGTATGGAGGGGTGAGGGGGGGCAGATGCAACAAGGAAACAAATGGGGGCTATCTTACTTTTAATAATTTTTGAACTAGAAATAAAATTAGATACAACAAAAGAAGTAGATTACAAAACATTAAAATGTAAAGGTGAAGAAGCAGAGGTCTCAGTACCCGGAATGGGTTCGAAATCCTCCTCTTGCAAGTGTGCTGCATCTGATGGAGACACTTGAGGATTTTCTTGATGCACGGTCATGGAAGGAGTTTGGCTTGAGGTGCACTGCAGTCTCGAATCCGAGCTCTACTTATGCTGAGTTATGGCCATGCCTAACACCTCTGTGGTTTGGGTCCCCACGTGAACCAGAGTTTTGGGCTGAGCTGCATTGGTTGCCATGATAAGTGGGAAATCATTGTATAGGTGCCCCACCTCATGGAATCTCCTGCATCTGAAAGGAACCTGTAATATCCCAAAATGGGACTGCTCAGTAATGCATGCTAAATTAACGCAGTTTTCAGAAATAGGTGCAATGAAATGTAAATGCAGCTCATGGATCCCTTAGATCTGATATTATAGCAACTAGATCTGAAAGGAATTCAGAACCAAATCACTATTTCATAGTTAAACAAGCCTCCCATGCCATAAATAGTTGAAAATCATGCAAAAATAGAGACGACAACCATGTATGGAAGTTAGAATACCATGATAGCATTATTTTATTACCTCTGCAACAACAGTAGGTTATACATCATATCTAGAGCAAGTATGTGGACAAAAATTTAGATCTACAACAGATCCATGCACTATACAAGCTCTTTTATCAATCCCCTTTGGGGTTTTTAGCAATACACCATGTACAAAATGTAGATCTGAGTTTTAAGTGTTGGAAATACTGAGAGGGGGGTGAATCAATATTTCTTTTCAATTATTAATTTTACCAATTAGATCACTTATATTTTAGAACACAAAATGAACAATGATGGAATAGATACTTTTATTAATTTCTTCTTTATAATAAGTAAAGTACAATAATGTTATAGGGCTCCAACCCTAGATGAAGACTCCAATCTTCCAGGCTCCAACCTGTATTGTGCCAAGCACTGACTTGGTATTTCCAAGGCTCCAATCTTGTCAGTTTTGAGGCACCAACCTTAAGGGAACCAACCCTATATTTGGTACAGGCTCCAACCTGGTCTCTTGAGGACTCCTATCCTCTAGGGCTCCAACCCTATCTTCCAAGGCACCAACCTTGTCTCTATGAGGCTCCAACCTCTAGCTTAAATTTGTCAAAATGTGTTTGGTTGTTCTTCATGGCTCCCATTTTATTCTTCAACGAGCCCTGACAATCTTCAACAATGCCTTCATTAGTATCCACATTACTTCATTAATGACAACCTTGTTCTTCACATGAATGTGTCCACAACTCTTCATGTTACCCAAACAAGAACTCCAAGGTCACCTCATGATGACATCAATGCATCACGAGTTCCAATAATGTATTCAATAGGCTTCTTGATGATTCTCCAAGGTTGGTTAACAAGACTGTTTCCAAATGTAATTCCAAGATCTTCTTAAGAAATTCTGCAAAACGTTCCAGGGGCTAGTCCATCAAGATCATCCTCAATATTGCTAATAAGAGTATCCAATGCTCTTCATTCCTGTAGAAACAATATTCTTCAAAGACTACTTCATAGGGGCTTCAATGCTACCTCAAATATGTCTTCAATAGGTACTTCAATGCAGATAAGAGACAACTCCAAAAGATGTTTCTACAATCTTCAACAAGGCTGCTTTAAAAGAAGTGTTTCAAAAAAATTCCTTAATATTTCTCCAAGGAATTATTTCTGCTTCTGAATCTATCTTAGGTCTTCAAAAAGGATGTTGAAATAGTGCTACAAATTCCCAACTGATGTCTAAAACTTGTAACTTTGGGAATGCTCCAAAAGTCTCCAAGGTGTAAAGCAGTTCCAAGTCTATACTTTAACTTGATCTTCTATTCTGCTTTAATCTTACCCAAAGATCTGTTAATAGGATGCTCCTAAACAATTCCCTAACACTTACAAAACCTGTCAACTAAGTGTACAAAGTGCTAGGAAAGGATCTGAAGATAAAGGTCCAAATAATTTCGCACAGGTTTGTACTACAGTTCAAAACCCTTTGCTTTGAAAAGAATGTTACCGCAGGTCCTTAATGCAACCATAGGTTTTGACTGCAATTTTTATCATAGTGCTGAGATATTTTGGTTCCAAAGAGATGAGAAGCAGGTTTGCAATCAACCACATAAAATATACTGAATAATTGATGCAATAACCTTGATATTGCAATTAATAATTCTAAAGTATGGAGGCGTAACCAAACAGATCCAAGCTGTAATGTATGCTTTGATTTTTTAAAATTCCCAAACAATAATCATTTTCTTCTCCTTAGCCTCCTGTATCTTTCTGCGGTTATATACTGATTTTTTGACTAAAAATCCTTGGTTAAATGAACAGTTTGAACCTCCTTTTTATATAAGATTAACGCCAATATGAAGAGACACGTCTTTCTAGAGGTAGGTTGACATGAATGCCAAAGTGTAGGTCAGCTCATAATTAATTATATTTTTCTTAACTTAAAAATTCAATATCTCATCAACCACTGGGAATTTCAAGGCAAGCAAAGGCTCATTAGAAAGAGGAAAAAAATCCTCTTTAACATGGTATAGAACTTATTGTGGAAAGATGCCTCCAAGGTGTCCAAAATAATTTTTCTTATGACTGCTCTTGAAATTTTTAGTATAGAAGGTGATTAGGACAACAAGGTCATTAGGACTGCTTCATTGTTTTGACTCCAAGTTATTCATCATAGTGTGTCATCATGTATGTCATCAATATCATTCATGTCATCATGATAGTGTAGCATCCATGTCATGTAATAGTGTAGTGATATGTCATCCATATGTCAAAGTGAAACATTCATTAATATGCCATCAACTTCTTTATGTCGTCTAATCATTGTCCATGTCGTTAAATTGTCCTCCATGTCATCATATAGTCTCCAACCAAGTATTCAAGACCTTCATCAGGTGCACTTAAGGTCTGGATCACTATGAACATCAATCAAGGCACATGATTGGTACTTGGCATCATCATCATTAGTTCAAGGACTTTCGTTACTAGGACATTATGGTCAATGGATATCTAGGACACCGATTCTTCATTAGTGTATTGACATCTTCATAATTGGTCTCCTAATCAACCAATAGTCATGGCATCATCATCTAGAACCAAGCATCTCAAGAATATATACATCTTATTCAATGCCATATTGACATCAATGAAAACCTTAACTAGCAATCTCCCCCCTTTTCATTGATGGCAATATTCTTGCCTTTCAAAATTCTCTCCCCCTTTGACATCAATGGAAAACGGGTTACCCAAGAACTCCCCCTATCATGCTGCTCCCCCTGTGATGGTTCTCTTTTGGCAATGTGGTTCATGATAGATGTGCTTACATTTCTTTATGTGATGAACCATCTCCCCCTGTCTGCACAAATTCCTTTAGCTCATGAAGGATTGCTTGCCTTGTGTGATCAAGTAGAAGACATCATCATAATATCATGTTTTTCTTCAATGGAGTTGCTTTCGATAGATGATTTATCAAGATTGTCCATGTGTAACTCATCAAGGATTTCATAGGGCCCACTCATGGACCACTTTCTACAAGAATACTCAAGAATCACGAACTCCCCCAAACTGTATGCATGGCCTCTTTTTGGCAGGGTTTCATCATCAAACACTTGAAATATCACATTTACCAAGGATGCCTTCATCAAATCAACAACATGTGTTGTTGGCTGGAGTGTTCAAGATATTTTCGGATCCAGTTTGCTTCCTTTTCCACACTTGTGTAACTTTATTCTTTGGGTTGGTTGTCATGGTTTTAGCTTGTTTAGGAACCCAAGTCAAGTTACAATCATGTGCCACATGTCCAATGTTATGGAAATTGAAGCACTCTATCTTATTCATGAATGAAAGATCATGAATTATTCTTGCAAAGTTTCTTCTAGGAAACTAACGGGGACCATTATATTGTCCTTATGGTATGCCCTACAATCCTTTGCCATGTGCCCAAAATTTGTACAAGAATAACAATAACCAAAAAATATACTTTTGTACCTGGAGGATGGAGATTGCCTTGATGTACTTATAAAATAATTCTGTCGGGGGATCCCTTGTTCAAATTTATTGCCTGTAGCATTCTTGACACCATCAACATATCTTCTTGGAGTAGGGTTTCTTACAATATCATCTTGACTCTTCTTCTTGCCTTTTCTGAAACTGGGGGCATCAATATTTCTTCCAAGCTTTTCCACATGCTTGTTGTTTGAAGCATTAGGGATTGCATCATTCTTGTTTGAAGATTCACCTGCATAACCAAGACCCGATTTATCAAGAGGAGATCCTTGATGAATCAAGATGTCATTCAGGGTTTGGGACCTCTTTAGGATCTTGTTCAAATGATCAACTTCATTTTTAAGGATATCAATTTCTTCTTTCATTTTCTTGGATTCTTCATCCTTCTTTGATAGATCTATTTCCATTTCTTCCTTCATATTGGTTTCTTCACATGATTGGGCCTTGAGAAGATTGAAGTCTAATTTTAGTTTGGAGATTTCTTCATCCTTTTCTTCTAGTTGACATATCATGATGTTTCTCTCCTTTTATACTTCATCAAATTGTCCTTCTATGAATGCCAAAGTTTCCATCACCTTCTCGGCTCCTTGTGCTTGTTTCCTTGCTTCATCTAGTTGAGATCTAAGAGAAGAGACTTCTTCCTTGCATTAAAAGATCTCTGCTTCAAGATTGTTCAAGCTCTTAAGTCTTTGTTCAAGGTGGCTTGAAAAAGTTTCTTCCCTTTTCTTTGCCTTATCCAATTGATTTGTCATAGATATGAATTCTTCATGATGCTTTCTTTTTTTTTGATGAAATTCCTCCTTAATTTTGGTGAGCTCCTCATATCTTTCTTGTACTTGAAGCTTGAAAAATTCAACTTCCTTCCTTGTCTTGTCTTGGTTACCATATTGTGCTTTCTTCTTAAGTTCCTCATTGTCCTTTTCAAACTGTTAATCTCTTCCATGGAAGCCATAAGTTTATTTAGAAGATCTTCTTCAAAGTCTTCTTTTTTCTCTTCATCTTCTAGGTCTTCTTTAGCCTTGTTGTCATCTCTCTTATCTTCAGCATACTTGATGGATTTTGGAATTATTTCTTGTTTTCCATCATCTTCTTGACTAGAGATCATTGTCAACACTCCTTTTGGGTGAAGATCATGAAGTTTGTCCCATATGACTTTTGCTGACGAACATTTTTCAAAATTGGCCTTCACAGAATTTGGTAACCCATTCAAAATTGTCTTCATTGATTTTGTATTGTACTCCTTGGATTGTTCATCCATCATGTCATTATTAATCACTGATTTCCAAACTTCAATTCCTTGAGTCTTCAATAAATTCCTCATTCTTGCCTCCCATATATCAAAATTTCCATTGAACAATGGAGCCTTCGCAAATTGATTGACATCAATTTCGATGGTTGAGGAAGACACATATTTAGGAGGATTGGAGAATTTCTTCCTTGGCTTTGCCATTTGTGTTCTAATGATCAACCTTCAAGATGCTAGGCTTTGAGTGAAGGTACTGGCTTTGATACCAATTGTTGGAAATACTGAGAGGGGGGTGAATCAGTATTTATTTTCAATTGTTAATTTTACTTGTTAGATCACTTATATTTTAGAACACAAAATGAACAATGATGGAATAGATAATTTTATTAATTTCTTCTTTACAATAAGTAAAGTACAATAATGTTATAGGGCTCCAACCCTAGATGAAGACTCCAATATTCCAGGCTCCAACCTGTATTGTGCCAAGCACCGACTTGGTCTTTCCAAGGCTCCAAACTTGTCAGTTCTGAGGCACCAACCTCAAGGGCTCCAACCCTATATCTGGTACAGGCTCCAACCCGGTCTCTTGAGGAATCCTATCCTCTAGGGCTCCAACCATATCTTCCAAGGCACCAACCTTGTCTCTATGATGCTCCAACCTCCAGCTTCAATTCGTCAAAATGTGTTTGGTTATTCTTCATGGCTCCCAATGTCTTCTTCAACGAGCCCTAAAAATCTTCAACAATGCCTTCATTAGTATCCACATTAATTCATTAATGAAAACCTTGTTCTTCACATGAAGGTGTCCAAAACTCTTCATGTTACCCAAACAAGAACTCCAAGGACACCTCATGATGACATCGATACATCACGAGTTCCAATAATGTCTTCAATAGGCTTCTTGATGATTCTACAAGGTTGGTCAACAAGACTGTTTCCAAATGTTATTCCAAGATCTGCTTAAGAAATTCTGCAAAATGTTCCAGGGGCTAGTCCATCAAGATCATCGTCAATATTGCTAATAAGAGTCTCCATTTCTCTTCATTCCTATAGAAAAAATATTCTTCAAAGACTACTTCATAGGGGCTTCAATGCTACCTCAAAGATGTCTTCAATAGGTACTTCAATGTAGATAAGAGACAACTCCAAGAGATTTTTCTACAATCTTCAATAAGGATGCTTTAAAAGAAGTGTTTCAACAAAATTCAGTAATATTGCTCCAAGGAATTATTTCTTCTTCTGAATCTATCTTATGTCTTCAAAAAGGATGTTGAAACACTGCTGCAAATTCCCAACCGATGTCTAAAACTTGGAACTTTGGGAATGCTCCAAAAGTTTCCAAAGTGTAAAGCAGTTCCAAGTCTATACTTTAACTTGATCTTCTATTCTGCTTTAATCTACCCCAAAGTTCCGTTAATAGGATGCTCCTAAAAAATTCCCAAACACTTACAAAACCTGTCAACTAAGTGTACAAAGTGCTAGGCAAGGATATGAAGATAAATGTCCAAATAATTTCGCACAGGTTTGTACTACAGTTCAAAACCCTTTGCTCTGAAAACAATGTTACCGCAGGTCCTTAATGAAACCATAGGTTTTGACTACAATTTTTATCACAGTGCTGAGATATTTCAGTTCCACAGAGATGAGAAGTAGGTTTGCAATCAACCACGGAATATATACTGAATACTTGATGAATAAACCCTGAGACTGCAATTAATAATTCTGAAGTATGGAGGCTTAACCAAAGAGATCTGAGTTGTAATGTATGCTTTGATTTTTTAAAATGCCCAAACAATAATCCTTTTCTTCTCCTCAGCCTCCTGTACCTTTCTGCGGTTATATACTGATTTTTTGACTGAAAATCCTTGGTCAAATGAACAGTTTGAACCTCCTTTTTATATAAGATTAACGTCAAGATGAAGAGATACATATTTCTAGAGGTAGGTCGACATGAATGCCAAAGTGTAGGTCGGCTCATAATTAATTATATTTTTCTTAACTTAAAAATTCAATATCTCATCAACCACTGGGAATTTCGGGGCAAGTAAAGGCTCATTAGAAAGAGGAAAAAAATCCTCTTTAAGATGACATAGAACTTATTGTGGAAAGATGCCTCCAAGGTGTCCAAAATAATTTTTCTTGTGACTGCTCTTGAAATTTTTAGTACAAAAGGTGATTAGGACAGCAAGGTCATTAGGGCTGCTTCACTGTTTTGACTCCAAGTTCTTCATCATAGTGTGTCATCATGTATGTCATCAATATCATTCATGTCATCATGATAGTGTAGCATCCATGTCATGTAATAGTGTAGTGATATGTCATCCATATGTCAAAGTGCAACATCCATTAATATGCCATCAAGTTCTTTATGTCGTCTAATCATTGTCCATGTCATTAAATGGTACTCCATGTCATCATATAGTCTCCAACCAAGTAATCAAGACCTTCATCAGGTGCACTTAAGGTCTGGATTACTATGAACATCAATCGAGGCACATGATTGGTACTTGGCATCATCATCATTAGGTCAAGGAATTTTGTTACTAGGAAATTATGGTCAATGGATATTTAGGACACCGATTCTTCATTAGTGGATTGAAATCTTCATAAATGGTCTCCTAGTCAACCAAGAGTCATGGCATCATCATCTGGAACCAAGCATCTCAAGAATATAGACATCTCAGTCAGTTCTATATTGACATCAATGACAACCTTAATTAACATTAAGACTGCAAATATATGGAAATATTCAGATCTGGAAAGTGGATCTGATATGATATAACTGGATAAAGGATCTCCTCCAACAGATCTCCAAAGTGAAGGGTAGATCCCCAACACTCAGCAAATCATCTCTCCAAATGGTGCACTGAATCACCCTGCAACAACTCCTTCAGAAATAACACAGATTTGGACTCTCTCGGCGCTGTAGGGGATAAAATGTTGTTGGACTGCAGCCAAGATATGGAAATATAGCTCACAACCTTCAATACTGTCCTCCCAATGGACTAGAAGACTCTTCCAATGAAAATAAGTATTGAGATGGCCTAGATCTGAAGATCTAGCCTCCACTTGTTGCGGCTTTCTGAAACAGTCAAACACTCAACATGATTTGTGTTGTCAAGGAAGATGAAGCTTGGCCTCAAGCCAGATAGTGGAAAATATGGTGCAAGGCTCCTCCAAGAGCTACTCAATGGAAGAGAAGGAATTCCTAAATAGGAATACCTTGTGCTGAACAACACTCTATCTCAGCTAAATAGCTAGAGAAAGAAGTATCTCTAAACAAACCATACAATTAGAAAATCAAAATCATAAGTTAACCCTATATGGCTGCCATCCTCCTCCTTATAAACAATGTGAGCCTTCTCACCTTTTATCCCACCCATTAGGGTTTCCATCTTCATGCAATGAATCTCCCTCCAAAATTGTGCTGTCCCTTCATTAATACCACTCCTCCATAACAACGGTGATGGACTTGGTCAATCTTGACTGGATCTCCATGTAATGCCTTCTTCCACACACAAGGTGGCTTTATTACAAATGTCTAAATAGATCTATATTCCCACTGGTTTATCTTTCATTAATGTTTCACATCCTCCACATTTGCTTAGTTGACTTGGTTAAACCTTGACTTTGTCCACATGCATTAGGATCTTGTTCACACATGAAGGTGGTATATCCAGTTATGAATATGATCCCTTTCCCATTTAAGAGGGATTTTATTGCTAATAAAGAGATTTATGGGCCTCCCTACCCATTTTATTCATATATCTATTAGAAAAACATAATTTTAATATTCCCTTAGCTACATGCTAAGTTAGGAATATTACAGTCCTCCCCTCCCAAATGTTGCTTGTCCTCAAGCAACTGCAAGGATAGAACTGAAGAGCCTCCCCTCTTATTTTTGTAGCATATTTAAGTGATATGCTCTTCCAAAGAACAATATGCCTTTTCAACAATATTCCCTCAATTTGTTCCTCCCATGTGCAAAAGTATGCCTTTGATGAAAATCCCAATTGGCTCTCAACATGAAAAAGTGGGACATACATGGAAACAACAATATGTAGTCTAGAGGCCTTCTTGAAGCATGGAATCAGAAATACATTGGGAGTCATTATCCCTATGTGAAGCCTCCATACCCAATCTATCATCCATAAAAAGTGAGTCACCCTCCAACATGGAAACTCATGAAACAACTCCTACACCTTAAGCTCCTGCAAAGAAGGTGGGTTGTATGGCTGAAAATGTGGGACTAAAATGTCTATCCCATGCTGCTTCTCTCTCCACTTATGATATGTATGGGTATGCTGATGTTCTTGGGCTGAAATATCATGGTCCCAAAGAATGACCCAAGTCACCCCATCAATCAAATCATCCATGAAATTCTCCTCCCAAAAACTCAAGCTCTCCAAATGGTTCCTCCGACATGAAGACAAGAGGTGTAGTGTAGCAATCATGGGTTTCCCGTTGTTTCTCCTGAAACATGTAACTTATGAAGTATGGAGCATCGCACTCCCAATGGGCACCTCCAACTCTTGTGCCACTCTCTCAACAAGGCTTCCCATAAACATAAGAACATCGTCAATATGTGGAAGCATAAACAAATGAAAGCAATTTTCCAAAGGACAACCAGGAGGTGGATCATAGTTCCATATGTGGAACTAGCGCAGTACATCCCTTGCCTGCCTTAATACAAAGTAGAACAAGTGTCCTTTCAGCCACTTGTTTGTTGCCACAATCATCCTATAATATGAAATCATGAAAGTAACATTTGGTGCCAATGGTGCACACCAAAAATCACGTGGCACCCCCCACAATCCACAAATAGAATGACCAACATCAATGCTGCAAATGGCCTTAAGTACATCATGAAACAATATGCAAGAAGGAAAGACCCTCATTGGTACAATATGTTGATCATAAAAAATAAAGGAATACAAGTTATAAAACATAAATATACATCCCCTATCATATACTTTGGTCATTGAGCTGAAATGGCTCAACTGAAAGTTCTCCCTCACTCCAAATGAGTAGGGAAGTGGTTGTGCCAACCTCTCCATCTTCTTCCAAGCTATGAATCTCTCCATATGCTGATATACATCATTTTGGATGCCCTCCCAAGTGAACTCCTCCAACAAGGAATGGTATGCATCAAGGTGCATGGAAATAAGGCCCACAGGTGCTGCATGTAGATCTCTCTTCTTATACTTGAAAATCCAAGTTAAGAAGATCATATCATGGTAATATATGTCTCCATCCACTAATCCATCATTCTCATATCCTACATGCTCATCAAGTATATATGAAGTGATCATGGGAACACTCCACCGAACTATCCAAGCTCCTAAGTGGCAGTGTTGTTTGCCTATGTAAATAGGCTCCTGCCAGTTCATAGCTCCCTCCTTTGATAACCCTTATGTCAAGTTCACCATCAAACATAATACTGCTATATGTGAGAGATCCCTCCCAAGGGGAAAGCACCTCCTCATCTTCCAAGGTTAAAGAGTGGCCCCTTTGCATCATGATAGTTCCATCTCCTACTCTTGCAACATCATGCAAAGTATGGGATAAGATCAGCCCATACTCCCTTAATGACAACCGAAGCAACAATAGCTCCAGTTGCCTCCCTACACCAACATCATCAAAATCATGGAGCAATGTCATCCCAGTTAATATGAAAGATATCAAATCATTCCCATACATCAAAACTCCTTTCTGCCATGTGATGTAAGTTCCATGCCAAGATCCATCCATCCACATACCCTTTGAAATAGAATGTGTCATGGGATGATCAAAATCTTTCAAGAGTAACCAACGCAGTATTGCATCATGTTTCCCAGTGCCATAGATCTGCAAGTGGTTTCTCAACCTCTTTCTCATCAACATCACCCATCCAACCCATGGTGAGTGTCTATCATCAAGTCTGTAAGTGGCATTCCTCCAATGGAGAATACCATCCTCCCAAATCAGACTTTTGTCTTTATATTTCATGGGATATTGAAATGAAATCTCCTCAATGACCAAGCTGATCCCATAAGGATCCAAATAGGTGGTAGGAAAAAACCTCTCATCATGATGTGTAGGGCTCATCAAAAAGTATCCAACACAAACATGAGAGATGTTATCCATCCTAAGATGTCCTCCATCATCTATCTGTTCCTTCTTTGTTATACACATGGGAAGGTCATTGGAAAATTACAACAAGGGTTGGGCCCCCAACTCATCACTGCTACTAAATGACAACAATTTTGATCTCCATGATGGTGTAGTTTCTGCATCAAGATCAGATCCAATGCTGAACACATAGTTTTGCAATGTATTGTTCAAGACAATACTCATCCCATCCTCCAAAAAACTACATTCCAACCTCAAGGGTTGTGTGCAGCTCATCAATGATACATTAGGATGATTATTTATCTCTCCCTTGAATGAATCAAGGCTACTCAACATAGTGATAGTTTTCTGCTCCAAATCAGCAATATATTTTTACCCTTGGTCATGCAATGGTACATTCCCATCATCCTTCTTATGTTGCAGTGAAATATCAGGAAATGAAAACATGTGCATACCTTGGTACAACTTGGGAACATCTTGTACTGCTACAAGGGTTTCTCCTTCCAGTGTGATGGCTTCTCCAACTGCTGATGATGATGGTTTCTCTTCTATAGCTTCATCAGTGTCGGTACAAGTCTCTTCTTCTTCATGCATCTCCAGAATGGTGCATGGGACTCTAGATATCAAGAGATCAAGATCACTTTGCAATGGTGAAAGTGGTCTTCCTCCTGAAACAAGTGCTCCTGCAGTAAATGGGGGTGAAGGCTTCTTCCCTTCTGATTTCTTCTTTTCAAACTTCTTGATCAACCTTTGAGTAAAGTCTGCATATGCAGTCACTTTCACATGACTCAAAAGGCTGAAACACCAATCTTGTGCTTCACCTTGAAGGTACAATGCTTCAATCTCAATAGCTTCATTTTCTACTACTGGATGTAGCAAAAAAAATGCATCCAACTTCTTTCCCCAAGCCTTTTCTGTGCATGAGGATGACCCATCAAAGGTAGACAATAGGAATCTATTTCCCTTCATTCTTCTATTGCTGCAAGGTCTCCTTTCTTCTTTGAGCTGAATAAACTCTGGGAGAGTCAGATTCTTCATGATAGATCTAGGTTGAGACTTATATTCTGTAAGATATTCACTTATAATTATTCACTTCTATGCCTCTTATCTTCAAAAGGAAAGGCCATAGAATGTTTCTTTGGAGCTTTATGCAACACCGAATCTTCTTTTTGCTGGTAGGAAGTACTTGGACCTTCCTCATATTGAAATCCTAACTTGGCTTCACTTCTTCTTTGCTTGAAATCCTTGGTGAGGTCCTTCTTAGATCTGAAAAGAGATGAGATTAAAATCATTCTTTCCATCATTTTGATCTTTTTCTCGAAACTCACAGGCTGAGCCAAAGATCTTGCTTCGATACCACTGTAATATCCCAAAATGGGATTGCTCAGCAATGCATGCTAAAATAACGCAATTTTCAAAAATAGGTGCAACGAAATGTAAATACAGCTCATGGATCCCTTATATCTAATATTATAACAACTAGATCTGAAAGGAATTCAGAAACAAATCACTATTGCATAGTTAAACATGCCTCCCATGCCATAAATAGCTGAAAATCATGCCAAAAATAGAGACTACAACCATGTATGAAAGCTGGAATAAAATGACAGCATTATTTTATTACCTCTGCAATAGTAGTAGCTTATACATTAGATCTAGAGAAAGTATGTGGATAAAAAATTAGATCTACAGAAAATCCATGTACTATACAAGCTCTTTTATCAATCCCCTTTGGGGTTTTCAACAATACACCATGTACAAAATGTAGATATGAGTTTTAAGACTGCAGATATATGGAAAAATTTTCAGACCTAGAAAGTGGATCTGATCTGATATAAAAAGATAAAGGATCTCCTCCAACAGATCTCCAAAGTGAAGGGTAGATCCCCAACACTCAGCAAATCATCTCTCCAAATGGTGCATTGAATCACCCTGCAACAACTCCTTCAGAAATAATGCAGATATGGACTCTCTCTGTGCTGTAAGGGATAAAATGTTGTTGGAATGCAGCCGAGATGTGGAAATACAACTCACAACCTTCAATAATTTCCTCCCAATTTATTAGAAGACTCCTCCACTGAAAATAAGTATTGAGATGGCCTAGATATAAAGATCTAGCCTCCACTTGCTGTAGCTTTCTGAAACAGTCAAACCCTCAACATGATCTATGCTATCAAGGAAGATGAATCTTACCCTCAAGCCAGATAGTGGAAAATATGGTGTAAGGCTCCTCCAAGAGCTACTCAATGGAAGAGAAGAAATTCCTAAACAGGAAGTCCTTGTGCTGAACAACACTCTATCTCTGCTAAAAAACTAGAGAAAGAAGTATGTCTAAACATACCATACAACTAGAAAATAAAAATCATAATCTAACCCCATATGGCTACCATCCTCCTCCTTATAAACAATGTGAGCCTTCTCACCTTTGATCCCACTCATTAGGGTTTCCATATTCATGCAATGAATCTCCCTCCAAAACTGCACTGTCCCTTCATCAATACCACTCCTCCATAACAATGCTAATGGACTTGGTCAATCTTGACTGGATCTCCATGCAATGCCTTCTTCCACACACAAGGTGGCTTTATTACAACGGTGTAAATAGATCTCTATTCCCACTGGGTTATCTTTCATTAATGTTTCACATCCTCCACATTTTCTTAGTTGAATTGGTCAAACCTTAACTTTTTCCACATGCAGTAGGCTCTTGTTCACACATGAAGGTGGTTTATCCAGTTATGAATATGATCCCTTTCCCATTTAAGAGGGATTTTATTGCTAATAAAGATATTTATGGGCCTCCCTATCCATTTTATTCCTCTATCTAAGAGCAAACCAGAATTTTAATATTCCGTTAGCTGCATGCTAAGTTAGGAATATTACAGAACCCCTTCATAATCAAATATTTGGCTTCTGGAGATATCACTATACTTCAAGACATAACTCTCAACCAACCCTTCACGCATGTCTAGGTGCACTAGGATTGTCGCCATCTAGATGTTCCTTGTATCCATTTAGGTTTGAATATTGTCTAAGTAGAATCCCAAATGCTCAGCTATGCATTTGAGAACATCCTCCATCTAGAATTGCAGTGGTAAACTGGGTAGCCGTACCTATATAGGACTTGCACCCATCTTCTCCTTATCTGGGTCAAATAATGGTGTCCATCACTTGAGGAGAACCAGAGTCATTTCAATATGCCAATACTTCGATAAGACCTAGTTGGCCATGTCAGGGTGTGGGAAGATTAGGGAAAACCATCCTCTATTCATGGTGAGGACACCAGGAAGTTGTTCAATATATTTCCCCAAATCTCGGATTTCCATCTTTTGAGTTTGGTCGAGGTGTAATTTTGCCCTGGAACCCTTCCAACTAGGATTGTTTGCTTGGTCTCCTTTGCTTGTTGCATGCTTACACCCTCATCGAAAACCATTTCTCTAGCCTTCTTCTTCTCGGATCTATGTGATGGAGCATCTTGAGGAATGCCCTCTTCTTCAGGGAGAGTGTCATCAGAGTCTGAAGACCTATTTTCTTCCGGCTATAGGGTAGGAATTGGTAACCCTTCAAAGCTTCCCGATGCTTTAACAGTAGTGGGGCACCCTAGAATTTCCTCTGGTTCAATCAATTCCTCTACCGGTCCTATTCCAAGGTGTTCAAACCAAAAGCCCCATCAACGACACCACCCAGACCTCTCGAGCTTTCAACGACTGTAGTATATTAATCCAGGATGGATGGCGGTTGTCATTGGTTCCATAGGCATAGTATCGACAGAGAGAGTATTGAGAAAACAGGTGAGGCCAAAATGCTAGGGCCTAATACAAGAAAATGCTATGTTAAAGTTAGATTAACAACCCTAAACCTCATTTTTCCAGGTGATGACGGGCCTTCCTCCATGTCCATGAGCTGGAGTTCCATCTATTCAGACTCCACTAGCAACACACCCACATGAGCCCCAGTTGTCTGTTGAGGTGGGTAGTTTGACCAAATTTGAGCTGGATCCAATGTATTAGAGGAGTAATCCAACTACTCCTCTTCCATAACAGTTTCTCCTGCGGGGTCAGAGGTTTCCATCAAAAACTGCCAAAATCTCAATGCATGTTGCCATTAGTTTTTCAGCTGGGGTCTAGATGTGTTCAGGGGAATTATTATTTCCCCATATGTCGGGTTGTCTCTGTCCACAACCATGAGACCTTCAGGGGTCAAACCTACCTCCACTACCCGTGAAAATTAACAGTATAAAAAATGCTCAGGATTTGTCTCTTACCATTGGAAACTTTAACCATTTCTTGGGCCAGTGATCACAAGTGCAACATGCCAAGTGATACATTGCACAAAAACACCATGGCTAGGGTGTCAAACCAAAGAATGATCCTCATCCTCCATTGCTAGGGTTTGCAAGCTCCATCACCTTGGGGTGTCAAATCCAAACTTGAGTTTTCAAGCTACTCTAAATTTTGAAATCAACACATATTATTCATGATATGCATAACTTATTTTGGATTAATTTCCATCATTAGTTCCCTTTTTAAAAAGGTTTATTTATAATCCCTTGTACTTATATGTATATAACCTCCTTTCCTTTACATTATAATATTGTCATGATCATTATGGTTTTCATTGTTGGTGTGGAGCCTGATTATTTTCCTAATTTAGAGGTCTTATTTTAGCCACGTTTGGATCCCAGTACTTGACGGGGTGGGGGGAAAGCCCCTCCACTACTTATTCTAGTGGGGTCATTCAGAGAATAAATTCCTTGTAAAATATTGTAATTTCATAGTCAATTTGGGTCGTTCATTAGGTTGAAGCTTTGATGGTAGAAGTTATGTTAATTTAGGGGATTTTTCCCTAGAATGAAACCATCAATTTATATGAGGCAATTGTATTGCAATTGTGTATTATCATGTGAGAGAAAAATAAAGGATACTATGTGAGAGCGAAGAGGAATTCACAACAAATGTATTGTAGGTTGTATCCCTTTAGTTTTCCAGATAACATAAAATTAAGGATTGGTTTTTTCTCCATGGACATAACCAAATTGGGTGAAACACGTATATTATTCGTGTTTCTCTTGTTTTATGATTTTTTGTTTCCATGTCTCTAAAATAATTTATGTGTTCCATTGCTTTGTTATTTAATTTCTAACAACTGGTAATAGAGCTAAAGGTGTATTTGGCTGATAAACTCACAGGAAAGAAGGGTTCCTAGTTTGAGTGGGAGCAATGATGGAAGATGGTAAGTTTAGGGTCGAGAAATTCAAATGCCAAAACTAACAACTATGGAAGATGCAAGTGGAGGACTATTTTTATCAGAAATATGTTTACCTACCATTAAATGGAAAAGCAAAGAAATCGATGAGTATGACAGATGAAGATTGGGATATTCTTGACAGAAAGGCACTTGGAACAATACAGTTGTGCCTAGAAGCTTCAGTAGCCTTTAAAATTTCAAACGAATGAAAACAAAAGGTCTAATGAAGGCATTGGACAAACTATATGAAAATCACTCAACCTCAAACGAGGTATTTCTTATGAAAAGCTTGTTTAATATGAATATGTCAGAAGGTGGATCTTTTGTTTATCATTTAAATGAATTTAACGTTGTTATTGGTCAATTGAGTTCTACAGGGGTTAATTTTGTTGATGAAGTTAGGGCTTTGTTTTTTCTGTGCTCGTTGCCAAAAATTTGGAATGTCTTAGTCATGGCTATCAACAAATTTGTCTCTGGATATAATAATTTAAAGTTTGATGATGTTGTTGGTGTTATCCTTAGCGAGGAAATGTGACAGAAAATATCAGGTGAGACAACAGGTAATGATTTTAATGCAAAGACTAGGGGAAAAAAATAAAGAGAGGAAATAACTCCATACATTGTAGTAAGTCAAGGAAAGCCAGATCCAAATCTAGATTAGGAATAATGAGCTAGAAATGTGGGAAGAGAGGAAAATTGAGGAAATATTGTAAGTCTTGGAAGGGAAAATAAGGAGATGGACAACAAGAGAACAATCATAAATTGAATGTAACAAGTGATGTGTTGTAATATGATTTGATTCTTTAATTATAAAATATTGTTATAGGACATTTTGTCACATCTGGTCAATAGGCCTTTAAACCAGATCAATCAACATCCTTGAACACTTCGTCATTATCTCTCTGCAAAGCCATAAGCCTCTCTTTGTCTTGAAACAATTAACTGAGCAACCTACATAACCAAGAAATTGCACCACAGTGAAATTTCTCCTTCTCGGAGGGTGCGCTATAGTGCACCATTCATAATTGAGCAGGTGCGATGATTATAGAAATTCACGAAAATCAAAATATTTCCGAACCTTCCTCTTCCAGAAAATTCTAGGGGTTGTTTTAGCTATTTACCATGGATACAAGCTCAAATCCTATCTGATCCTACCTTGGAGACATCACCTCTTATCCCTTGAGCTCATCCTCCCATCATATGTGGATCTCAAGCCCATTATGGTAAATCATAAACTACCCTACCTCTCCTATAAATCTACTGCCATCCATAGCATTAGGGTTGGATTTTGGAGAATGATTATGCCCTTATCCTGCTGCCTTGAATTGGAAGGGGACATCATATTCGTGCATTAGGGTGACATTGAGGTGTGCTTTGTGACAAGGAAAGACAAGTCAACTTGGGGAGATCCTTACAAGATAAGATATTATCCTTGGTTGTAAAATCTCTCCTATTTCTATTAATACAAAGAGTATATTGTTTTCCTATATGTGTTGTATTATTTTTACCTTCATGTATTTCAATGCCTTGCTGATTCATTGAATAAACTAATTGAATTATGCTACATAGATGTTATAGATCCTTGGTTTTTTTTTCTTGTATGTGCAGGTTCTAATTATAGCATTTGGAGCTACAATTGGAGCTCACAAGCAAGAAATAAATCAAAGTTTGTGATGGATTCCAAGTAGGCTTCTTTCCCATTCTTCAATTTCTCTAAGGAAAAAATTTATATTCTTTGTCTTATGTTGTTCTAGACCAGTCCAATAGGTCCAGGGAAATTATTTTTGCCTGAAATCATAAATTTTTCATAACAAAATGGTGACTCCCCTTGGAAATAATTATTCCCTTAGTGGTTTCCTTAAGCTTATCACTTTTTCACCTCTTAAACCAACCTTGATTGACTCACTCAGACATTGATTTACCTTAGGAAAGCACTTGTTTGAGGTTGGTTGGGTTTCTTGTGTCATGTTTTGACCGAAACTACCCCAACACATCTATTTTTTCCGAGATAGGGCACCCCAATGCACCTGAGCCTTCTTTGTACCTATGTTGCAGCACACCTTATCCTATTATTCACCTACACTGATCCAATGTATCTACACCGCAACACAACTTCTCTTGTTATGCACATGCACTGATCCAGTGTATCTGTAATGTTCCCAAAATTAGCATGAAGCTAATTAGAACATTAATTTTGCTTATATCATCAAGGAGGTGAATAAATGGGTAAGGAGGCCCATGATTAGAAATAAAATCCCTCATAGTGTGAAAGGTATCATCAGAGTAGCTACATTTTTCACCCTCAAGTGTGAAAAGGGGAAAATGCATGAGGACAAGGTCAAGTTTGACCAAGTCAACAATGCTGCCATGGAGGGAGTGGATCACTTTGAAAGACAATGCAGTATGAATGGGGGAGAGATAATTTGGTGGAGGAAACCCTAATTTGTGGGGGCCAAGGCAAGAAGGCTTTCATTTGTATAAATGGAGGACAAGGAAATCATATAAGGATATGTTATTGAGTATAGATTTTGGTCTGCATGACTATTTGCTCTCTTCAGTTGTTTAACTGAGATTGTTGTGCTACTTAGCACAAGTATTTCATGTTTAGGAATCCTTCTCCATTATTGAGAGGCCTCTTGAGGGATTGTACTTCATTTCTCCACATTCAGGCTCAAGGCCAACCCACCTCCTTTAGCTACAACGTTATTACTATAGCAGGAAACGTTGTGTTGCAGGGTGTTGCAGTGGAGGGTTCCACAACACCACTTCTAGAGCTTATCTTTTAGAGGAGGGAGCTTCTATTCATATGGGAGGTCAGTGAGGAAGATTCAGAAGTTGATTTCACATATTTGGCATCAGGCTAAGAACTTCCCATCTCCTACAATGCAGTCCATCTCCTTGACTGCGTTATTTCTGAGTATATTTGAAGTGGGGGTTTGCACCACTATTTTGGAGGGTGAGATCTTCAGTGATTGGATCAGCCTTTCACCTGAAGGATCCATTGAATGAGATTCAACCATCATGTGCAACATCTTCAGTCATCTTCATCCATTTCTTGAGTTGTAGCTGCTACTCAGTTTGAGACTGCAACTCCAACATTTTGGCCATTGTGTATATTTCAGCCAATCCTTCTAGGATTGACTTGACATTGTTTTTCAGGGGTTTAGAGTTTTGCTCCCCACATTATTCGAGCCATTAATTTCTACATCTATGTATTGACATTTATTTTGTAGCGGTTCCTCTTATAAACTACGTAGTCATGGTCTTGGGCATTCTTATATAGCAGTGTTTTGTCATATTTTATATACATATTTCTTGAGGCTGATTTTTCCTATCTTGAGTAACTCTTTCCTCAAGATCTTGTATCTACTTGCTGCTACCAGAATAATAAAATGGCCATATGTTCTTCTTACATTTTCTGAAGTTGATGCAACACTGCTCTTTCATTATTATGTGCATGGATTGTTGTAGCTCCACTTTTGGAATATCTTAAGATATTCCCATTGGTGTAGATTTTCCCTATTTTGGGATATTACAATGGTATCAAAGCATTATCTTTGGTTCAGACTGTGAGTTTAAGCCATAAGAAGATATAAGAGAAGAAGAATAGATCAAGATGATGAAGAGAATGAGCTTACTCTCATCAATTTTCAGATCCAAAAAGGACCTCTCCTAGGAGGTTAAGAAGATGGAAGAAGGAGAAGAGGAAGGACCATGCACTTCCTACTCTCACAAAGAAGAAGACATGAAGCATGAAGAACACTTTGAATCTGAAGTTCTAAGTGAATACCTTGTTGAATATCGAGCTAAACCTAGAGCCTTCAAAGAGACTCTAGCTTTACCACAATTTATTCAACTGGAGGAAGAAAGAAGACCCTACAGTTATGGGATGATGAGAGGTAAAATATTTTTATTGTCCACATTTGATGGATCACTCATATGTGCAGTAGAGGCTTGGGTAATGAATCTAGAGGTTTTATTCCTGCTACATCCAGTAGTAGATAGAAAGGCTGTAGAAATTTCAGTGCTGCACCTTGAAGGTGAAGCAAATACTTGGTGGTTCAGCCATTGGACCCATGCCAGGGTATCTACTCTTACTGAGTTTTCTCAAAGAATGATAAGGAGATTTGGAAAAAGGAGTGAGGATCCCTCACCACTAGTTGAAGAGGCATATACCAGCACTGTCACAGTCATGGAGGAGAAACCTTCATCTTCAGCAATTGGGGAAGCCAACACATTGGAAGAGGAAGCCCTTACAGCCATACAAGATGCTTCCAAGTTTCCCAAAGGTATGCCGAAATTTCCATCTCTTGTCATTTCAGAAAACATTATGGATGGGTCTACATCATTGCATGCTGTTGATTTAGAGCAACAGAATTGCATTGCATTGTGCAACCTTGAATCATTCAAGGTAGAGATGAACCATCGTCCTCATGAGCCATTCTTGGATTGCATACCACACTAGAGGATGGGGTTTGAAGACTTGGAGGAAGAAGAGATAGATGGTAGACATATTGAAGTGAGAAACACTTTCTCCTTTCTAGATGGCACCTTCTCAATGAGCACTCCCCAGCTCAAAGAGAAACTTCTACCTGCAGCAGGTCCAGAACCTTATTGGTTTTGGGAGGCCATTGATGAAGAGGAGGTCTCATGGAGAGATCCCATTAGAGATGCACTTCAACATGTCATGAAGTGAAAAGTCCATCAACACATGGAGGATGGTAGCCCTCATGGGAGGAGTACCAAGATGGAGGATGGAAGGAGACATCCACAAATGATTGAGTGGATTTGGATGAAGAGCAAGAGGCTATTAAGCCACTTGTAGATCTATGACACCGGGCAACAAGAGGCTTGGCTGCGCTGGTTACTCTTGAAGGAGTTTGGCCATCACTTGGCTTACACTCTTCCTAAGGGTATGGGAATGGAGAATATGTGGTAGGATGCTTGCATCATTGAGCAGTAAAGAGTATGAATTCATGGTGTTGATGTGACATTCATATCATTCATTATGTCTTCATCACATGACTTGTATGATGAGAGCATGAGGAGGCATCAAACACTTTTTTTGCTTGAGTTGTACTTGAGAGAGCAAGGGTAGATTTTCTCTCACATGTTGTATGATGCTGTAGGAGTAGGAGATGGCACTATCATGGTGCAAATGGGCTACTCCTTGGCCTTAGATGATTAGGAAGTACTTCTATCTGGGGAGGAATTCCATATTTGCAGTAGGATTATTGGAGGAGTCTTTGATAAGGGTCATGTAAAATAAATGAGATATGAGTTGGTAGGAGCCTATCTACATAGGCTAACAACACTGTTCCTTTGGAGCATGGAAGTATTCATGTATTCATGCATCACTTTACTTTCAACACATGGTGAGGATGTTGTTTTTGCAGCTATTGATTATGTAACACAATATTTGCATCTTCTTACCATTATCATACAGTGCATTTCTCCACAAGAGGGGAAGTTTATTGTTGAGCCCCATAAATATTTTTTTTCCAACTATTATGATGGAGATAGCCATCATTTGTATAACCATGGGAAAGTGTTTGATTAATTCTTGTATGCTCAGTTGATACATTCACCCATTTACTATTCACTAGTAGATGTGATGATTCACACAACTAGACATTTGTCAAAACATCACTTGCCATGCTATCTTCTGAAGTTGCAGTGGGAAAGAATGTGCTGTGTCCACTTGAGACATTGTTTGTATAATGCAGCATCATGTAAAACCTTTAGTAAACCTCTCATTTGGATACCCTATGATGATCATGTCCTATTCATCATGGATGAGATGTTTTGGGCCAACTTGTTCTTCAATGTTGGAGAGGAGATCCTTGGAGGATTGTTCTTCATTTTTCCACTTAATGGCAATACTATTGCAGCCCATAATCATCCCATAATCTACCCTTATCACGAGTGGAGAGAAGGACAATGTGGGGTAGACTACCTTGTCTACCATGATCATATTTGCAGCCCACCTACTTTGCATGAGCCAAAGGTGGAGGAATACTTTCAGGAGTTGCCATGTTGGGAGGTAACTCATTTTGTATGGGTGATTGCTTGGGGATGGGAGATTCATATGTGGATGGAAGATCCCAATTCATTTTATCCCTCATGCCTCAAGAAGGCCCTTCAGTTCTATACTTGCAGTTGCTTGAGGACAAGCAACAATTGGGAGGGGAGGACTGTAATGTTCCCAAAATTAGCATGAAGCTAATTGGAACATTAACTTTGCTCATATCATCTAGGAGGTGAATAAATGGGTAAGGAGTCCCATGAGTAGAAATAAAATCCCTCATAGTGTGAAAGGGATCATTTGAGTAGCTACATTTTGCACCCTCAAGTGTGAAAAGGGGCAAATGCATGAGGACAAGGTCAAGTTTGACCAAGTCAACAACGCTGCCATGGAGGGAGTAGATCACTTTGAAAGACAATGCAGTATGAATGGGGGAGAGATAATTTGGTGGAGGAAACCCTAATGTGTGGGGGCCAAGGCAAGAAGGATTTCATTTGTATAAAGCGAGGACAAGGCAACCATAGAAGGATATGTTATTGAGTATAGATTTTGGTCTGCATGACTATTTGCTCTAATCAGTTGTTTAACTGAGATTGTTGTGCTGCTTAGCACAAGGATTTCCTATTTAGGAATCCTTCTCCCTTATTGAGAGGCCTCTTAAGGGATTTTACTTAATTTCTCCACATTCAGGCTCAAGGCCAAGCCACCTCCTTCAACTATAGCGTTATTCCTGTAGCAGGAAACATTGTGTTGCAGGGTGTTGCATTGGAGGGTTCCACAACACCACTTCTAGAGCTTATCTTTTAGAGGAGGGAACTTTTATTCCTCTGGGAGGTCTGTGAGGAAGATTCAGGAGCTGATTGCACATCTTTGGCATCAGGCCAAGCGCTTCCCATCTCCTACAGCACAGTCCATATCCTTGACTGCGTTATTTCTGAGTATATTTGTAGTGGGGGTTTGCACCACTATTTTGGAGGGTGATATCTTCAGTGATTGGATCAACCTTTCACCTGAAGGATCCATTGGATGAGATTTAGCCATCATGTGCAGCATATTCAGCCATTTTAATCCATTTCTTGAGTTGCAGCTGCTACTCAGTTTGAGACTGCAACTCCGACATTTTGGACATTGTGTATATTTTAGCCAATCCTTTTAGGATTGACTTGACATTGTTTTTCAGGTTTTTAGAGCTTTGCTCCCCACATTATTTGAGCCATAAATTTCTACATCTATGTATTGACATTCATTCTACAACAGTGCCTTTTATAAACTGTTCAGTCATGGTCTTGGGCATTCTTATATAGCAGTGTTTTGTCATATTTTATGTACATGTTTCTTGAGGCTGTTTTTTCCTATCTCGAGTAACTCTTTCCTCAAGATCTTGAATCTACTTGCTGCTACCAGACTAATAAAATGGCTAGATGTTCTTCTTACATTTTCTGAAGTTGATGCAACACTGCTCTTTCATTATTATGTGCATGGATTTCTATAGCTCCACTTTTGGAATATATTAAGATATTCCCATTGGTGTAGATTTTCCCTATTTTGGGATATTACAGTATCTGCAATGCAGTGCACTTTCTCCTGTTCTAAACCTGCATTGTAATGCATTGTCTCCTGTTCTGCACCTATGCTGATCCTGTAAGATGCAAAAAAATTCTTCTTTTTCCCTTGAACTATGAATTGATTTGGTTCAAATGTTTTTCCTTCTATTCCTGAGTGTGTCATTATCTATGAAAATCCTTCACTTTGTTTGCTTTTGGTTTTGATAGCCTTTGATAAGAATATGTTTGGATTTTTCTTCCTTCTTGTAATTTAGGTCATTGGCAAGTTTCTGGCTTGATCATTAACTGATTGAAGAAATTGATATTATATTCATCATTCTAAGTGATTTCTTTCACTAGTGACTTAGTAGCATCTTAGTTTTCATTTCATTTGGAAATTAAGAGGACTGAAAAGAGAAATATCATAATTTTTACATTGTATTTAGGGTTTTCTGTGTGAAATTGGAAATTGGAACAATTGCATTAGGGAAATTGAGTTGGAAAATATTGTTTCATGCCTTTTGTATGTTGCATTACTCTTTGTTTTCTCCCTCTCGTACATAGATTTTCATTGAAAAGAAAATATTTCATTTATCATACTAGATTGCACTTCAGGATATTCAGGTGAAATTCCTGGTGAGCCTTAAAATTGAAACTTAATTTAAGATAAAATTTAAAATTTATCGAATCAATCTTAAGGAGAATTTGAAACACTAATGAAATATCTAGAGGTATAGGCTAGAGAAGTGTTCTGACGTCTATTAAGATAGGAGTTGTCATTTTTTTTTCCAGCGTTGCATTTTGGGGGTGATACCCGTTCCATGTACGTAAGTGTATAGGACCATTTTCCACATACCTTCGAGTATATTGGATGGTGCTCCATGCATGAAAAGTATATGGGAACGCTCTTATCATACACTTATGAATTGGACAACAGTAACATGTAATGTGCTTCCACATACCTTCCTGTATATTTTGGAAGTTCACACTAGGTTGCTATCCTACCATAGGTAATCGAGTCAGATGCCTTGTACACTATGATACACTAAACACATCATTCTGGGATATTTCCTGCCCATACGTAAATCCTTGGTTCACCAAGGTGGTATATTGCAGTTCATAGTTACTTGGTAAACCATTTTTCCTTGTTACCCCTGTTTTTATTTTATTTTGTATCTATAATTTCTAAAATCAATCAATTGACCATAGAATGACATCCTCATCATGGAGCAAATCCTTAGTGGATATTAGGTTGAGACTAATGGCAACAGTTCCAGAGTCTACCAGTCAAGGAAATAAATTTGATGGGAATCTTGGCCCTTTTAATTATTTTGGAAATATTGGTGCTTCTTATATGGAAATGTTGTCCCTTCCCATATTTATCATTGGTTTTCAAGTTTGGTTGTTTTTGACCCCTTTGGTTTGAAATGTACAAACTGCTCCTCAACCAAGTTATCCTCCACCTAAACAACATCAACCTTAAGTTGATCTTAAAGTTGACCCTTTACCTTCTTCACCTGTTGTTTCTTCATCCCTTTCTTCTACCTTGCCTGGTGAAAGTCTTGATTCTAGTAACTAGGAAGTTAAGAAGAAGAAAAAAAGGACAAAGAAGAAGAAGAAAAATAAGCAAGGGAGAAACCAAGCAACCATTGCTACCAATGAAACTAGTATGGAGAAATCTTCCAATCATCCCCGCAAAGTTAAATTACCCTAAAAGTTATGTAAGGGTGACCACCTTCTTAGATACTGTCTTGGTATTCCCAAGGTATTAGAAGTGTGGTTCATAGGCTCACATCAACCTTTAGAGATCGTGCTAGTAATAAACCTTCAACTAGTGATAATAAGATCCATGGGAAAAAGGGTAAAGTTAAGTTTCTCTGTAGGATATGTGAAGGGAGTCATCCTATTCAACTTTGTCATTATATGGATGAAGCCTAAAATGTTTTGGAAAAACTTACAACTTCGGAAGCCACGTCTTCTGGCTGGTTATCGAAAGATTTCCTTGAATCCTACACTAGTTGATGAAGTGATTGATCAGAAGCTCAATCCAATCAATACCACTCTCTAGATATGAATCCCATGAGTCCATTACCAACTAAACATTAGTTGAGAAAATTGTTGAATTTATTCCACCTTCAGTTGATCGTACCTTTTCTGTAGTGAGTGAACCTCATACCGCTTAGGTTCTTCTCGTTTCTTCACGTTCTAATTAACTGGGGGAAAATCCTCTCGTTTCAACGACACAAAGGGATAATCCTCCCATTCCCATGGAACAAAGAGTAAATCCTCCCATTACCATATCATAGAGGAGAAATTCTACCATTCCAATAGCACAAAGGGGAAGTTATTCAATTCCCACAATACCTCCTCCAAGTAGTAAGATCACTTCCTTTGATTGGAGTTGACTGGCAGGATATCGTCTTCCTCCTTACGTGCCCTTCCAAATCATAGGATAGGCTTATAATATAACCATACCTTCCATAGTCATGGAAAAAGGTGCATCTATTAGTATTCTTTCCTCAACTACTTGGCAAGCTTTAGGTTCTTCGCAGCTTGTGCCCATTACCCAAAATCTATTGGCTTTTAATAGAGGAACCAACCAACCGTGTGGGATCCTTCCTCATTTTCCTATTATTTTGGGAGGAAATACCATATAAATCGATGTGATGGTAGTCCAATACCATTTTTATTTTAATTTATTCCTTGGGCATGACTATTTTTATGTCATGGGAGCTCTTGTCTCTTCACTCTTTTGTGTGATGTGTTTCTCGCATGAAGGAATAATCATGACAATTGAAAAAATTTCATTCGTTGGTCCTAATTCCAATCCCAATCAACTGACTTCCATAAATGGTCCTGATTTACCACTAGTATCCCCCCCACCACATATTAATTATGTGATAACACGTGCCATGCCCACGTCTACTGATGATCCAGTAGCTGATATGCTGAATCATTTATTGGGGCCATTGGAGCCTGATATCTCCATTAGATCCCTTCATATGTATCCCTTCCAGAGAATTGTTCTTCAATATGATGAGAACCTCTTGGAAGCCATGACCTCCTAAAGGTCATGATCAATGTCTTTGGAGCATAGTTCTTTTTATTGTGTTAAGCTCGTTAAAAAATGAAATGAGGTGACAGAGAAAAGTTTCTTGTCTTGTGTCAAGCTCATTAAAAAATGAAACAAGGTCCCATGAGCATAGTTCTTTTCCTATGTCAAGCTCGTTAAAAAATGAACAAATCCCCTTCACATTTGAGTCTTTGACAAGATCTCATAAATTCCCAATTGAGTCTTTCACTCGATCTCATAAATGAAGCTTAATTCCATCCACCTGTTAGTAATTAGTAGTCTACTTGAGTGAATGAAATGAAGCTTGGGAGCATGTGCCCTTTTCTGGGGAACCACTACGATGAGTGGTATTATTAGCCAGCCTCTTGAACTTTTCGTATTTTGATAAGTTCCATCATGATTGGAACCAATTTCTACCCTTTATACCACTCATTCCTCTAGGAGGAGTCCTCTTTCAACTCTTTTCAAGCTCCCTAAATATGAAAATATTTTTGAGAACTTGTCTTTTAAAACTCATTTAAGTAAATGAAAATACATATAATCAGTATAGGTTTAACGTTTTTTCGGACTGAGATAGACTATTTACCAAAAATTAATACCTTAGTCAAACATGGATGAGGTTCTCTTGAGTATCGTTTTCTTCCTTTTTGAACTCAAGGGATGAATTTATGAAAAAGAACCTTTTGAGTTTTCTTTTTGCATTTTTTTCAAACTATATAAACATGAAAAAGGAGTTGAGTTATACCTTCATTGGACTTGTAAATGCATCAAATAACAATGGAATATTGAACATGATGGGACTGAACCAATCCTTCTCAAGGTTCATTAAAAATACTTAGAGGGATTCATCCGAAGGATTAACTTATAGATCAAGCATATGTTATCCTCCTCAAGCTTGTCAAAAATAAAGAGGTACTGACCAACAATGGTTTGGGAAATTGGGAAAATAGGGTACTCCACATATTAATGTCAGTGAGTCACTCTTGAATATGACACTATTTCACTCCATATCCATGACTGTTGGGTTGGGAAATATGCTTGTATTTTTGGTTTATCACGCCATATCAAAGCCTTCATAATCAGTTTTGGGTCAATGCTTCCAATATCATAAAGTGTCACCGATATGTTAAGATAATTCCTTCAGTTAACATCTATTGGAATACCCTTAAGCATATATTCATGTATGTCATTCCTAAATCAACTCTACATCGGCATCATTATGTCTCAAATATTGATACTCGTTTCATGTTGTTGATGGGGGATACATCAAGGCCCTCCTACGACATAACACTTCCTATTGACATCAGATCATTATCCAGGAAGTTGATTGAGAAAATGCCTTTGGTACCTTATGTAGAAAATCTAACAATGAGATTCAAGCTGATCTTATAATGTACTAAAACAAGATACTGAATCCTTCTACAATTTTCGGAAACAAAACACGACCACACAATCACATAAAAATTAAGAGAGAAATAATCAATCACACAACACAAGGTGTATATGGGGAAAGAACACTGCCTAAAACCCTGCTATCTGTATATTGTATAAAGTTAAGGATAATGAAACAATACAATGCTTTCTCTCTCAAGAGAAACTCATGAACTCTCCCAACTATCTCACTCTAATCTAAGCAAAATCAGATAAATACTTAGCCGATTCTCTACCTCCGCTCAGCCTACCTTTCTCATGCATTCCTTGAGGAATTAAATCCCTATTAAATAGGAAAATCCCTTGCCTTGATTGTGAAATCCTTCCTATGCCTCCACCTGAATCTATAAGTGACTTGTACAATTTTCTAATTATACAATTGATAATTATCATCCCTTTAACCTCAGTCTCAACTAGGCCTTAGAAATGACATGAAACAACTCTTTATAGTGAATTATCAGTTAAATGAGTGATCACTACTTGTGAATTAAATCAAATTTAATTCACTTGACCTCTCACTATGTCATCACTCAGTTAGAACTAGTTAAGATGATTTTAACTAAATTTATTGAGTTAACTAATTACAACTCACAAATAACTGTAACTGGATCCCCTTAAATCATGGGATATCTCTACATGCATCCTCTTAGACCCTCAACTCTAATTTCCTAAGCTAAATCGGTCATTCTGACTTAGTTAACTAATCCAAGTTGTCATGAGATGAAATTTCAATTTCTCTTCCAAATTAATTAAGGGAAAATTAAATTAGAAGCCTCCTTGTGGTGTGATTTATTGGTGCCATTTAAACACTCCCTCTCAACAAGAAAGGTATTATCTACTACCCCGATCCTGTCTCTGTGTAATTCAAATTTTCTTCTTTCCAATGCCTTCATCAATATTTCTGCATCCTGCTCCTCCGTGGGAATGTACTCTAATGACATAATCCTCCTCTGAACACAATCTATGAGATGGTGATACTGGATATCCATTTTCTTGGACTTGTCATGGAATACTATATTAACCGAGATTTTGATGCAACTCTGGTTATCACAATGTATCATCATTGGATCCATCTGTTGACCAAACAAACCAACAAGTATCTTCCTCATCCATATGGCCTCACATGCTTCCTGACTAGCTGTTGTGTACTCTTCCTCTGCTTAACTGAGTGCAATTGATATCTGTTTCCTATTGTACCAAGAAACTATTGTTGATCCTATGATGAATATGCCTCATGATGTTCCCTTCTTGTCGGATGGACTCCCTGCCCAATTTGCATCGGTGAAGCCTTGAATCTTCACTCCCTCTATCTATATGTACCATAATCCATACTATGTCATGCCCCTGAGATATGACAACACATGCCTCTCTGGCTTCCAAAAGAGCTTGGTCGGCTTAGCCATAACTTGGCTTAGCTGGTTAAGTGCGTTTGTTGGAACAAGGTCTCCTACAAGAGCTGCGAAACTGGTCCATTTTGTATATTTTTTATTATATTTAGTCTAACGCAGGGGTTTTGGGGTGGATCAAAGCCCCTAATGCATTGTAAGTGGGTCAAGGGTAGACCAAGAGTCCACAAACCACGGTTTGCGGACCATTGGATGCGTAGGCTAAAATAGTGTAAGTAGTTGAACCTTTTTGAGTTGTAAGACAGACTTGGACTAAGATTGGCGCGAATTGCAAATTAGCAAATCTGTTTCGGTTTTGGGGGAAAGGGCTCCTGCTGGCTGTGTGCGCAGAGATCCTCAGTCTTGTTGTGTGTGGACCTTGCTGTTGTGTGTGCAGGTTGGGTTTTGGGTATTGTAAAAGGATCCGAGGATTAATGAATGCGGAAGGCTGTTGAAATCTCTGAATCTATTGGATCTGTGATATATGTTTATGTATGCTCTGTGTCATTGATTAAAGTTGTGAAAATACTTGTGTTACTTGTTTATACTAAGATCTAGATCTATTATGGTATGCATAATTCTATATTAAGCTCCGCAAGTAACTGTGCTAAGTGCCCATGCTGCGTTGACCATTAATCTGAATCTGTTTATTAGACTTGATGCAATAATAGCTGCGATAGTTGTCTTATTTTCCTATATCTATTATTCATTGTGATTATACATGGTATTGTGCACGTGGATGCAGAGGAATTGATAGATCTAGGTTCTATAATATGCGATCTAATATTTTTGAAGTCGAATGTAGCTCTTCTTGACTTACCTACCCTCTCCCAGGGTGCGGAAACCTATTTCTAGCACCCTCCCATACTGCTTCGGGTGAGACTTTGGCTTGTGCAAGCAGGCCAATGCCGAAAGGGCCAGTAGTATAGGGGTTTGTTGGCAAACCATAACCTCCGAACTTGGGTCAGGACCCCTTGAGCCAAAAAATGGTTCTGTTCCTGGACTGGGAGCATTTTGAGAGAGGGATTGGGTAATGCCAAGGCTGTACTGGAAACCTGAAAGAAAAGAAATTGATGAATGGTTTGAATGGAAAGTTCAGGAATTCGCAGTGAAAGAAAACCGAAGTAAGAGGTTGACCACCGAAGAGTGGAAAAATAGGTATATTTTCACAGAGATCTACGAGATATTTTTCATAACCATTTCGATCGAGCTCTAGGAGTGGCTCGCAAGGTTGGTCGAATTTCAGAAGTGTTGGAAGGACGAGTGGGTCACACAGTGGACCCCAGAGTTGGTCCAGTGGTTAGAAAATGCTGATAACGCCATCAATCACACCGTAGACCACTAGGTGGACAGCGTGCTAGGAGGATTCGTGACGGAATTTTCCATCGATAAATTTGTCTCCTACTCCGAAGCAGAGCGAAGATTCTTCAAAGGATTTAGGGGTAAGTTTCTAAATACTTTACCATTTCTAATTAAGATATTACTGTGCGAAAAAAGTATTCTATGTAGCCACACCGAATGAATGACCTCTAATCTAGACGGGAGTACGACGCGAAGCGGAAAATACTATCGGACCAACCTAGAAGGAGGTAGATCTGTATACAACTCGATAAGAGAAGCAGCTACGCAGAGTCCTCTAGCCACACCACTTTCAAACCAGCATAGGGGTAATAATTCACCTACACCTCCACCACCAGAAGACGACATGGCTGCGCACATGAAATTTCCTACCTTTAAGGGTGTGGGAGATGAGGACATGGAGCAGTTCTGGTTTGTCGCATAATCGATATGGACTGTGCAGAGCATATCTAGTGACACGGTGAAGAGGGCACAACTGTCCCTTGCCTTAGAAAGGAAGAGATTTGGATTAGTACATGGGATACATTGGACAACATGCAAACTCAACCATTGAAGAGATCAAAAATGCCTTAAAACAACAATTGTTCAAGAAGCCTAAGTCCTATTCTCAAATAGTGGTTGATCTAAAGGATCTCAAACAAGGGCCTTCTGAATCTATATGAGAGGCCAATCAACGGCTGAAGAAGGTGATTAGGGAAGGAGGATTTCAGTATGACAACAGACAACACACGGAGTGGTTCATTGCTATGTTGTTGCCTCACCTACGCGTACCTATGGGTAACCAAACTTTCGAATCACCGGAAAAAGCCTTGGAGCTCCCTATGAAGTTAGAAGTTGCTCCTAGAGATGATACCCAGCTAGACGTCCAACAAATCCAAGGAAAAATGGAGGCGATGCACATGGAGATCCAAAACCTGTGAAAGGAGCGAGGCGTGGAGGCTAGCCCGAAAAGATGGTTCATACATTGCAAGACGAATGGTCACACCAAGGATAACTGCCCACTGTTAACAGACTACATGAAGGTTGGGGGACCTAGTCCGCTGTGCCCTAGGGAAGTGGCAGGATCAAGTGGGCCGGCACTATGGTGCAATGATTACCGCATTGCAGGGCTGCATGATAAAAACCACTATCCCCGCCTTACTGCGTACGTCCCAGAAGTAAAACAACAATGGTGCAGGTTCTGCAAGTCAGTAGGACATGATGAACATAATTGTCGGACGTATGATTTAATGATCGATCAAGGGAATCTCTATAGGGTGCAGTTGGATCCATCCTCACCCAGATCCCTCTCGAGCGCAGGGGGCTCCCCAGCAAGGGGCAGGGGAGGCGGAAGAGGTGGACGCGAAGTTCGGGGACGATGACAACTCATCTATTATAACTATGGAGAGGTAGGGCACTTTGCCAGGGATTGTCCAAACCTTACAAGACAGACCTACCAGTATTGCAGGCAGCTAGACCATGCCATTGAAGATTGTCCAGTCTTGATAATGAAGATGTAGGAAAAACAGCTGACACCTATGCAGAATGTGCAGAGGGTTAAGGCCGAACTACAAGACAAAGACCCAAGCGTGAATGTCGTAACATGTAGTGGGATGGCCACCGCGGGGGGGGTGGGGTGCTGGGGAGAAAAATGCAACTGAGCCTCTGATCCGGCCAACAGTTAGCAAATAGGAAGGGTTGGATCTAAAAAAGGAGAAAGAAACACTTATCGCAACTCACAAATACTTTTCTGAGGCATAGGCATCTACTTCGCAGCTGCCTGAAGATCTCAGGGAAAATGAGGATGTCAAACCCTTTTTACAAGCATGTATGAAGCTGCTACGCAATACGAGGGTTGTGGAAAACCTTCAGGAATTGATAAATAGATGCGCAACACAACCTACCCTCCCTTCGAAAGTCAAGGATGTACATAAACTCTATAGGTATAAGAAACACACCGGAAAGGAGATGCGGTTGACTGCGCAGATCGGTGATTACGAGATGGATCATGTTATTTTGGACCTAGGGTCGGATGCGAATGTATTACCTAAACAGACTTGGTAACGAATGGGGGAACCTAAGTTGGAATGATCCACTATCTAGATGTGTATGGCCAATCAACAGAAGATCATTCCATTGGGAATACTATCAAAGATTGTGGTGGATATCGCAGGGGTTAAGGTCCGGGCTGACTTTGAAGTAATTCAGATTGTCGAAGATGCGGACCCCTAACCTACGCTCCTAGGCTTGGATTGGGCCATCGATATGGGAGGCATCATTAACCTAAAGAAGAGAAGCATGGTATTTGAGAATAATGGTACAAGGGTAACAGTACCATTAGATCCGACGGAGGGTGAACGATACACAGAACCAGTGCATGACGAAGAGGATGTAGATCACATCTATAAGTTGACTGTGCGAGATGAAGACTGGATCAACCCCACGACGGAGGGGGTACTCTACTGGGAAAAGGAAAGTGAATGTTTCTCCAACTCTGATGGGGATATGGAGAATTGGAAAAACTGGTTACACGATGTCTCTGCACTGAGATGTCTTCGGATCACAAAGAACTTCCGTTGCATCTCCTCGGAGGTAAGAGATCTACCTTATTTCGATGGTTCTAGTAATGGTAGGGACTTTTTTTGGGCATTTGAAGCCGAGATTCCCCAAGAACGATGGCTATGGGCATGTAAGCTGGCCATGCAAGGATCACTTGCGCAATGGTGGGTAACGCATGAGGAGGCATTCCAGGATTGGGAGGAGTGTCAGAATATGATGATCCTATGATTTGAGGCCCCAGCTGACGTGCGAATCAAAACGTTCCTTGGACCCGAAGATCCACGCGAATATCTAGTCGTTTGGATAAAACAATGGTGCGATAGAACTGCCCAGGAGTGGGTTCATCTGCTTATTCATGTCCTGGGACCACTTCCCATCGCATGGTACTTAGATGCAGAGCTCCACCAGCACACCCGCCATTCGGAGGCTTTGAGGGTTGAATTTCTAGGAACATTTGGGTTCATAGGCAGGACAAAGGCGCTTGACGTAGCTCTGTGGGACATTGACACTGTAGCATGGGATGAATCACACTGTGTATCGCACCTGAAATACCTAATTGGGGGCCGTGGAAACCAAGAGATAAAATTTTTTAGCCTAGCTCCAAAAGAAGGTAAGAAGGATCCACAAGAGGATCCTGACTCAGAATTGAATAAGGTGCGCACAGATACCGGACCACTCGAGTTGTGAACGGATAGCAGTGAGACGCACCCCATGCTGGCTAAAATTGGGGATGTGAATATTATATATCCGCCAGCTTTTGAAACAAAGGGGAAGTTGCGCTCACTTCTCGGCCACGTGGGTTATTACAGGAAGTTTGTTCGGAGATATCCAGTGACCATCGCACCTCTGAAAGATTTGCTCATAAAGGCGACCCGATTCTATTACGATGACACAAGCCAAGCAAACATATCTTTAGGTTTGAAGTACTTAGGGCTTAATCCTATGTTGGGGGAAGATGCGTAGGAAGCGCAGGTGTTTGAACCAAATGTAGCAGGAATTTCAAGTGCACAGGAGGTGTGAAAACTAGTCGTTGGCACAGTAACACCAGGTAAAATGAAAAATTTACTGTTAAAAGGAGCGGGTCGCTGGCATTTAATAGGGAAGATCTTGAGTATTTTTTACTATTTATCTGATGGTAAGTTCCAATTCAAGTTTACCCTACCATTGGATGCCCACAGGCGCTATAAAAAGGGCCAGATAGCTCAAACAAGGGTTCCGTCTCACTTTCATAATGTGCACCTATCCTCTTTCTCTCGAGTGAGCCTGAGATGTAAAATTTCTCGGGTCTACAATGTCCCTCTCATGTAGAATCAAGCTCCCCTTGCTGATAGTAGCCACCCAGAGTCAAGATTCCTTTTTCGCGCTAGGATGAAAACCACTAACCCAGCTGAGCCCTCGTCAGCTACTGCCCCATAAGTTGAGGAAGTGATGGAGATCGGGTCTAAGGATGAATAAGTGCCCTCAATGCCGGTCACAAGGAAGGGAAAAGAGTAGTCACAGGGCTCAGGTAAGGCCCACAAAGCTACAAAATGGGCTTCAGGGAAGCCTAGGACCTCCCCAAGGCATGCCAAGTCCCCGCAAGCAACACCTCAAGCTCAGGCTGCGTAGGAGTAAGCCCTGCCTGCTAATCCGATCAACTGGTTACCTCCCTTCATCTATCTGCGCAGGCCCTCGATGCGCACACCAAAGAACCTTGATGGCCTGGTTACCTACCTACAGACGTCGCTGACCTCGGGAGAAGTCCCTGTCCTGAGTGACCCCTGCGGGAAGCTCCATGAAGTTAAATTCGATGGTTATGACTTTGAAAATTACGAAGCCTTCCTTAAGCTTACCCCCGCACTATACTTCAAAGCTATTTATGCAGACGATGGGGTCACAGGCATTCCTCAGTGTTGGGTAAGTGGATTGGCCAGATCCGGGCTCGTGAACCTGCTGCGTATGCCCCACTTTGGCCATTACAACGTCACGGATCGACTGGTCCGACAGATGCTCGCCCTAATACATAATGGAGGCCTATGGATTCAGGATAGGGTCCCCATACATGCTGCATTGGTTCATAGAATCATGAGCCTTCCCATAAACAGGCCACACCCTCTGGAGTGTGTGGGCAAGAAATATGAAGGGGACACCATTGAGTATGTGCATAAGACCTAACATGTGGAAATAAATACACGGGGCTTTGTCATAAAATCCATCAATGACCCGGATACGCAGATGGATACCATATTACTAGCCTGCAAGCTAATGAGAAAGTGCCAGGTCGCAACCACCCCTGCCTATGTCATTCGGCTAGCCGGTCAATGTGCGATGGGGGTCTGCCTCAATTGGGTCCAATACTTATGCGACGAGTTCTTAGCCAACATCTGTGAATCACAGGAGCAAGGTAAAGCCTTTTGCTATGCCTAGCTACTATTTCTTATAGCCCTTTTTACTTAGGAAACCCCTCCGAAGTTAGTCCTCCCAAAGCTCCCTTCATATATGTGTGAAGGGGCCCGGTATGCCCATCTGTGGGATTCCAAGGATGCGCAACACATAGAAGATAACCAAGTCTTTTGGGTCCTCTTCCAGAGTAGCATGGCCGCAACCATCAATTCTCGACCTCGGTTGTCCCCCACAGTATATGACAAGTACAAGAGTAACGCAGCATTCCAGGTTACCACGAACAACATTCATATCCGCAGCCACAAGGATAAAACCTGGACATCACTTCCTTATATGTTAGTAGATGAGGAAATCAACAATGTGATTGCGCTATGGCCTCTCACCTGGAAGATAGGCTTCAAAACCAGCACAAGGGGAACCGCTGGTACTAGCACGACTCAGGTACCCCCACCTGTTACCACCAAGGAGACCGGAAGCACAGGGAAAGACTCCGGCACAGCCACGAAAAAGGACACATAGCCACCACAGGCCACCACAAAGAACACCGGGGTTGAGACCCAGGTTGAGTCGCAGCTAGGCACGGAGAAAGTGAACGTCATAGGTATGAAATGAATAGGCAAGCCTATCAAGGGACCTCGAAATAAGCAGCACGCCTAGCGAAAGGAACGAGATGAGATGGTTACGTTGACATATGGAGATCTCGAAAAAATCGCAAATGTTGTTACACTGGCCATAGAAGAAAAATGGGCCGCGTTAGAGGAGCACCAGAAGGCTACGATCAGCGCTATCCAGGAAGAGCTTCGAACCTTGCAGCTAAAGACATACACCATTCAGACCAGCGTGGTTCAGGGACGAATTCCCTTGGCATCTAACAGTACAGTGCTATCCACGAAAGAAAACCGTCTCTATCCCTTACCTAGCGCCGCCCTTGTGATTAGTTCGCCAGACCAAGAGATCCAACTCCAAGCAGGTGTAGGGGTGTAGTTGAATCTTGCCAAGCTACCCCATGCAGCATTACAGGGTCTCCACTCCGTAGTGTTTCAGGAGATTCACCAGCGGGACCAGCAAGTACACCACCAATTGGGTATGCCCGAACAGACCATCACACAACAAAACGTAGAGGTACTCTTTGCTATCGGGCAACAAGCAGAGCTCGAAACTATGATCCACCAGCTCTGCACAGAGGTTACAGAAGAAATACCAGCGGCAACCACCCCCGGGCTAAAGTGGAAGGATTGGTCGCAGCATTGAAGGCTTCTAGGAAGGAAATGCAGGTTATTAAGATACAGTTGGAGCAACAAATATCTGACTTACAAGCCAAACTGCAGCCCGAAACACCCCCGAAGGTACGAGCCCAGTGCGCTACGCTAGTGACCAAGGCAACCAACACTATGACAGGACAGATTGCTCAGGGCGCCCAGTTACTCGAGGATGCCATGCAACTTTGGACCAAGATCCAGCGCAATCCGGTCCTCTGGAAAATTAATCAAGACTTGCGACAAAAGGAGGAAGCTTTCGAGCAGATCGAGGCTACATTACCTACCTTGGTCCCTACACAATGTTTGGTGCGAGTGCGGACTAGCAACACCCTCCAAGATGAGATCGAGGGACTCTGCCATAAGAAGCATGTTATCAGGGAACGCATGAAGCCTTGGCTGCTACAGCCCTCCAGCTCTCACAGGATGTAGATGGTGCTATGAAGCGACTAAACTAGACACTAAAGAGTTTCATGGCTACGACAGAGGGACCGACCTCACAAAATCTTGTAGATATTGTGCAGAGCACTGCTGCCCAGAGTCAAGAAGTGCAGCCCCCGTTGGTCACCGCTATCAATGCACTGCGCATGCACGTGGAGACCCCACCATCATTGTGACTCGGGACGAGTCACAAGATTATGTTGGGGGAATGTTGGAATAGGGTCTCCTACAAGAGCTACGAAACTCGTCCATTTTGTATATTTTTTATTATATTTAGTCTAATGTAAGGGTTTTGGGGTGGGTCAAAGCCCCTAATGCATTGTAAGTGGGTCAAGGGTAGACCAAGAGTCCACAAACCATGGTTTTCAGACCATTGGATGCGTAGGCTAAAATAGTATAAGTAGTTGAACCTTTTTGAGTTGTAAGACAGACTTGGACTAAGATTGGTGCGAATTGAAAATTATTAGATCTGTTTGGGTTTTTGGGGAAAGGACTCATGCCGGCTCTGTGTGCAGAGATCCTCAGTCCTGCTGTGTTGGGACCCTGTTGCTGTATGCGTAGGTTGGGTTTTGGATATTGTAAAAGGATCTGAATGATTAATGAATGCGGAAGGCTGTTGAAATCTCTGAATCTATTGGATCTGTGATATTTATTTAGGTATGCTCTGTGTCATTGATTAAAGTTGTGAAAATACTTGTGTTACTTGTTTATACTGAGATCTAGATCTATTATGGTATGCATAATTCTATATTAAACTCCGCAAGTAACTGTGCTAATTGCTTATGCTGTGTTGACCATTGATCTAAATCTGTTTATTAGACTTGATGCAAGAATAGTTGCGATAGTTGCCTTATTTTCCTATATTTGTTATTCATTGCGATTATACATGGTATTGCACATGTGGATGTGGAGGAACTAATAGATCTGGGTTCTGTAATATGCGATCTGATATTTTTGAAGTCAAACGGAGCTCCACCTGACTTACCTACCCTCTCCTAGGGTGTGGAAACCTGGTTCTAGCAACCTCCCATACTACTTCGGGTGAGACTTTGGCTTGCGCAAGCAGGCCACTACCGAAAGGGCCAGTAGTATAGGGGTTTGTTGGCAAACCATAACCTCCGAACCTGGGTCAGGACCCCTCGAGCCAACAACGTTGCATTTTTCAGGTTATGTGCTCACCAAATACATGAGTGAACCTATTAGTGTCCAATATTCAATGATAAAATGTGTGTCCAATATTCAGTGATCAAAATTTACTCTTTCAAATTTTTTTAGTAGTGGTCCTAGGTCAAAATTTTATATTTTCAAGTCAGTTTTCAAATTAAATTTTTTTCGCTGGATATGTCTAAGAATTAAAAGGCTACTCCCTCTAGTATATTCATGGTCATTGTCATTTCATGAGTCATGTCCTCCATTATCATCTAGATTCTTAGGTCAGTCACCATGCTTTCACCTAGGTCAGTGTCTAGGTGTCTTTTATTTCGCCACCATAAATGTCCAAATTCTACCATAAAGGAGGAAAAAAAAGAGTCATTTCCATCATACAAGTTATCTTCAAAAGGGAGTTAGCATAGGTAGGAAAATAAAGTAAGACAATTTGTCTTCTTTCAAAATCTTGTTACATTGTCAAAATTTTCAAAAAAGGCAAAGTTTTTTCTCAAAAGATCATGATTTCACTAAATGACAAAAAAAGTGTGTTTTCACTACAAGGAAAAGACCCTCTAACGGAGGTTTTTAGTTTTATAAAATTGGCCAAAATTGTAAAAAAAAAAAAATCTACAACATTCATTTTCAGTAATGGAGGTTTTGGCAGAGCTTCTAACATAATTTCAACACAACTAAGAAAAACTGGGCAGCCAGAGGCTGTTACAGATGTTTTTCTCATCGGTGCACACATCAAGTGTGAATGCACTAGTGCTTTTTACCATGTATGCACGGGTATTTTAAACATAGAAAGTACCGGCATGGAAAATAAATTTCGGATGCCCTGGGGTGTTTAGCAACGTCTCGGTGCATATCACCCATCAAGATGCACCATGTTGATGAAAGGTGCATGCACTAGGCCTTTAAGGTGTAAAATCACACCGAGCTGTCTAGGTGCTAAAACACACTGGGCCGTTTAGTTATAAAAATGCACTGGCGCATTAAAGGCAAACCGTACCGGTGTATGCAACGCCTATCAAACCACCCAAGTGGTAGTCGTCGATAAAGTGCACCGGGCGTCCCAATTGGTATTGGTATTTGTGCGATGACCATAGGTCGTAGAATTGCACCGGTGTGCAGTAACTAACACACATCGGTGTTCATTTTGTATTTTTTAGAAACATTGACCTGTGACAGTGCAATTATTATGATTTTTTAAAATTCATTATTCATCAAAAGTCGAAACATATCTTATAACAATATTCATATCACTTAAATTTTTATTAGTGCATTTGAATGTGATGTTTGGATTGATTTGTTATATCATATCATCATATTTCACATCTCTTAATTATAATATTTAATCATCCATATATTTAATCAATGGTGTAACATTTCACAGCGACAATGGAGAATGCAATAGAATAAATTAAAACGTATTTTATTATATATATGAATAAGACACTCTTTTTTCATACAAAATGGGACAGTTATTGGTATCCTTTTGTCTTTCAATTGGGACACTATGTCCATTACATTAAACAAAATGTCTGATTTCATAGACAAATATTTCAAAAAATACAACACCTTGCTTTGATATCCAAACATATTGATCATCATTCTTCGTTGGAACTACTGTCACTGCTCGAGCTACTTCCATGACTTGGGTTATTTGGAGGAATGTTTTGTTCATTATGTTGATTGTTTTCTTCTTCTTCAAGTTCCATTTACAAACATAAAAATAAAGTGTAATGAGTGTATATACATTGGTTAGAATAATGAAAATTTCAATATTAAATAATATACATCAATGTAAATCGAAAATAAATGTACCATAGCAAGAATTGACTCATGAACTATACACATTATTTCAAAACCAATTTTCATGCCATATTTCAACAATTCATTTGTTGGCGCAGTTCCATACTTTGTTTCCTGCAAGTTTTATATCCCATAACAAATCATAGATTTAATATAAAATATTTTTTTGTTTTATTAATTATAGATGGATCTAAGTAAAACAAGATAGATGCTTACAAATTCCACAATTAATTTCTAATATGCCAACATATACTAACAACCCATATTTAACCCAATGTCAATCAATTCTTCTGATGGTTCTTCTTTGTATGTTAGCACCTGTTTGAAGACATTCAATGATGATTGCTGTAAAACAACTTAAAATATACAAAAATGAAATCTAGTTAATTTTTTGTAAAGAAGTAACAATTACTCACAAACATAGATATCAACCCCTTTCTTCCTTGTCGTCCTGTTTTATGCGCTGAATGGGTTCCATTTTCTTTTCTTTTTTGCAACAAAATACTTGAAAATTAATATTTAATGCTAAATTGCTTATTTATTGTACCTATTTGAAAAATTCAATGATTACATATTATATTTGAAGCATGTTGTTGTCGAGATGGATTTTTGTACAATGCAATTATGTCCATTTCTTTGACCATCTCCTTGTACACCTTTTTGGACATTCCTACTGGCATATTTTTGATATCAACCCGTTCATCCTTTGATATTTTGCTAATCTTCCTGAAAATGTAACATGAAAATAAACTATCTAATTTTTATATTGATGTATGAAAAGTAAATATTCCAAAAGTGATATTTATAAATGATTTATTTCTAGTAATATCTACATATAATTCTAGAATTTTTTTTAAAGGAATATTACTCTCATTGACCAATTCTCTGGAAACTAATCCTATAGTTTAAATAAAATTTGTTTCTTGGAATCATTGGATTTATTTTTGTATTGTAAGTGGAAAGAACGAGTTTTGTAAAAGTTCCCCCCCCCCCCCCCTTTCGTTAACCTCCAACACCACTACAAATGAGCTAAGGAGAAATTCATTTTCATTTGCATGTTCTATTTTTTTTTTCTTCTGTTTTTAGAACACCATTCCTTTTCTTCGCTGTTGGTCCCTATAGAACATTAAAAATATGTGAATTAATAGATTGTTTGAAACATGTTATCTAATATTTTTAAGTATATAATTAATTAAAATTCAAAAAAGAAACTCATATTGGATCGATAGTATTTTTTCATTCACCTGATTCATCCTTCTACAATTTTTCCAGCAAGCTTTTACACTCTTCTGGTCTTAGATAAAAAATAATCTTATTGAGATTCTTCATTTTGTGGCTCTACATGATACATAGTAAACAATACATATTAGTTAAACTTACATATAGTTAAAAAATAATAATTTTTGTAAAGAATTTACAAAGAACTTGTTTTTTTTTCTTTCTCGATGTGCTATCAGTATTATTGTTACTTGATCTCTTGTTAGTCATTTCTTTATCAATATGAAACCTGTACCATATTATTCATTTAAATAAATCACATAATTTTCAAGTAAAAAAAAAAAAACAAGAAAATGGTGTGCCTTTCAAAAAGTATGCACCGACTCGTGGTGCGATAGGTTCTTATAAACACACCGCCAATACAGTAGAAACATTGTACGGTTCTCTTTGTCAAAAAGGAGACCCGGTGCATTATATGTTAATCGGTGCACCGATTAACACAAGCATAAATGAATAAAAACCTGTTTTTTATCAAACAATGTTTTTTTGTCAGTACGCGCCCATTGCGCTACACTAAAATAGCGCACTGGTGCACTATTTTAAAGAGGGCACACAGATTAAAACATTTCATTTTTTTTTTAAATCGTGCAAGGGCCGACATAGATTGGGATCTGACTCTGCAAGTGGTCACGCAGGTTAGATGTCATACACCTATATATATAGCAATACAAACCCTATAAATCTAAAATGAAAAGCCTTAATCGTTAAGTCACAGAAACAAGAATAAGTAAGGGTTTAATGTAAGAATGATTTTTTTGTTTTTTTGTTTGTTTTGTATATATATATATATTGATAGATGAAAAGTAAATATAAAAAAAGTGATATTTATAAATGATTTATTTCTAGTAATATATACATATAATTCTAGAAAAAACATTTAAAGGAATATTATTTTTTCATTCCTTCTTTTTTGTTATTGTACGTTTTTGCTATTAAAATTCTGACATCTCATTAACCAATTCTCTGGAAACTCATCCTGTAGTTTAAATAAAATTTGTTCTTGAAATCATTGGATTGATTTTTGTATTGTAAGTGGAAAGAACGTCTATACATTCATTCCACTAGATCCCTCTAAGTTTTGTAAAATCCCCCCCCCCCCCCCCCCTCATTAACCTCGAACACCACTACAGATGAGCTAAAGAGCAATTCATTTTCATTTGCATGTTCTATTTTTTTCTTTTCTTATAACACCATTCATTTTCTTCGTTGTTGGTCCCTGTAGAACATTAAACATATGTGAATTAATAGATTGTTTGAAACATGTTATCTAATATTTTTAAGTATATCATTAATGAAAATTCAAAAAATAAACTCATATTGGATCGATAGTATTTTTTCATTCACCTGATTTATCCTTCTGTAATTTTTGCATCAAGCTTTTACACTCTTCTAGTCTGAGATAAGAAATAATCATATCGAGCTTTGTAATTTTGTGGCTCTGCATGATACACAGTAAACAATACATATTAGTTAAACTTACATATAGTTCAAAAATAATAATTTTTGTAAAGAATTTACAAAGAACTTTCATTTTTTGCTTTCCTCAATGTGTAATCAATATTTTTGTTACTTGATCTCTTATCAGCCATTTCTTTATCAATATGAAACCTGTACCATACCATTCATTAATATATTTTATAAATAATTCACATACTTTTCAGGTAAAAAAAAAACAAGAAAACAATGCACCTTTCAAAAAGAATGCACCGAAGGCGGTGCGATAGGTTCTTATAAATGCACCGCCAGTACAGTAAAAACACCGTATGGTGCTCTTTGTCAAGAAGGAGATCCAATGTGTTATATGTTAACTGGTGCACCGATTAACACAAGCATAAATTAATAAAAAAATGTTTTTATGAAACAATGTTTTTTTTGTCATTACGCGTCGGTGCGCTATAGTACAATAACACACTATTTTAAATAGGGCACACAGATTATTTATTATTATTATTATTATTTTTAAATCGTGCAAAGGCTGACATGGATTAGGATCTAACTTTGCAAGTGGTCTCATGAGTTAGATGTCATACGCCATATATATAGCAATACAAAACATATAAATATAAAATGAAAAGCCCTAATTGTGAAGTTACAACAACAAGAAGAAGCAAGGGTTTAACGTAAGAATGGATTTTATTTGTTTATTTGTTTATTTTTATTTTATTTATTTATTTATTTTTATTTTTATTTTTCAAAAAATGCACATTAAAATTTAAAATTTTTACTATGCATGTATTAAATCCAACAGAAACTGTAAAAAAAAAAATACTACAGTAAAATTTAACAATTTTATTATACTATAGGGTTTTTGTGCGAATCACCAGATGCTTCAAATTCTGATTCTCTGAATAGTGTTGCTGTCCAAAGTATTTTGCTGCTCCATAGTGCTCTCGTGCTCTCTTGCTCCAGATATGTCTCTCGTGCAAATCCCTCTTTGAATTTTTTTTTTGCAAAAATAATGAAATAATGGATAGATTTTACTATTTAAAGATTTTTTTAATGAAATTAGATTTCTGAAAATAGTTTGTCGCCCATTTTTCAATTTATCATTTTTTTTCACTTTAAAAAAATAAAATTCGTTTTTATTTTTATTTTTATTTTTGGATATTCAGTGCGTTTGTTAACTAACCACACCGGTGCTTCAGGTAATAAAGCCGCACTAGTGCGCAGTAACTAAAACACATCGGTGTGGTTAATTGTACATTAGCACCGATAATAATAAGTCCATTTAAGGTAGCAAAATTACTTTTAGGTATGTACACAAAAAATTATTGTTGATTTTGCTCAAATGCAGGGAGAAAATATCATAATTATATCAAATGGACAATTCTTCAAAATCTAGCTTATTCCATAATATTTCTCAAAGTCAATCGTAGAGTTATCCGTATCCATCTCTAGACGTAATTACTTCAGATTATATTTATATTTTTATTATCTAATTGATATTTTTTTTTATCCATGTCAATCAGCTGAATAAAATTAATGTATACAAATTTGCAGTGTCATGCAGATTCAAAATCGAGTTCAGATGCACAAAATATTCAAAAAACTCCAAAACGTCAGAAGCTCTTATCATGAGCAGCATACCACAAGGCGCATTTGGTAGATGAAAATGGACAGACGCTTCACCCTGCCAATTGTAAAATTGCATCTTCTAGCCACAATCCCGGGACAATGATGGTAATAATAATTGTTTGGTATATTAATGTAAACATTATTTCAACGTCAAACCAATTAATCATGCATTGTCAATGTGCTTACTAACTGATATCATCAATTTTGTACTAATCATGTTCAAATATATTTTTTGAAATTATTAGGATTCTAGTGATGATGAGGGACCTACCTACCATCTTCCGTTGCACCCCACAACGATGTCAAATCGAGAGAAGGCTGAATTAAAAGAAAAACTCGGAGAGGAACGATACCAAGAATGGTTGAATCAACCACCTATTCAATTCCCACTATGTCCAAATTCATCAATTAGGAATGACTACAATAATAGTAGTTCTTCACAAGTTGGCAATGGAGGCAATAAAATAGAAATTGGTATGGATGATTACTTAAGGGATATGACTGCCATGGAGACAATGTTATTAGATGCATTCCATAACGATGATCAGTTGGGGGATGACGCTCATATCGCTGATACCTTTTTCGAAAGCCTTAAATTTGCTTCCACCACCCGTCTCTTTGGACCTGGCGGTCAGTCAAATTATACCTAGTTGGGGACAACAATGTTACTATACAACTTGAAAGCAAATTTTGGCTTGTCGAATGCATGTTTCTCGGAAATTTTGAGGTAATCAACCATAAAGTTCTCCCTTATATTTTGAGAAATATAATCACACAATGAATATTACAAACAGTCAATTTATGAACGTTAATAATTATATCGACATTAATGTACATTTAATATTGTCTGTGACCAACAACAGGTTATTCAAAGATAAGGTTCTTTCGAGTGATAATGTCTTGCCCGGTAGTTGTGAAGAGGCTAAGAAATTGTTGAAAATGTTGGGTGTTGAGTACATATCATATCATGCACGTCCAAATGATTGTATTATATATATAAGAGAATATGCAAACCAAGAGATATGTCTGAAATGTGGACATGACAGGTATGATAAATAAAAAAAGAAGGGTAAATCACGTGGTCCTCCTTTTAAGATATTGAGGCACATGCCTATAATTCCAAGGATTCAAAGGCTATTTCATTGCAAAGAATTAGCTATGTTGCAGGGATGACATGCCTCACATAGAAATGAGTTGGGAGTTATGTGAATCCTAACAGATTCAATAGCCATGAAGCATATAGAGGATACATGGCCCTAAAAATTCAAGGATTAAGTCTAAAGTCTACGACTCACCATATCCATGGATGGCATCAACCCATATTCCCTCCAGATTACCAACTATTCTATTTGGCATGTAGTAATGATCAATAACAATACCCCCCCATGGTTGTTTGTCAAGAATGAACATCTTTTGTTGGCTCTCATATTCCCTGGTAGAATACAAGTGAAGAATATGGATGTCTACTCACAACCACTAGTAGATGAATTGAAGGAATTATGGGATGGAATAAATGTATATGATGTATGAATACCCATCATAGCAGAGAGGAGTTTTGCATTGTATGGCATATGTTATTACATGACACATGATTATCCAGGCTTAGGAGTTTGCTCTGGTAAATTACATGTTTATTGATTTGTTTATATATGTAACAATATTCTTTCACATACTGAGTTATTTAATTCATTGTAATTGTTCTGATATTCATGATGTTCTTTAACGTGCCATGCATATTGTATAAAATAATTTCGCATGTATTATGACAAAAGGGTATTATGGATGTAAATGTTGTGGACCTTCTCTGAAAGCTAGATGGTCCAATGACCTACAAAAGCCAGTGTATGACTGCTCCAGGGTATTCCTCCTGGAAGAACACCCTTACAGAAGAGAAACATATGCTTTCAATGGTAAACGAGAGAGAACCCAAAGGCCTCCAATAAAGACACCAGCTGAATGGCTTAGATAATATGAGAGAGAGAAGGAGAAGGAGTTCATATAAATGTTCTATTGAAATGGGGAGCCTATGTTCGATGAACCAGAATTCTTCGACACCTATGTTGAGAAATTTCCCATTGGGATGAAAAGGAAATCTATCTTTTATAACCTCCTATATTGGGAGCATTTCAATATTAACCACTTATTAGCTCCCATGCACATATTTAAAAATGTATCATCTTCTTTATGGAGCCACATATCATCAAAACAAAGTGACACATTCACTGTTAGATAAGATATTATTACTTCAAAAACTAAAAAGAAACATTGGCCAAGATGATTAGAAAGTACAGGATCAGAGGCAGCTGGTCCCTCTAATTGGTATTTCAAATAAGGTGATGTCCCATGGATTTTAGAAAAAGATGATATTTCTTTGGCAAAGGAAGTTATAATGGGTGTGAGGGTGCCATCTTCATATGGGTCTTCACTACGAAGCTTCTTCACCGTGGATGACCATTTTTCGGGTTTGAAATCACATTACCATTTGAATCTTCTAAGAGCATGTATAATGTCAAAATCATGATTTTATTATTTTTATATTAATAAATTTTATCCCATGCAAGGATCATAAAAGATAACTAATTTTGTATATTATTGCATGTGTTTACAACTTTGCAGTGTCATTATCCTTTGTTCGTGCGTGGGTGTGTGAAACTTGACTTCCCCCAAGACCTAAGACGTGCCATATTTAAATTATCTGCATTTGTACATTGGATCACATAAAAGGATATTTGTGTGGCTAGCAATCCATGGTGGCGTCAAGAGATAGTTGAGATTTTTTGTAGGTTTGAGAAGGAACTGTCGATGAGTTTCATGGACTTTTAGGTTCATCTTCTAATCCACCTAGTAGATGATGTTGAAATAGTTGGGGTGGTTTCTTGTCGTTGGATTTTATTCTTAGAGAGGTACATGCAAAAATTGAAAGGTTTTTTTCGACAAAGGGCAAAACCCGAGGGTTCTATGACAGAGGGGTACATATCATATGAGTCCTTCTATTATGCCAGTGAGTACATCAAGCAAATCGACAACATACCACATGCAGTGATTTGGGACTATGAAAGGGTTTAATACAAAAGAGAAGGGGAGCTTCTCCAAACAAATGGAAAAAGGCACTTGATAAAGAGTAAGAGACTAATGATTTTTCAATTTTACACAAAGTAAATATTCATGTTTAACTTCTATATAATGTATATTTTGATCTCATATGTACTATATGTCGGTTTTATTTCATCATCGAATGCAGAAATTGAAGCAATCAATAAATTCGTTCTTTATAATTCCGAAGTGACACAACCGTGGGTCGCATTGTACGAACAAAAAAGGATGAAATGGGATAGTGACATGAAATAATTAATATGGTTGAATGGTATAAGTGTGCCTTATCCCAATCATTTAAAAGAAAATATGCCAATTATATGCCCCAACAGTTGGGTTGTTGACTAAGTCAGAGAGAAATACGGTGCAACCAGTTATTACCCGTGTGCTGAAGAGGATGCGCTAAACGTAGGGATTGGGTGCACCCACTCGGTAATAATATATTTATGTACATTTTAAACTTAATAATGCACCTTTGAAATGTAACATCTATATTTCATACTTTAACAGTTGGGTTATTATAAGACACATGACACTATGATTTTTTAACTTTTTTATAGGTGAATTTTTTCCCATTTATGTGGGCATATAGACACCTTTTTTGCATATAAAATTCCGATAATGGACACATGACACAAGAATGTGGAGTGGAATTTGAGTTCGATAAATCTAGTCGAGCTAGCCACCATGATCAAAACCTAGTACGAGGGATGTTAGGTTCCATCAGAAAGATACAAGTGATCATTGAAGTGGATTTATTTTCTTTCCAATGTGTTATTTTTAGGTGCAAGTGGTGGGACACCTTTGATTGGAATAATTTAAAGGAAGATCACGATAGTAGGCTGATATGTATCAACTTTAGAAAGATGTGGGATGAAGCTAAAGAGCCCTATGTTTTCCCCAAACACTGCAACTAGGTGTTTTTTTACTGAGATGTGTTGGATAGGGATTGGTGGTTCGTATTGAGACATGACCCTAGATCAAAACATATTTTTGAGAAAAATAGTGTTATCATGCCAAGTGAGTTGGAAGATAATGAGGGTGATCATAAGAACCGAGAGTGATATGGTACATGTGTTATTTCATCATTTACACTTTTTAAGATGGGTTTTTATAAAGAAGATGACTTAACCTTATAACTAAGACTCTTTTTTTCGAAACATTATAATATGTATTTTGAATTAATTGGTTTGCATTGTGTTAATGTTAAAATCATTTCACTTGATAATTTGCAAGTATGTTGATCTCAAAAACGATGGCACACTGTATCAAGTTCTTTTTTTATGTCAATTCCTACAATAATACAACTACTTGATTGCTTTAAATGTGTGTGAATGATATCTTTGAAATGTATACTATTATTTTTAGTATGTAAGAGCATAATAAAATAATGTTAATTCTAAACATGAATTTATTTGCATTATTTTCTAAACTTTATTATGTTACAAAAATTCATATTATTCTAGATTTATTATTTTACAATTATTTATATTCATACAAATTTACAATTATAGTAATTTAACAATATTTACGGTATACATTTTATTTACGGTAGTTATGGTTCAAAATTGACAATTAATTTACAATTTTACAAATTTACAAATTTGAATAAAATTGAATGATGACAATACATACAATTACAATTACAATTTTACAATTTCACAATACAATTATGTACAATTACAATTACAATTTTACAAATATTTTACATATAGTTACAATTACAATTACAATTTTACAATTTTACATACAATTAAAATTAAAATTTCAATTACAATCACGACACAATATTTAATAAATATCATGATTTAATATTAAAAATAAACATCATGATCATGATAACCATCGTACAAACATCACATTCGACTTAAATACACATTCAAATCCGCTAACATCATCTAATCATCGTGATCATGATCATCTAACAAAACACAAGCATTGTATAACATCATCACAACACAAACATCAAATGTACATCTCATGTCAAATAACTGCTATCACATACACATCTATATGAAATCACATTAAATGAACATATCTAACATGACCTAACAATATACACATCATGATGAACACCAACATGTAAATTAAGTACATCAACATGAACATAAAATACATGAACCATATATATATATATATATATAACTGTAATATAACTACATATAAATGTCAAATATATGGTGGTACATCAATACTAGTACTAGTCAAGGCCTGCTCAGTCGATGGTTCAACCTCATGCTCAGATAGATGATGTGCCTGCTCTGGAGGTGCCTGCTGATCAGTCGAATGTGAAGTCTACTTAGGAACTGCCTGTTGATGACTCGTCGATGGTGCAACCTGCTTAGTGGATGGTGTGACCTGCTCATATGGACCTGCTTAGGACTAGGTGTTCGCTGAGATGGTGCAGATAGCTCAGATGATGCCTGCTTATCAGGACTAGATGTTGTCTTCTCATCATGATCTCCGTTGCGAGGTGAAGGAGGAGGAGGCAGAGTACTAGAATGATGACCACTCCTCTCATGATCATGATCATCAGATAAGGTGTTGCTCTATCGTGCATCTCCACGATGCTTACCCCTCTTAGCCTGCGCCAGTGATTTGGAAGCTCCAATGATATGACACATGAGGGTAATCATATTGCGAGGCAGGCCTCTCCAGAGCTGTGTGAGCCTAAAATAAGCCTAGATCTCTCTAATCGTAGTCGGGCAGACTCCCTCATCAACTAGGAGTTGATAGAGTTAGTTGTCCAACTCCATCTTGAATCGGGTATCCAACCTATGCCTCACCCCCACGGGTATCTGCACCTGATTAGGATCAGGTCTGTCACCCTGATCCTCCACTTCTGCCATCTCCTCATCAACATCTACACATAGATCATTCGGTGTCAGTGGAATCATGTACCCAACGAATGTCCCAATATCTACAAAATATATAGTACACAAAAATAATTAGACATTTTCATTAAACAATTTAATAAAACAAGTTAAAGAACGTGTTAGAATAATTTTTATAATTCTAATTAATTAATTAAGACAATAAAATGAAACTATATTAATTTAAAGAAAACATTAATATTACCTCTTGCATTCGACAGCTCATCCTGTGTGAAGAGGATGTTTGTACACTCTGGCCAATCCAAACAGGCGTACAGACATGGCAGTAGAACGAACGAGTGATCATTAGCACTGGATAGCAACTCCAGTGCATTAGGAGAAATCCTAGCGGGAATGTTAGATTGGCCCCTCTTGGGCATCATTTGGCCCCACATTTACATCTGTAAATGCAACAACAGCCTATGAGGTTTCCGAACAAAATTAGGCCTCGTCTCTGGAAACCTCTAAAAAAATAAACAAAATAACTCTGAAGCAAAAGGGAAGGTCAACCTCTCACATGCATGAGAACGACATCTATCTAATGCTGTAAAAAAATACCGCAAAATAATCGCAAACCAACTCACAAGTTGTGGTGCCTGGAATAAATAATAAACATAAAACAAAAACGGGCAACTAATGCATTACACGTCACTGGTATAGTGTGCAATGGTCATCAGCAGTAGTGAGAAGAACTTCACCTCCTCTGCACCAAACAAAGTAATACGTAACTGACCACCAGACATCTAAAAATCTACAGGAGAAACTATATCGTCCCTAATGTATCTTTGGGAGGACACCAACTGAATTTGTGCTACATAGACGACAGGGACATCTGGGAACTGGGGAAAATCATGCCCTCTCCTAGATAGGCCAATAATAAAATATATGTCCTCCTTAGTGGGTGCAAACCACTGGTGAGGACCGACCTAGAGAGCTTTTTGGTGGGCATCCCACCTGAAGATCAACTGTCCCAATAACCCACTATGGCTCTTCAGGGATGTAGCCTCCTCCTAGAACTTGAGGAGGCCTACCTCCCTTAAGAGCAACGGGTGGCTGCCGTAATAGGGCGAGGGTACAAAATTCTCTCCCTCTCTCGTGCCTCCCAAACTGAATCACATTATACCAGCCCTACATATGTTCTTGTTGTTCCCTTTGTTCTCTCAGTTGACGTCGCTGAATGATTCATATATTAAATACATGTTTTTATTAAATGATAAATGCATTTAAAAATATATATATAATTTTTTGGAAAAAAAAAAATAGTCGGTGCCCCCCAAAAAAAATTCACGCACCGATACTGGTGCATACTTTTTTATCGCACACCGCACTCGGTATGCATGGAAAATGTTCATGCACTGCCAAAGATGGAAATATTTTTTTGCAGTGCGTTGACAAAACTATCCACCCCGGGGCGAATAGTTTGGTCAACACACCGCCCAACAACAATACATGGTCAACGGTGTGGTCCAGTAAATGACCACACCGTTGACCATGTATTGTTGTTGGGCAGGTGTTGTGTTGACCTAACTATCCGTCCTGGGGCGGATAGTTTGGTCAACACACCGCCCAACAACATTACACAGTCAATGGTGCAATCTTGTGAATGATCGCACTGTTGACTATGTAATGCTGTTAGGTGGGTGGTGTGCTGACCTAACTATCTACCACGAGGCGGTTAGTTTGGTCAATGCACTACCCTCCCGACACTAGTACATAGTCAGCAGTGTGGTCATTTAAATGCCCACACCTCCATGTTATTTTTAAATTATTCACGGTGCACATATTTTCAGTACCGCACCGGAACCTAATGCATTAACACCATTTGCGGTGTGGCCTGTAAATTTACAGGCAGCACCGCGAACGGTGCCAGTCGAACGGCTCGAGTGCATCGTGTATTTTTTTTTAAGCGATTAATTTTAAGTTTTTTTCAAAATCTAATCTGCTAAAACATTTATTTATTGAGAAACAAGTAGAATACTTGTACATTTATGCATCGAGGAGGCATATTTTCTGAGGAATTGAAGAAACCAAATTTTCCCACCGTTTTCATAAATTCAAACTCCACAAGGTGGGAAATGGACGACAGCAATGCATGCAATGGGAGCACTGATGGCAAGGTGCCTCACACAAGACAAACTCAAACCGGTGCTTGAGAGGTCTAGAGCACTAATAAGTAAAAATGACATTTTTACGATTGGTATTTTTTTTTATTTACCCTTGTTTCGGTGCGCGAGTTTTTGAGACGCAGCAGGTGGTATTATCGATGGCGCACCACACGTATTTACGGTGCGCTGGATTATGGAGACGCATCGGGCCTACTTATTCATAGAGAAACAGTGTGTTATAATAATTAGATGCAATAGGCAGGTTTGTATAGAGATCATGGTGTCTCGGTGTGCCAATTTTTAGTACGCATCAGTGCGTTTTGCATAAAATGCGCCGCAAAAAAAACATCCGCCAAAACCTCCACCTACAAACCTCCTCGAGAGACCTCCGCTAACAACATATATCTGGGCTATTTTTATAAGGGGTTCCTCAAAAAAATCCGCTAGAGGGTCTTTTCCTTGTAGTGTTTATAATTTTATAAAGGGAACAAGTGATTTCTTCCACTCATTTTATCCTCTCTTGTTCAATAGAGCTCCTCTCTCACCTTCATAACAATCTACCATTGAAAAAGGTGGAAGAAAACCAGAGAAAATTTCTAGAAAACTCATTCTGCTACACTTCTAGAGGCAGCGCGACGTTTCTGGGAGGAAGCAAGATGTTTCTGGGAGGCAGCGCTATGATTCTTCCACTGTTCTACGGTTCTGCCAAAGGCGCTACGCTTTTGGGTTTCAGCCTCCAAGTCAACTATTCAAGGTTCAAAATAAGTGTGAAAAGCTTCTATGGCCTCCAAATTCAATAAGTGGACACCGTAAATTCCTTTTTCAAGTCAATTCATTAGTGTATGAGTGATTTCTCTCCTTACGGTTTTGCTCCACTACATTTTAGGGCCTCCCATTCTTGATTGGTTTTAGTCATTAAAAACCCTTGTCCCACCATCTAAAACCTTCACATATCATCCACAGACTCTACCCTAACATCCCTATCACTCACAAACCTCTCTACAATTGTTTCCATCAGAACCCTAATTTCCCACTACATTTCCACAGGAAAATTAGAAAATTTCTATGTTTTCACATTTTGATCCATCTACTCATACCTATTTCAAGAAATTTCACTTTTAGCCTAAAGCTAACACATCACCCTACCTCCTCAATTTTTTGAGGAGTTTTCCTTAACTTCCTTATACCTCATCACAACCCCTAAAGTCACCCTATCCCTATCTGGTATTTTCCCAAATTCATTGTCCCTACCCACTTCATCTAGCTAGGGTTTTATAATGTTCACAAGAACTATGGAGGGTGAATAGAAGGTTCACAAGGGAGGCTACCATTCCAAGTTTGAGCCATCCACTTTGCAAGAACTCAATGCTTCCCCTTATTCCAAGAGATGTTTTGAAAATAATGGATGTTTGAGATTTTGTGAGAGAATCATGGAGGTAGGCTGCAATGCTCAATTGAATAGCCTTTTTGCCACTAACTTTAGCAGAGACAAGGCCATCATAGCAAGAATTGAATTCACTCTATCAGCAGATGTGTTGGAACAGGGTCTCCTACGAGTTGCGAAACTGGTCCCATTTTATATATTTTTGATTATATTTAGTCTAGCGCAGGGGTTTTGGGGTGGGTCAAAGCCTCGAAAGCATTGTAATGGGCAAAAGGGTAAACCAGGGGTCCGAAAACCATGGTTTTGCGGACCATAGGAAATTTTAGGCTATATTATTATAAATAGAGGAACATTTTGAATTGTAGGGCAGAGAATGAAGAGCTGTTGATGCGAATTATGGTTTAGGAAGTCTGTTTGGTTTTTTGGGAAAGGACTCCTGCTGGCTGTGTGTGCGGAGATCCAGAGTCCAGCTGTGTGCAGACCCTGCTACTGTGTGCACAGGCTGGGATGGGAATTGTAAGAGGGAATTGACGAATTAATGAATAAGAAAGGCTATTGAGAATTGAATCTGTGTGTACTGTTTGTGCAATTACTGTGTTATGTGTATTCTGAATTTAGCTGCGAAAGTTCTGTGTAAGTGTTTTACTACATCTTAATCTGTGTTTTTTTGTTTTATGCAATATTAAGCTACTATTTTGGAAGTATATGATTGTTAATAACCATAGCATAATTAACTATGCGCACGTGGATGCAAAAAGGGACCAATTAGCCCTTCTTGCGAACATCTGGGCATCTCGAGGCAGGGCGCAGCTCTGCTTGCATTACCTGTAATTTCTCAGGGTGTGGAAACCTAGTTACAACACCCACCCATACTACTTCGGGTGAGACTTTGAACTGCGCAAGTAGGTCACTGCCGAAAGGGCTAGTAGTATAGGGGTTTGTTGGAAAACCTTGCACTCCGAACTTGGGTCAGGACCCCTCGGGCCAACAAATGGTTCTGTTGCTGGGACCTGGAGCCTTTTGAGGAAGGGATTGGGTAATGAAAAGAGAGTATTGGAAGCCTGAAAGGAAGGAAATTGAGGAGTGGTTCAAAAAGCAGATCTGGGAATTTGTGGTAAAAGAAAATCACAGCACGAAGTTAACGACGGAAAAGTGGAAAAGTAGGTATATTTTTACAAAAAGCTACGAAATATTATTTGTGACATTTGCAATCGAGCTTCAGGAGTGGCTGGCTAGGCTCGTAGAATTCCAGAAGCATTGGAAGGACGAACGAGTCACTCAGTGGACCCCAAAGCTAATCCAGCAGCTGGAGCAGATTGACAATACTATCACACGCACGGTAGAACACTGGGTGGACAGTGTGCTAGGAGGATTTGTGACAGAATTTACCATTGATCAGTTTTTCTCCTACTCGGAGGCTGAGTGAAGATTCTTCAAGGGGTTCCAGGTTAAGTTTATGAAGACGTCACCTTTGCTGATTAAGATATTACTGTGGGAAAAGAGTATTTTGTGTAGTCATACTGACTGAATGACCTCGAGTATAGATGGGAGCACGACGTGCCATGGTAAATATTACCGGACCAACCTTGACAGGGAAAGATCTACCGATAACCCTTTGTGAGAAGTGACTGCGCAAAGCCCCTTGGCTACACCGCTGTCTAGGCCGCATAAAGGTAGGAACTCACCCATACCCCCACCTCCACTAGATAGTGATATGGCTGCACACCTGAAGCTACCTACCTTCAAGGGGGTAGGAGATGAGGATATGGACCAATTTTGGTTTTTTGCAGATTCCATATGGACTGCACAAAATGTGACAAACGATACGGTGAAGAGAGCGCAACTATCCCTGGCATTTGAAGATCGAGCATTAGACTGGTATATGCAATACATCTCTCAGAACGGGAGTGCATCTATTCAAGATATTAAGGATGCTTTGAAGAAAAAATTCTGGAAGCCAAAGTCCTACTCTCAGTTGGTAGCGGAAGTAAAGAACTTCAAGCAAGGTGTGTCTGAATTGGTATGGGAGGCTGATCAGCGATTAAAGAGAGAAATCAGGGAAGGGGGATTTTAGTATGATGATAGACAACATACAGAATGGTTCATCACTATGTTTTTGCCCCACCTGCGTACGCCAATGAGTCACCAAACCTTTGAGTCACAGGGAAAAGCTGTGGAAGTCGCTATGAAAGTAGAGGCTATGCCCAGAGAAGATACTTCGTTAGGAGTAGAAAAAATTCAGGAGCAACTCGGAGCTATGCACATGGAAATTCAGAGCCTGCGAAAGGAACGAGGGAAAGAACCCAGCACAGATCTGTGGTGCATACGAAGTTGGGTATATGGCCATACGAAGGATCAATGCCCACTATTGGCAGATTACATGCAGGTAGGGGGACCTAGTTCGATCTGCCCAGGAGCAAGTGGGGGACCTATCCTATCACGACCAGGATTGAGCGGACCTGCACTTTGGTGCGATGACTATCGTGTATCAGGGCTGCATGATGTTAGCCACCCATAAATTCTATCATATCAAGTGGTGGCTAAATGATTTTGGATAGTCTTAAAGAAACAATTTCATTGCCAAAAAATTGTTGATGCTTAAAGTCTTTTGATAATATCCTATCCTTTGGATAATCGTCACTGCTTTTCCCATTTTTTAACTCAGAAATCCTGCTGATTCCCAAGAAATAATACTACTGCAAGAACCTTTTTCCTTTTCCTACTTCTTCCAAAACTAACCTCATCTTTACCTTTTCTTTTCTCATAAATCCCTCATTTCCATGTTTCCCCTTTTCTCCTTCATCAAAACCCTTTGATAAGGCCTAAGACCTTTTCTTTGCCTTATAAAAACCCTCAAACTCCTTTGAAAACCCTTGAAAAATCCATAAAAATGCATTTCTCATATATGGTAGACTTAAGCCCCTTTGGGCTAAGTCTTTAACCCTCCCTTCCATACGTCCTGGTGCCAGAACCGGGAGCTGGCCCTCCAAGCGCTTATTGCATCACCCGATGTCGATTAGCCCTCCATTCTAAACCCCTGGTCACATGGTTTCCATATAACCTACGGCCTCGCAGACGGGTGCCTAACCATATTGTATTTATATCCCGCTCCCGAAAATAATAAAACTTTATGTTATATTGAAACATTGGGTTTTTTAAAGTTTCCAATAGCGCAAAATTCCAGTCAATCTCCACCATCGATCTAATCTATAGATCGACGGTGCGCAATCCCTCGCCCCGATGGTCCCTGCCAACCACTCACCGTTGCAAAACTACGCGGTATCCATCGCACCGCTTTTGAGAGCGAGGCGGTTTATTTTATTTTGCAGCGATTCCATACACCGTTTGACGTGTGGCCTGAACACTATTCACAAATCCGCCGTTCATCGTGGATTGAAGATTGGACATGGACCCAACGCAATATTGATTTCCACCATCTAATTTGAGGCCACTCATCGGACGGTGATCGCTCCCCGAAAATGCCCGTGCCATAACCACAGGTACGGTGCAAGCATAAAAGATTTTCTGCCGTCGATCTGATCTGCAGATCGACAGCCCATACTCCATCATCCCTGTCCCCAGTGCCACATCAACATCCACATGCCAGAGTTTAATTGGGGTGTATCTCCATGTGTTTTCCATATAGTCACCCTCGATCCCGACCTTCGATCTCCACGTGGTCAACGGCTCTAATTTAATCTCCTCCTCCACTTCCCTTTGACCCCTCTAATCAATCTCAACCGTTGGATGACACCATCCAATGGCCACGCTCCCTCCACGTGCCTTCTGAAGTAGTTAGCCTATACATGCAGGATTTTATAATATTTGTTTGTATTTTGCAGGGTTCAAAGGTTATTGCGCCACGACTGAAGAAAATTTAAAGGTAGAGGGTGACGATCCTCCCGCCTTCGATTCATCAAACAAAATCCTTCGCAGGGTTTGAAATTCACGTTTCATCGGTGTTTTCATGAGGCATTGATGCCATATCACCCCTGCGCAGCCATGCACACCAGAAAAACACAGTAAATCAAGCACAGTCAAAGAGTATCAGTGTCGAAGACAACAATGTACTAAAAACAAAGATTGAAGGTATATTTAAGGGGATTATGGCTAAGATGGATTATCAAAAGCCTAATCCACCCGACTAAAACAAAGTTCGAAGAAAATTGTGAGTGTTATTGAATCCCCCAGGGGCTAATTGAATCCCCCCAGCTACCTCAGAGTCACCTGCAGTCTCAAAGCAATCAAAAGAAGGCCGAAGTTATTACCAGACCAGGAGGTATTTCGCATCAATACAACTAAACAGTTATTTCAAACAAAGGAACTTATTGCAAACTGTCCGCAGAAGTTATTACAAGGATAACCAGGAGCCTTGAAGTCAACAAATTCTTTCCAGCAAGCCCAAGAGTTAATGTAAACCAATTAATATAGAGGAAATAAAAAAAAAAAAAAAATCTTCTCCATTAAGCCCCTCAGAGGCCGAAAGATAGTACACTATATTAATTGAACTTAGAAGATATTTTATCCCATTCCACCTCCTCATTTCTTCTATAAATAATTCAATAGAAAATGAGGACATGTTGGTTGGTTGGTTGTTGATTGATCACTAGTTGTAATTTTGGAACTCTCTGAAATAATACATAGTCTGTTGAAGTTGAAGAAGAAATTGAAGTCTTGGAAGCCCTAATGATGTTGTTGCATGCTTGTTACTGAGAAGGCTCTATAATTGGATCCATGAGCTTGGTTGTTGGTGAAGTATTCTGAACTGTTTAATGTTTTCTCCTGTTTTCATTTTGTTCCATAATTTATTACTACAGTAGGTTGAAAGTTTTAGGCTAAGAAATGACTCCTGGAAGCACCTTAGACCTATTCATCCTTCACTGTTTCATTTTTTCTTCTACTGAGGTATTTTAGAGTCTTTAATCTCTCTCTTTAGTCCTCATGCTTGTTTATTTCCTTAATAGTTCTAATAGTTGGTTTCAACATGATTTATGGTTCTCCCTGATTGTTTGCTACCACTTAAAAACTATTATTGAAGTCTCCCTTTGAAGTATTTCTGTTTACAATAAGCCAAGGAGGTCTGTTCTGATCTTGCCCTTTGTCCTTGCTTAAATATTTGTCTTAAAGGTCTTTATAGTTGTAATCATAGATGTGTTAGGTGTTCTCTCTTCTATGAATGCAATTATCAGTGAATCTTTTATGTTTTATAAGTCATTTGAAATAAAATCTTTGAGGAAATATGGTGTTCCCCGAATCTTAGATTTCATTTTAAAATTTGTTTTGAAATCATTATTTACTTTAAAGGTGTGGTTTGTAGAATTCATGGTTAGCCCTATCTATCAAATAACTCTTTATAGTTCAAATTGTGTTGTCAAATTCCCTTTGTTGAGAATTAAAATTCTCTTTCCAAATCATTGATGTCCATCTCATTCCAAAAACCAAAGGATCCTATGGCCAAGTTAGATTTTCCCTCTGATATCCCATATCCATTGATAAGTTTGTTATGACCTCTTTTTGACTCCATTTCCCGATGAACCAAATGTTTATCCATTCTTTATATCTTTCCTAGGCCTTTCGCGTTTTGTTGCATCAATCCAACCAAACAAACAATCAAACACTTGCGCTTAATAACTATTCTAAAACCAATACTCTAAGCACACAAGATAAACCTTTGCAAATAAACATTTGAGAGATCCCTCTCTAAGAACAGGAGGACTAGATTCTGGAACTCTAAAGATTGGTTCTGATGTTGCCTTGTCTTTTGATTTGCCAAACTATCAAAACACGGGACACCAACACATGATACGGACCATTGCCCTCAGCTGGGTGCGTATGTATCAGAACTCAAGAAGTAGTGGTGCAGGTTCTGCCAATCGGTAGGACACGATGAGCAGAACTGTCGCACTTATGACTTAATTATGGATTGGGGAAACTTGTATCGGGTACAATCAATCCCTGCGTCACCAAGATCTCCCATGAAATTTGGTGGCTCACCAGCAAGGGGCAGAGGAGCTCGGGGGGAAGTGCAGGTTGGGGATGGGGACAGTTAATCTGTTATAATTGCGGAGAAATAGGCCACTTTGTGAGGGGCTATTTGAATCCCACTAGGAAATCCTACAAATATTGTAGATAGCTGGACCATGTGGTTGAAGATTTCCAAATATTAATAGCAAAAATGCAGGAAAAGAAACCCACCCCTACGTAGAATGTGAAGAGAGTTAAATTTGAGCTCAGGAACATAGACCCAAGTGTGAAAGTCATAACACGTAGTGGGATGGTCACCCAGGGATTAGGGGAAGAAGAAGGGTTGAACATAGAGAAGGGGCAAGAAACCATGGCTGACTAGGACCTCACTCAGAGAATAGCAACTCCCGTGCATGTACCAACACACCCCAAGATAGATGAGGGGGTTGAGCACTTTCTACAGGCATGTCTGAAGCTGCTGCGTAACCTGAAGGCTGTAGAGAACCTTCAGGCATTAATGAATAGATGCACAGCGTGGTCTGATCCGGCCTCTAGGACCAAAGATGTACACAAATTATACAGGTATAAAAAACGCACTGGTAGAAAAATGCGGTTAACTACACAGATTGTTTACTACGAGATGGATCAAGTTATTTTGGACCTCGGGTCAGATGCGAACGTGTTACCTAAGAAAACCTGGTATCGAATGGGAGAACCTAAATTGGAATGGTCTACCATCCAGCTGCGCATGGCAAATCAACAAAATATCATCCCTTTGGGAAGACTTCCAAAATTCATGGTAGATATCACAGGAGTAAAGGCCTAAGCTGACTTTGAGGTAATAGAAATCGTGGAGGATGCGGATCCCTACCGTGCACTCCTAGGACTAGACTGGGCTATAGATATGGGGGGCATCATCAACCTCAAAAAGCGCAACATGGTATTTGAAAATAATGGTACACGAGTGATAGTACCACTGGATCCCATGGAAGGTGCGCAGTATACAAAGCTAGCGCGTGATGAGGAAGAAGTAGACCACATTTACAAGTTGACTACACAGGATGAGGACTAGATTAACCCCACGGCGGAAGGAGTGCTCTGCTGGTAAAAAGACAGTGAATGCTTTTCCGACTCTGATGGGGAACTGGAGAATTGGTAAGGGCAGTTGCATGAAGTTTCGACTCTACGATGTCTGCGGGTCACAAGGAATTACCGTTGCATATCCATTGAGGTAAGAGACCTGCCCTACTTTTGGGACTCCAGTGACATCACGGAATTTTTACGCACACTCGAAGCAGAAGTTCCCAAGGAGCGCAGGCTAGGGGCCCTTCCGCTAGCCCTGTCCGGAGCGCCTGCACATTGGTGGGATACGCATGAGACGGTATTCCACAATTGGGAGAAATGTTGGGATAAGCTGCTCCTGCAATTTGGAGCCCCAACTAGATGACAGATCTAGAAGTTTCCTAGGTCCAATGACCCACGTGAATATTTTCTTGCATGGGAAACGCAATGGGGTGACAAGACTCCAAACGAAGGGGCTCACCTATTTTTCCATGACCTAGAACTGCGTCCCGCTGCATGGTATCTAGATGTGTAGTAGAATCAACGCACGCGCCATTGGGAGCATCTACGGGAGGAGTTCCTATAGAAATTTAGGGTAGGAGATGGCACAAGGGCACTCGACGCAGCTCTGCAGCACACGACCACCTCAACTAAGGGAAAATCGCACTTGGTCATCGCACCTGGATCAAGGGGTACGCCAGTACCACACTCGGTTGAATGTTGGGGCTGTAGCTTGACAGAAGGGAAGACTGATCCCCGCACTATCCCGACGTGAATATTGGAATAGGGTCTCCTACGATTTGTGAAACTGGTCCCATTTTGTATATTTTTTATTATATTTAGTCTAGCGTAGGGGTTTTGGGGTGGGTCAAAGCCCCGAAAGCATTGTAATGGGAAAAAGGGTAAACCAAGGGTCCGAAAACCACGGTTTTGCGAACCATAGGAAAGTTTAGGCTAGATTATTATAAATAGAGGAACATTTTGAATTGTAGGGCAGAGAATGAAGAGCTATTGATGAAAATTGTGGTTTAGGAAGTCTGTTTGGGTTTTTGGGAAAGGACTCTTGCTGGCTGTGTGCACGGAGATCCAGAGTCTAGCTGTGTGTGGACCTTGCCACTGTGTGCGCAAGCTGGGACGGGAATTGTAAGAGGGAATTGACAAATTAATGAATAAGAAAGGCTATTGAGAATTGAATCTATGTGTACTGTTTATGCAATTTCTATGTTATTCTTATTCTGAATTTAGCTGTGAAAGTTCTGTGTAAGTGTTTTACTGCATCTCGATCTGTGTTGTTATGTTTTATGCAATATTAAGCTACTATCTTGGAAGTATATGATTGTTAAGCACCATATAATGATTAACTATGTGCACGTGGATGTGAAAAGAGACCTGTCAGCCCTGCTTGGGAAGATCTGGGTGTCTCGAGGCAGGGCGCAACTCTGCTTGTGTAATGTTCCCAATTTTATGGAACATTAATTTTTGCCATTTTCACATAGAAGATGAATAAAATGGGTAGGAGACCCATTCATTTCCTGAGTAGGGAATAAAAATCCTCTTAGTGTGAAAGAGGATCACTTATAGAGTTGGATTTCACACCTCCATGTGTGAAAGGAGACTTTTGCAAGAGGACTAGGTCAAGTTTGACCAAGTCAAACTGCGCAGTGGTAGGAGGTAGAAGGCATCTTGTGGGCCAACGTAGTGAGAAAGGAGGGAACGTTTCTTGAGGAGGAAGCTATCATGAGTGGGACCCATGGAGAGGGGGCTCTCATAGTTTAAAAAGAGGGGAAGGTAGCCATTATGATGGAGGTTGAGTATTATTCATCTTTGGTCCTTTGGACTTGCTGCAGTCTCTTGCTGTTTAGAAAGAATTGCCGAGGGAGTTCCTATTTAGGATTTCCCCTCCTTCTTGAGTAGCTCTTGGAGCATTTCACTCCATTCCCCATATTCAGACATTGAGGTCGAGCATCACCTTCCTTCATCAACATAGTTTCAGCTGGAGATTGTGCAATGTTGCTGGGTGTTGCTGGGGAGGTTTTCTACAACACCATCCTTGGCTAGTTTTCCAGAGGAGGGAGCTTCCATTCCCTTGGGATATCAGTGAGGGAGATTTATGAGCAGATTCCACCATATTTGGAACTAGGCCAATCGCTTACCATCATTGGCAGCGCAGTCCCTCTCTTAGACAACATTATTCTTGAAGAGCATTTGCTGTGAGGGATCAACAGATAGTTTGGAGGGTGAGATCTTAGGTGAAAGGAGCATCCTTTCACTCTAGAGATCCATTGGAGAATATATTGTCATTGATTGGAGCATCTTCAGTCTTCTCAACTTATTTCTAGTTCTTGGAGTTGCTGTTGCTACCCAGCAACTCCGACATTTTGCAATTTTTCTTATTTTAGCCAATCCTTCTAGGATTGACTTGAGGCAGTGATTGGGAGCTTAGATCTTCTATCCCAATGATTGTATGAGCCATATATTTGAATATCTATGTATTGACATGTGTTTTAGTAGTTGTTCCATATAAAACTACGCATTCATAGCCTAGGGCTTTATTCATATAGAAGTGCTCCTCATATTTCCATGTACATTTCTCTTGAGACTTATAGTGCCTTGCTTGAGTGATCATTTCCTCAAGGGTTTTTATATCTTATGCTGCTATGATATAATATGATGGCTATCTGGATTCTCTGGTATTTTCTGTGTTAATGTATTCACTTCTGCTCCATTTGGGGTGTTTTACATATTGTTGAAGCTCCACATTGGTAATATCTTGAGATGTTCCCACTAGTGTAGCTGTTCCTAAGTTGGGAACATTACAGTGGTATCAGAGCATCGAACTTAGCACAGCCTGTGAGTTCGATATCAAAAGTAGATGATGAAGAAGATGAGCTTGCTCTCATCTATGTTTAGAAAAAAGAAGCAAAGAGAAGAAGAGGAAGGTCCATGCACTTCCTATTCTCATGAAGGCAAGGGAGATAGGCATGGAGGATACTTGGATCATCATATCTTAAGTAAGTACCTGGGTGAATATAAATCTCACTCTAGAGAATTCAGGGAAACTACAACATTCCCGCAGTTTATTCAGTAGAAGGAGGAGAGAAGGCCCTGTAGTAGAAATTAAATCAGAGGCAATAGGTTCCTATTGTCTACATTTAATGGGGATACTTCAGCAAGAGCTTGGGTGAGGAAGCTGGAGGCATTTTTCCTACTACATCCAGTGGTAGAGAAAGAAACAGTGGAGATTGCAGCTGCACATGGAGGATGAAGCCTCTATTTGGTGGTTCAAACCCTTGATCCATTCAAGGGTGAGCTCTTTTGCGGATTTTTCTCAAAGGTTGGTCCAAACCTTTGATGGAGAAAGGAAAAAGGAAGAGAAATCCATTCCACCATGGGAGGAGAATTGCACCAACGTTGTCACAACTTTGGGAGGGCAGCCTTTTGCATCTATGGAGGAGGTAGCCATGGAATTGGAGGAGACAACTAGTGCAGCCATACAAGAAAAATACCCCAAGTTCCACCAAGGTATGAAGAATTTCCACTTTTCATTTCAGCAAATAATTCAAAGGAATGTGGAAACTTGCATGTAGAGGTCTAAGAATCTACACACTTTGCTATTCTAGAGCACCATGATTGCACTGTGTTGTGCAAAGGGTTCAATGAGGACGTGAACCCTCATCCTCATATATCTTGGTTGAGTTGCATTCAGCCATTGAGGTTGGAGTGTGTACTTTTGGAGGATGGAGTGAACCATGACACCCCCATGAAAAACAATGAAACAAATTTTCAACTAGAGGATGAAACAACTGCTACACCATTGGAGGAATTAGCAGTGCTATTAAACATGGGTGGAGAGGAGATATTACCTCCATCACATTTGGGTCCTCATGGATCCAACATAATCATGGGTGAGAGATCTTCTCTAGGAGGTCTCCAAGGAGCTGCATTTCAACCTTCCATGAAATGCAAAGGGGAAGATATGGCTTGGGAGAATGGTATCCCTCATGGGAGGAATACCAATGGAGAGAAGAGGAGAAGACATCCACAAGGAGTTGAGTGGGTGTGGATGAGAAGCAAGGGGCTGATTAGCCACTTGCAAATATATGATACCGGGTAGCAGGAGGCTTGGCTGCGTTGGCTCCTCTTGAAGGAGTTTGGCCATCACTTGGTGTATCCTCTTTTCAAGAGGATAGGAATGGAGAAGAGGTGGCAGGATGTTTACATCATTGAGTAGTAAGGAGTATGGATACATGGTGCTAATATGGTATATATATCATTCATGATACCTTCATCACATAAGTTACATGATGTGAGCATGAGGAGGCAGCAAGCACTTGGGTTGCTTGAGCTATCTTGGAGAGAGCACAGACATATTTGCTCTCATCTGATATGTGGTGTTGCTGGAGTAGAAAAGGGCACTCTCATAGTGCAAAGGGGCTACTCCTTGGCTTGGACTGATCAGGAGGCATTTCCATCTTGGAAGATTCTTCATATCTGCAGCAGCATCACCGGAGGAGTATTTGACAAGGAGCATGTCAAGAGACAAAGATTGGCATGGGAAAGAGAATTTTTGCATGAACTCAGTTCTGTCACTTGGGAGCAGGGCCACACACATGGATCCATCTATCATCTTACTTCCAGCCTATGGTAAGAGCCTTGTATTTTCATTTGCTGATTTGCATACTCTTATCATTATGTTGCAGTGCATAGCTCCTCAAGGGGGCAGATTTTTCATGTTGCTCCATGAGCAAAGTTGGGCCAAAGCATATGATGGGGACAACCATCTTACACATGGCCTTGGGAAAAATTTTTTCCAATCCACACATGCTCAACTAATTCATATGATTAGAATTGTATTTCAAAAAAAATTTCCTTGTATATTTCTGAGACAACAGTTTTTAAAACTGCATTGCATCCACTTGGGAGACTATTGGTACCACCAAGCACCACATGAAACCACCAGTGGTACCCATATTTTGTTGCTGATCATGATCTCCCTTGTTGATATTGCTGGTATGTTGATAGGAGGCATGATTTTGAGTCAGACACAAGGGTTGAATGTGTCATTGAGGGGAGATAATTCCCATAGCATATGTATTGCATGTTCTGATGGGAACATGAGGGGAGACATGGCCACCACAACCACCTATTTACCTTCTTTTGAGGTGGGCCATGAGTTTGATGATGATATTAATCCATTGTATGTATATGGGCATGTATTTGATCTTGTATTTCTGGTTCACTCATCTATTTACTATTCAGTGGTAGAGGTGATATTTTTTGTACAATGCTTGCCATGTTATTTCCTGCAGCTGCAGTGGGTGAGATTGCATTGTAACCCTATGAGACATTGTTTGTACCTTGCTGCACATGGTATAAACTACATAAAACATGTCATCGGGACATCCTATGATGATCATGTCCTATTCATCATGGATGAAGTGTCTTGGGCCAGCTTGTTTTTCATTGATGGAGGAGAGGTCCTTGGAGGATTGCTCTTCATTTTGCCACTTGAAGGCAATAATTTTGCAGCCCTTGTTCAGCACACACTCCACACTAATCATAAGTGGAGGAGAGGATAGCATGGGGCAAGCCATGAAGCTTTCCATAGTCATATTTTCAACCCACTTTCATTTCCGGAGCTCAAGGTGGAGGGATATTTTTATGAGTTGCCATGTTGGAAGGAAACTTATGTTGTATGGATGATTTATTGGGGATGGGAGATTCATATGGGGATGATGAGTCCCATTTTATATCAGGTATCATGCCTTAAGGAGGCCCTTAGACAACCCATTGTTACCTCCATGGATATTTGTTTCTACATGATAGCTATTTGGGGATGTTCACCAAAAGCTAGATTGCACATGTTGGAGGGAAAACTTGGACACTTGATTGATGAGATGCATCCCTTTTCTTAGAGGAGTTCATCATGCATGGATGCTACAGGGAAATTAAGGGGAAATAAATCAGTCTATCCTTGCACTTGCTTGAGGACAAGCAATCTTTGAGAGGGGAGGACTGTAATGTTCCCAATTTTATGGAACATTAATTTTTTCCATTTTCACATAGAAGATGAATAAAATGGGTAGGATACCCATTAATTTCCTGAGTAGGGAATAAAAATCCTCTTAGTGTGAAAGAGGATCACTTATAGAGCTGGATTTCACACCTCCATGTGAGAAATGAGACTTTTGCAAGAGGACCAGGTCAAGTTTGACCAAGTCAAACTGCGCAGTGGTAGGAGGTGGAAGGCATCTTGTGGGCCAGAACAGTGAGAAAGAAGGGAAGGTTTCTTGAGGAGGAAGCTATCATGAGTGGGACCCATGGAGAGGGGGCTCTAATAGTTTAAAAGGAGGGGAAGGTAGCCATTGTGATGGAGGTTGATTATTATTCATCTTTGGTCCTTTGGACTTGCTGTAGTCTCTTGCTGTTTAGAAAGAATTTCAGAGGGAGTTACTGTTTAGGATTTCCCCTCCTTCTTGAGTAGCTCTTGGAGGATTGCACTCCATTCCCCATATTCAGATATTGAGTTTGAGCATCACCCTCCTTCATTATCACAGTTTCAGCTGGAGATTGTGCAGTGTCGTTAGGGAGGTTTTCTACAACACCATCCTTGGCTAGTTTTCCAAAGGAGGGAGCTTCCATTCCCTTGGGAGATCAGTGAGGGAGATTTATGAGAATATTCCACCATATTTGGCACTAGGCCAACCACTTACCATCATTAGTATCGCAGTCCCTCTCTTAGACAACGTTATTCTTAAAGAGCATTTGTTGTGAGGGATTAGCAGATAGTTTGGAGGGTGAGATCTTAGGTGAAAGGAGCAACCTTTCACTCTAGATATCCATTGGAGAAGATCTTGTCATTTATTGGAGAATATTCAGTCTTCTCCACTTATTTCGAGTTCTTGAGTTGCTGCTGCTACCCAGCAACTCCGACATTTTGCAGTTTTGCTTATTTTAGCCAATCCTTCTAGGATTGACTTGAGGTAGTGATTGGGAGCTTAGATATTCTCTTCCAATGATTTTATGAGCCATATATTTGCATATATATATATATATATATATATAGACATGTGTTTCAATAGTTTTTCCATATAAAACTGCGTAGTCATAGCCTAGGGCTTTATTCATATAGCTGTGCTCCTCATATTTCCATGTAAATTTCTCTTGAGACTTATAGTGCCTTGCTTGAGTGATAATTTCCTCAAGGGTTTGTATATATTATGCTGCTATGATACAATATGATGGCTATCTGGATTCTTCGGTATTTTATGTGTTAATTTATTCACTGTTGCTCCATTTGGGGTGTTTTACATATTGCTGAAGCTCCACATTGGTAATATCTTGAGATATTCCCACTAGTGTAGCTGTTCCTGAGTTGGTAACATTACAACTTGAATTACCTGTCCTTTCACAGGGTGCGGAAACCTTGTTCCAGCACCCACCCATACTACTTCGGGTGAGACTTTGACCTATGCAAGTAGGTCACTGCCAGAAGGGCCAGTAGTATAGGGTTTTGTTGGCAAAACTTGCACTCCGAACCTGGGTCAGGACCCCTCGAGCCAACAAATGGTTCCGTTGCCAGGATGCGTACGGTGGCCAAGTTGCTAGAGTGGTACCTAGACCACATTATAAAACACCTAGCATCGGCTTTAATTCGGGGTATATGAGCAACACACAGGTGTCATCCAAAGTCTGTAAACTCGTGGGAACACCCTTAGGTATGAATAACGACTGGTAGGCCACTGCACTTTGCTGAACAAGGAACCTTACCGTTACAAAAAATGGGTGGTTGGAAATCAATGCAGCAATTTATGGCGAGTTATGACGGATTTATCGATGATACATTTCAAGTTATATTTATTCTCCTGATGGCTATCCTGGGATAGTATAAGGACAATAGGATAAATTCACTCAAGGCTCCATATTGTCTCTATACTCTGCCTCTGTTATTCTCCTGCTTGCTTATCTGGATCTTTAGTGTTTTTTGTGAATGGCCAATTTGGGAAGCCTGTTATTTTGTTGCTATGGAAACCCCTAACCTACCGAATGCTTCGACACCTACTAGTTCATCGCCTGCAGACATTTTGTTGAGAGGGTCTGGGGATGCCGAGCTTGATAAGATGATTTTCCTCTGGCTCCTTGCAGGGAGAATTGACTTTGAACCCCATGTAGAAGGGCACCAAAGCTACTTGATGGGGGGTCCCGACCTTGACAACCTTGAAATGATCACAAGCCCCAGCTGGACGAACTTGGAAGATACCATGAAGGATGGTACGCACTTTTCATAATCCACCATCAACACAGACGCAGTCAAGTCGTAGCTAGTCTTGCGCATGGAAGGGACGACTACCATGGATACTCCCTCCCCCCGCGAGACAAAGGAATATAGGGATACACTGCAACTTATCCGTAGGTCCAGACTACCGCCCAACGAAAGACATATTTGTTCGCTACCTTGCACTATCATGGTTGGCGACCACGCCTCGACAGCTACAGACCTACAAATAGACTTGGCACAGCTGTCCTATGAGGCATTACAGGATTTACATGCCACGGTGCTACAAGAGATCCGTCAATGTGACCGGAATGCACGACAGTAGCGTGAAATACCCCAGAAAGTAAAGGCACAATGGGTTGCGTTGATCATGAAAGAAACATATATTATTAAGGGACAACTTACTCTGGGCACTTAGTTGGTCGAGGTGGCTATGTAGCTCTAGACAACGGTCCAGTCCAACTTGATGCTTCAGCGTGTCACGGAAGAATTATGATAGATGGAAGCTGCTTTCGATCGGATCGAAGCTACCTTGCCTTCCCTCATCCCTATGCAACATCTAGCCCTCTTGCAAACCCACAACGCCTTAATCGACATGATTGCGGATATTTGCCACGCCAATCATGTCATCAGATAGCACTTGAAGCCATGGGGCGATACCGCCTTCTAGATATCTCAGGCTGCTCATGACGCCATCGCACGCCTCAACCAGATATTGGAGCAGGTTACCATGGCTCCTGAAGGCCTTGTCTCCCTGAAACTGGTCAATATCACACAACTAGCTGCTGCCCAAAGTTAGGAAGTGTTACCTCTTCCCTTCGTCGCTTTCAATACCTTGCGTGCGCAGATAGTGACTGCACCACCACTGTGACTCGGGATGAGTCACAAGATTGTGTTGGGGGACATTTGGAACATGGTCTCCTACGAGCTGTGAAACTGGTCCCATTTTGTATATTTTTTATTATATTTAGTCTAGCGCAGGGGTTTTGGGGTGGGTCAAAGCCTCGAAAGCATTGTAACGGGAAAAATGGTAAACCAGGGATCCGAAAACCACGGTTTTGTGGACCATAGGAAAGTTTAGGCTAGATTATTATAAATAGAGGAAAATTTTGAATTGTAGGGAAGATAATGAAGAGATATTGATGCAAATTGTGGTTTAGGAAGTTTTTTTGGGTTTTTGGGAAAGGACTCCTGCTGGCTGTGTGCATGGAGATCTAGAGTCCAGCTGTGTGCGGACCCTGCTACTATGTGTGCAGGCTGGGATGAGAATTGTAAGAGGCAATTGACGAATTAATGAATAAGAAAGGCTTTTGAGAATTGAATATATGTGTACTGTTTATGAAATTGCTGTGTTATGCGTATTATGAATTTAGCTGTGAAAGTTCTGTGTAAGTATTTTACTGCATCTCGATCTATGTTGTTCAATTTTATGCAATATTGAGCTACTATCTTGGAAGTGTGTGATTGTTAAGCACCATAGCATAATTAAATGTGCACACGTGGATGCAAAAAGGGACCTGTCAGCCCTACTTGGGAAGATCTGGGCATCTCGAGGCAGGGCACAACTCTGCTTGCATTACCTGTCCTTTCTCAGGGGTGCGGAAACCTGGTTCCAGCACCCACCCACATTAATTCGGGTGAGATTTTGACCTGCGCAAGTAGGTCACTACCGAAAGCACCAGTAGTATAGGGGTTTGTTGGCAAACCTTGCACTCTGAACCTGGGTCAGGACCCCTCGGGCCAAAAAGATGCCATCACTTCAACAACAAGTATGCCCAATGAAGGAGAAGTCAGTTTCAAAGGTATGGAATTGGACCTTGAGAACTACCCAATGTTCCTAAAAATTCATTGCAGAGATGAACCTGAACATGTTTTCCCTTTCAGGAATTTACTTGATAAGTATGCCACATTAATGAAGCTAATCATGAAATATTTTACATGCAAAGAGAGATTTTCAAGACTATACCAATACCATTTCAGGTTACTAATGCACTTCACAACCACCAAATCACTCAATTTGTTTAACTATTTATTCGAAAGTTTGGTCAAGATGGAAAAAAAGGTGCAAAGCAAAGATAATAATCATCATCCTAGTTTATTCAAGCATGTTTTGGTCAAGATGGTTGCTTTTCACCAAATATTATCAAACAATATGACTTGGGAAACTTTCATAGAGAAAGTAGCATCAACACCTACTACTAGTCCACTTATTATTCATAGCACATCATCAACATCAGCACAACCAAAAGAAGTTGGATCTTCAAGTAGGCAAGCAGAGGTTTTAAAACCACATAGGGTTGAGATCACTCAAACCTATGAGAAGGTTAAGATGATGTTTTTTTCTCCTAATACCATCAAAGATGTACTTTCACCTGAAACTACACTTGAGCAAAGACAAACAGTAGAGAAACCACCTAGTCATGATGGTGAGTCAAATTTGCAGCAGCATGATGAACAAGCACCCCTAGAGGTTGACATGGCAGAGCATGTGAAGGATAAGTCAGCTGAGGAAATAATAAAGGAAAAATACGAAGAGGTAGCAGAGTTGAGGGATATTTTCTCAATGGAAAATTCTCAGATCACCTTCCTACAACAAGAGAATCTACAATTAAAAGTGAAACTACTCCTCCATGACAAGCCAAAGGTGCATATTGAGGCAAATAAAGGCAAATGAAAAGAAATGGTAGATGATGATTAGTTGGAGGATACAAAATTTGAAATCAAAGTAAGGAGACCAAGGACAAGAGGTCTCAAGAGGGTGCTTCAGAAAGAAAAAGAATCAACTCCTAAATCAGGTTAGCAATATTTTGATGAATTAATTGTTGACGAAATCAATTAGGATAGATAGTATTGGCTTGACAGGGTGAATGGAAATATTGAGAAGCTTCTAAAGAAAGCCAAAAATAACAATGACCTACAGATACATATGTCAAATCACTAGTGCACCAGAAACAAAATCTCCTAAATCAGGCTCAAGCAAATGAAGAAAAAGCTTAAGGAGGCCCCAATGAAGCTCAAGGAGAAAGATAACTTAGAACTACTTGATGAGGCACCCTTGGCTATTTATCCTATCATCCATAGGTGTCATAAAACAAATTTTAATAAATTTTGAGCATTTTGGAGGTTTTTGGTGATTTTTGGTAAATTTAGGAAAATTGGATTTCACAGAAGCGGCGTGCAGCGACGTGACGCTTTCTCTCAGGACACTCAAATGGAGAAAGGCTTACGTGTTTGGATTCCATTTCACTTTCACATTCCAGATCAGGTCCTATTTTTTCATGACACCCCTTGGTTGTGGAGAAAAATCCAAAAAATTACACATTTTCATGTTTCTGCTAGTGTTTTTGACTAGGTATGGTGCTTTTGAAGTGAGGTTGAAAAATTAAGTTTTGGAGGTCTTCCCAAGGGTTTTTTCTCAATTTTGAATGTGCATTAGAAAGTAGACACATAGGGCTACTCATCCCAACCTTCATACTTTAAATTGTATGCTTTAAAGTGGGTCAAAATCACCTTTGAATAGGTGCGACGCCTCTGCTAACAACGCTATGTTTCTGCATTGGATTCCCTTCAGACAACTTTCAAGCCAAGAAAATTTCAGAATTTGATGCTAATATGTCCCATGAGGTGTCATTTGAGTAGTTGAGTTTGTTTTTTCCTCTTATGATGATGAAACTTGTAATTTAATGAAGGAGACACACACTCCTAGTCTTTATCTAAATTTTAGGGAATAGTTTCTAACTTCCCTAAACTTTAGGAAGTGACTCATCTGATGTAATTATGATGCTTTTGTAGAAAATATCTAAAAAAACTATAATACCATGTAGAAATTATATCAATGGATTCAATCCGATCATGCAATGTACTAAAGTAAGATACTAAATCCTTCTACAATATTTGTAGAATATAAAAGACGATCGCTCAATCACATGCAAGTAAGAGAAAGAAGTAAATCAATACACAACACCAGATATTATTGGGGAAAGAAACTTGCTCAAAACCCTTCCATATTTATTGTATAATCAACGAAGGAATCATGAAACAATATAATGTGTTTTTGATCACCACAACCTCATACTCTTTACCAATTGTTTCACACTGATGTAGGCAAAATTGGAAAAACACATAGCCAATTATTAACCTACCCTCAGCCTACCCTACTTATGCAATACCTAGATAATTAAAACCCTATTAAATAGGAAATCAAACCTTCCTTTATTGCGCAATTCATCATGGGCTTCCCATGGTTTTATAACTGCAACTGGGCAGTTTTCCTAAAATACAATTGATAGTTTACTAGCCTTTAACCTTTGTCTCAATTGGGTATCTACTAGAATTAGCATGCATGCAACTATAAATATTGAATCATCAGTTACTTTGTAGATCACTACTGGTGAATTAAATTTATTTTAATTCACTTGATCTTCTACTAGCTCATAAAACAGTTAGAACTAGTTAAACTTATTTTAACTCAATTATTGTGAGTTAACTAATCCCACCCACACTACACTAGTGCTACAGCTGCAAATGGACCATGTAAATAATAGAATCACTCTACATGCCTATTCTTAGACCCTCAATACGAAATTCTTGAGCTAACTAAGTCTATCACACTTAGTTAACTATTACAAGTTGTTATGAGATAAGATTACAATTTATTTTTCATTTTATTTATTAAATTAGTTGCACACTAAAGTATCGCTAGGACCCATAACTGTGTGACCTATGATCCCAAACTAGTGTGTGTGTTTCATTTTCTTGTTTAATTTCAACCCTCCCTCTCAATAAGAAATGGATCATCTTCTATCCCGATCCTGCCTCTGTGGTATTTGAATTTTCTCTTCGCAAGCACCTTTGTCAAGATATTTGCATCCTGATCCTCCGTGGGAATGTACTGCAACAACATAATGTGCCTCTGAACACAATCTCTGAGATGGTGGTACCTGTTAGTCGTCAGTAATTTTACCTGTTTAGATGATTAAATGCTTATCCTAGATTTCTAGAAACAAAATTCATGAATCTCATGAGTTCTAGAAATTTCACTGCCTTCATTATCCTTAGGATTAAATTTTCACTATTCCACTACTTTATCAAGTCATGGCCAATATCTCACTCCCAGAAGACCAAAATCATGGATGTATATCCCTCATTCTCACTATGTTGGCCACCTCTGACTTTACCACTATGTTTCTGATCGCCTAAGACTTCTATTTTTACACCTTGGGTTGCCAAGTAGCCTAAACCTTTTCCCCTATTTACCAAGTGCCTCAAGTAGTGGTGATTTTAAACTCCCTTTCTAGGCTCTTTAGATAAATCAAATACTTCAGATGGTAATGCATAAAGGTTTGTCAAAACCCTGTTTTCACCTCCAAACCCTGATTCAAGTTTTTAGTCAAACACCTAGTCCAAAGGACATCCCAATATTCCATGTAGGGTCTCCTAGGTTATGCATTGCTTTGGTTTCTTAAAATAACTATTTTTACATATGTTCAAAGGTGAAATAAAATGAAAATAAGGTGAGCTCATGATTGTCCAAAGAGTGTCAAAAGATCTTCAAGGAAGGACCTCCTAGATCAGATCATAAAGTCTGCAAAAATACAGTTGCCTATCTTGAAGCATTTCTGCAGGAATGCTTTATAATGGTTATCAGTAGAAGAAAGGTAGGGTAAGAAGCCAAACTCCTCAAGGGCACCCACAACAGAAGAGAAGCAACATGCCTAAGTTCACAAAAAAGGATCATGGTTTCATGACTAATTGGCTATAAGGTGTTGCCTAGCAAAAATCCCATACAAAGGATCATGAAGACAGAGGTACATAAGCACAACAGTGCATGGATTAAAGATTCATTGAAACAAGAAATCAAATTGAGAGACCTCCTTGATGACAACAGGAAAAGATTAAAAAATGATGTCAGGGAATGACTTATAAGTCTTATTTAGGCACACTATTTCACTATACCAAAAGAATAGATTGAGAAAAGTATCAGTATGAAAGAGACAAAACTCTCCAGTACAGTTAATATCCATAAAAATGGTCAAAAGAAAGAAATCATAGGTTCAAAGTGTCAAAATGGAGAAACCAAGCAAATCATCAGTTTGTTGAGTAAGTGACTAAAACTGTCAAACTCCAAAGGAAGAATAAGAAGATCAAAACATTGTTTTATGGCACCCCCAGCAAGCTGATGTGGCCAAAGGGAGGTAATGATAACCTGATCAAAAGACTAAGTTTACTATGCAGGAAAAATTTCATCATGCCTTCAGAAAGTCAGTGAGAGGGAAATAAAATCAATTTTCAAGATCTCCCATCAAGGAATCAATTTTTATATATACTTAAAAACACCTCCTGCACAAGAAAAAAGAAATATAAGTGAAGGTAAAAAGACCAAAAGGAAAACATTAGTAAAGAGGGTTCTTGGTCTTAATTATTTTTCCAAAGGTATAAAAGACTGTGGTTATCATTTAAAATCATTTGTCATATGCAAGAGTTAGAGGAAAGTTTTCAAGCAGAGAGATCAGGGTTTTCTGGCTATTATTCGGGCAAGCAAAACCGGTGCTACGCTCCTATAAACTTGTGCTACGTACCTGTGCGTAACCCATGTGATTTTTTCCACAGGACACTATGCGCTTGTAGCAGTGCACTATGCGTTGAACCCTTCAATATAAGAGCTGCCTGATAGGGTGTGCAGAGGTCTCTCGATAACTCGAGTGCTACGCGCAGGGGCGTGCAGAGTCCGCCCGACAGCCTGGGCGCTATGTTCAACGGCGTGCATGACTGCCCGACAGCCTAACGCTTCTACAAACCCACCCGTTCAACGACTGCCCAACACTCCATCTGCCTGACACCTCATGCAGAGGCCACCCACACTACGCGCCTGGGCGTGCAGAAGCCGCCCAACCTTGCATGCAGAGGCCACTCGAATACACGTTTAGGAGGACACGAATGACCCGCGGTACGCTCTTGTGCTACGTGTTTAGCCAATGATTTTTTAAAGTTATTTTAAGCCATCCAACTGCCTCAGAAACTCTCCAAATTTTTTCTAGGAACTCTTCAAGATTTCTATAATAGGTATTTAGTTTTTATACCCCCTCTCATGCTGTTTTTAAAGGGTGAATTTAGAAAGAGAGCTAGGAACCCTAGGGGAAGGAAATACTTGGTCTCCATGCTAAAAAGTAGTTCTCCTGCCAAATAAACGTCTCCATTTGCACAAATTACCTCCACATTGCTAAGCCTTGATACCACTGCATCCTCACCATCTCACTCACCATCTTCATATCATTCCACAAGCCGTTTCAAGTTTTTGATTTCAAGGTAAGGGGAAAAAGACAAAATGCCTAGAGAAGGTAGTGTTGACAGTGGCGAGAGAGGCTAAAGGCCTAGAGAACAACAGAGGAAGGGTGGGAAAGCAAATAGGTTTGATCCTATAAAAACTAAAGAATTGACATCCTCTCCTACTATAGTTTCATATTTCCAAGAAGTAGGATGCTATGAGTTCTATGAGAAAGTGTAGAGAGTCCAAAGTCACCCTCAGTTGACCAAAATTTTTGTCCTTAACCTCCATGACCACCAAATACATCTATCTGGAGTGAATTTTGAGTTGACCACTAATGCAATCTCTATGGCCACTCGAATACCTTGCATGGGAGAAAAATGGTTCAAACATGTGTATTTGGACGTAAGCCATTATCAGCCCTTCTTAAAACCAAGTTTCCAAGCTGATTGCAAAACCATTTTCCCCTTTTATGATTTGTTGGACATATATGCTCCTTTAATGAAAATCATTATGAAATACTTCACCTGTAAGGGTAGGTTTTCCAGAATCTATTCCTACCACATAAGACTACTTATGCATTCCACTAGGGCAAGTTGCTACATTTTCCCTACTACCTTTGTAAAAGTATTGATAAAATTTCATCCATTGCACAAAAGAGGCCTTCCTCAAAACAGATGTCAAGTCTTTTTCATCATTCCCTTATCAAGATGATTGTCTTACACTAATTATAGCAACAAGGCATCCCATGGGAATTTTTCATTGCCCATGGTGTTTTCACAAATCCACAGCCCCTTCCTCTACAAAGTTTACCCTCATCATCCCACCCACCTTCCTCTACTCCTCGATCACCCTCCACTAACCATGATTCATCCTCTTCACATGAATCCTCTCCCCAAACAAACCTCCCTCTTTCACCTTCTCCTAAAAAATTAGAACATGAATAAAGAAGTGACAAAGAGGAAGAAAGCAGTAACAAAGAGGAACATGGCAGTCAAGAAGAAAATGATAGTCAGAAGAAGAAAAAAATAATGAGGGAGAGGAAGATGAAAGATAAGAAAGTGGTGATAGAGAGGAAGATGAAAGTGAAGAAAGTGATGACAAATAGGAAGATGAAAGTGAAGAAAGTGATGAGGAAGAAGACAAAGAAAAAAGTGTTGATGAAGAAGAAAGTAGTGACAAAGGCAGTGAACCAAAAAGTGAACAAAAAGGAAAAATCAGTGAGCTAGATGAAGATGATGAAATCAATGAAAGCCCAAGGACAAAGGCATATTTTGATAAGAAAAATGATGAAGGTAAAGAAGAAAATAGTGAGCACAATAGCAGTGATAAAATGACTAGTGACAAAGATGAAAATAGCAGTCAAAAAGAGACAGAGTTTGAAAGAAATTGTAGTGGGAAAAACAGTGATACAATGAGCCAAATGTTGAAGGAGAAACTAATAAAGATGCCTCTGACAGTGATCCCACAGAGAATGCAAGCCATGATATAGAGATTGAAGATGATGGAAAAACAGAGGCAGATTATGAAGACAAAGGTAGTAGTGAAGAAAAGGCAGATGAAAGCAATGATAATGAGGGGTCCAATTATGAAAACAATGAAGATGCAGAGACAAAGGCAGAGTTTGAAAGTGAAGACAATGGGTCAAATAATGAAGACAGTGGGCCAAACAATAAAGGGGTTGATGACATTTATAATGAAGAAAACCTTATGATTGATAGCCCTAACAAAAGTGATAGCAGTGATCCCATGACCTCAAAGGGCAACCAAGAGGATGAAAATGCGCCAAGCAGTGATGCTGACACCTCTAACCATGAAAAAAAATAAAATGACAATGAAAATGATGATGTTGTAAACATGGAGGATGACAATGTAGAGGACATGGAAGAAGATGACAATGGTGAAGATCAAGGTAGTGATACTAGCATGGGAGAAAATGAAAATGCCTCTCAAGAAAGCAGTCTTGATATCACCAAAGATGAAATGAAACATGATAAATATTGTACTATCACTTACCAAAGAGGATCAAGGAAAGTGTTTGCTGCCTCTACGAGGCAAGGTACCTTGCCATCTACCTCAGCACAACCACTGAACAAAGGTAAGAAAATAGTGGAAGACGAAGAGAAAGATCATGAAAAAGAAAGAGATTTTGAACTTATGCACATAAACAGTGATGATGAGAATGAAACAAGAATTTCAAACTCCCTCCTCCAAGATAGAAATGCACAAATCAAGGATTTGGAAGCTGAATTATAAAGAGAAAATGATATCATTCACTTCTATCATATGCAAAACAAGCAAATGAGTGTCCAACAGGCCATCCATGAAACAAGAACACTCAAGTACCAGAAAGAGGCTCAAAGGGAAAAGGTGAAGTTGGTAGAGTTCATGGGCACTTATGAGGAGAGTAGTGATGAGGGAGGTCAAACTAGAAGGAGAACTAGAACTATGGGTCTAAAGAAAGCAATTGCAAAGTAGAGGGAAGAAGAATCAGCCCAAGCAGAATAACTTTCTCTCTAGGAACTCCTTGCACTAGAATTGAACATGATAGGGAATCATGGCTTGAGAGGGCTAACATAAACCTTGAGGCCAAGCTAGAGAAGGCAAATAAAGGCTTGGATTTACAAAGAAGAATGACCAAGCATTATGCCCAAAGAAACCAATTTGCAAGGGCAAAACTAAAAAAGGCCCAAATTGAGATCCAAGCACTAAAAAGGGAAAAGAGCCAAGCTAACCTTAGTGTTTTGGCTCAAGCTTCTCTACAGGTCTCCCAATACCCATGAGCCATACTTCCACCAAATTTGGGATATTTTTGACAAGATTTTGTTTTTTGCAAATTTTGAGGCTAGGAGCACAGCACACCTGGTGATACACTTTTTTTCAGGGAATCTTCAGGAGGAACGACTTGCATTTTTGGGTTCTTCATCACTCATATAACATGCTCAGAAATTTTCAGCTCAATTGAATTGTTTTGGTCCCCAAAAAGGGTAAACAACACTCACTTTTTCATCATTTTGCCTACTTTTCAGGACATGTGCTGCGCTCCTACCAGTCTTGGAATTTTCACTTTTTTGATAGGTTGTAGAGGTCATATTGGATAAGAAAGGGTACATATAAAAATTATACTTCAAGGTATTTCCAACGAGCCATCACAGAGCCCTTTCCGACATCGGGAAGGCATTCAAAACACTGTTGTAAGAACACCCATTTTTCCTGTTCCTGTGCTGCGCTCCTAGCATAAAATTTCATTTCAAAACACAGTGCTGTGCTCCTGTGGTTGAAAAGTCAAAATGTGAATTTGGAAAGTTTTAGGAGGCTTGTTAGAGCCTAAAGGTAAATTTATTTGCTACAAATGGCCGAAAAGATATTTATTTTCGATATTTTTGTGCCTTGGGCCTTGCAAGGCCTCAAGGACAATAGATATACTTCTGATTAGCCAATAGACTTCTAGATGCTCTTTTAGGTTTTCCTCCTCATTGCTTGTTATATATAGAATGAGGATTCATCATAAGAGGGGGCTTTTGATGTGTTTGAGAGCAATACATTATTTTTGGAAGTTGAAGAGAAATTTGGTGTTGTGGAGCTTGTGGATGATTTGCCTTGATTGATGTTGATGAAGGCTTGCTTGCAGGATCCCTGAGTTTAGTTAATGGTGATGTATCTCTTATTTGTTCATGTTTTCTAGTTAATCATATGTCCATCTTTCTATATTGCAATAGATCAGAAGAGTATAGGATGATAAATGTTATTTGAGGCACCTTACTTCTCCTGTTTGCCTATTGTCTTTATGTTTTCTTCGGCTGGGTTAGTTTAAGGAATTATTAGTTGCTCCTTAGGCCCACCTAAGCTTGTCTACTTCATTATTGGATTAATATGCTAGTTTACAAACATGATTCACGGCAAGCCCTGCTTGTTTGATGCTATCTAAACTTTGTCTTGAAATCTCTCTTTGATGTATTGATTGTTAGGTTAAGCCAAAGAGGTCTTGCTTTGATCTTGCCCTTTGTATATGCTTATCAGTTTGCCTCAAAGTTATTTATAGTTTAATGAATGATGATTAGGAGTTCACTCTTCATTTATTGATGCTATTTGTCTCTTATATGTTTTCAAACCTTGAAAGTATAATCATTGAAGTTAGATAATTTTTCTTGCTTCCTTTGTTCCGGTGGATTGTTTATCTTGAATGTTTATTTGTTTAAAAGTGTTGTCATCGAGTAAATGGTGTGCCCTATCTCTTGATTAGTATCTTTTGCTTATCAGTATTCAAGACCTTCTTGTTCATAGGTATTTGACAAAGGATTCTTAACTGCCCTTTTCCCTACCTTGTTTCCCCAAAACTTAATGTCCATCTCACCTCACACATAAACTTAAAGATCCATTGACTACACTAGATTGGCCCTGTGATGTACCCCGATTCACTATTGAGATATAAATGACTTCATATACTCCATAGCCCAATTTTTGACAACCTCTCATTCCACTTATCCTAATCAATCATCTTACCTCAACCAAACAATCAAACAAACCCTACACTTAACAACTAGCCTAAAATCAACCATCTAAAGCGAACAAGTTTATATCCTTCGCACATAATAGAGAGAGCCCTCTCTGGGTCCAAGAAGGCTAGGTCTTAGGACTCCAAATACTGGTCTGATGTTACCCTATGCATTTGGTCTACCAATCTGCTAAATCACGGGACCCTAACATAATGGCGGTCATGGTGGGACCTTTTTGAGTATGTAACAAGCTTAGACATCCTTAAGAAATTCATATGCCCTTGATTGAAATAATATCCTATGATTTATAGCTACCTCATCACTATCAATAACACAATGGTGATCATGATGCAAACTCTTATGTCAGTGACAATCTAAGTATCCCTTAGGACTTCAGAAACCTTCATCAAATCATAGAGAACTCAAATGATAGCCAAGAGTAGAACCCGACTATTTCACCATCCTAGCAAAATGATGACCCAGATGTAGTACACTCATAGAAATCTTAGAGTTACTTAAGAGAACTCAGAAAACCCCAAAATATTCCTAGATTGGCATTTTATCAGTATTGGTGGTGGACCATAGACACATATCCTCAAAAAAAACTAAAAACATCTACCTGGCGACTCCACTTGCCTCCAGTAGGCATTCTCGTTTTACTAGTATCCATAGAATCCCTTAGGATTGTGTCAAATCAACCCTGAGAAGTTTAGAAATCTAGTCACACATTATGTGAGTTTAGCAAAAAACTAAGATAAGTAAACTTTTCAAAAAATTTCAAAAAAACTTTTAGGCTTTCTAAATTTTGAGTTTGAAATCTGGCTTCGCGAAGAATCAATACCAGATCTCATCCGGACCCAAACCCTCCTACTAGAGTTTATGACCCAGAAAGGATTTTGTGGCAAACTTCTAAAACTGGAAACTTAACTATTATTGGAACCATTCACAAAGCAAGATTTGTCCCTGAACAACTCACAGCCTTGTAAGATTCCCACTTTGACTTGCATCATATGAGAAACCTTTTCAGAACCAAGTTACCCAGTGAGATTGACCATATTGACCTTGAGCCCATAGATTTGCAGCAAATTTCTAGTAGAGAAGCCTCTCCTTCCACCCCACCTGATTTTCAGCTTCTCTTCCACTTCAGCTCTTTCCATACTGTTAGCCACCTATAAAATTTTTCCATGTCAACTGGTGGTTAAGATAATTTTGGAAAACCTTCAAGAAACAGTTTTGCTGCCAAAATTGTTGATGCTTAAAGTCTTTCTGAAGATATTCTATCCTTTGGTTAATCGTCATGCTGTAAAAATCCCATTTTCCCCTTCTTCACTCAAAACTAACCTTCATTTTTACCCCTTTATTCCCCATAGAATTCCTCTATTTTTTATGATTTCCCTTTTTCCCTTTGTGAAAATCCCTTTTAAAAATTCTAAAACTCATTTTTAGACTTTACCAAAACCCCCAAATCCATCAAAAACCTTGAAAAAATCCATAAAAAATAAGTTTGTTTAAACTATGGACTTAAGCCCCCTTGGGCTAAGTAACAAACCACTTCCCCACATGTGCCCAGGTGCTAGAACCAAGCGCTAAGCCTTTTTGGTGCTTATCACTTTGGAGGAAACACAACGCACAAGTATTTTCCCTTTATTGAAATCTCCGATTGCGATTGGCCGTTTATTGCATAACCCCCGATTTTATTATCGCTTCATGTAACCCTTGTGCTCGCAATCGGGCACTAAAATATTGTATAACTCATCTCCAATGCATTATTTTCCTTTGTAAATTTCATAAAACCACTTTCCTAATTTTTGGTCTAAAGCCCGCCAAAACCATGTTTTTAATGTAAAATGGATAGATTGAAAATCCTGCATCTGAAGTTCCGATGCAATTGGCCCTTATATACATAAGCCCTAGGTAGACGGGTGCCAAAGTATTTCCTATATATAAACCCACCCCCGAAGCATAAAACCTTTGTATTTTATAAAACTTTGGGTTTTAATAAGTATTAAAGGATTTCCGCTGGTGCATATTGTGAAACAATACCCGCCGTTGATCTCAGACTAAATCAACGGACTGCACAAAATCGCATCAGCACCTTTTTATCGGGCGCATTTTATTTCCTCCCTCGATTGACATTCCCCGATCCATTCTCCGCTGTCGATCTTATCTGCAGATCGACGGCTCACAATCAATCGCATCGTCGCATTCCATGGTCTTTGCCCCGCCAATCGTCGAGCCCCGATTGCATCTGGGCCGTCCACGTGTCCAGATTGGACGGTCTAGAATGTATCCCCCGACTTTGGTTATATTTTATGCAGCCCTGCTCATAATGTTTTTTGGACAAATTATAGTCGTTGATCTCTGTAGATCAACGACCAGTATTAACCCCTCTCTCCGCCATTGTATTTTTTCATTTATTCCCCAGATCAAATCTTCACCGTTGATCCTCACATCCAACGGCCCATATTTAACCCGACAGGCCTGCCTCCTATGGGTCTTGTCTCCCTTTAGAACTAATCTCCACCGTCAGATCTAAGCGCCTAGATCTGACAGCCCACACGGATTTTCGCGCAACTTTCAGCGCGGAGGTTAATTTTCAAAAGTTACATGATATAGGTTGTTTTCAAAAGACAAGTGTTGTTTTCCAAGGCATATCGTGTTCAAAAAGGTGAAACCACCTTTCTCCCATTTCGGCGCGCGATACTGCCTGTTTTTCTCTCTGAAACCACTTTCCCCTATTTTATTGTGTGTTATTGCGTGGTGTCTCCCGCCGTTGATCTCTGCAAATAAACGGCTCAGATTTAATCTGGCCATATGCTATCACCCTCCGCCTTTCCTAAAGGGCTTCTTAGAGTGATCTCCACCATTGATTTTGTGGGCGGATCTAATCCGACGGTCCACGATCATCCTGAAACCCCAAATTTCCTTTTTATCATTTTCTCTCCACCAAAGGGTTTTTTACCTTACTTCTCACATTTTCTTTCATTTTCCAAATAATGAGGACCCTCCGCATTATTGTTTTATTTCTAATCCCAACCATTGATCTTCATGGTCTACTATAGATCATCGGCCCTAACTTAATTATTTTTCCATTTGATCCCACTGCTCTCTTTTAACCACTGTGCGTGGATCTCCACCGTTGGTTGTTGCCATCCAACGACCACGCTCCCACCCACTACCTCTGAAGCAGTTTCCCCAAAAAATGCAGGATTTATTAATTATTTTTGTATTTTACAGGTGTTGAGTGGTTTTTTCCATTGTATCAATGGAAAACCAAAGGCCGAGGGTGACGATCCCCACACCTTTGTTCACATTAAAGAAAGCCATATACAGGGTTCAATTACACGTCTCATCGATGAATCATGGGCATTAATGCCATATGGACCTTATACATACCTGCACATCAACAAGACACAAAGAATTAAATTAAACAAAGAGTATCAGTGTCGAAGACCCAAACATAGCAGAAAAGAAGGATTAAACATGGATTATACAGTTTAATGGATTACGGCTAAAGTCAATTATCAAAAGCCTATCCATTGAATTAAACACAGTTAAAGACAAATTAAGGATATTTATCAGACAGAGGATACCTCCACTGCCTTGTTAGAGGCAAATTGATTCGTCTCAACTAATAGATTGCCACCTATGCCTTCACAACATTCAAACAAAGGCCGAGTAATGACCAGAATAGAGCATATCTGACCCTTATAGCTGAATATTTATTTCGAATAAAAGAAGCTAATATAAACTATCAACAGAGTTATTGCAAAATATGACACAGAGCCTTAAAGTCAACATAAGCTTCCAGCAAAGCTTAAATAGTTAATGTAAACCAATTAATACAGAAAATATCTGTAAACTTCTCCCTTGAGCCCCTCAAAGGCTGAGAAGCATTAACTGTATTAATTGAACTCAGAAGATCTTTTCTCTCTTTCGACCTCCTCATTCTTCTATAAAAACTTGATGAGGAATCCATTGTAAACGTTGGTTGTTTGATTACTAGTTGTAATATTGAAACTCTCTGAAATAAATACATAGTATGTTGAAGTTGAAGAAGAAATTGAAGTCTTGGAAGCCCTGATGATGTTGTTGCGTGCTTGTTCTTGAGAAGGCTCTATCATTGGATCCATGAGCTTGGATGTTGGTGAAGTATTCTGAACTATTTAATGTTTTCCCCTGTTTTCATTTTGTTCCATAAATTCTTACTACAATAGGATGGAAGTTTTAGGCTAAGAAATGACTCTTGGAAGCACATTTGACGTGTTTATCCTTCACTATTTTATGTTTTCTTCTACTGAGGTATTTTAGGGTCTTTAATCTTTCTCTTTAGTCCTCATGCTTGTTTATTTCTTTAGTAGTTTGAAAATTTGGTTTCAGCATGATTTATGGTTCTCCCTACTTGTCTGCTGCCACTTAATGACTGTTATTGAAGTCTCTCTTTGAAGTTCTTTGTTTACAGTGAGCCAAGGAGGTATGTTCTGATCTTGCCCCTTGTCCTTGCTTGAACAGCTGGCTTAAAGGTCTTTCTAGTTGTGATCATAGATGTATTTAGGTGTTCCCTCTTCTATGATCGTTATCAGTGAATATTTTATGTTTTCTAAATCATTTGAAATAAAATATTTGAGGAAATAGGGTGTTCCCCGAATCTTAGATTTCATTTTAAAAGTTGTTTTGAAGTCATTATTTGCTTGAAGTGTGATTTGTAGAATTTATGGTTAGCCCTGTCTATCAAATAGCTCTTCATTTTTCAAGTTGTGCTTTCAAATTACCTTAGTATGAGAATTAAACTTCTCTTTCCAAATCATTAATGTCCATCTCATTCCAAAACCAAAGGATCCTGCGGCCAAGTTAGATTTTCCCTTTGATATCCCATATCCATTGATAAGTTTTTCATGACCTTATTTTGACTCCATTGCCCAATGAAGCTGACATTTCCCTTTTCTATCTATCTTTACTAGACCTTTTATGTTATGTTGTATCAATTCAACCAAACAAATAAACAAACACTTGCACTTAATAACTAGTCTAAAACCAATACTCAAAGCACACAAGATAAACCTTTTCAAAAAAAAAAAATTTGAGAGATCCCTCTCTCAGAGCAGGAGGACTAGATCATGTAACTCTAAATATTGGTTCTGATGTTGCCTTGTCTTTTGATTTTCCAAACTATCAAAACACGGGACACCAACATAATGGCGATCACGGTGGGACGCTGAGTGAAATCTGTAAAACAAAACACTCCCCGTCCAAGTATAACATAAGTAACCTTCTTCAAGCACTACCTAACAAAAATGGTAATCATGATAGGACTTAATTGAATCAGTGACAAACTAAGTGACCCTTAGGATTCCCCTAAGACCTTATCAAACCTTGAAGAAACCAGTTACCAATCCATAAGAGTAAAAATCTGTTTGTTTGAACACCTTAGCTAAGTGAAAAATCAGACTTAGGACACTCTCTTAACCTATAAAACTGAAATATACTCAGAAAAACCTAAAAACATTTTAGTTTGGCTTCATAATAAACGTGGTGGTGGAACCATTCCATATTTTACCTTCATACAAGCTAAATAGTTTCCACCTGGCGACTCCATTAGCCCCAGTAGGCCTATTACTCATCTAGGTTCCCAAATATCTTTAGGACTGTGTTAACCAGCCTTGAAGAAGTTTATAAGCCTAGTCCTATACTAGATAAGACATCTTGAGAGGTAAAATTCCCAAAAAATAGTCCTTAAAACTTTAAACCTCTCTCATTTTTGAAAAAAAGTCTGGCTTCACATAGGATGAACACTAGATCCCATCTAGACCCAAATCCTCCTTTAATCGTTGACAATCCAGAGAGAATTATGTGGCAGAATTCTAAATCTGGAGAATTAGCTGCTAATAGGAGCCTCTTAAGAACAAATTATGTCCTTGAAAACCTTGTTGTCTTAGAGGATTTACACTTTGATTTGCATCATATAAAGAACATATTTAAAACTAGATCTCAAGGTGATTTAAACCAAAATGACCTTGACATTACAGATTTGCAGCAAAGCTTCAGTAGAGAAGCCTCACCTTCCACTCCTCCTGATTCACATCTTCTTCATGACTTTAGCCTTTTCCATAACAAGTTTGCTCAGAATCAGTTTGTTGGCCCAAGTGTTTCTTCCACACCAATCCATACTACCATTGTGCAAAACACTCCTGTTCAGCCCACTTTCACTACTGTAAATCTACCTCTTGTAAATCCACCCTTATTTCCAGCCATGGCAACATGGTATGCCCCATTAGTGTTACCACAACCTCTACTTCCCTTACCAAATGATTACCTATCCAAAATCCCTCACTTCACTGGAAAAGAGTCTACAACAACTCAACATCATGTAGATAGGATGGAAGATGCATTCGATTACATGGAGATAGAAGAAGAAACTGTGAAGATGAGGATCTTCACCCAAAGTTTAGGAGGAGATGTAAAGAAATGGTTTAAGAACCTACCTCCTAACAGCATAAATGATCTCCCTGCTTTGCATCAAACATTCATCAACAAATGGGAACTCAAAAAGAACCCTCTCCAAATACTAGCAGAGTATAGCAGCCTCAAGAGAAATCAAGGGGATAGTGTTCATGACTACTCCACTAGGTTCAATAGAGTTTACAATGCTCTTCCACCTCACATGAAACCTACCCAAGGCATGGCCTTGGTAAGGTATCCCGAAGGCCTTGATGCTAAAATGGCTTATCAGTTAAGGGAGAGAGATTACTTAACCTTAGAAGACATGCAGAAAGGAGCTGTGAGCGTAGAAGCAAACATAATTGAGAAAATAAATAGGTTGAGATTAGAGAAGAGGGTAACTTATAAAGATGACCTACTACCCTCAACCTCAATTTCTGACACAAAAATTGACAACCTAGTGAAGGTGATGGAGAGGATGCTTGAGAAGATCAACTTAAATGATAGAGTGCCACCAAGAGAACCTCAAAATAACCAAAACATAAGTAGAAATCAGAATTATAGAAGAGAAAACAATCAAGATAATCAAAAAGAAAGTGACCAACAAATTAGACCTCCCTTCCAACAGAACTATGTAGATCAATACGAGGAAGATATGGAGATGGAAAGGTTGGGAGAAGCTCATGTGAACATGATTGGATCAGACAGTGGGGATGATGTTTTCCTCACTAAGGAAGAACAAGGTTTTTTCTCTGATAAAGGTACAAACACTTATGAATATTATGATGATTATAGATTGGGGTTTGAAAATGAAATCATGGAGGTACACAAACAATACGATCTTAGGAGTAACAAAAATGTAGAAAATTAAAAGGATAAGAACACTAACACTGATGTCAAGAAAAACACAGAAACTCAGCCTAAGAAGACAACAGACAAACCCATCATTTTGGATAAAAAAACCAGATTTAAACAAAGAGAAAAACAGCCAACCAAATGTTGAACAAGAGTACTCCTGGCACCTCAGCTAGCGGTCCTAACAAAACAATCCCAATTACCAGTCCAAACAAAGTTAAGCAAATTAAAACTGCTGAAAAGAATTCAATTGAAAAGACAGATGTAAATATCAACAAATCAATTATTCCTTTCAACCTTGAGGGAGAGATTTCCAAGATAAAAATTACCATCCCCCTAGCTGAACTTGTAACCCAAGAAGTGTACAAAAACCAAGTTTTAAAAGCTTTGAACTTAGGAAGTGACACTGACACCTTAAACTTGACAGATGACAAACCTAAGTTGTTGTTTAGTCCAGAGGTTGAAGGGAAATACCAAGAAGGGGCTGTCCCTCCCTTCTACGTTAGTTTGAACATACATGAGAAAATTTTACACAACGCCATGCTAGATTCTAGAGCTTCACACAATTTAATGCCCAAGGTAGTGATGGAAAGTTTAGGCTTAGAAATTACTAAACCATACAAAGATTTGTATTCCTTTGACTCAAGCAGAGTCAAAAGTTTGGGTTTAATCAAAGATTTATGTGTTAACTTAGCTCAAATCCTTGCTAAGAGTCTAGTAATGGACATAGTTGTAGCTGACATTTCCGCTAAGTATGGCATGCTCTTATCAAGATCATGGGGAGCCAAACTTCAGGCAAGCCTTAAAATGGACATGTCTTATGCCACCATCCCTGTTTTTAACCAAAACAGAAGACTATACAGGGAATATCACATGAAGTACATGGTGAGAAACATAGACAAGCCGAACAACTCTCCAATCTATTCCATTCAATCAAGTTTAGATTCCTTTATCTTATGCAACGAAGATGAAATTACTCAACAAGAAATGGAAAATATAGACCCAACCAGTTTACCAGAACAATTAGAACTTCCCTCAAATCAGATACAAAATACTGGCAATCAACAGCAACAAGAAAATGAAAATGAGTCAAACATTCTTTGGACAATAAAATTTCATGGATCCTGTAATACAATAAGTGCAGGGGCAGGTGTTTGGATTCAAAATACGAATCAGATTTTTTCATATAAATTAGATTTCCCATGCACTAACAATATTGCTGAGTATGAAGCACTTCTCCTAGGCTTACAGTTGCCTAAACAATTAGAAGCCCAAAAAATATCAATCTTAGGATATTCTGAACTTATCATAAGACAATTCAAAGGAGAATACTCAGTTAGAAATCCAAGGCTTAGGGAATATTGGAACGCTACCCTTGACTTATTGAAAACCTTTGAAAAGTATGAACTTGTTTTCATTCCTAGAGCACTAAATCATCTAGAAAATGAACTCGCTTTTAATGCCAACAACTGCCAAATACCTGAGATAAATGAACAACTTAGTGTTAAGGTAAAACACAGGCCCGATGTTCCTGATAACGAAGATCACTGGCAAGTGTTTGATTCTGACAAACACATAGATGATTTCTTAAAATCAGAAAACGATTTCGACATACCACTATCAGAAACCAGGCATAAAGAAAACTGTTTGTATATTGAACAAATCCCAGAAGTTGAAATCACATATTCTGCTGATATAAATTATTATGAGAATCCTTTTGAAGCAGAGATAATTGACAACATGGACCAAGAAGACTTGGAAGTTTTACAATGCAAGAACGATACAATTCCAAGAGGTCTCACACCTTTAGAACACCTTTTCGACTTTAACGATGTAGCCAAAGAACCGAGAATGGAACCTGTGGAAACAAATGTAGAAGAACATAACATAGGCAGCCTAGCAGAACATAAGATGATTAAATTGTCCAGCACTCTCCCAGCTCACATAAAATTGCAATACATAGATCTGTTTAAAGAGTTTAAAAATGTTTTCGCTTGGGGGTGCAAAGACCTGAAATCGTATGATACCAGCATCATTCAGCACAAAATCCGTCTCAAAGAAAATCAAAAGCCTTTCAAACAAAAGCTAAGGAGAATAAACCCTCTTTTACTCCCTTTATTTAAGGTAGAAATCGAAAAGATGCATGATGCTGGGATCATAGTACCCATTAGATATTCAGAATGGGTATCAAACTTAGTTTCTGTTAGAAAGAAAACAAGGGAAATCAGGCTCTGTATTGACTTCAGAAATTTAAATAGAGCCTCTCTAAAAGAAAACTACCCCTTACCCAAAATGGACCATATACTTAAAAGGGTAGTTGGGTCAAAAAGGATATCCCTCTTAGATGGGTTCTTGAGTTACAACCAGGTGTTAGTGCTCCCAAGTGATCAAATCAAAACTTCTTTTACCACACCTTGGGGCACCTTTATGTATTTCAAAATGCCTTTTGGTTTGATGAATGCAGGGGCCACCTTCCAAAGGGCCATGGACATAGCCTTTCTAAAGATATTGGCTATTTCATAATCATTTACCTTGATGACATAAACGTTTTCTCAAAAACTGATGAAGAACATTTGTTGCACTTGAGAAAAGTTTTTGAGAAGTGTAGGAAATTTAGCTTGTCATTGAATCCCAAGAAAACACTCTTTGGTCTCCAAGAAGGTAAACTTCTTGGCCATATAATTTCAGAAGAGGGAATCAAAATAGATCCTACAAGGATAGATGGCATATTTCAAATTAGCCATCCAAGAAGCCTCAAAAAGTTGCAATCTTTCATTGGAAAGATTAATTTTCTGAGGAGTTTCATCCACAACCTTGCTGAGCTATTAAAAAACATTACGAACATGCTTAAGAAAGATGTTGGTTTAAAATGGACTTTACCAGCTAAACAATTATTTGAAATGGTCAAACAAGCTCTTACTCAAACACTAGTCCTGATTAGTCCAGATTTCACCAAAGACTTTTATATCTTTTCTTTTACATCTAAGCATACAATAGCTGCAGTTTTACTTCAAAAGAATGACTTGGGGCAAGGACAACCAATATCCTTATTTAGTAGGGCCTTAAGAGATGCTCCTCTCAAATATAACATCATGGAGAAGCAAGCCTTAGCATTAGTGAAAGCTTTAAAGGACTTTAGGGTCTATATTTTACACTCTCACATAATTTCTTTTGTTCCACATACCATTGTCAAGGACATTCTAAGTCAAGACCCTGATGGTAAAAGGGGAAAATGGATTGCAACTATTCTTGAGTATGTCTTAGAAATCAAGCCCACTAAACTAGTTAAAGGGCAAGGATTAGTGAAACTTATGGCTGAGTCTAACTTCCAAGCACTAGACATGAATATGGTAGATGTGTTGGAAGAAATAGAAGAATATACTTCTCCTTTTATTGAAGAAAAATTTCTGAATTCTCCTTGGTATGCTGACATTATTTATGTGCTTTTATATTTAAATGCCCCTCCTTCTTTGTCTAAAAAAAAATCTATATTTCTGAAACAAAAACCTTTCAGTTATTGCATCTTAGATGGGGTGTTATATTGGAAAAATGTTGTTGGAATTTTGCTTAAATTTTTACTTGAAGATGATGCAGGAAAAATCATACATGAGTTGCATGATGGAGAATGTGGAGGACACCTCTACTGGAAGGCCACAATGAACAAAATTCTTAGCTTTGGTTACTATTGGCCTACCCTTTTCCCAGACACTTATAAGTTGGTCATGTCTTGCCATAACTGTCAAATTTTCTATGGCAAAAGACAACTTCTTACCTTACCCTTACATCCTATCAGAGTTGAGGCACCTTTTCAACAATGGGGTTTAGACTTCATTGGGGAAATTCACCCATCCTCCTTAGCTCAACATAAGTGGATCCTCATAGCCACTGACTTCTTTACCAAGTGGATAGAAGCTATACCCTCCAGAAATGCTAATGACTCTATCATTATCAATTTTCTTGAAACAAATATCCTATCCAGATTTGGTTGTCCCAGAAAAATCATAACAGACAATGTTGTTGCTTTTAAATCTAAGAATATGGTTGATTTATGTTACAAATACCACATAAACTTGGGCCATTCTACTGCCTACTATCCCCAAGGAAATGGATTAGCTGAATCTTCCAACAAGAGTCTCATCAATATCATTAAAAAGTTGTTGGAACAAAATCAGAAATCATGGCACAGTAAGCCGGTTCATGCCTTATGGGTTGATAGGTTAACTACAAAGAAGTCAATAAATATGTCCCCCTATCAGCTGGTCTATGGCATGGACGCAGTTTTCCCCACCTCATTAGGAGTTCCAGTCATGAAGCTCCTTCAAGAAGTGCAAGTCGAAGAGAATGATATGCAGAGGAGAATCAATGAAACCATCCATTTATAGCAGACCAGAGAAGAAGTCTATGAAAGGACGCAGTTAGTCCAAGAAAATGTAAAGAAACTATTTGATAAGAGGACTAAGGCAAACAATTTCTAGGTCGGAAATGTTGTTCTTAAATGGGATTCAAGAAGAGAAGAGAAGGGAAAACATGGAAAGTTTGAGAACTTGTGGAAAGGCCCTTATATTGTTCATGCTGAGAGGGGTCACAATGCATTTTTCTTGAAATAATTGAATGGAGAAGATCTTTATGGAGGTCTTTGCAATGGCAGGATGCTAAAGCATTACTTCTGCCAGGAATCATGAGTTTCAAAGCATTTTATTTTTCATTGTAAATATCATAGTCTGAACGTTGCATTCAAAGTTATAAAAATAAAAATACAAAAACAGTAAAAGAAAGAAAAGAGGGCAGATTGTAAAAACAATAAGGGTATAGCCCCATACCAAAAAAGAGAAGCAAAATCTGAAAGTGTGCAAGCTCAAATTCCACTACTGAAACACACTTCTAATTAGCCATACAGCCTAATCATGGCTAATTAGTTTTAAATTGACTGCTGATAGGTTAGTGAATTTGATTTGCCAAACAACTTACTCTTGGCTTATCAGTACGTAGATTAGGTTAGAAATTAAAGGTTCAAACATGTTCAAAATCTGAACCTAAGTTTTCAAACAAGAATTACTCCAATTTGTTTCAAATTTTGCGTCAAAACAAAGTTAAAACTGGTTCTAATTAGCTCAAAATTTGAACCAGAAAACAAGCAAAGAACATCTCAAATAGAAGTAAAAACAGAGCTGAAAAAAGATTAAGGAAGTGCTTGAACTTTTAGATCTTAAGCCTTCCATTTTGTTTTAATTTTCTACAAAATAATGTCTATGTGCAGCTTGTTGTTTTATGCCATAGATCAGCAACAAGTTAGACTGTCCAATCTTGACTTGTATGCTTTTAAATTTCTGTTTTAGAAATTAGTGAATAAAAATCTGTTAGACTGTTTAATCCTAACAAATTAGTAGATTAGTAGAGAAGCATATGAACTCAACTTTTTAATATCAGTTCATGGAGGCATAAGAAATAGAATTATATTAGTTTCTTGCTTTCAAAAGAATAAAATGTTGTAAGAGAGTTTGCCAATCCAAGTGCACTCTACAGAAGAAAAAATGTTAGATCAGTAAGATTGGGTAGGTAGGAAGCTTGTGTTGATAAAAATCCATTATTTTTCATGGCTTCTCATATTTTTTAGAGCAAAAGAAGACCACCCAAATGAAGAAAGACAGCCCAATGGATTAGGCATTAATCAACCTCCAGACAATGCAAGTCTGAAATTCTTGATGCCTTCAAAAAGGCACCATCCCCAAGTGGAGCCACTATTAGCCACCTATAAAATTTTGCCATGTCAACTGGTGGCTAAGATCATTTTGGACAACCTTCAAGAAATAATTTTGCTGCTGAAATTGTTGATGCTTAAAGTCTTTCTGAAGATATTCTATCCTTTGGTTAATCGTCACTGCCGTAAAAATCCCATTTTCCCCTTCTTCACTCAAAACTGAAGACAAATCAAGGATATTTATCAGACATAGGATACCTCCACTGCCTCATTAGAGGAAAATTGATTCCTCTCAGCTGCCAGATTTCCACCTATGCCTTCACAGCATTCAAAAAAAGGCCGAGTAATGACCAGAACAGAGCATATCTGCCCCTTATAGCTGAATAGTTATTTCGAATCAAAGAAGCTAATATAAACTATCAACAGAGTTATTGCAAAAGATGACACAGAGCCTTAAATTCAACATAAGCTTCCAGCAAAGTTTAAATAGTTAATGTAAACCAATTAATACAGAAAATATCTGTAAACTTCTCCCTTGAGCCCCTCAAAGGCCGAGAAGCATTAACTGTATTAATTGAACTCAAAAGATATTTTATCTCTTTTGACCTCCTCATTCTTCTATAAAAACTTGATGAGGAATCCATTGTAAACGTTGGTTGTTTGATTACTAGTTGTAATATTGAAACTCTCTGAAATAAATACATAGTATGTTGAAGTTGAAGAAGAAATTGAAGTCCTGGAAGCCCTGATGATGTTGTTGCGTGCTTGTTCTTGAGAAGGCTCTATCATTGGATCCATGAGCTTGGATGTTGGTGAAGTATTCTGAACTGTTTAATGTTTTCCCCTATTTTCATTTTGTTCCATAAATTCTTACTACAGTAGGATGAAAGTTTTAGGCTAAGAAATGACTCTTGGAAGCACCTTAGACCTGTTTATCCTTCACTGTTTTATGTTTTCTTCTGCTGAGGTATTTTAGAGTCTTTGATCTCTCTCTTTAGTCCTCATGATTTTTTATTTCTTTAGTAGTTTGAAAATTTGGTTTCAACGTGATTTATGGTTCTCCCTGCTTGTCTGTTGCCACTTAAAGACTGTTATTGAAGTCTCCCTTTGAAGTTTCTTTGTTTACAGTGAGCCAAGGAGGTCTGTTCTGATCTTGCCCCTTGTCCTTTCTTGAACAGTTGGCTTAAAGGTCTTTATAGTTGTGATCATAGATGTATTTAGGTGTTCCCTCTTCTATGATCATAATTATCAGTGAATCTTTTATGTTTTCTAAATCATTTAAAATAAAATCTTTGAGGAAATAGGGTGTTCCCCGAATCTTAGATTTCATTTTATAGGTTGTTTTGAAGTCATTATTTGCTTGAAGTGTGATTTGTAGAATTCATGGTTATCCCTGTCTATCAAATAACTCTTCATTGTTCAAGTTGTGCTTTCAAATTCCCTTAGTATGAGAATTAAAATTCTCTTTCCAAATCATTGATGTCCATCTCATTCCAAAACCAAAGGATCCTGTGGCCAAGTTAGATTTTCCCTTTGATATCCCATATCCATTGATAAGTTTGTCATGACCTTATTTTGACTCCATTGCCCAATGAAGCTGACATTTCCCTTTTCTATCTATCTTTACTAGACCTTTTATCTTCTGCTGTATCAATTCAACCAAACAAATAAAAAAACACTTGCACTTAATAATTATTCTAAAACCAATACTCAAAGCACACAAGATAAACCTTTGAAAAAATAAATAATTTGAGAGATCCCTATCTTAGAGTAGGAGGACTAGATCCTATAACTCTAAAGATTGGCTCTGATGTTGCCTTGTCTTTTGATTTTCCAAACTATCAAAACACGGGACACCAACACATACCAAATCTGCTCAGAATCAGTCTGCTGGTCCAAGCACTTCCGCCACACTCATCCATACCACCGTTGTACAAACCACCCCACTTCATCCTACACCTCCCCTCACAAACCCTCCACATGTAAATCCGCCATTAGCTCCTATCATGGCAGCTTGGTATGCTCCCCTGGTTTTACCACAACCTCTAGTACCTTTGCTAAATTATTACCAGTCTATAATCCCTCAATTTACTGGGGCTGAATCTACCACTGCCCAACAAGATGTAGATAGAATAAATGATGCTTTTGACTACATGGAATTAGAAGAGGAAACCATGAAGATGAGGATGTTTTCCCAAAGCCTAGGATGAGAAGCTAAAAAATGGTTTAAGAACTTGACTCCCAACAGCATACATGATCTCCCTTCCCTTTACCAAACTTTCATAAATAAGTGGGAAATCAAGAAAAACCCCCTCCAAATACTTTCTGAATATAAAAATCTTAAGAGGAATACGGGGGAGACTGTCCAAGATTATTGCACCAGGTTTAACAGTGTCTACAATGCCCTCCCACCTCATATGAAACCCCCACTAGGCCTTGCCTTAGCTAAATTTCCGGAAGGTTTTGACCCAGACATGGCCTATCAGCTAAGAGAAAGAGAGCCCCTAACTTTAGAAGACATGCAAAAGGGAGCTATAAGTGTAGAGGCCAACCTAATTGAAAAGAGAGCTAGGCTAAGATCAGAAAAGAGGGTAACCTACAAAGACGAAACCATGCCCTCAACCTCCTCATCTGATTCCAAGATTGACAACCTACTTAGAACCATGGAAAGAATGATGGAGAGAATAAGCATAAACGAAAGAGAAACTCCTAGGGAGAACCAACCAAATCCCCAAAATAGAAACCAGAATCAGAACTTCAGAAGATATCCACCCCAAATCACCCCACCCTTCCAAGATAACGATGTAGATGAAGGGGAAAGAGATATTGAACAACTGGATGAAAATCACCTAAACTTAATAGGCTCTGATAATGAGGGTGATGTTTTTCTCACAAAAAAAGAACAAGGTTTCTTCTCGTCAGATCTAAATCAAACAAGCTATGAAGACTCTGAAGACTGTGAGTGGGGATTGGAAAATGCCATAATGGAAGTCCATAGGAAATATGATCTTAGGAGAAAGAAAAACCAAGAAAAATCCAAGAAGAACAACTCAGACACTGCTATTAGGAAAATCCCCGAAAACATTCTTAAACGATCAACAAACAATACCAACACCATGGCTAAGAAAACTGATCCTAATAAAGACAAAACTAGCCAACTAAGTGGTGACACGAGCTGTCCTAGTACCTCTACTAGTGGCCCTAAGAAAAATCTTTTGACCAAAGCCCCTAATCAAAATCAGCAAATTAAAAATGTAGAAAAATTTATGGCTGATAAAACTGATGTAAATATGTCTAAAACCCAAGTACCTTTTAGTTTCAAAGGAGAGATTGCTAAAATTAAGATAACCATACCTCTCACTGAATTGGTAGCTCAGGATATGTACAGGTCCCAAGTTTTGAAAGTTTTGAACATAGGGAATGATACAGACATGCTAAACTTAACAGATGACAAACCAAAGTTGTTATTTGGTCTCGAAGTTGAGGGAAAATACCAAGAAGGATTTGTCCTCCTTTCTATGTTAGCCTGAACATACATGACAAAATATTACACAATGCCATGCTAGATTCCGGTGCCTCGCACAACCTCATGCCTAAGGTGGTCATGGAGAGAATAGGCCTAGAAATAACCAAACAGCCATACAAAGACTTATACTCCTTTGATTCGAGTAGAGTCAAGTGTTTGGGTCTAATCAAGGATCTTTGTATCACTTCATGGACATAGTGGTTGTTGATATTCCCCCAAAGTATGGCATGCTTTTTTCCAGATCATGGGGAGCCAAACTTCAAGGCAACCTCCAAATGGATATGTCATATGATATTATCCCTGTCTTCAATCAAACTAAGAGATTATACTGATAATCCCACATGAAGTATATGGTGAGTAGCCTAGAGAGGCCTAACAACACCCCGGTTTATTCCATTCATTTAGATTTTGATTCTTTTATCTTGTATAATGAAAATGAGATTGGTGGACAAGTGAAAGAAGACAAGAGAAATAGACCCTCTATAACATTCACACTCACCCTCAAATGAAGAAAATGACAAAAAAAACTCTAGCAGCCTTGAACAACAACTCAGTGACAAACATGAAGTAGAAACACTTTGGAACATGAGCTTTGATGGATCTTGTGGCAAGGTTGGTTTAGTAGCTAGTGTCTGGATACATAACACAAATGAGGGTCATTCTTACAGACTATAATTTCAGTGCACTAACAACATTGCAGAATATGAGGCTCTCCTCCTTGGTTTGCACTTACTTGAAGACTTGGGAGCTAAGAAAATATCAGCCCAAGGAGATTCAGAACTTTTCATTAAACAAATCAAAGGTGAATACTCAGCCAAGAATCCAAGATTAAGAGAGTACATAAATTCAGCCCTAGACCTCCTCAAAACTTTCGAGAAATATAAGCTCACTTACATTCCTAGAGCCCAAAATAGCCTCGCCAATGAGCTCGCCTTTGCTACCAGCAATTGCCAAATACCACCTGCAAATGAAATATACCTTATCAAAGTCAAACATCGTCCTATAATGCCTGACAACATTAACCATTGGCAGGTGTTTGAGGGTGATGAACAAATTGATGATTTTATGCAATCTAGGAATGAATTTACATTGATTAAATCTAGCTTAGAACATGAGAAAGATGTTCCTGCTGAAGATAAAGATCATGAAATAGAGTTGCCCTCTTTTGCTGATATAAATCTGCTTACACATCCTTATGAGGTTGAAATGTTTAAAGATCTAGACCAAAAGGACTTGGAAGTCTTACAATGCAAAAATGACACATTACCAAGAGGGCTTGCACCATTAGAATAATTGTTCGACTTTAATGATGTGGCTAAAAAACCAAATATAGAATCTACCGAGACTGATGTTGAAGAATTCAACATAGGAAACATAAAGGAACTCAAAATGATTAAACTCTCCAAGACCCTTCCTCCTCACATCAAACAGAAGTATATTGAGATTTTTAAGGAGTTTAAAGATGTATTTGCATATCAAGACTTAAAATCTTATGACACAAGCATTATTCAACACAAAACCCCTCTCAAGGAAAATCAGAAACCTTTCAAGCAAAAGTTAAGGAGAATAAACCCTGTTTTACTACCTTTAGTTGAACAAGAAATTAAAAATATGTATGATGTCGGGATAATAGTTCCCCTTAGATACTCTGAGTGGGCTTCCAACCTTGTATCAGTTAGGAAGAAGACCGGGGAGATTAGAATTTGCATTGACTTTAGAAATCTGAACAGGTCCTCCTTGAAAGATAACTATCCCTTGCCTAAAATGGACCACATATTTCAAAAGGTAGTTGGCTTTAAGAGAATCTCACTTCTTGATGGTATTTCCGGTTACAACCAAGTGCTAGTATTCCCAAGTGATCAACACAAAATTTCCTTCACCACACCTTGGGGTACATTCATGTATGTTAAAATGCCATTTGGGTTGATGAATACGGGGGCCACTTTCCAAAGGGCCATGGACATAGCCTTTTCAGAAGACATAGGCTACTTCATAGTCATTTACCTTGATGACATCACTGTTTATTCTAAGACTGATGAAGAACACTTAGTCCACTTGAGAAAGGTTTTTGAAAAATGTAGGAAATGTGGCCTGTCTTTGAATCCCAAGAAAACACCATCTGGTCTCCAGGAAGGAAAACTCCTAGGCCACATCATCTCTGAAGAGGGAATCAAAATAGACCCCAAAAATATTGAAGGCATATTGCAAATCATCCATCCTAGAAACATTAAGAAATTGCAGTATTTCATTGGGAAAATCAACTTCTTAAGAATATTCATCCCCAACCTTGTTGAACTTTTGAGAAATATTACAAAAATGCTTAAAAAGGAAATAGGAGTTAAGTGGACTTTAGAAGCCAAACAATCTTTTGAACTGGTTAAGCAAGCGCTCACCCAAACACTGGTCCTAATAAGTCTTGATTTCAAGAAAGACTTCTATATTTTCTCATTTTCCTTTGAACATACTGTGGCTGTGGTTTTATTACAAAAGAACATGATGGGGCAAGAACAACCCATAGCCTTCTTTAGAAAAGCCCTTAGAGATGCTCCCCTAAAGTACAACATCATGGAAATGCAGGCCTTTGCATTGATTAAAGCATTGAAATATTTTAGAGTTTATATCTTACATTCTCATGTCATAGCTTTTGTTCCTCACAAAGTTGTCAAAGACATTTTAAATCAGGACCCAGATGGTAAAAGAGGAAATTGGATTTCTATTATTTTAGAATATGACTTAGAAATTAGACCCACTAAATTGGTTAAAGGAAAAGGGCTTGCAAAACTTATGGCTGAAACAAATCTCTAAGCATTGGATATGAATTTTGTTGATACTTTAGAAGAACAAGAAGAATGCACAACCCCTCATGTTGAAGAAACATTTTTGAATTCATTTTGGTATGCTGATATTATTTATGTATTATTTTATCTTAATGCTCCTCCTACCTTATCAAATACAAAACAATATTCCTGAAACAAAAAGCTTTGAATTTCTGCATTTTAGATGGAATTTTATATTGGAAAAATCCTATTGGTATATTGCTTAAGTTTTTTCTTGAGGATGATGCAGGAAATATCATGCATGAACTGCATTAAGGAGAATGTGGGGGCCATCTTTACTAGAAAACCACAGCTAACAAAATTCTTAGAGCTGGCTACTATTGGCCCACCCTTTTCCCTGACACCCACAAAATGGTCATGACTTGCCGTAAGTGCCAGATTTTTTATGGCAAGAGAAAACTCTTACCTTTACCTTTGCATCCTATCATTGGTGAAGCTCCTTTTCAACAATGGGGTTTAGAATTCATCAGAGATATCCACCCTACTTCATCTGCCCAACACAAGTGGATCCTCACTGCCACTAATTACTTTAGCAAGTGGATAGAAGCCATCCCCTCTAGGAACGCCACTCATTCTGTCATTATCAAATTTTTTGAGACCAATATCTTGTCTAGATTCGATTGCCCCAAAAATATCATCACAGACAATGCTGCTGCCTTTGCATCCAAAAAAATGGTTGACTTTTGTTATAAATATCACATCACCTTGGGACATTCCATAGCTTATTACCCTCAAGGTAATGGGATAGTTGAGTCCTCTAATAAAATCCTGGTCAATATCATTAAGAATATTTTGGAACAGAATAAAAAAGCATGGCATGGCAAAATAGTACATGCACTATGGGCTGATAGACTAACCAATAAGAAATCAATCGATATGTCTCCCTATCAACTAGTGTATGGCATGGATGCCATTTTCCCAACATCTTTGGGAGTCCCGATGATGAAACTTCTACAAGAAGTGCAATCAGAAGAGAATGACATTCAAAGGAGGATGAACCAAACTATCCATTTACAATAGACAAGAGAGGAGGTTTACAAAAGGACTCGGGTAGTACAATAAAAAATGAAGAAAATATTTGAAAAAAGGACCAAGGACAATGATTTCCACATTGGAGATAAAGTGCTGAAATGGGACTCAAGGAGAGAAGACAAAGGTAAAAATGGTAAGTTTGAAAAATTGTGGAAAGGGCCATTCATTATTAGTTCAACTAGAGGAAACAATGCTTTCTTTTTACAAGAGCTGGATGGAGCTGAAGCATTTGGAGGTCCTGTCAATGGCAGGACACTAAAACACTACTTTTTTCAAGATTTATAGCTTTAAGCCTTCACTCATTGTACATACCATTGTTTGATAAAAGGCCATAAAGAGAAAAAACACAAAAACATAGAAAAAATAGAAAAGAGAGTAGATTCAAAAAGAAGGTACAACCCCATACCCAAAAAATAGTAGTACTGAAAGTGTGCAAGCCTAAATGCCACTACTGGTGCAAAAAGAATGTCTTGTTCAGTCATCTAGCCTAATAATGGCTGAACATGTTTTAAATTTATTGTTGATAAGTTAGTGAAATAATGCTAGTCAAATCATTTAAGCTTGACTTGTCAAAAGAAAATAGATTAGGAATGAAAGATGTTGGTTCCACATGCTTAAATCTGAACCAAGGAGAAGGATAGGGATGATTAGCAAATGATGAAACATAGCCCTCACACCTTCTAGTTTTGTTTGCTTATGAAAATAATGTTTGTGTGCATCTTGTCTCAATGCCACAACTCATGATGAATCAGATTGTCTAATCCTAGTTCAAATCATGTTTTAAATTTCTTGTCAATAGCTTAGAGAATGAATTCTGTCATACTGCTTAATCTTGACAGTCAAATAGTCTAGGTAGAGAATAAGGAGAGTTCACTAGCATAATCTGAACTCTTGGAAGAAATAAGGGTAGAAGTAGATAGTTTTTTTTTGTTTTAAAAAAGAAAAATATGTCAATGGGTTTGCTAGTTCAAGTGCACTCAAGGAAGAAAAAATGTTAGGAAAGTAGGTTGGGTAGGTAAAGATGAAGTTGAGCTAATCATGCTTTCAAATTATCAAAATCACTACTTCAGGGAAGCAGTAGCAAGAGAAAAGAAGAAGAATATGCCCAATGGATGAGGCACTGGTCTTCATAAACCAAGAGATTTGAAATTCTGGACACCTCCTGAAAAGGAGCTGCCCTCCCCAAGTGGAGCCACTGTTAGTCATCAGTGATTTTACATGTTTAGATGACTAAATGCTTATCCTAGATTTCTAGAAACAAAATTCATAAATCTCGTGAGTTCTAGAAATCTCACTGCCTTCATTATCCTTAGGATTAAATTTTCACTATTCCACTACTTTATCAAGTCATGGCCAATCTCTCACTCCCAGAAGACCAAAATCACGGACTTATATCCCTCATTCTCACTATGTTGGCCACCTCTGACTTTATCACTTTGTTTCTGATTGCCTAAGCCTTCTATTTTTACACCTTGGTTTGCCAAGTAGCCTAAACCTTTTCCCCTATTCACCAAGTGCCTCAAGAAGTGGTGATTTTAAACTCCCTTTCTGGGATCTTTAGATAAATTAAAGATTTCATATGGCAATGCATAAAGGTTTGTCAAAACCCTGTTTTCACCTCCAAACCCTGATTCAAGTTTTCAGTCAAACACCTAGTCCAAAGGACATCCCAATAGGCCATGTAGGGTCTTGTAGGTTATGCATTGCTTTGGTTTCCTAAACTCACTATTTTTACATATGCTCAAAGGTGAAATCAAATGAAAGGAAGGTGAGCTCATGATTTTCCAAAGAGTGTCAAAAGATATTCAAGGAAGAACCTCCTAGATCAGATCATAAAGTCTGCAAAAAGACAGTTGCCTATCTTGAAGCATTTCTGCAGGAATGCTTTATAATGGTTATCAGTAGAAGAAAGGTAGGGTACGAATCCAAACTCCTCAAGGTCACCCACAACAGAAGAGAAGCAACATGCCTAAGTTCACAAAAAAGGATCATGGTTTCATGACTAATTGGCTATAAGGTGTTGCCCAAAAAAAAGCCCATACAAAGGATCATGAAGACAGAGGTACATAAGCACAACTGTGCATGGATTAAAGATTCATTGAAACAAGAAATCAAATTGAGAGACCTCCTTGATGACAACAAGCAAAGATTAAAAATTGATGTCAGGGAATGACTTATAAGTCTTATTTAGGCACACTATTTCACTATACCAAAAGAATAGATTGAGAAAGGTATCAGTATGAAAGAGACAAAACTCTCCAGTACAGTTAATATCCATAAAAATGGTCAAAGGAAAGAAATCATAGGTTCAAAGTGTCAAAATGGAGAAACCAAGCAAATCATCAGTTTGCTGGGTGTAATATCCCAAAAGGGAGAATGCAGTAATACTTCACACAATACAAGAACTTACAGCAAGATAAACAATAAATCTTAAGACAACATCAGAATTTACAAAGAAGCTGAGCCATTTTATTATATTGGAGAAGAATCAGTTACACCATTTACAAAATATGAGAAAATCTAGCCAAAGAGATGGTCTAGAAGTACCTAGAAAACAAGCTACAACAGGTACAACATAACTGGAGAGGCTCTGCAGCAAATACTGCGCTTTCCCTTTAGCATAATATGAACATATAGTTGCAAGATGAAAAGGGAAATGCATATATACTCAAAAATAGAGCTCATATGATGCCAAGATTCAAGATCTAGCCAATGTGATGGATTCCCAAGATAACCCAGAAAGGATTTTCCAGATCTGCAACTTTGGAAAAATCACCTTCCTAGGGTTTGATCCTTGATCTGTTGGGAAATATAGATATGAAGCTAGATCTGACAAATAGATGGCTGAAATATGATATCAGATCAGATTTAAGCTTGAAGGGTTGATCCCTTCTTCAGATCTATGAGCTAAGAGCTCTAGATCCAGCTTCTCAATCCTCCAATAATGATTGCAGCTACTGCAACACAACTGCCTCTAGAAACTGTGCTGTGAGGGAAAGAGAGGCCTTATGCCTGCTAAAAAATGCTGCAATAAACTCCAGTCTGATGGAAATAATGATGACAATGTGAGGAGATGATCCCTCACAGGATTGCAGGCTGAAATACTAGCAACTTCCTTCCTCCTTTTAGATCTGCAAAATGAACAATGTTATTCCTGAAGGGAATACTGCTGATAGAAGGTCAATAAATTTTGGCCTGATGCCAGATCTATAATGAAGCTCTGGGAAGCTGATCTTTAATCCCAAGGTGATAGGAATAATCCTTCACTATTTCTCCAGCTGAAGTACTGAAGACAACTTCCTCCTTCCAAATTGATCTTCAGAAATCTGTAATTTATGAATATGAGCGTTCTACAGAAAGTAAGAAAAGGAGATGGGTCTTAAAGCCCGATGTATAATGAATTACAGTCTTCTTTCTAGAGCTGCTCTAAGAAAGAGGTGGGATTCCCGAACAGGAACACCCTGTGCTAAACAACACTTGCAATCTCTACTAAACAACCCAAGAAAGCAGTGGAATGTCACATGACAATTCCAGATCTGAAAAGATCTTACATCAAGAATAATTAGCATGCCCTCATCCTTGCCTTCATCTTCATTATATAACATTTGAGCCTTCCTAGGCCTTGGCCTGCATATAGACTACGTTGTGACATGTGGACAAGATCCTCCAAGTTGGACTGCATTGTTTGACCAAATCAACCATCATGTCTAGGTGCAATGTACACCTTCCATCAAGTGTGCCTTGTTTGCACAACGTTCTCCATCACTTATCATGAGTGTCCCATGATCTTTGACATCTTCAAGATCTTAGTTGACTGAATCATCTATGTTTGATCCCTTCAAGATCTTAGTTGACTGTGTCAACCTCCATGATCTATCTCATTAATGAGATAGATTCTCCAATTTCATTCACTTTTGTAGTTGCTCAACTACCTTCTTAAGTAGATCTAGGTTTAATTAATCCACATTCATACACACAAAAGTGGATATTTATTCATATTGAGGATTGTGGGTCCCTCCACCCTTTTATTTAATTAATTCATTAAGAAAATCAAGGACTCTAATATTCCAAATATGATGTGGAAATTTGGGAATATTACACTAAGTAAGTGACTAAAACTGTCAAACTCCAAAGGAAGAATAAGAAGATCAAGAACACTATTTTATGGCACCCCCAACAAGCTGATGTGGCCAAATGGAGGTAATGATAACCTGATCAAAAGACTAAGTTTACTATGTAAGACGAATTTCATCATGCCTTTGGAAAGTCAGCGAGAGGGAAATAAAATCAGTTTTCAAGATCTCCCATCAAGGAATCAATTTTTATATATACTTAAAAACACCTCCTGCACAAGAAAAAATAAATATTAGTGAAGGTAAAAAGACCAAAAGGAAAACATCAGTAAAGAGGGTTCTTGGTCTTAATTATTTTTCCAAATGTATAAAAGACTATGGTTATCATTTAAAATCATTTGTCATATGCAAGAAAGAGAGGAAAGTTTTCAAGAAGAGAGATCATGGTTTTCTGGCTATTATTCGGGTAAGAAAAACCAGTGCTATCCTCCTGTAAACTTTTGCTATGCGCCTGTGCGTAACCCTTGTGATTTTTTCCATGGGACACCACGTGCTTGTAGCTGTGTGCTACGCGCTGAACCCATCAGTATAAGAGCTACCCGACATGGCATGCAGAGGCTGCCCGATAACTTGGGTGCTACTCGTAGGGGCGTGCAGAGTTCGCCCGACAGCCTGGGCACTATGTTCAACAGCGTGCACGACCGCCCAACAGCCTAACGCTGCTACGCGCCCACCCATTCAGCGACTTCCCAACACTCCATCCGCCCGACACCTCATGTAGAGGCCACCCGCGCTACACAACTAGGCGTGCAGAAGTTGCCCAAGCTTGCGTGCAGAGGCCACCCGACTACGCGTTCAGGAGGACACGACTAACCTGCGCTACACTCCTGTGCTGCGCGTTCAGCCAGTGAGTTTTTTAAGTTATTTCAAGCCCTCCAACTGCCTCAGAAACTCTCCAAATTTTTTCTAGGCACTCTTCAAGATTTCTATAACAGGTATTTAGTTTTTATACCCCCTCTCATGCTGTTTTTAAAGGGTGAATTTAGAAAGAGAGCTAGGAACCCTAGGGGAAGGAAATACTTGGTCTCCATGCTAAAAAGTAGTTCTCCTACCAAATAGACCTCTCCATTTGCACAACTGACCTCCACACTGCTAAGCCTTGACACCACTGCATCCTCACCATCTCACTCACCATCTTCATACCATTCCACAAGCCGTTTCAAGTTTTTGATTTCAAGGTAAGGGGAAAAAGACAAAAAGCCTAGAGAAGGCAGTGTTGACAGTGGCGAGAGAGGCCAAAGGCCTAGAGAACAACAAAGGAAGGGTGGGAAAGCAAATAGGTTTGAGCCTGTAAACACTAAAGAATTGATAGCCTCTCCTACTATAGTTTCATATTTCCAAGAAGTAGGATTCTATGAGTTCTGTGAGAAAGTGCAGATAGTCCAAAGTCACCCTCAGTTGACCAAAAACATTTTCCTTAACCTCCATGACCACCAAGTACATCTAGCTGGAGTGAATTTTGAGCTGACCACTAATGCAACCTCTATGGCCACTAGAATACCTTGCATGGGAGAAAAATGGTTCAAACAGGTGTATCTGGACCTAAGCCATTATCAGCCCTTCTTAAAACCAAGTTGCCAAGCTGATTACAAAACTAATTTCCCCTTTTCTCATTTGTTGGATAGATATGCTCCTTTAATGAAAATCATTATGAAATAATTCACCTCTAAGGGTAGTTTTTCCAGAATCTATTCCTACCACATAAGACTACTTATGCATTTCACTAGGGCCAAGCTACTGCATTTTCCCTACTACCTTTGTAAAAGTATTGATAAAATGTCATCCATTGTGCAAAAGAGGCCTCCCTCACAACAGATGTCAAGTCTTTTTCATCATTCCCTTATCAAGATGATTGTCTTACACCAATTAGAGAAACAAGGCATCCCATGGGAAGTTTTCATCTCCCATGGTGTTTTCACAAATCCACAACCCCTTCCTCTACAAAGTTTACCCTCATCATCCCACCCACCTTACTCCACTCCTCCATCACCCTCCATTGATCATGATTAATCCTCTTCACATGAATCCTCTCTCCAAACAAACCTCCCTCTTTCACCTTCTCCTAAAAAATCAGAACATGAAGAAATTAGTGACAAAGAGGAACATGGTAGTCAAGAAGAAAATGACAATCAAGAAGAAGAAACAAATAATGAGGGAGAGGAAGATGAAAGAGAAGAAAGTGATGACAGAGAGGAAGATGAAAGTGAAGAAAGTGATGAAAAAGAGGAATGTGAAAGTGAAGAAAGTGATGACAGAGAGGAAGATGAAAGTGAAGAAAGTGATGAGGAAGAAGACAAAGAAAAAGGTGTTGATGAAGAAGAAAGTAGTGACAAAGGCAGTAAACCAAAAAGTGAACAAAAAGGAAAAATAAGTGAGCTAGATGAAGATGAGGAAATCAATGACAGCCCAAGGACAGAGGAAGATTTTGATGAGAAAAATGATGAAGGTAAAGAAGAAAACAATGAGCACAATAGAAGTGATAAAAGGAGCAGTGATAAAGATGAAAATAATAGTCAAGAAGAGAGAGTTTGAAGGAAATTGCAGTGGGAAAAACAGTGAATACAGTGAGCCAAATGTTGAAGGAGAAAATAATAAAGATGCCTCTAACAGTGACTCCACAGAGAATGCAAGCCATGATACAGAGATTGAAGATGATGGAAAAACAGAGGCAGATTATGAAGACAAAGGTAGTAGTGAAGAAAAGGCAGATCAAAGCAATGATAATGAGGGGTCAAGTTACGAAAACAATGAAGATGCAAAAACAGAGGTAGAGTTTGAAAGTGAAGAAAATGGGTCAAATAATGAATATAGTGGGCCAAACAATAAAGGGGCTGATGACAGTCATAATGAAGAAAACCTTATGACTGATATCCCTAACAAAAGTGACAGCAGTGATCCCATGACCTCAAAGGGTAGCCAAGAGGATGAAAATGTGCTAAGAAGTGATGATGACATCTCTAACCATGGCAAAAAAGAAAATGGCAATGAAAATGATGATTTTTTAAACATGGAGGATGACAATGTAGAGGACATGGAAGAATATGACAATGGTGAAGATCAAGGTAGTGATACTAGCATGGGAGAAAATGAAAATGCCTCTCAAGAAAGCAGTCTTGATGTCACCAAAGATGAAATGAAACATGTTAAATATTGTACTCTCACTTACCAAAGAGGATCAAGGAAAGTGTTTGCTGCCTCTAAGAGGCAAGGGACCTTGCCATCTACTTCAGCTCAACCACGGAACAAAGGTAAGCAAATAGTGGAAGAAGAAGAGGAAGATCATGAAAAAAGAAAGAGAGTTCGAACTTAGTCACATAAATAGTGACGATGAGAATGAAACAAGAATTTCAAACTCCCTCCTCCAAGACAGGAATGCACAAATCAAGGACTTGGAAACTGAATTAGAAAGAGAAAAGGATGTCATTCACTTCTATCAGATGAAAAACAAGCAAATGAGTGCCCAACAAGATATACATGAAACAAGAACACTCAGGTACCAGAAAGAGGCTCAAAGGGCACAAGTGAAGTTGGCAGAGTTCATGGGAACTTATGAGGAGAGTAGTGATGAGGGAGATCAAACTAGAAGGAGACCTATAACTATGGGTATAAAGAAAGCATTGGCAAAGCAGAGGGAAGAAGAATCAACCCAAGCTGAACAACTTTCCCTCCAGGAACTCCTTGCACTAAAAATTGAATATGATAGGGAATCATGGCTTGAGAGGGCTAACATACACCTTGAGGACAAGCTAGAGAAGGCAAATAAAGACTTGGATTTACAAAGAAGAATGACCAAGCATTATGCCCAAAGAAACCAATTTGCAATGGCAAGACTCAAAAAGGCCCACATTGAGATCCAAGCACTAAAAAGGGAAAAGAGCCAGGGTAACCTTAGTGTTTTGGCTCAAGATTCTCTACAGGTCTATCAGGACCCATGAGGCATACTTCCACCAAATTTGGGAGATTTATGACAAGATTTTTTTTTTTGCAAATTTTGAGGCTAGGAGCGCAGCACACCTGCTGCTACGCTATTTTTTAGGGCATCTTCAGGAGGAAAGGCTTGCATTTTTTGGTTCTTCATCACTCATATAACATGCTCATAATTTTTAGTTCAATTGGAGTTGTTTTGGTCCCGCAAAAGGGTCAAAAACACTCACTTTTTCATCATTCTGCCTACTTTTCAGGACATGTGCTGCGCTCCTACCAGTCTTGGAATTTTCACTTTTTGAATAGGTTTCAAAGGTCATATTGGAGAAAAAAGGGTATATCTGGAAATCAGACTTCAAGTAATTTCCAACGAGCCATCATGGAGCCTTTTCTGACATCGGGAAGGCTTTCAAAACACTGTTGTAAGAAGACCCATTTTTCCTGTTCCTGTGCTGTGCTCCTGGCATAAAATTTCATTTCAAAACACAATGCTGCGCTCCTATGGTTGAAAAGTCAAAATGTGCATTTGAAAAGTTTTAGGAGGCTTGTCAGAGCCTAAAGGTCAATTTCTTCGCTACAAATGGCTGAAAAGATATTTATTTTAGATATTTTTGTGCCTTGGGCCTTGTAAGGCCTCAAGGAAAATAAAGATACTTTTGATTAGCCAATAGACTTCTAGATTCTCTTTTAGGTTTTTCTCCTCCTTTCTTGTTATATAGAGCATGAGGATTCATTGTAAGAGGGGGCTTTTGATGTGTTTAAGAGCAATACATGGTTTTGGAAGTTGAAGAGCAATTTGGTGTTGTGGAGCTTGTGGATGATTTGCATTGATTGATGTTGATGAAGTCTTTCTTGTAGGATCCCTGAGTTTAGTTAATGGTGATGCATCTCTTTTTTTTCATGTTTTCTAGTTAATCATATGTCCATATTTCTATATTGCAATAGCTCAGAAAAGAATAGGATGAGAAATGTTATTTGAGGCACTTCACTCCTCCTATTTTCCTATTGTCTTTATGTTTTCTTCTGCTGGGTTAGTTTAAGGAATTCTTAGTTTCTCCTTAGGCCCACCTAAGCTTGTATATTTAATTATTGGATTAATATGCTAGTTTAAAAACATGATTCACAGTAAGCCCTGCTTGTTTGATGCTATCTAAACTCTGTCTTGAAATCTCTCTTTGATGTATTGATTGTTAGGTTAAGCCAAAGAGGTCTTGTTTCAATCTTGCCCTTTGTATATGCTTATCAGTTTGCCTCAAATTTATTTATAGTTTAATGAATGATTTTTAGGAGTTCCCTCTTCATTTATTGATGCTATTTGTCTGTTATATATTTTCAAACCTTGAAAGTAGAATCATTGAAGTTAGATAAGTTTTCTTGCTTCCTTTGTTCCATTGGATTGTTTATCTTGAATGTTTATTTGTTTAAAAGTATTGGCATCGAGTAAATGGTGTGCCCTATCTCATGATTAGTATCTTTTGCTTATCAGTATTCAATACCTTCTTGTTCATAGGTATTTGACAAAGGATTCTTAACTGCCCTTTGCCCTACCTTGTTTCCCCAAAACTTAATGTCCATCTCACCTCACACATAAACTTAAAGATCCATTGACTACACTAGATTGAACCTGTGATGTACCCCGATTCACTATTGAGATATCAATGACTTCATAGACTCCATAGCCCAATGTTTGACAACCTCTCATTCCACTTATCCTACTCAATCATCTTACCTCAACCAACCAAACAAATAAACCCTACACTTAACAACTAGCCTAAAATCAACCATCTAAAGCGAACAAGTTTATATCCTTCACAGATAATAGAGAGAGCCCTCTTTGAGTCCAGGAAGGCTAGGTCCTAGGACTCCAAATACTTGTATGATGTTACCTTGTGCATTTGGTCTACAAATCTGCTAAATCATGGGACCCTAACAGTACCAAATGTCAATGTGCTTAAACCTATCATGGAATATTGGAATAACAGAGAGTTTTATGAAACTCTAGTTATCACAATGTATCACCGTCGGATCCATCTAATGACCGAACAAACCAACAAGTATCTTCCTCATCTAGATGGCCTCACATGCAGCCTGACTAGCTTTCATGTACTCTACCTTGGTTGAATTGAGTGCAACTGATATCTACATCTTGTTGTACCAAGAAACTACAGTTGATCCTATGCTGAAGATGCTTCCTAATGTGCTCTTCCTGTCTGATGGACTACCTGCCCATTATGCATTGATGAAGCCTTGAAGCTTCACTCCCTCTGTTTGTCTGTACCATCCATACTCTGTAGTGCCCCTGATATATCTTAACACATGCTTCCCCGCCTTCTAAAAGAGCTTGGTAGGCTAAACCATAGCTTGACTAAGCTGGTTAACTGCATAGCATATGTCTGGTTGTGTGTTCACCAAATACATAAGTGAACCCACAAGCTACCTGTAAACAGTAGCATCCACTACCTCACCTAAAGTAGCATCCTCCTTCCTCCAGTTACCTGCAAGAGGATTCTACATGGTTTTGTTGCCCTCCATGTGGAACTTCCTCATAATCTCCTTGGCATACTTTCCCTGAGATAAAAATAGCTCCCCATCTCTTTTGCCATCTTTCCAAGCCTAGGAAATAATGCAAGAGCCTCATGTCCTTCATCTCAAACTCTCTTGCAAGATCCTCTTTGCAAGAAGTTATGAGCTTCTCATCATCTGTTAGTATAATATCATCTACATAAAGTACATAAATTACAATAATGAAAATCTTACCATCAAACACAATATGATATAGGTTCAAATCCACTTCACTCTTTGTGAAGCCCAACTCGGTGAAATAATTTTCGATCCTGGTGTACCAAGCACGAGGTGCTTGCTTCAACCCATACAATGCTCTCTTGAGTCTACACACATTTTAATCCCTGTCAAAGGTCACAAAACCTTATGCCTGCTCAATGTACACTTATTCCTCAATTATTTACATCCATCTGATGTATCTTTCATCCCGTATGTGTTGAGAATGAAAGGATAGATATAATCGATGAGTACCTTGCAACCAGTGCAAAAGTATCCTCATATTCAATCCCCTCTACTTGTGAGAATCCCCGGGCCACAAATATAGCCTTTTATTTATCCACACTCCCATATGCTGCTTGATTAACCTTGTAGATCCACCTGGATCCAACCACTGACTTCCCCACTAGTCTTGGGACCACTTCCCATGGACTATTTCTAATAATGGAGTCATACTCCTCAACCATAGCATCAAACCATGTTGGCTACTACATTTCTTCCTCAAAAGAGGATGGTTTTGTCATAATACACTTGCTCATAAGAGCCATGTATCCAGTATACTTGTCCGGGGACCTTCTCTGCTTGCGTTGTGATGTAGATGCTCCTACATGCTCTGTCGCATATAGCATCAATTTTTCAGCCTCTCTGGTGCGCTTCCTACCATTTCTGGTGGATGGCAAAGCATGAGTGGTTTCTGCCACTCCATGATCCTCTGCTTGTGGCTGCTCCACATCCTCAATTTCATCCTTTGGAACTAAGAGTTCCTCATCTGCATGCAATTCAAGCTCCCTCTCAAGGGACAATCACATGGTTTTCTCATACTTCCCCATGGTACATCCCTTACATGTGTATATCTCCGCAATATCACCCTTTAGAAAACTTGTAGAAATTTGTTGCATGATCCTCAAAGCACTGTGGTGTAGATGGCCCAATATCCTATGCCATAACTCACTTGTATCCCGACTCACCACCTTCCCTGCTTTACTGCTCAATGCTATGCAACCATCTACATCAAGTTTGTAGAGGTTATTTACGCGAACCCCAATCTTATTTACCTGTGCTATGGCTTTGTGACGAAGGAACACATTTCCTTCATTGAAAACCACATCATATTCAAGATCATCCAACATAGAAAATGAAACTAAATTATTTTTCAAGCCTGGTACATGCATGAAATATTTTAATATGAAAGGTTTACCTAACTATCTCTGGAAAGAAACTACACCAATCCCGGTAGCTCTATACCTCCCATCATCACCCATATCGATGTGCATCTGAAGATCCTTCTCCTCCAAGCTACTAAAGAGTTCTTTGTTTCCTGTCATGTGGAAATATGTTGCACTATCCAAGTACCACATAGATCCCATCACATTTGATGCCATGCATGCGATGAGAGAGAAGTCCAACTCAAACTGTGAGGCCAAAGCTTCACCCGCTGTAGCTCCTAGAGCCTTCTTGTTGGTATTCTTCTTTTGTGGAAAATTTGTGGTATAGTGTCCATGATCATGACAGTGAAAACATTTCACCTTTGTCATATAACTCTTCTTGCCTTCTTTTCTGATCTCAGATTTGGAATGGGACTTCCTCCCCTTCCCCTTCTTTGCCTTACCAGCCAAGGCATAATTTTCCTCATCATCAGTCTTGGATGAGGATCCATCCCTGGTATTCCGCTGAAACTCTTCTTGTACCAAATCTGACCAAAGTCACTCCCAATCTGGTAACTTCTTCCTCCCATTCACAGAGTCCTGGTAACTATTCCAACTCTTCGAAAGGCCTAGAAGTGCTAGGCTGACCAAGTCATCATCAGCTACAATAATCTCAACACTTCCAAGCTCATCTTGACATTGAGTGAACTTGGTCAAGTATTTCTGGATTGTGTTGCCCTTCTCCATTTAGATTTTCTTGAGCTTGTATTTAAGTGCCAATTTTCCGTGATCACTGCTGCTTTGAAACATATATGTGAAGGCCTTCCACATAGCATATGAAGTTTCCTTTCCATGGAGACTCGAGACAATATGATCTCGAACTCCTCTAACAAGATCCTTCTCGCCTTTTCTACCTTCTTCTGCCATGCATCAAGAAGTTGGGCATCTGCTGCTGCGGGCTTGGAAATATCATTATCTATGAATTCTTTCAACCCATTGTCGTCCAAAAATGCCTCCATCCTGTCCTTCCATGCAATATAATTTGAATTGCCCTCGAATGAATATTTGAGTCTCAATTCATTTAAACACATCTTGATTTGCTTATAGCTCCAAAGAAAGTACCTGCATATTTGAATATTGTTCAACACAAACTCAATTTATTCTCCACTATTGTGATTGGCGCTCTGATACCATGTAGAAAATATCTAACACAACTATCATATAATGTAGAAACTATATCAATGGATTCAATCTGATCATGTAATGCACTAAAGCAAGATATTGAATCCTTCTACAATATTTGTAGAATATAAAACATGATCGCTCAATCACATGCAAGTAAGAGAAAGAAGTAAATCAATACACAACACCAAATATTCCTGGGAAAGCAACTTGCTCAAAACCCATCCACATTTATTGTAAAATAAACCAAGGAATCATGAAACAATACAATGTCTTTGTGATCACCACAACCTCATACACTCTACCATTTGCTTCACACTGATCTAGGAAAAATTGGACAAACACATAGCCAATTATCAACCTACCCTGCTTATGCAATCCATAGATAATTAAACCCCTATTAAATAGGAAATTCAACCTTCCTTGATTGCGCAATTCATCATGGGCTTCCCATGGTTTTATAACTTCACCCGGGAAATTTTCCTAAAATACAATTGATAGTTTACTAGCCCTGAAACTTTGTCTCAACTGGGTATCCACCATAATTAGCATGCATGTAGCTATAAATAGTGAATCATCAGTTACTTGGTATATCACTACTGGTGAATTAAATCTATTTTAATTCACTTGATCTTCCACTAGCTCATCAAATAGTTAGAACTAGTTAAACTGATTTTAACTCAATTATTGTGACTAGACCCTGTAAATAATATAATCACTTTACATGTCTATCCTTAGAACCTCAACTCGAAATTCTTGAGCTAACTAAGTCTATCACACTTAGTTAACTATTACAAGTTGTTATGAGGTAATATTACAATTAATTTTCCAATTTATTTAATAAATTGGTTGCACACTAATGTATCGCTAGGACCCATCATTGTGTGACCTGTGATCCCACACTAGTGTGTGTTGCATTTTCTTGTTGAATTTAAACATATTTTTTTGGATATGATTTCGACCCTATGAGGTGTCATGACTCTTATTTTCCTATATGTATTCCAACTCAAGTCATTTGAAGGGTTGGATAGTTTTTATTTGCAGTGGAGCTATTGTACAAGCTTTTTTCTTAATGAAATCAAAGACAATGTTGTAGACATAGTGTTGAGACTCCAATGGTATGTCTTTGAAAAAAAAATTTCTCTATAAAATTAACATGTTGAATATTATGTTATCCATATTCCATATATATGTTTCTTTATGTTAAGTCTTATCAATTTATAGACAGAAATCATGCTTTCCATGCTCTATCATTATAAGATTTACATGAACATGTCTCTACTCTTATGATGAATGAATTCATTTTAATGCTCATTCTGACTCTCTCTCTATTCACCCTACACACAATGAAAAATTAAGAATGCTTCTAATCTTACATACCTAACATCATCCTTGTCTCTCCAAATTAACCTTTGAAATCATACCTAAACCCTAGACCTAGTTCCTTGTCTGTCATTCCTATCTAGAAAAAAATTCAAACAAACAAAACCCTAATCTACTGAGCATCATAACTAGCCTAAGATCATTATATATCCAGTCATATAATTGGCTGAAAAGTGACATTGAGAAAGCCCTCTTTGTTTTTGGTAAGGTTAACTACTTGACCCAAAGCTTGGTTTGTGGTTACCTTCCTTCATCTCCATTCTCAGCCTTGGGAAGCAGGGGGAGTGATAAAATAATCCACCAACTGCCTATAAATAGTAGCATCCAATGATTCACCTGAAGTAACATCCCCCTTCCTCTAGTTCCCTGCACGAGGAGTCTCCATGGGTTTGCTGCCATCCATGTGGAACTTTCTCAAAATATCCTTGGCATACTTGCCTTGATATACAAATATCTCCCCATATCTTTGCCATATTTCCAATCCAAGGAAATAGTGCAAGAACCCCATGTACATCTCAAATTCTCTTGCAAAAATTTATGGGCTGATCATCACCTATCAGTATTAGATCATTGACATCAAGTGAAATAATCAAAATCTTGCCATCAACCACAATATGATATAGGTTCGCATCCACTTCAATCTTAGTGAATCCCAACCCATTGAAACAACTTCCAAACTTGGTGTACCAAGCACGAGGTGCTTGATTCAGCCCATACAGTGCTATCTTGAGTCTGCACACATGTGAATCCTTATCTAAGGTCTCAAAACCTTCCTACTACTCAATGTACACTTCTTCTTCAATAACTCCATTGAGAAAGGTTGTCTTTACATCCATATGATGTATCTGCCATCCCATTTGTGCTGAGAGTGAAAGGATGGATCTAATAGATGAGTACCTTGCAACTGGTGAAAAAGTATCATCATAGTCAATCCCCTCCACCTGAGAGAATCCTCTGGCCACAAATATAGCCTTGTGTTTTTCCACGCTCCCATTTGCTACCCGCTTCACCTTGTAGACCCACCTGGATCCTACAACTGACTTCCCCACTCATCTTGGGACAACTTCCCATGCACTGTTTCTGATAATGGATTCATACTCCTCAACCATGGAATACACCCACACTGGACGTTCAAGTGCTTCCTCAAAATAGGATGGTTCTATCTCAATACCTCTGCTCATAAGAGCCATGTATCTACTGTACTGCTCTGGGGACCTTCTTTGCCTGCACTATGATGTGGGTGCTCCCACCTCTCTGATGCACTTCCTTCCATCTATGGTGGATGGATTTGCATGAGTGGTTTATACCACTCTCTGTTCCTATGATTTTGGCTCCTCCACATCTTGAGGTTCATCCTTTGGAGCTAAGAGCTCCTCAACTACATGCAACTCAAGCTCCCTCTCAAGGGAACAATCACTTGGCTTTGTCTTCATCAAATTTCACATGTCTACTGACCACTGTCATTATGTGCACTAGAAAGTACACCTGATAGTTCTGAGGTGTATTAGTGTACCCCACAAATATCCCCAACTTTTTTGTTGGCTCTAGTTTCTTCCTGGAATCTTTGGTCACATGGAAATAAAAAAAAGAACCAAAAAATTTTAAATACGTCACATCCAGTCTCTTACCTGAAAAATCCTCCTCTGGTGTACTCATCCCAATTATCCGATGAGGACTTATGTTATGCACAAATATTGTTGTATTTCATGCTTCTTCCCATAGATAAAATGATAGGCATTGATCATGTAACATAGCTCATGTTTCTCCCACAATGGTTCTGTCCTTTCTTTCTGCAACCCTATTCTGTCGTGGGTTATAAGGTGCAATCATTTCTCTTCAAATTTCTTCTGAGGCACATAATTTTTTGAATTCGTTAGAGTTGTATTCTCCACCATTGTTGCTCCCTAGAGCCTTCACCTTCTTCCCAGTATCTTTCTTGAAAAATGCCTTGAAATCACAAAACTTGGATAACGTCTGATATTTCTTCTGCATGAAGAAAATACAACACTTTCTTGAAAAATAATTAACAAAAATCAGATAATATATGTTCTTTGTTGTGGAAGTTGTCATGGTCCACACACATCTTAGTGAACTCTCTCAAGGATTTTCGCTACTCAGCTTTCCTTATCATGAAAGGTAGCTTTGGTATACTTCCCCAATGTACACACTTTGTATGTGTCTCTTTGTGCAAGTGCACCCTTTGGAGGTCCTATAGAAATTTGCTGCATGATCCTAAAAGCGCTTTTGTGTAGATGGCCCAACCTCCTATGTCATACCTCATTAATGTCTTGGCTCTCCACCTTCTCTGCTTTACTTCTCAATGATGAGAAGTCATCTACATCAAGTTTTTAGAGGTTCTTCACTCAAACCCAAATATTTTTCATTTGTCCTGTGGCTTTGTGACGAAGAAACACCTTTCCTTCATTGAAAATCACATCATATCCATGATCTTCCAACATAGCGACCGAAACCAAATTATTCTTTTAAATGGGTACATGCATTAAATATTTTAGTATGAGGGGTTTACCTGACTCTCTCTTAAAGGTAACTGTACCAATACCGGTAGCACTATACCTCCCATCATCACCCATCTCGATGTGCATCTGGAGATCGTTCTCCTCCAAGCTACTGAAGAATTATTTGTTGATAGTCATGTGGAATGAAGCTCCACTATCCAAGTACCACACAAATTCCATCATTGATGACACCATGCATGCGACGGGGGTGAAGTACAACTCAAACTGTGAAGCCAATTCTTCATCTACTACTCCTCTTGATGCCTTCTTGTTGTTCTTCTTTTGTGGACAATTTGTGGCGTAATGTCCATGCTCATGATAGTTGAAACATTTCTCCTTTGAAAAATCTCACTTCTTTCCTGCCTTGCCAGTCTCAGATTTGGAATGAGATGCCTTCCCTTTTTCTTTCTTCACCTTGCCATCCAAGGCACAATTATCCTCCCCATCAGTCTCTGGTGCTCCACCAAATTTCTTCTTGTGCCAAATCAGACCATAGTCGCTCCCAATTTGACAGCTTCTCCCTCCCATTAACAGAGTCCTGGTAGCCATTCCATCTCTTGGGAATGCCTAGAAGGGATAGGCTCACCAAATCACCTAACTAAACAGTGATCCAAACGCCTCCAATCTCATCTTGACATTGAGTGAAATTTGTCAAGTATTTTTGGATCGTGTCGCCCTTCTCCATTTTTATCTTTTTGAGCTTTTCTTTCAGCACTAGCTTCCTGTGGTCGCTGCTATTATGATACAGACCTATCAAGGCCTTCCACATCACATATGGAGTCACATTCTCATGAAGGCTCGAGACAATATGGTCTCAAACTCCCTCTAACAAGATCCTTCTCACCTTTGCTACATTCTTCTTCCATGCTTCAAGAATTTGAGCATCTACTGTTGCAGGCTACGGGGCATCAATATCTATGAAATCCTTCAGCCATTGTCCTCAAGCACTACTTCCTCTTTTCCTTCCATGAAATATAATTCAAATTTTCCTCGAGTGCATATTAGAGTCTCAAGCCATTGAAATACATATTGATCTGCTATTGGATACCAAAGAATAAATATGCAAATTCGAACCTGTTAAAAAAAAAAATTGTTATTCTCTTCTTATTTTGATTCCTGGCGCTCTGATACCATGTAGAAAATATAAAAATGGGATTCAAGTTGATATTATAATGTACTAAAACAAGATATTGAATCCTTCTACAATTTTAAAAAACAAAACACGATCACACAATGACATAACAAGTAAAAGAAAGAAATAATCAATCACAAAACACAAGATGTATTTGGGGAAATCAAACTGCCTAAAACCCCTCTATATGAAAACTATATAAAATCAAGGATCATGAAACAATACAATGTTTTATCTCTCAAGAGAAACTCATGCACTCTGCCAACTGTCTCACTCTGATCTAGGAAAAATCGTACAAATACTTAGAAAATTCTCTACCTCTACTCAACCTTCCTTGCTCATGCATTTCCTGAGGAATTAAATACCTATTAATAGGAAAATACCTTGCCTTGATTGCATAATCATTCCTAGGCCTCTAAATGACTCTATAACGGACCTATACAATTTTCTAATTATATAACTCATAGTTATCATCCATTTAACCTCAGTCTCAATTGGGCCTTCCTTAGAACTGACATGCAACAATTATTTATATCAAATTATCAGTTAATTGATTGATCACTACTTGTGAATTAAATCAGATTTAATTCACTTTACCTCTCACTAGATCATCACTCAGTTAAAAATAATTAAACTAATTTTAACTCAATTTCTTAAGTTAACTAATTACAACTCACAAATAACTATAATTGGACCCCTTAAATGATGGGAGAACTCTACATGCATTGTATCTGACCCTCAGCTAGAATTTCCTAAGTTGACTTAGTCATTCTGAATTAGTTAACTAATACAACTTTTCATGAGATGAAATTACAATTTCACTTCCAAGTTAAATAAGGGAAAATTAGCACGTAAGCCCCCTTGGGGTGCCATTTCAACACCTTGGGGTTTGCATATATCAATGTCAATTTTCCTCGCTCTCGGTGAAAATTATTCATCATTGGCCTTCAACCGAAATATTCTGTGGGGTGTTCGACTTCAAATAATCTATTCACACCATACAGATTGTACTACAATACATTGAGAGCCATTAACATCATCGATGGTTTCTCTTGTGTCTATTAACAACTTACATCATTGGTCGGCAATCATATGGTGTCTACCATGTTTGACTTCAACTCATTTATTCACATGGTTAAACTCATACATTGAGTGATCGAGTGAATAAGATAGAAGAAATTGGATCTAGTTTCATCCATATAGGCTGCGATTGCATGATTAATACAAATATTACAACATATGATGGATATGATCATACAAAAAATAATCCAATCATGGGTCCACTCTCTGTTATCAGTGGATGAGACTTCTTGATCATTGTACATGTAATGTTAGCTTATGTGTTGAACATGGGTATGCCTCCCTCAGCAAAGATATCATGATGAAAATGTATTGTAACAGATGATGATGTCAACCATTTGTTCTTGATACATATATATATCACCTTTGAGCATATGTATTAGGTAGATAATAATAAATGAAAAAACATTCACTTATAGGAAAGGGAATTAAAATAAAATATAAAATGGTATTAAGTCGAATTTTGTGAATGAATATTAACCCTACATCCTCATTTCAAGAAACAAGTTCTTTATCATTCAAAAATAAATAATTCTCAGGAGAAGAGGGGTTTTCCATCAAGTAAACAATAAGTGTTATTCGCTATTTTTATGGTTGTTATTATACTATATAAAAAAATTGTATGATTTAGGGTCTTTACTAGTGGTATCAAAGCTATAGTTACAACATTTGGCCTCCTCTAGGTCCTGAAACTGAAATTGTTATACTTATCATGAACAAATTGTACAAAAGAACTAAAAGCTGAAAGATGGTGGAAGAGTTTAACGAACAAAATTTGTAATATCACCAAGGTGTGATGCAAAATATGACATTGAATTATGAATGGTTGGCGGTGGAACCAGTAATGCAAAAAAACAATATTTTGAACTTTTATAAGTGATAAAAAGTATAAAAACATATCTAGATGATATTAGGCCTAATCAGGAAAGGTTAGTCAAAGATAAAGAGCAGCAAGAGGAGATCAATGGATACCTATTAAGGAAATTAGAGAATGAGAAAGTCAATAAAAATACTCATAGAAAAATATCTAGGAGTAAATATGTTAACACCACAAGCATAAGCAACTCAATAAATTCTAGTGACAGTCAAACTAATGAGTCTAGTGATCAATAAGAAAAAAGATCAAGTAGCAACACTTCCTTGTCCATAAAAAGGACGTCCTTATTTTAGTTAAAGGGAGAATTTAATAAAATTATACCTCCTAATTTTGATGGAAAATATGAAGAAGGAGGAGTGGCATGGCTCCTCAATATGTCCAAATACTTCGAAGTGTACAATTATCCAAGTAATTTGAAGGCAAGATTGTCAACATACCAGTTAATTGGTAATGAATTTATGGTGGGAGGAAAATAAAGTTGCTAAAATAATAAAAAGCAAAAATCTAACTTCGAAATTGTACAGGAAATAATTTAAAAAGAAGTATTTGACTGAGAGGTATTTTTATGAGAAAGTTAGGGATTTCAATGAGCTGAATCTGGGACAAATCACCATGGATGAGTCTGTTAACAAATTCATGAGTCTATTGAGATATGTTCCATACTTGAAAGAGGATAAGGAAAAAATGCAAAGATTTATTAGCTACCTACCTTTCTCTTATAGGGAAAGGATTTCTTCGTTGAACTCGGTTATTCATGTTTTTCCTTCTAGGGGCTTGGTAGATATTGCGTATGGCATTGGTTTAGGCTTGAAGGAGGGTGTAAAATCTTGATTCACTTATGGGTTCAATGTTTAGGTTCTGGGGAAGTCTGGTTTGGGAGCTTGGTCATAGGGTTTTCAAAAAAAATTTAAGAGTGTTGGGCTTGGGTATGTTCCTTTCCCAGTTGTTCTAGAGCAGGCTGGTGAAGGGGTTAAGGGGGCTGGTTGGGGGACTCAGGAGGGTGTTGGTAGCATTATATATGGAGAGGCGTCAGGGGTTATTTCCAGACAAATTGAGGTATCAAGGGTTTTCTAGGGGAAAATAGTGAAAATCAAGTGATAGAGAAGTGAGTCAATCTCTCAGAGCAATATGAAGGGGCACACGCATGTCCTCTGCCTCTTTGTGGCGGAAAAATAACAGGTTTGGAGCTGGAGAGAGGGTTTTCGTGTCCAAAAGAAATAGAGGAAGCATCAAACAAAGCAATTCACACCACAAATATATTGGTGCAACCAGGAGGTCATGTGGGGAAAAAGCACAAGAAAGGGAAGGTGATAAAGGAAAGTCCCAAATTCCCAAATTTTGTTTTTGGGGTCGATATTCATATTGATAGTGCGATGGTTGCATCATAATCTATTCTAGTGGGGAGAGCGCGAGGAAAAATTTTCTTGACAGATTATATCTCTGAATGGATAGAGAAAAATTGGGGTGCGGCTCTGGATAAGGAATAGGAAGTTATAATGTTATTGAAGGGTTATTTTATGCTCAGGTTCTAGAATTGTGAAACCCTGGAATGGTTCATGGAGAGAAACTGGGGTTTCTACATAGTGCTGATTCTTTTTAAATGGTGGTCGCCAATGTTTGATTCTAACCGGGAAAGATTGGATGAAATACCTGTGTGGGTTCATCTTCCTGCATTGCCACCACATTTTTGGACTATGGATTTTTTTCAGGATATTGGGAATAGCCTTGGCACATTTTTGGATGCGGATATGTCATTCCTGGAGACTAGAGCTCGGAAAATTTCCCGCATATTGGTTCGCCTTGATTCTAGGGAGGTTTTGATTGCAAAAATCTTGTTACATTTTGAATGTCACACATATTTACAATTGATTGATTATTAACACCTTTCATTTTGGTGCCATAGGTGTCACAAGCATGGTCACTTGGCCAGGTATTTTCCTCTTGGCTTCATTCGAAGGTGTAGTCAAATAGGGGGGGACTAAGCATGGCTCTCGGGCCCGAATGGAATAGGTTGCCCAAGAGGTGGTTGGAGGAAATCAGGATCATGGGAAGGATGTGACTATACATCATGAGGAGGGGCCACTTCTGATGGAAGGTACATAGGCTCCTATACAATAGTAGGAGACAAACCCCGAGGGTGACATAAATCAAGTGCAGGATGTGCAAGCTCCTGCTGATCCTGCATCGGATTTGGCGGGTACTGCTCCTTGCCCCTCAACTTCTATTGTAAATTATCTTGATCATTTATTATATGCTATGAAGACACCTGGTCCTTCTAGGAAAAATTTAAATGAGTCTATGTGCATTAGTAATCTCTTGCTATCCATGGATAATATTATAACTACAATTCTAAAACTCATTATTGACACGATCCCATACAACCTAAGACCCAGGGAAACAAAATTGATGGAGGTTGAGACCTATGGCGGTCTGGGGAGAAATCATACCCTGGATAAATTGAAGCAGATTAGGGGTTGTAAAAAATATATTTACAAAGCTCAACTTAGTTCCATGCTTGATATTTCAGATGGAAAGCAACTTTCCCTAAATGGGGTGCTTAGAGCAGCATGGTACCCGGACAATGTGACTAAATGACTGTGTTGTCTTTTAACTGCAAAGGTTTATCTAGTTCCCCTAAACAACTAGCTTTAAAATCTCTTCTACTCAGCTATATACCTGATGTGTTATTGCTTCAAGAGACCCTAAGTCACGGTGACTTGGTTTCGGATAATCTTCTTAAAATTCACTCGAGTTGGACTTTTGTGACTACTGATGTCAGAGGGAGATCAGGTGGGTTGGCGATTGGTTTAGAAAACAATGCCATAAATATTAATAATTCATGTACCTTTGAGATGCTTATTAGCGTAGAAGTATTTTCAATGGATTTAGGCACGGAGTCACCATTGTGAACATATATGGGCCTTTCTTGGAGTGGGTGCCTTTCTGGAATAAACTTATAACAAAATCATTTATGAAAGATCCAAATTTGGTGGTTGGTGGTGACCTTAATTTCTTTCTGGGGATTTCGGAAACTTGGGGTCCTCTGGCTCATGCTGATCCATTAGCTTATTTTTTATTAAAAAAATTAAGGGAAGGTCGTCTCATTGATTCAAATATTATAAAAAATTCACCTACATGGAGGAATAAGCATGTGGGGGAGGCTTGGGTGGAAAAAATATTGGATCGATTTCTACTTAATGAATATATGGCTAGCAGGATTCTGGGGTTTAGACAATGGGTGGGCTCTAGGAGGGAACCAGATCACTCTCCTATTTTGCTGGAGTTAGTTAGTACCAACAAGAAACTGGGTTCTCATTTCAAATTTAATGCAGTATGGTTAAAAGAAGAGGACTATAAGAGGTTGGTGATTAATACATGGAGGCCTATGGATAGGGATGAAAATACCACACATGCTTAGTCTTTTGTAAAAAATATGAAAAGCATAAAAAATGTGACCATCCTTTTGGCAAAAGAGAAGCTTAATAAAGAATCAAGGGAGCTTCAGGCAATTGGGGAGTAATTAGATCATATGGAAAGTCAGGGGTTTGAAGGATATGTGGATGAGGAGAAGAGGGATCAGATCAAGACCTGGAAATGCGGAGGAGGAAAATATTTTTAGACAATAAAGAGCAATGGAGTTTAAAGATCCGAGGTATATGGATCTTAGCTACGGATGAAAACACAATATTATTTCAAAATTATGTTAAGGGAAGAAAAAACTCAAATACTATTTGGGAATTGAAAAATCCAGAGGGTGGTGTTGCCAAATATTTTAATGAATTAGCCAATACGGGTAAAAGGAAATTCAAATCCCTTTTCGATGTTCAGGAGGGAGCCACGATTGGGGAAGCGATCAGAGTGGCTCAATTGTTTACTAGGTATGATGAAGAGGTGGATAATGAACATCTCATGCCTCTTGTAATGAGTAAAGAAGTCGAGCACGTCCTAAAAGCGATGTAGAAAGACAGAAGTCTTGGTCTAGATGGTTGGACTATGGAAAATTTTCAACATTTTTTCGAGTTGATAGGGGAGGCCATTACTGATGTGGTGGAAGAATCCAGACAAAAGGGAACTATTCATGATCCCTTCAACTCAACGTTCTTGACCCTCATTGCTAAATCTGATTCCCCTTCATCATTTGATGATTTCAAGCCTATTTCATTGTGCAATTGTATATAAAAAATCATCGCAAAAATTATTGCAATCATATTAAAACCTTTATTGTCTTGTAATATCTTTAAAGAATAATTTGGCTTTCTGGATGACAGGCAGATTCATGAATCCATTCGGGTGGCACAAGAAACTATGCATAACATTAAGCTGTCAAGAAAGCAATGCATGATAGTTAAAATTGATCTTTCCAAAGCTTATGAATGAATCAATTGGTTATATTTGAGACTTTTGATGACTCACTTGGGCTTCAAAATTCACTTTGTAAATTGGATCATGGGTTGTATTTCAAATGTGTCCTTTCTAGTTCTTATTAATGAGCCAACGTCCCCTATTTTCATAACCAGAGGGTACTCAAGAAAGGGTGTTCTCTATCTCCTCTCTTGTTTCGTTTAGTTGCTAAATGCCTAAGTCAGCTTATACATTTAGCTAAGAGAAGAGGAGAGATAAAAGGTATTGAAGTGACAACAAATTTTTTCATCTCCCATGTGCTATTTGTGGACAATATATTATTGTTTAGTAATGGGAATCAGACGGAGGTGCTTCATATTAAAAGTATTTTGGACTTGTTCATGAAGGCCACTGGTATATTTATAAACATCCTGAAATCTTCTTTGACATATGAGGGTATCACAGGTCCAGATCTTGTCTGGGTTTCAAATGTCCTCCCTTTTCACCAAGTCATAATGGGGGAAAGACTAAAATACTTGGGCTTCTATTTGAAACCATATTCTTACAGAAAATAGGATTGGTCTTGGTTATTATAAAAAATTGAGAAGCACATTAATCCCTAGAGCTACAAATGGCTTTCCAGGACTGGGAGGCTGGTGCTCATAAAATCAGTGTTGTTGGAAATCCCGGTGTACTGGATTTCCCTTTCATGGGTCCCTAAAAGAATTCTAAACAAAATCAGGAGCATATGCAGTGGGTTTTTATGGGATGGAAATAAGGAAAATATGGTTTTCCCTTGGGTGGCTTGGGATAAAATTGCAAGACCAAAGGAATGGGGTGGTTGGGGAATTAAGAACTTAGGTTCTTTTGCCACTTCCCTGGCCACAAAATTAGGTTGGAGACTGATGACAAAAGACAACCTTTGGACAGTTGTGGTTAAAAGGGAATACATAGACTTGAATCCTATGGAAGAATGGATTAGACAACCTGAAAAAGGATTCACAAAATCATCAGTGATATTGAAGGAAGTGATGCTATCACTTGGGTTAGTGGGAGAAGGTCTGGCATGATAGGTTAGTAATGGGGAAAAATGCAGGGTTGGGATCGATCCATGGGTTGGATGCAATGAGTTGTTTACCCTTTCTATAGGACTTGTTGAAACATATGGTCTTTTTCTTGTACCGGATTGCAGAACAAGATGATATTACAATTTGGCAACAAGCCTAGAAATCTGTGGATGATCTCCAAATTTATCATCAATGGAGGCAGGAATGGAATGTTTATACTCAGGAATTATCTCAGACTATATTTTGGTTAAAATACTACCCCGACACTATCCGGTGGGTTCATTCAAAATCAGGGCAATATTCGCCAAACGGGGGTTATGAATACTTAATGAAGAGAAGGGAGTGGGGTGCTCAAGAATAGTGGTGCAAGCCACTATGGAGGTTGGACTGCCCCTGCCCCCGCAAAAGTTGCTAGGGACATTTCAGTGTATCATAAATAAAAATGTCCCTACATGTGACTCACTACGGAAGAGATTTTTAGCAGGGCCTGGTTGGTGTGTTCTTTGCAAGGATGCAGATGAATCCTTGGATCATCTCTTTCTAGCTTGTATTTTCACAAAAAAATTATGGGAATTCAACTTGTCCCTTTTCAGTATCAGTTCTACTTGGAACAAAGAAAATTGTGGGGAGTCTTGGCATCGATGGTGGCTGGCTAACAAAGATACAAACCTCATAAGTGTTCCATTAATCATCTCGTGGGGCATTTGGCTGGCCAAGAATAAAGGGATTTTTCAAGACAATACTACTAAACCATCAATAGTTGTAGTTGAATGTGCTGCGATCTTTTCTTTCCTTCCTTCATCTGATTTAAACAAATTGACTAGACACATATGCATTAAAAAAATAAACTATGAAATCTTGTGGGCTTATTGTGATGGGGCATATGACAACCAAATGTGATGTGGCTCGGGCATGATTATTCATAAAAGTTTGAACTATTCTCTGGCTGCATCAATGGGTATTAATAGTGACGCAAATAAATTATCTGAACTCTTTACTCTAAAACTTCTTTTATGCTACCCCATCCAATTAGGAATTGATTCGATTAAAATCTTTGGTGATTCGATGAATTTCATAAATTGGGTCAACAATGCACATAGATGTCAAAATATAGTGTCACGTCCTATCCTTAAAGAGATACATTCTCTAAAATTATCTTTTGTACTTATTTCTATATCCAATATTTACAGGGAACGAAACATGACAAATTTCGGTCTTTCTAAAGTTGACTTACAACAGGATTTGGAGGTGTGGTACATAATGAAGAAATATGAAGGTGGTGTCTATCTGTCGGACATTAGACCTTATTAACCCTGTCTATATTTCTTTGCTTTATTTATATTTTAATCCAGCATACGATGTTTATCTTCTGGAGTACTTGTGTATATTATTTTGGACATATTTTTTGTATAATATGAGAGAGATCCTATCAAACGTTATGAAAATATTTGGGTTGTTTTCCCCTATTGGAGGCCCAAATGTTCATGTTTTTTTCTCGTATCGATGGCTAAGATTTTGGTTGTTTGTTGTGACACTTCTGAGTGTTGGGGTTTTGTTGTACTGTGTATATCAGTAGTCTTGGCTGGACAAGCATCATCGTGGCCCTCAAGGGCGATGAAAAAACAATGGAATGTTGTGACATATATGATGTAACTTTTTACCAAATATATAAAAATTTCAATTTTTTTTCTTGGACAAAAACAATATTTAATGCTTAGAAATGATAACACAAGTATATTCCCTTTAATTTATTTGAAAATAAACTAGCATACATACCATAATCATTCATCTAAAGCATACAAAGACTTTGTCGAAGCAATAACATTTTACAAAATAACTTGTAGGTTTACAAATTCTTATTTTCTGTACAAGTCTTCAATTTCTCATAATATAGTATTTTTTTACTTCTAATATTTTCATGCAGAGTATTAATATAACATAATAAAGTAGATTCATAAACCATGCATAATGTTTCTTCCTTCTTGTAAAACAATCAAATAGATAGGTTAGAAATACCAACTTGGTACAATAAATTTTCTTCCTGGGAATTAACAACTAAGTACATGGATCCTCTCAACCATGACACTGCTACACAACCAATGACCCCCCAAGCTACAAGTCTTGCTATTTATTGTTTCTCTATTTTCTTCTACTTGCTTCTCTTTAGTCTCTCCAATTTTGCTCTCAGAATAATTAAGATAAAGTAAGAGAATTCTTAGATAATATCCATCTACCACTCTTTGGGTATTTAATAATTTCCTTCACCTCACCAATAGGTGGCAGGGAGTTAACTACTCATTAATGAGTTATTGTTTCCCACTTCCAAAGATAGTTCCCTATATTCTAGGAAAAAATTAATGGGCCAATATCATAATTTTAGAATAAAATTTAATCACCCAGATTAGATTCCTAGGACTTGTTGATGAGAGATATCAAAATTAAACTTATTCACATTTAATTACAATAAAATCATTAAGATGAGAGATATCACATCCTTCCCCACTTAAATTTGACATCGTCTCAGTGTCCTAATCAATATTTTCTTCTTGAAAATCATTTCAAAATTATTTTCAGAACATAAAGGGGTAAGCTTCTTTGAGAGAATCCTCTTAGGGCCCAAATTGCTTCCTCTGGAGTGAAATAATTCCATTGAACCTTCAAAAACATCACATCTCTATTCTGGAATGTAACTACCCTCCGATCTAGAATGCACAATGGTTCTGCAAGGAACTCTCCCTCTGGTTCCACATATACAACATGTCAATAAATTACATGAGATGTATCATGTACATACTTATTTAATAATGAAACATGAAATAAATTATGAATCTTAATATTGGTTGTTGGGGCTAGTTGGTAAGAAACATGTCGAACTCAAGCTAACAGCTCAAAGGGCCCAACTAGGAGATAACTTAGCACAACTGCTAAGTCTGAGTGTACTCTTCTGAGGCTTGACATTAAAGTACACATGATCTCTCACATTGAATTCATTTTGAGTTATTTTTAGGTCTACATATCTTTTCTTGTGACCTTGGGCTATTTTCAAACTTTTTTTAACTTGCTTGACTATCTCTTCCATTTCCCTTAACATGTCTAGTCCTAATACCAATATATCTTCTATATGATCCCAGCTAAATGGTACCTTGCATCTTATCCCATACATGACTTTGAAAGGACTCGTTTTTAAAGAGGTTTGATATCCATTGTTATAGGAAAATTCAGCTAAATGCAAATAGTCCTCCTATTTATTTTGTTTATATTTCACATACATCCTTAACATGTATTCTAATATATGAGTGTCCTTTCTATTTGACCATCAGTTTGAGGATGATAGGATGTACTAAAGTTTAACTTAGTTCCCATATTTTCAAATAACCCCTTCCAAAATTTTGAGGTAAACTTTGCATCCATATCTGAAATCACAACCATAGGTACCCCATGAAGCCTGAAAAATTCCCTCATAAAGATTTTTGCAATGTTTATAGCCTTAAAAGTGGATTTGATTAGGATGAAGTGTGTTTCCTTACCGAGTTTTTCAAATACAACCATAATAGCATCGTGTTGTTTTCATGTTTTTGCTAACCCAATAATAAACTCCAATGAAATGGTTTCCTATTTCCACTTTGGAATAAGTAATGGTTGTAACAAACTAGCAGGATGTTGATGAGATGCCTTAACTTGTTGACATTCAATAAATCTTGTTGCATATTCAATTGTCTCATTTTTCATATTTTCCAATAAAAATCTTTTCTTAATACTATAATCAACTTTTTGTAACCAGGATGACCAGTTGTTGGTATTTTATGCAACGCACCTAGGAAAAAGTTTTTCATATTTATATCATTAGGTATGTAAATCCTACCCTTAAATTGCAATACATCTTGGTTGTTAAATAAAAAATTATCTTTCTCCTCATCCAATTTATCAATTTTTGCATATTTTCTTTAATTTTCAAATATTCTTTATCAGATTTTGCAGTTGTTTTAACTTTTTCTACCATATTTGTTAACCAAATGATTGTTGATGTAGCACAAATTTGATTAATTTTTATGCTTAAGGAATCTTCTATTTTTTTTCCCTTTCCTTTGATGTGTGTTATCTCAAAATTATACTCACTAATAAATGCTAACCATCTTGCTTGTCTAGCATTCAAATTAGGTTGATCAAATAGGTATTTTGGAATAACATTATATTTGATTTGCTGAAATTTTCTCCCTATTAGGTAGTGTCTCCACATATTGAATGCATAAATTATTGTTGCTAATTCTAGATCATGAGTAGCATAGTGTTTCTCATGTTCTTTCAGTTTTATGGACTCTTAGCAAATAACATAACAAATTGTATCAAAACTCCCCCAAACCTTGCTGAGCCCTAGTATTGCACCAAGAGTGCTGCAACTCCCAGGGGCTACCCCACTTTAATTTATCAACCTGGGGTTCATAAAAAATTGGACGTGACAGTTCTATATACATAGCAGATGCATTCTGTTCATATCATCCTCTTCTGCTTTACGAAAGGGTGCTATTTCTAAGGGTTCTCAATAAAGTCTGTCACACTTCAATGAAACTAAACTAAGTTGTAGAAAGGAAATGACAAGAATGAAACTAATTTATTTTGTAGAAAAGAAATGACAGAAAGGAAACTAATTTAACTTGCTGAAAATAAATGGCAGAAAGGAAACTAATTCTAAACCACACTTAACTTGGCCAAATGGCTAAATGCACTCTATTTATCCTATGGTCTATATACCATGCTTCTATTCATGCAACTAAGTTATCCATGACTTAATTCTAATTAAAAAGAGTGTGGATTTGCAGCTTGGAGGAAAGAAAAAGGGCTAAAGAATCTAATCAAGGGCTTAGCACATGAAACAAGGCTTAGAAGTGAAAAGCAAGGGTTTAAACCTTATCAAAACTTATAATATGGCACATAAATGGATTTGAAGAGGAATAATGTGAAATATGCAATAGTAGATATGCAATGGAGGCAAACGTTGCGATATGTGATATCGCAATTGCAACTTCGCAAAATTGAAGCAGTAAGTGTTAAAAAAGAGACAAAAAATGCGATTTGTGATGTGTGATGCAGAGTGGTGACATGGAGGTGGGGTCAATATCACAATCGCGATATCGCAGAGTTGGAGCGGTAAGTGTTAAAGAAAGAAACAAAAAACTCAATTTCTGATGTGCGATGCAGCGGCAATATCACATCGCATTCGGAAACAGAGAAATGTTGCGGTGAGCGATTTGCGATGTGGCGGCAATATTGCAATCAGAGGGAACACGCGGTAAGTATTAACGGAACCAAATAAAAAGTGTGGGATGTGATCTATGCTAGGGATAAAACGACAGAATGCAATTTGCGATAGGGATGACGTGGCGATGGGAACAGCGGCAGAGCGCGATCACACCATTGCAATCGATGAAAAGGAAGTGGTAAGTCTTAACGAAAAGGGGATAGGTTATGGCGTATGATTGTGATGCGACAGAGTTGCGGTAAGTTGTAAAGGAAAATGATGAAGGTTGTGAAATTCGATATGCTATATCGCAATATCGCAATCAACAGATGGGAGCGGTAAGTGTTAACAGGAACAACTTAGACCGTGCCGAGTGTGAAATGTGAAGTACGGTAGAAGGGATTTCGAGGAGGAAAGCGAAGGTTGATTTTTTGATGGTTTTTGAATGTTTTTTACATGACCTGCGTTAAAAGGGTAAAGGCAACCATGAATAATAAAAATAAAGGAATAAGGTGGGCTGAAGGGTTTGAATGTTTGTGGGAATAAAAAGGTGGGTGCAACAGTCATAATAAGCAAAAAAACAGGAGGGAATGGAGGCACACCAACAGTGCTCGGAAGTGTAACACACCTGCAGATTCATGCACATAAAACATACAACAATGCATGATAAAAACAATGAAAGAGAGACTTAGACTTGGTAATGCAATTTCTTCCCTAAAATTAAACAGAAAGAAATTTTTGGCCTGTGGGAAGGTCTACCCTGCTTGAACTCTATTGATAGAGATGAGAGGGGGAGGCCTGACCACAACTTTTGGATGTTTTCCTCTATCCAACTACTCACAAGAAAATGAGAAACTACAGCAGCATACTGTTACACAACATTTTGTCACTGTCCCTGCAATCCCCATATCGCACATTGGAGGGTCATTTCTGTGACTAATAAAAATTTTCATGCCCGTCAAAGACCATCATTGCATCCCTTTACATGAGATTAATATTCCTTCTGTTGACAATTCCCTGAGCAGAGCTTCAGAAATCCCTGTTTTTTTCCTTGGCGCGAGTGGCCAATTCTGCCCTCGCACTAATGAGGAAGATTAACACTGGGCCTCGCACCAGTTGGCGCTCTATCCCAGTTAGCCACCTGTGCCGAGCTGTTTATGGAATGTTTTTTAAAAATAGAGGCGGAGATTCCACTCTAACAACTTCGAGGATGAGTCATTGGGAGTGGTTGGACTGAATAATTATGGACTCCCTCCTTTAGTCTATGGTTTCCACCTCTTGTGGTAATCTCCTAAAGGATAGGCCTCCCTTCCACCTTTGTAGGGATCCTAACTTCCTCCTTTTCCTCTATAAAAAGAAGCTATCTCTCCTTGCATAAGCTAGTTGAACCTGGAGAACTGAGTATACTATAGCTGAATTGTTCAAGAATACAACTGATATATTTGATACATGAAAATGTGGTATGGGCGCAGCCATCCATAATAGAGTACATAAAAAACTGAGATCCGAGGTATGGACGCAGCCATCTAGCAGTAAGGATCAACAAATAGACTCAGGTATGGTCACAGCCATCCAATCAAAAGAGTCATGCAACAAGTCATGATAATCCACAAGAACTCACAGCCTGGATTTTATCAGACAAAACCTAGGGTCTTGCGCTCCATCTCGACCCAAACAAGTACAAATTCAATCTTACGAATATATGACAGCAACATTCCTTCTATTGACAATTCCCTGAGCAGAGCTTCAGAAAGTTCTATTTTTGCCTTGGCGCGAGTAGCCAGTTCTGCCCTCACGCCAATGAGGAAGATTAACACTAGGCCTTGCATCAGTTGGTGCTCTGTCCCAGTTAGCCACTCGCGCCAAGCTATTTATGGAATGTTTTTTAAAAATATATGCAGTGATTCCACTCTAACAACTTTGAGGATGAGTCATTAGGAGTGGTTGGATTGAATAACCACAGACTCCCTCCTTTATTCTATGGTTTCCACCTCTTGTGGGAATCTCCTAAAGGATAGGCCTCCCTTCCACCTTTGTAGGGATCCTAATCTCCTCCTTTTCCTCTATAAAAAGAAGTTATCTCTCCTTGCATAAGCTAGCTGAACATGGATAACTGAGTATACTATAGCTAAATTGTTGAAGAGATAGAACAAGAAGGAACTTCGTTGAGAGAGCTTAATTCCATGCCCTCATCCCATCCGAATCCCCTTATGAGTATCTGAGACACACTTCGGCTGAACCCCACTGGAGGAGACTGCGATGTCAAAGCTTTGGTTGTATCTCTTCCTTCTATCAATACATATACGTGACTATTGTTTGGTTCCCATTTTGCGTTATGTCATTTGTTTAATGCAATATGCTTTGCCCTCTTTGACTGGCTAGTAGTTATGAATGAAGTTATTATTTCGTATGATATTCTTGTTTTCTGATCTATGTGCAGGTATCTAAGCATGATTGCAGAAGGATCGTGACTTGCCGAGCCAGGAGAAAGAGTCCACCACCACTACAGCCGTGACGACAGCAGTGGACTCTAGGTAGGTCAATCTACCATGTCCTCTTTTCATTCATTAATTAGGAACCTACACTCTAGCATGTCTCTTTGTTTCTAGACCCACCCTAGGGCTAGAGGGATTGCCTCTGTCCGCAGAGGGGATTTACCTGCTTAACACATACTGAAAGAAAAACTAAACAACTATGAAACTATTTAAAAGCAGAACTAATTGAATGAAAAAAATAAAACTAGCTAAATGGCAGAAATGAAAGAATGAAAACAACAGAGAAGTTGAGGCACATGTTTTGGGCCATAACCCACGAGCCCATCTCTATGGAATTAAATCAGTAAAATGGAGTCGGTATACTCATTACATTAAAAATACAGTCTTATTACATCCTGAAGGTCTTAAACAACAAAAGCCTAATAACTTGCAGCAAAATTTCTGAATGGAATGGAATCCCGTGGAATTGACTAACATTGACTAGAGTCTTCCTAGCTCTAGATCTACTCTATTTATGCTACAGGGCAGCTACCAACAACTCCCTAAAAATAGGTAATGAGTCCACTTGACTCCAAGTGAAGTATGCGGCTTGAGTGCACTTGGTATTGAGTTGCATTGCTGCCTCTGGAATTCGAATTGCTGAAGGGGATCTCGTGAGGATCGTTTGGTTGCCTTTGAGGGTGGAAAAACCCCTTGAATCTCTCCAAGATTTCTCCCTAATTTCCTAATATTCTTCAATCTTGATCTTCCAGTGGCAAGGATAAAGTCCCTAAATTATCTCCTTCTCCAAATATGCATAATCTACCAAATATTCTCACAATATTCTACAAAAATAACCAATATTAGACACAAATATGCAATTACCTTTAAACCTTCCTAAAAAAATATTAAAGCATAAGAAAACATTATTAAGTGCAGAAGGAGAGATTTAATATATCTTTTCATGTGAATAAGGAAGGTAGATGGGCTTAAGAAAGGTTAGATCGGCCTTATTTTATGTCCAATTGAGAGGCCCATCATCACCCCCTACTGAAATTGTTGCTCATCCTTTGAGCAACCTATTCATCCTCCCTGCCTTCTGGTTCTTCTTGCATGCTGGCTTATTTCATTTTCTATTTATTGGCCCATGCATTGATCCTCCTGTTAATCTTCTTGCATTTCTTCTCATAGGTGATTCATGGAGGTCCTCAGATGCCTTAAGAAAATATGTTTTTCATGCCAAGAAGTGGTGGATCCACCTTTATTATTATTATTATTTTTAATTGCATGCAGAATAAACTCACAGTTATTTTTTCTGTGAAATGAGTTCACCCTTGGTCGCCCCTTGGTACTCATATTCCATTACAATGAATTTCTTACTACCCACTTTCTCAAGTCCTTTTTACTTTTTTCTTGTTCCTCTTCATGGCGGAAAAAGTGAAGCTAGTTTCTAGATAAGGCTGAGTGTTGGACAAAATTGTGAATTACGGATAAAACACGCTTCCCTAGACAGGTGAAAATCTAGAACAATAGGTTAAAGACTATACAACTACTTTTCCTAACTAAGAACAAACACACAGAATGGATTAGATGCTTACTTGGAATCCAAGCACTTCCAAATGATTCCTTTTGTCGCTTCTGTTGTAGCTTCAAATTCCAGCCGGCTGTGAAAAATATTTCCTGCAAGAATGAATACTAAATAACAGAAGATAGCAATAATACAAATGTCTATTCAAGTTAGTTTGCTAAATCAGTAAAGCATAAACCATATACATCAACTAAGGTCTTGCAATATGGAAAATCAAAGCCAATACAGATGCATATGGGGAAAATTAAGTTGTATTCTTTATTAATGATAGAAGGGGAGGTTACAACCAAATGAATTATTTAGTGTCACCATCTCCAGCAGCATCCCAACCTCATCACAATGAATAGATCTCTAGCATATTGTCACTCAAATCAATCTCCTCAATGAAAAATCTTCTAGCATTTCTCTGCACAAATTCTTCCCTATCAAACATGTTGGCAAGAAAAGAGGTCTCAGGGGGAGACCCAGGTTCAGGAAGGTGGCCAACAAGGGTTTCCGCAGTAGTCTAGCACAACGCCAACATTTTCACCCTGCTCCGAGGAATAGAGAGTCTCACCCGAGGCGTGTCGCGACCTTACTAAGGCTAGAATTGGATCAGGTATCAATCAAGCATGGCAGATGCATAAACCATAAAGAACTTAAGTACCTCAAAGAAGTGTAAATACAAGACAGATAACAATATTAATGAACTTGATTAGAATGGTAACCAAAAATTCAAAATAGCCGCATGTTCCACTAAACCATAACACAAGATAGAACTTAGAATATCAGCCTTATATTAGAAATTGTTGTATTAAAAACAAAAGGCAATTACAATACTCCTCAGAGCGTGCCTGGTAGAACTGATTACAATCGCATCACATGATATAGAGCAGAACAATGAAAGAGAGAGAGAACAAAACAACATGAACAGATCTCTCCTACGGCTCCTGCTCCCTGATCTCTACTGAGCCAACCTCCTTTTTCCGCTTATCATCCATCGCCAGCACAACTGATAGTCCTTCCTTCCTTTCTGCTTGGAAATTTACTGCTTTCCCTGATTATCGGGAATTCCATTGATTGTCTTCTGCCGCTTCCCTTTGCCATTTGTACCTGCTTCCACAATAGCCGCGCCACTTTCTCTTCAGTTCTTCGCAACCGTGATAGCTCTCTGTCTACCGTGGTTACGCTCTGCCACTTTTTCTCCGCAACACAAAACTGTTTAATTTCAAAACAAGGGCCCCAATAGGCCCTGACCACATCCCAATGACTCGTCTCGAGTCATTTGTTTCCTGCCGCCTCGGTCTCCATTGGTCCGGAGCTATCAATGGCCTACTGCCATCCTTGCATAAGCAAGTCTGTTTTTGTGTGACCCGAGTGACCTATTTTTCTCCTGCGACGGCCGGTAGACTGCCGAAGACGCTAGAGATCTAAATGTTGGCCTCGGAGGCTATTTGCTATATTGCTTGTGTCGTGGTCTTCACCGGAAGCCTGAGCTCTCGTAGGGCTTGCTTGGCTGTGGTTGAATGCTCTTCAATTTTTTGTACCTAGACTTCAAGCTCCTCCTCTTGAGTGTACAATTGGTCGAGTTCGTCTGGGTCTGTAGCCTCCTGAATCTCTTTGGATATTTGCTGTAGATTTGCTGAAACTGGTTGTGACTTCAAGGTGAGAGAAGTGGAGAATTTGTGTAGACCCTTTAGTATGTCATACACTTCCTTTGCTGCAGCACTCAGAATTTCCTGCATCCCGGCTACTTGTGTCTGTCGCTCTGCAATATTCTCTGTGTAAATGACGGCGAGGTTCGATAGCGCAAGCCTAGCCTCCAATGCTGCTCTCAGCTCCATGTTTTCTTTGTTGAGATTCGAATAGGCCACGTAGACGTGAATGGACCATCCGACTATGTCGTCCTCTACCTTGTCACTTGGTATCTGATTATTGTGGGCTGTCACCATGGGCTAGAGATCCTGGAATACCTTGGTCACCATGTCCAGTTGGCCCTGGAGTTGGCTCTTTTCTATTTTCATCTATTCACGCTCTTCAGTAAGTGTGATAATTTGTACTTGTTGTTGCTCGAACCTCTACTGAAGCTCTGTGTGAAGCCCTTCAGCCTGCTGCACCACCCGCTGAATGAAATTATAGAATTGTGTCGTTCCCAAGTCTGCACACTTTCGGCTCCGAAGATATCTTGTTTCCTCTGTCATTCTTGGAGCGGCTGATCGCTTGCAATGGATCTTGCTGAGTGGTCTTGTGGTGATTTCGGTTGTGTTGGTTGCGGAACTAGATCACTAGGGTTACCCATGCTTATATTGGGTTTCACTTGCTGAAGTATTAGTTTTGTTTGCTTAAATTGATTCAGCTCTTTGGTTTGAGTTGTTATGTCTACAACAAAAGATGCATCTTGACTTAAAATTTCTTGAAAAGAACCCTATTCAACCAAGGTTTGGCTAACCTCGAGTACCACTACTGTACCTGAGTTAACCTCCATCTCGGCATCTCCGCTTGTTTTAGTTTTCACTCTGACTGGGTCAGATATGGTGGCTGATGTGGAGGGTGTACGATATGGGTGATCTTTGGAGGCGAATGAGGTGGTGACTGATGATTGGTGAGTGTGAGGGGGTGATATACGGATATTTAGAAAAGAATAGGGGTTTATTGGGGGTAGATCCTGAGTCGTCTAGGGCTATGTCATGGGCTCTTCTCTGATTGGGACCCCTGTGTACATAGGTTGCGTTTGATCTTCCCCTATGAAATCAATGACTTGGTTGGACATTGCGATTCTTGCCTTCTTGGCCTTGGGTGTGGCTGCAGGTGGCTTCGAGGCTTTACTTTTCCTGAGGAGAGCTGTGGTTGCTACTGGTGGTGAATTAAACAAGTTCAATGGTATGGTGGTGACTAGGGGGATTGGGATGGAAGAGGATGCAGCATTTTCTGCCTGAAATTCTGTAAATGTGGGAAACACAGAAGAATCGCTAGTTAAGATTTGGACTACCCGGTTAAAGCTCTGTACCTTGGTATTTAGTTGCTTGATGATTGGAGTTAGTTGTAGCTGCGACATCCTAGCCATCGCTTCCTCTGATGTCTCCCCTTACAATGGATTTGGCAGCATGCCATCGAATGAGTAGATGTAGACTTCACTTCTAATCTCCATTTCTACTCCAGGCCAGAAGTATACTTCTGCGTGAAAAGCCCGCTCATCGATTTGGAATTTCAATGGCCTCATCTTAAAGGTCGACTCAAGTACACATGCTGGCCGGATATAAGTTTACTTATGGTTAACCCCAAACCATATTTGCGTCGCATAGCTGTCTAGCAAGGTCCTTGGAATCCTCTATTGGGTCATCGCGACATCCACCATCTGGCTGTACCAGAATTTGAACGCCTCCTCATTCACCTCCTTCGAGCTGGGGTCCCCTGATGTTTTCCAGGGTGTGAACTTCATTGCTAGTAGTTGGCCTGGCGCCACTTCCAGCGGTTGCCTTATTCCTGGAAATGTCCATTTCCACATGGCCAGCACCATTAAAAGGTAACCATAGAAGAATCCCATGGCCCTCCTGTAGTTTCCCTCACATGCTTCGAACAACTCATTAAGCAGAAACGATTACCAGTTCAGTTGTGTCCCCTGGAGACAATGCTCCGCAACTGAGATAGTGTCTAGTGTACATTCCCCTTTGGTGTAGTGTCTCATTTTTTTGCTTTCAATCAAGTAGCATGCAAACTTGATCACTGGGTTGTTGATTAAGTCTATCGTATCTCCTTTTCCCCCTCTCTTGGTGTCATACTTCTTGTAGTAGTCACCGTCACTTGATTTCTTTGCTCTCTTGGACACAGTCTGGAAAGCCGTGGAGACATCTCTCCCTTCCTGTGACAACTTAGTCAATCTATGAATATCTTCCACATGAATTGGGATTTCTCTTCCCAGCCAGAGCGACCCATTGTGAATTCTTCTCAATAGAAACTTGGTGCATTGCATTACAGCCCCTGTAGTACCAAACACTGGCAAGTTCCGTAGGTTCAGTATGGTGGATTGTTGAACACCTCTGAACTCCGGAAGTACTCTTTGTGCTTGTTTTCCTACCTCTATTGCATAATTCTCCATGTAGACCTGTTTCTTAATTACTGGAAATTGGAAGGAGTCTGTTAGGTCGGTATCAATTAACGAGGCACTGTCATATTTTCCTACCAGGGATTCCATCTTTTGAATCCACTCATTGAGCTCATGCTCAACAACTGTTGGCACTACCCTGGTGATTTTAGATCTTCTTTGATACACTTGTGGCGCTATTCCTCCTCTTTCCTTATGAATCCCTGCTTCTGGACTCCTTCCTTGTTCTTTCTCTGGTGACGTTTCCCTTGCTACATTTGTTGTTTCTGATTCTAACTTGGACTTCTCCGGCATTCTTGTGCTTTCCTTCATGCGGGTTATGTAAGTAATCGGCACGCATGAGGTTGATAAGACCCCATAACTAATTAATTTTCCTTGCCTTGCCCTGCGGCTATAATCGTGCGATTAGTTACCGGGCTAAGGTGGGTTCTAACAAATCTGACTCTGGGTTCAGGGTTTGGGTAGACATGATGGGTGATGGTTATGGCTTATTATGGAAAATTTATTGTAGTATGGGTGATGCTAATTATGGAAATTATTTTTCAAATCTCGGTAATCCTATGGACTGACATGGGTACTATGAGTAATGATGATGGAATGATGTTCGACACGATTTTCCTTCTGACGTGGCTAACACGCTGGACACGATCCCCCCCCCCCCCCCCGACCACAATCGGTTGCACTGTGGTCTCTGCAATGTAACACTCAATTTTATTGTGATACAAAATGTCTTTATTGGGAATCCTATCTAAGCTCTTCTCGGGTGAGAGAGAGTTAGTGACTCCATATATTCTAGCCTAATATACCATATTGACTTCTCTCAGTTGCGAGAGTTATTTGAAATGAAATGCAGAACTTACTTGTGGTGGGGTTTCAGGCATGTGCCGTTCATCCATCCTGGCAGAATCTGGCTATCCAATTGTGCTAACTGTACTGCTCCAGACTCTTTGATTTCGACTACGTGGTATGGTCCTAGCTAATGCATTTTCAGTTTTCCTGGGAACTTTTGGTACTTACTGTCATATAATAAAACTTTCCCACCAACCTTGAAAGTTTTGTGCTTGATATGGCGGTCGTGCCATGCTTTTTGTCTTTCTTTTTGGACAGTTTGGTGGAATTCTACTAAAAACCTGTCTTCTTCCAGTGCTTGTATTTCCTATAATTTGTCCTTCAGGGAGTCTTCTTCTAATAGCTGGAGTGAGGTTGCAATTAGAAGGCTGGGTATGGAAAACTTTGCTGGTACTACGGCTTCTCTCCCATACACGAGCTGGAACAACGTTTGGATATTGAGCCTCTTGACAGTTGTTTTGTATGCCCACATAGTTGTTGTTATAAGTTCATCCTAGTCGTCTCGTTGAGCATTGCAGATATTTGTTAATCCCTTTTCAAGGATTTTGTTGAATGCCTTTACCATGCCATTGGCTTGTGGGTGGTAGGGGCTGCTCCTGTGATGTTTTACCATGAAGCTTTCAAGCAGGGATTTAATGGTTGCATTGATGAAATGCGTACCCTGATCACTTGTCATACTTTTCAGTCAGCCAAATCGGCTGATAATGTTTTCAAATATGAACCGTGTCATTGTTTCAATTGTGCAATCCTTCATAGGCATTGCCTCTGCCCATCTTGTAAAATAGTCTGTTTTTGTGATGACATACCGGGCCTGTGAGTTTCTTGCAGTGGGTGCAATCGGACCTATAAAATCAACTGCCCATTTATCGAATGGTTGTAGTGCTTTTACTGGGTGTAGTGGAAGCTCGTCTCTATGCGATGGACGTTCCGTCCTCTGGAAAACATCGCATTTCTTTATGAATGCCTTATTGTCAATGTGCACTGTCGGCCACCATAAGCCCGCCTATAGTACTTTCCTAGTCGTCAGTTTAGCTCCTACGTGTCCTACCGCAACTCCAGAGTGGCACTCCCATAGTACGGCCTCCCTTTCGTGGTCCAGGACACATCTTCGTAAGATTTGGTCTAGCCCAATTTTGTACAAGTGTCCTGCGATGAGCTGGTACTCTGCGGCTCGGACTACCAGGTGTCTTTTCGGTACTACGGTATATTATTTTGGGCACTATCCTGTTGTTAGGTAGGTTGCGATCTGATCTAGGTATTCTGGGATGGCTTCTACTTTGAAAAGATTAGTGTCTGGTAGCTAATCATCCAGAGATCTTTCGTTTTCTCCATTTTCGAGCCTTGATAGGTGGTTTGGTCCCACGTTTAGTCACCCAGGTTTGACTATCACCTCGAAGGTGAATTCTTGAAAGAGTACGAGCCATCTGCATATCCTTCCTTTCAAGACCAGTTTTTTCACTAGGTACTTCAAAGTTGAATGGTCTATAAAAAACTTGAACATACCTCCCAACAGGTAGTGGCGGAACTTTTGAAGGGAATACACCATTGCTAATGCTTCTGATACAGACCTATCAAGGCCTTCCACATCACATATGGAGTCACATTCTCATGAAGGCTCGAGACAATATGGTCTCAAACTCCCTCTAACAAGATCCTTCTCACCTTTGCTACATTCTTCTTCCATGCTTCAAGAATTTGAGCATCTACTGTTGCAGGCTACGTGGCATCAATATCTATGAAATCCTTCAGTCCATTGTCCTCAAGAACTACCTCCTCTTTTCCTTCCATGTAATATAATTCAAATTTTCCTCGAGTGCATATTAGAGTCTCAAGCCATTGAAATACATATTGATCTGCTATTGGATACCAAAGAATAAATATGCAAATTCGAACCTGTTAAAAAAAAAATTTGTTATTCTCTTCTTATTTTGATTCCTGGCGCTCTGATACCATGTAGAAAATATAAAAATGGGATTCAAGTTAATATTATAATGTACTAAAACAGGATATTGAATCCTTCTACAATTTTCAAAAACAAAACACGATCACACAATGACATAACAAGTAAAAGAGAGAAATAATCAATCGCACAACACAAGATGTATTTAGGGAAATCAAACTGCCTAAAACCCCTCTATATGAAAACTGTATAAAATCAAGGATCATGAAACAATACAATGTTTTATCTCTCAAGAGAAACTCATGCACTCTGCCAACTGTCTCACTCTGATCTAGGAAAAATCGTACAAATACTTAGAAAATTCTCTGCCTCTGCTCAACCTTCCTTGCTCATGCATTTCCTGAGGAATTAAATACCTATTAAATAGGAAAATACCTTGCCTTGATTGCATAATCATTCCTAGGCCTCTAAATGACTCTATAACGGACCTATACAATTTTCTAATTATATAACTCATAGTTATCATCCATTTAACCTCAGTCTCAATTGGGCCTTCCTTAGAACTGACATGCAACAATTATTTATATCAAATTATTAGTTAATTGATTGATCACTACTTGTGAATTAAATCAGATTTAATTCACTTTACCTCTCACTAGATCATCACTCAGTTAGAACTAGTTAATATGATTTTAACTCAATATCTTGAGTTAAATAATTACAAATCAAAAATAACTATAATTGGACCCCCTTAAGTCATGGGAGAACTCTAAATGCATCCTCTTAGAGCTTCAACCCGAATTTCCTAAGCTAACTCAGTCATTCTGACTTATTTAACTAACACAAGTTGTTATGAGATGAAATTACAATTTCTCTTCCAATTTAATTAAGGGAAAATTATATCAGAAGCCCCCTTGGGGTGCCATTTCAACACCTTGGGGTTTGCATATATCAATGTCAATTTTCCTCGCTCTCGGTGAAAATTATTCATCATTGGCCTTCAACCGAAATATTCTGTGGGGTGTTCGACTTCAAATAATCTATTCACACCATACAGATTGTACTACAATACATTGAGAGCCATTAACATCATCGATGGTTTCTCTTGTGTCTATTAACAACTTACATCATTGGTCGGCAATCATATGGTGTCTACCATGTTTGGCTTCAACTCATTTATTCACATGGTTAAACTCATACATTGAGTGATCGAGTGAATAAGATAGAAGAAATTGGATCTAGTTTCATCCATATAGGCTACGATTGCAGGATTAATACAAATATTACAACATATGATGGATATGATCATACAAAAAATAATCCAATCATGGGTCCACTCTCTGTCATCAGTGGATGAGACTTCTTGATCATTGTACATGTAATGTTAGCTTATGTGTTGAACATGGGTATGCCTCCCTCAGCAAAGATATCATGATGAAAATGTATTGTAACAGATGATGATGTCAACCATTTGTTCTCGATACCTATATATATCACCTTTGAGCATATGTATTAGGTAAATAATAATAAATGAAAAAACATTCACTTATAGGAAAGGGAATTAAAATAAAATGTAAAATGGTATTAAGTCGAATTTTGTGAATGAATATTAACCCTACATCCTCATTTCAAGAAACAAGTCTTTTATCATTCAAAAATAAAGAATTCTCAGGAGAAGAGGGGTTTTCCATCAAGTAAACAATAAGTGTTATTCGCTATTGTTATGGTTGTTATTATGTTATATAAAAAAATTGTATGATTTAGGGTCTTTACTAATGGTATCAAAGCTATAGTTATAACATTTGGCCTCCTCTAGGTCCTGAAACTTAAATTGTTATACTTATCATGAACAAATTGTACAAAAGAACTAAAAGCTGAAAGATGGTGGAAGAGTTTAACGAACAAAATTTGTAAGATCACCAAGGTGTGATGCAAAATATGACATTGAATTATGAATGGTTGGCGGTGGAACCAGTAATGCAAAAAAACAATATTTTGAACTTTTGTAAGTGATAAAAAGTATAAAAACATATCTAGATGATATTAGGCCTAATCAGGAAAGGTTAGTCAAAGACAAAGAGGAGCAAGAGGAGATCAATGGATACCTGTTAAGGAAATTAGAGAATGATAAAGTCAATAAAAATACTCATAGAAAAATATCTAGGAGTAAATATGTTAACACCACAAGCATAAGCAACTCAATAAATTCTAGTGACAGCCAAACTAATGAGTCTAGTGATCAATAAGAAAAAAGATCAAGTAGCAACACTTCCTTGCCCAAAAAAAGGATGTCCTTATTTTAGTTAAAGGGATAATTTAATAAAATTATACCTCCTAATTTTGATGGAAAATATGAAGAAGGAGGAGTGGCATGGCTCCTCAATATGTCCAAATACTTTGAAGTGTACAATTATCCAAGTAATTTGAAGGCAAGATTGTCAACATACCAGTTAATTGGTAATGAATTTATGGTGGGAGGAAAATAAAGTTGCTAAAATAATAAAAAGCAAAAATCTAACTTCGAAATTGTTCAGGAAATAATTTAAAAAGAAGTATTTGACTTAGAGGTATTTTTATGAGAAAGTTAGGGATTTCAATGAGCTGAATCTGGGACAACTCACCATGGATGAGTTTGTTACCAAATTCATGAGTCTATTGAGATATGTTCCATACTTGAAAGAGGATAAGGAAAAAATGCAAAGATTTATTAGCTACCTACCTTTCTCTTATAGGGAAAGGATTGAGTTTGATCAACTAAAATTATGGTTGAAACCATTAGAAAGGCTAAGATTTATTTTAATCAAAGCAAAAAAAAAGAAGAAAATTTGGGTATCAAATAAATCTCACAGATTTAGCAGCAAGAGAAAAGGGTTTAAAAATCCTACCTTCACTAAAAGTGTGAAAGTAGGAAATTACAACAAAAATTCTAACCAACAAAAAAATGTTGGAAAAAAGGGAGGATCTATTATAGGCAACAAAAATTTTAGTGAGTTTATAAAATCGCCTATCAAATGGTGGGGCTCTGGTGAAAACCATCTGTTGATATATTTCCCACAAAATCCATTAAAGAATAAGACAATATTAAATCATGTTTAGGAAGTTTCAAATGTAAATGATGTAGCTTTCAACATACCCAAAATTAGCGTTGATTTGGATGGAAGACATGCATATCATCAGTTAACCATAGTTGAAGTCCAAGGCAAAATTTTTGATAAAAATGTATATGTGCTTATGGATCCATTATCTATGTTAAGTTATGTTTCCCCTGATGTGGTTGAAAAGTATAAACTTAGAAAGGAAAAAAAAACATAAACCATGGCTAGTATAGTTGGCCACCAGAACTAAGAGAAAAGTGATGAAATCAGTAAGAATTGTACATTAAAACTAAATTGAATTCAAACTATCCTCAATCTGAACATCTTACCATTAGGAAATTATGATATCCTTATAGGAATGGACTAGTTAGAAGAACTCAATGTAATATTAAACTGATTGAAAAATTCCTTTACCGATGTTGATGATGAAGGAAAAGCTTGCATGGTTCAAGGAACTCTGTGAGAAATTTTTGTTAGAAAAAATTTTGCTATACAATGAAGAAAAATGCTAGGAAAGGATGCCAATTATTCATTTTTCAAGTACAAGAGTTGTCTGAAAATAAACAACAACCATCATTAGAGGAATAACATGTGCTAGAACAATATAAGGATGTATTTTCACACTAAAAAATACCAAGGCTTCCTCCAAGAAGGATATTGAAATTACCATTGATATTATACTTAGTGTTGTTCCAGTTTCCAAGGCCCCATACAGAATGAGTGTTCCTAAGATAATGGAGTTGATGCTTCAATTGCAGGAATTTTTGGACAAAAATTTCATAAGACTAAGTGTCTCTCCTTGGGGAGCACTTGTGTTATTTGTGAAAAAGAAAGATGGAAAATTGAGACTGTGCATAAATTATAGAAAACTGAAAAAGATGACCATAAAAAATAAATACCCCTTTCCAAGAATAGATGACTTATTTTATCAAGTTAGAGGAGTTTCCATATTCTTTAAAATTGATTTAAGGTTGGGATATCACCAAATCAGGATTAAAGATTAATACATACAAAAGATATCCTTTCACACACGTTATGGGCACTGTGAATTTGTAGTACTTCCATTTGGGTTGACTAATGCACCTGCTACATTCATCTACCTCATGAACAATGTACTAAGGTCATTCCAAATAAGTTCATAATTGTCTTTATAGAAAATATTTTGGTATACTCACAAAGTAAGGAAGAGCATGACCGACATTTGAAGATGGTCCCCAAATATTTGAGAGACAACGAACTATATGCTAAATTTAACAAGTGTTCATTTTACATGCAACAAATTCATTATATAGGACATGTAATATCAAAAGAAGGAATTTTTGAAGACCATGAGAAATAAAATCAATTATGGAGTAGCCAACACCTAGTAATGTGGAAGAAGTCGGATCCTTTATGGGCATCACAGGCTATTATATGAGATTTATAGAAGGATTCTCTAAACTTGATTATTAAATCACTAATATACAAAATAAGGGAATCAAATTTGAGTGGAGTCAAAAGTATCAAGATAGTTTTGAAAAACTAAAACAAATTTTGACTTCAGCTCCAATTCTAAAATTAGCTCATCCCAATAAGGAATTTATGGTATCTACAGATGCAAGTAAGGATGGTTTGATGGGCCTCTAAATTGGACATAAAATAAGGTCCATCTAACCTTTCTTAAGCCCATCTACTTTCCTTATGCACATGAAAAGATATATTAAATCTCTCCTTCTGCACTTAATAATGTTTTCTTACGCTTTAATATTTTCTTAGGAAGGTTTAAAGGTAATTGCATATTTGTGCGAAATATTGGTTATTTTTGTAGAATATTGTGAGAATATTAGGCAGATTATGCAGATTTGGAGAAGGAGATAATTTAGGGACCTTCTCCCTGCCACTCAAAGATCAAGAGTGAAGAATATCAGGAAATTATGGAGAAATCTTGGAGCGATTCAAGGGGGTTGTCCACCCTCAAAGGTAGCCAAACGATCCTCACGAGATCCCCTCCAACAATTCGAATTCTAGAGGCAACCAAGAAACTCAAGACCAAGTGCACTCAAGCCATACTTCACTTTGAGTCAAGTGGACTTATTACCTATTTTTAGGGAGCTATTGGTAGTTTCCATGTAGAATAAATAGAGCAGAGCTAGAGCTAGGAAGAGTTAGTCAATGTTAGTCAATTCCAGGGGATTCGATTCCATTCAAAACTTTTGTTGCAAGCTATTAGGATTTTATTGTTTAAGACCTTCGGGATGTAATAAGACTATATTTTTAATGCAATGAGTAGATAGACTCCATTTTATTGATTTTATTCCAGAGAGATAGGCTCATTGGTTAGGGCCCAACCCATGTGACTTAGCTTCTCTGTTGTTTTCATTCTTTCCTTTCTGCCATTCAATTAGTTTTTCTTTTAAATAGTTTCATTGCTATTTAGTTTTTCTTTCAGTATGTTGTTGTAGTTTTTCATTTGCTTGTGAGTAGTAGGATAGAGGAAAAACTCCAAAAGTTGTGGTCAAGCCTCCCCCTCTCATCTCTGTCAATAGAGTTCGAGCAGGGTAAACCTTCCCACAAGCCAAAAATTGCTTTCTGATTGAGTTTAGGGAATAAACTGCATTACCAAGTCTGAGTCTCTCTTTTATTGTTTTTATCACGCATTTTTTTTTTTTTTTCCGTGCATGAATCTGTAGGTGTGTTACAATTTCGAGAACTGCTGGTGCACCTCCATTCCCTCCTGTTTTCCGCTTATTCCGACTACTGCACCCACCTTTTTATTCCCACAAACATTCAAACCCTTCAGATCGCCTTATTCCTTTGTTTTTATTATTCATATTTTCCTTTACCCTTTTAACGTAGAGCACGTAAAAACCATTCAAAAACCATCAAAAAGTTGACCTCCTTCTTCCTCCTCGAAATCCCCGCTACCGTACTTCACATTTCGCACTCCGCATGGTTTAAGTTGTTCTTGTTAACACTTACCGCTCCCATCTTATGATTGCGATATTGCGATACAACATATCACATTTTGCAAACTTCATCCTTTTCCTTTACAACTTACCGCAACTCCTCTGTATCGAAATCACATGCCACAACCTTTCCCCTTTTCCTTAAGACTTACCGCTTCCTTTCCGCCAATTGCGATAGTGCGATCGCGCTCTGCCGTTGGTCCCACCACCACGTCAACCCTATTTCAAATCACATTACGTCGTTTTATTCCCAGCGCAGATCGCATGCCGCACTTTTTATTTGGTTCTATTAATACTTACCGCTCGTTCCCACCGATTGTGGTTTTGCTGCTGCATCGCAAATCGCTCACCGCAAAATTTCTCTATTTCCTTTAACATTTATCGTTTCTGAACGCCGATGCGATATTGTCGCCGCATCGCACATCACAAATCTTGTTTTTTGTTTCTTTCTTTAACACTTACCGCTCCAACTCTGTGACATTGTGATTGCAATATCGACCCCACCTCCACATCACCACTCTGCATCGCACATCCCAAATCACATTTTTTTTATTTCTTTCTTAATGCTTACCGCTCCAATTTTGCGAAGTTGCAATTTCGATATCACATATCACAACCTTTTCCTCCATTGCATCTCTGCCATCACATATTTCACATTATTCCTCTCCAAAGCCATTTCTGCGCCATATTATAATTTTTTATAAGGTTTAAACCCACGCTTTCCACTTCTAAGCCCTGTTTCATGTGCTAAGCCCTCCATTAACCTTTTTAGCCCCTTTTCTTTCCTCCAAGATGAAAATGAACACTTTTTTAATTAGTATTAATTCATGTATAGCTTAGTTGCATGAATAGAAGCATGGTAGATAGACCATAGGATAAATAGAGTGCATTTAGCCATTTGGCCAAGTTAAGTGTGGTTTAGAATTAGTTTCCTTTCTACCAATTATTTCCAGCAAGTTAAATTAGTTTCCTTTTTGTCAGGGAAAATTTTAAGAACCCCCCTAAATTTATATATATAATAAATGGGCGAATCCCCATGATACATAGGAAAAATGGAAGGTGATTTTATTAATAATATAATATGTATATATTATTTTTTGGTGAATCTCTCACGAGATTATATTATCTTGTAAAATCATGGCGAATCACCAGTACAAATGGCGAATCACTACTACAAAATGGTGAATCGTTGTCTAGTGGAGTTCAGGGTTTTGGTTCCAATGAAGATATGGTAGTTGAACCAGGAGTAGAAGGAAGAGAACCACTGAGACCAAGCATGGCACATGGTGACTCGTGAGGGAAGTAGTTCTCGTGCAGTTTGGAAAACGCGTTCTTCTAGTTATGCTAAGCGTAGTGTTGTTGCTCATGCTACTTCTAGCACTGATATTGAGGTTGGAGAGGAGTTTCAACAAATTGGGATCTTTGCAGATCATTTTGTTTCAACAATCCTCCAACACAAAGGCCCATGCCTCTGCCGATTTCTTTAATGAGAAGAACAAGTCGAACAAAAATTAAAATGCCAATAACTAATGAGCAGAGTCAATACAACAATCCCAACACACCTCCAAACCGATAGTTGTGTCTCACTATCTGCTACGCACATCCAAACCAACTCAGCTCATGGCAGAATTTACAAATACCTGCAAATTCCATACATGGCACATAAGTGGAAAGGGAGTCTAATTTTGATTACTGTAAAGGATGGTATAAATATAAACATAAAATAGTGTCAAAGCACCAGCCATTGTCATGCACTAATTTTTGAGTCATTGTCATGCAGTATTGCTTGAGCCAGTATGCCTAAAAAGAAATGAAATGATTTTCCAATTTAGGTAAGTGATAAATTTAGATTTACTTATGAAAGAATCCAGTAACCCAAAAAAAAAAAAAAATACTTACCCTAATTTCATCCACCAATATAGAATTTTTTATAATTCTATAACCATTGCTTTTTCATGCCATATTATTCTTCACTAATGAATTGCCATTACAATTTTCATAGCTCTCACTGCTTTAAAGATCCTAGCTTGAGATGGATAAAAAAATGGTAAAATATTATTCACTGATGAATTTTTATTATAATGGATCTCTGTTACTATTTTTATATTCATTCATAAATACATGTTTGTAATACATCTATAAACCTCTCACTGGTTATCAGATCTTGGCATGAGATGGATTTATCTTTCATTGTTCTTTCTTTTATTGTTCTTTCTTTTAAGAAGACTTAACAGAACTTAGCTTAAGATGGATTTATCTGGTTTCTTTAAATGTTCTCTCTTAAGAGAATCACATTCAAATTTATTTGCATTCTTCTCTCAGTGTAACCGAATAAAATATTTCAACAAGCACTAGACAAAAAATGAAATCGGTAAACCAGTCAATTGCTTGAGAAATAACATGCCCTTCCAAAAGGGAAAATACATCTTCATTTCACAGGAAATTAAGTCCTGCACGTATCTGGTCAAACTAAGTCACATACAGAAAAAGATACCTTCAATCCATTGTAATTCATGGTCTGCAGATGTGCAAAAAGAAAAAAAAAATTATTTGTTTTGTCGTGGCGTGAGATCTGCAGGATAAAGAATTCCCTTCTTGTGGTCTTTGTTGAAGTGGACTCATAGCATCAATTATGTTATGATGTTAACAACCATATAGTAGTGCCAGAAAAACTCAGCGGTTACCATGAATTCTTACAGTAATGCCACTGCATAGAAATTTGCAGTATATCTGTTTTTCATGCCATATAAGCAGCGCTAAGGCAACCTTACAAGTGGAAAAGAGGGATACATGAATCTGAACATTGAGTATATCAAAGACTAGGTACCTGAACTTGCAGAAGGACCTCCCCTGGTCTGCCGCGTGTTATTGCAACTTTGACACTTGTGGGCAACAATGTGAAAATTTACTTCAGAAGTTACTTCACAGTCATTGCATAAGATCCAAACCTGCTCAAAAGACCAATGAGAAAGTGGTCAGGTATTCTCTCATGCTACTAATGGGCTCTAAAATATGCCTCCAAACCATACCACATGAACATCAGACATCTTACCATTTTGTTCCGATAAGCTTCAGGCATCGGAGTCAAAGAAACTTACATGATAAAAGAAAGTTATAAGAATCCACTCATGGAACTTAAAAATGCAATTTCCATTTGACAAAAGCAAGTTTCAAATATGAGAAATCAAAATTAGCAAAAATACATATAATAAGCCACTCTTTATAGAACCCATTACAAGGTGATTTCAAGATGTTCATCTTGTCATATATCGTAATGATATAACAACAAAATAGCTACCTCTTGGTCAAGTTTCTCCCATACTTCAGACATATCACAGACAGATTTGGAGCACAGTGGACAAGCATATCTGCAAAAGACAAACAAACATTTAGAATGGCAAGACGCTTAAAAAAAAATTAAAGTTGCGCCAAGCTGTGACTGCAGATGGCTAGAGAAGGTACCATCAATGGGTATATCAGTGCAAGTATATCTAGAGTTCTGTGATACTATAGATAGATAGACTAGAAACAAGTATAATCTGAAATTATAGACAAATGGAAAATCTCAAGAGGTTGTGAGCCAGAGCACAAAACATGCCACATATGAAACTTATTGAAGATGCTCGTGCATCTCTTTTAAGAAATGCATGTGAATAGTATGACCACAAGGCAATACGCTGATAACCTTTGTAGAGTCAAATAAATACTGCAGAGGAGTCAACAAACGGGGTTCAGATATCCAAATAACTTCAGTCTAAAATTTAAATTATTCTTTAGAAAGAAAACTACAATTACTACACTATGCAGATAAATGTGACCTACCTCAAAACACAGGGCAGTTGTGGACCGTGGTGCATTTATTTTTCCACACAAGGGTGGCAATCCTTCAAGAGGATAGAGTAGCAACATCCTAGAAAAAGGTACACGAGAAAATAAATCATTCTCGCACTACAATGAAACAAGGGAAGAAGTGGTGATAATTTGAGAAGAAGCAGTGGTAATTTGAGAAGTCATAAAGAACATACCACATTTATAACAGTGGAAGAAATTATCCTTGCCACCAGTTCTGAATGCCAACATGAATAGCTAAAGTCAACTGCAAGAAATATATCTAAATACATTTCACAATAGCATGAAATATTAATTTACTACAAAGAAAGAGACATCAGATGCATAAAGAGAAAAGCATACCTGCAAATTCCACATCTGTCGCAATGGTATTGTTGTTTTGAGCCCTGGAAAACCAAAGTGGCAAGCACAATTAGAACCAAAAGCGTATACATCCAAACCATATTTTTATAATTTTGTGAGAGTAAAGCTCTTTTTTTTCATGAACTAGAGCTATTAAACCTGATAATCCATTAAGAACGTACCTCGTCATCAAAGAAATTTCATTTTTCACAAAATTACTTTCCCATACAAACACCACAAGTAACACAGGTTTGTTGAACCTGCAAAACGGCAGTGCATAATCTTTTTAAAATAACTCAAGAAACATTATAGGGTTTACCTCTAAATTTTATGCACATAACCAAAATTAAAAAGGCTCAGCTCTTACATCTTTTTCAGTTCTACAAAGTGAACAGATAACCTGCAAACATACAAGAATAACTATAAATAACAAGAGAAATATACTGCAAACATACAAGAAAATAAACAAAAGAAATATACTAATTCAGCAAGTTATATAAGATTTTCTAGTTAATTGATCATTTATCTTTTGAAAAGAATAAAAATTAAACCTTTACATCTTTCAAATGTACCTTCAGAAAATATTATGATGTTACACCCTAAAAAACCTTCACTAATTACAAGGAATACATATGGTTCAGAGCATTAAGGCAAACAATATAATGAATAACATCCAACTAGAAAACAAGATAGAACCTTACCTTTCGAAATTCATGGCGAGGTACATCATGTCTGTCAAGTGGATCGACATCCATTGAATTATGTTCAGATATGAGTTCAGTCCATACTATACCCTCACAAATGAAATTGGAATAGACATAATTTTCTAGTTCTATTTTGAAAAGGATATAAACCAAAGGCAACCGTTGAACTTGAAATAGATACGAATGCAGTAAATAAAAAGAAGCATACTTTGGCCTCATTATGAAAATTCCTACAGTCAAATACTTAATTACAACACAGAGCCCTTATTTGGCATCTCCGACGGTAATTTGAACATCTGTCATCAATTATCAGTATCAAGAAAACAAACATCAGTAAAATCATCCCTGTATGGCACATTTTTCACCATTTTGTAAGATTCATGGAGATACCAATAAGAATATATCAAAATTATATATAATTAAATAAAAGGTATAAATGCTACATTAAATAACAATGTATTGAATATATCCATTCTATTTCAAGGAAGAAATACCAAATACAGTATGGGTATGCATGTCAAACAATGTAGGCACTCACTAATTAAAACTCACTAGTTATTGTATCAAACATTTAAAACTCCTAGTTAGCACTTAGTGTTTTTTTATTTAACCAACTTCCATTGACATAACAGTCATGGGATGTTACCAAAGAGTTAAACAATGAAAAATGCACACCAAAAATCATACATTCACTGGAACTTCCCCTCCCATGCATGACCATCTAAAAGAAAGGGGAAAACAAGAAGAAAAGAAGTCAGCGAATCATCACAGTCAGTCAATGATTCTTAGTGTCAAATCATTGGAAACTGCAAATCAAGTGCAAATTTAACCCATGCATCTATGGGTTGACAAAAAGAGTTTATAGCAGCCACAAGCTAATCATTCTATGAGTATATCCAAATCTAACACAAACTCCTAAAACTTGTTGATTAGAAATTCCCCAAGAAATTTCACTCGGTTCATGAGAGAATGAAAGATGAGTGCAAATAAACTTGCCATGATTTAACAGTGCTAGGTTTGTAAGTTAGTTCCAACTTCCTTGTATTATATGCAAATGCCTCAATTGTGCATTGAGATTCTCTTTTTGAACTTATTAACATTAGAGCAGCAACAGACATTGCTGAGAAGATTATAAATGACCAAACCCATATTGTAAAATTTCATGTTACTCTACAACCTACAACACCTTTACTCCATGGTCCACCTTTTCTATCATCCTGAAGGGAAGTTATCATGAACATGAAAATGTGCAATGTAATATTCACAAAAAAGAAATACAATGAATATCATATATTAATTTCAAAACCTGAAGATCACACTTACTTCTGGAATTGTTATCAGAGAAAGCCTTGCATGTAACAAATCAATTGAAATCCCACTGAATTTAAACCGCATCAAGGGAAAATTTTCACTCTTCACACATTGAACATTGAAGACAATTAATTAATGCCTGACACAACCATAGCAACAAAAGAATCAAGCAGAGGCTATAACAAGATTATGTGAAAGTGAGAAAGAACACCCATCATGATGCATCAAGTAATATCATCCACAACATCAACATCACTAACATCACTATGTGAGGATATCAACTATGTCATTGGGACTGTCAAACTGCAATTGTATAACTTCCATCATTTCCAGATTGTACATGCCATTTACAAAATGTCAAGGAACTAGATTAAGAAGATATATCTCAAAGATCGAATTAAAAAGGAAAATCAAACAATCATCATGATGCAAGAAACAAAAATATCAAGTGAAATAGTTAATGAAATAGCATCTTCGTGTTGGAGGAGATGTGGATATGTAGCCTTAGATGCTAGATGAAGTGTTTGGGGTTTGGTAATTCTCTAAAACCCTTAGGATATTCCATGAATGGATATCACTCTCCAAAATCATTTTGGGCATATTCCAATATGTAGGAGCCAAGGAAACATGGTGCATAACAGCAGTCTATTGTCCACATATACCCACATAAAAATTGGGATTTCTAGAAAATATCAAGACAATTAGGTCAATCCACAATGAGGAGAAATGGATATTGGGCGGTGAATAATGAACGTTTTGATGCAACTATAATGAACTTTTTGACTGAACTACTCTTGTCATCATATTTATAGTTTCCAGAATGGAATCCCATTTTTAAATAAATCTTGGGAAGCATAACGTTGAACAACAATATTGTTTCTTATAACACAAAATTGCTCCAACATTTGCATCCTACAGTTTTAGTTTTTTGCTCTTACATTATTGGTTCTAACCCTTGTTTCTACATTATATGAATTATAGAAGAAAAGAATCATGCAATTGCATCTTTGACAATTGATTAAGCTACTTCATTATTAGAGCTGTGGTTTCCTCATCAAGAATCCACTTTTATCTCTTTCATGTCAAGAATTCAGCTTTGCATGTTCATGATCCATCCTTTTTGCTAACTCCAATACTTCCAATCCAAATTATCTTTGGTGTCAGGACTTCAGTTTTTCATGCTCATAATCCATCCTTTTTGCTATCTCCAGTACTTCAAATCCAAAATTATAAACTGAGATCATTTTGGCTTGGCAATGTTTTGACTTCTTGGTAAAAATCAGAAGGAACCATGTTGTAATTATTTTAAATCTTTCGAGGTATGAACCATGAATCATTTCGATATATTTCAATAAAAATGTTAATGGAGTAGATGATGAGATACGTCCCTTGGTTGAAGGAATTTGTTAGTTAAGCACTGCAAAACTCACATAGATTCTTTCATATCTTGAATTCTATGTTTGCAAGCTTTTAATTCTTTGGATTATTCGACACAGTCGTATGGACATAGATTATTCATTGCGCATGTTGGGCTTGTAAAGTCCTCAAAGCATAGCCTCACAACTTGACATTTAAACGACCTAGTGTATATTAAAATCCACAATATCCATTTGTAATTGCTTGATAAAATTTATTTTTCACATATAAACAAATTATGAACTAGATTGTGTTTATTATGAAAGTGCAACTCTTTGTGAAGTCATTCACCAATATTAGACTAAGACTAAGGCTTAGAAGAAAATATCGAAGAACTTATTCTGGAATATATTTTGAGAATAGAAGCATATTTAGTTGCCTCAGAACTTTGATTTCCTCTGAATTAATTCAGCGTTTACAACTCAAAACTTTGAAAATGAGAATACAAAAGAAGAACTCTTAAAATTATGAAAGTTTTCAAAGGAATTGTCTACATTTTTGCTATAAAAATTACAGATAATACGTGATGACGTTGTACTCAAGCAGTTAGACTAATGACCTGACCATATTATTCTTCATTTTCTTTTATCTCCTACATCCCTAACATTGTCGTCCTCTTTGTTTCTTGCACCTCAGAAAATTTGTTGTGCAAGATTTAGGGTGCAAGACTTACTTGAATTTAAGGCTATTTGCTTCAAAGATTTGGACTAGTTATGGCCATGAAAACCAAAGAAAGAAGTGGGTTTTGATTAGGAACTTGCCATCTATGTAATGTCTATAATACTTGCAAGTCATAGTACTACTGCGGAAAATCCCGTGATAGGAATTCGGGATTTGGTTCCACGTTAATACTCTCCTAACATTTGGTTCTTGGTAACAACAACCTCACTTAATCTACGTGACATTTGGTTCCACGTATTCTTGCCTGATATTTTCTATCAATCTATCAAAACACAGGGGTGCACACATTTTCATTCTGTTTCTTTCTCCTCTTGTTTTAGGAACATCAAGAATGCTACACAATTCAATTGAACAAACAAAGGAAGCACACTATAGTGTGGTAATATTTCTCTAACCCAGAAAACCCTTTGAGATTTTACCCCAAGTCTTCAACAGAGTGAAACATGGATCTTTCATACACGAGTTCCGAGGATTACACAAAGCAGAATTATTTCAAGAATCCTAAAACTCACCAGAACAAAACCTTTGAGATTTTACCCCGAGTCGTCAATAGGGTGAAACATGATCCTTTATATATGATGCTTACACGAAGCAGAATTTTTTCAAGAATTCTAAAACTCACCAGAACAAAATTCTTGTACAATTTGGAAAAAAAAATTGCAAGAAAATGATGTGTTTTTCATCCATATATACACACCCACACACAGCTGCACCATCGTTGTTCCTTTTTCTTCCTTTTTTTGGTATAATTAAGAATGCTACAAAATTAATTGAAAAAAAAAGGAAGCATATTTGAGACTGGCCATATTTGTCTAACAAAAATTCATTTGAGGTTTTACCAGAAAGTTTCAATAGAGTGAATGATCTATTCTGCCAAAAGAACTTTCCAACTCTTGTTTTTATCTGATGAATTTGTGTACTATGAGTTTATCTAATTCTGAAGGGATGCCTTATCTCTAATTTTATAAATACTAGGTAAGATATCTAAGCATCAAGATATGTATGGCTTGACTATATCTATCTTCTGTTCAAATTAAATAAGGTGAATAAATAGGTAGTGAAGACTTGACCTATGTAGCTTTAACATTTTGTATTAATATAATTGAGCATGCTCTGAAGTTAATTGATCCTCTCAAACACCCAAATTTGATTGTATTTTCAATGAACATCGAAAGACTCACCTGGTTCACCAATGCATAAAGTGGAAGTGTGATGTAGCTACATAAAAGTTGCACAAAAACCCTAGGCACATAAACAACCACATGTATTCCTCATCAGATGCAAAATATGGTTACCATAAATATGCTCTTTAGATAGACTGAATCTGCATGAGAATAAGCTAGTACTAAACCAAAGCAGTAAAATTGAAGCTATAAATATAAAAGGGAAAGAAAAAATCTAAAACAACAGCCTGTTTGATTGGAATGAGCTTTTTTTACATTTTTGGCAAGATAAAGTTCTTTGATAACTAAAAGCATAAACAACCACAACACTCTATATGTTTAGATAATAAACATAATTACCCAATCGTAATTCTAATTATGGTGATGTCAAGCCTCTCATGGAAACACAATTTTAGGCCATGCTCATAATGAAAGCATATAAAGTCAAAAAGTAAATATGGTGTAGGGATGCAATAGAATTGAAACAATTTAGCTGGATAAACTGAAATTGATCTAGGTTACCTGAGACTGCAAATTTTACCATCGTTACCATAGTAAATCCTATGATTCTATACACAAGAATTTATTGCTTACCGAATGAACATAGTGCTTACCCATATCCACAAGAAGAAAGCAAGCTGGAAAGCATTCTGCAGAACATAAGTTAACCATTAAGCAATTGGTATTCCCATAAATACTCAATGAACAGGATTTAGAAATACAATTTTTTAATTGAAATTTAGAGTGCAAATCATTACGATAACTGGAAAAGAGTAAAATGGATCAATAAAAGGATAAGTTGAGGGTGATTGAACCAAAAAAGTTTATTTGTTGGCTGCACAGTTGGGGTTCCTTTAACTACAGCATGCCTCCCTTGAATTTCTAAGGCCAACTCTGTTATAATAACTTGTAGCTTTGTTCCAACCAACAAAAAAATCTGTATATTTTGGAGATAAAATGACATAAAACATAAATAATTCAATCAAAAAAATTGCCATGATTATTAGCTCCCATTATCATTAATTCAGTGTCCTATTAGTCCAAGATTTTTGTGCACTTACAACTAAGGGAACTAAAGAGAGCCAAAAGAATGAATACCACCTTGCTCACATAAATAAATCCAACCAAAAAGAGGATGTTAGCTTAAACATCAACAGAAACTCCTTTTAATAATATGCAGATTGAAGTCATTGGAGGCAGAGATAGAGTGTTGAAGACTTACCATACACATTGAGAAGCAAAAAGATTACAGCAAAAGCCCACAATGGAGGATTGCAGATAATGTAGTGAAGGTTGCGTGTTAGGTAAAAATCAAGGAGAGGTTTTCAGAATACCTAGGGGGTGAAAAAGCGAAGTTTTCATGGAAGACAAAAAATTTTGTTAACAGAGGAATCTTCACTAACCTGATTCCAACCACCATCTTGAAGTCATCATCCAATGATCTCTTGATATATTTATGAAAATTAAACTTGCTAGTTGGACCCAGGTGTGCCTGTACAGTTCAAAGGAATAGAAGCTTTAGCACAAATAAGGTTTGTTACATGAATGATGTGAGGATTGACATAACCAAGACGAAATTGGAAAGATAGTTTTGAAATACAAGGTCTTACAATTATGAATCCATGGCACAAGGTCAAGTAATCAGTTTTGGTTACTGATAGGTGTCGAAAGAAGCATATCTGTAAATCTAAGGAAAGTTAGTGTTGAATCAGAAATGGGTATTTCACAGTTAAGATTTGGAAGTATGAATTACTTACAATCCATTTAAGAACTGGTGTTTGGCTCCAGAAACTGATATGATGCCTTGCAAATGAAGTTTCATGTGTTAATCTAAACCTTGCAGGATCTGCCAGACCTAGAAAGCGAACAAAGCGCTCAAAACTCAACACAAATTTATAAATAGCCTCAAAAGGTCACCCAATCCCCAAAATATTGATAATGATTTGAATTTTTAAGTTGAAAGCATTACCCAATCAGCATCCCAATTATAATATGCAATCTAGTATCATTTATTACTTCTTAACCTGAAAGTATCCAAAGGCTTGAAGAAATACTATCCTAAAAAAAACCTGTTTGAAGAATAACCAAAAGAACTCACCATTTGAAAACTCATAATCCAATGTTTGTGTTTCCTTTTCCCATGATTTCCAACGCCTCATCTGGGCATCAGAAGGACTTGTAGATATCAGCTTTAACAGAGGATTTGAATCAACATAGATATCAAAACAGAAAAAACGAAGGCAGAATTTAAATTGAATTATATTGAGCCTTTCACTTACTTTCGCTCTCCCTAAGCCCACCGTCAAGAGACTATAAAACATATGGAGAACTTCCAACATAAATATAAAGATATGGAGTTGGTTCATACCGGATGGGGAGACAAGAGGATAGGTACCCTTCATTATAAAGAATGTAAAATTAGCAAATAAAATTTCAATGTGAGAGAAATATGACAAAAGTAGGGTATGTTGTTTATAGGATGGGAACTACAATGGTCACTACCCCCTCCAGCCTCAGCTAAGAGGCACTTCCATGGGACCTCCTTTTCATAAGACATGGATTCCCATAAACACTTTCGGGGTTCTTTCTCCAATTGTTCATTAGCTACTTTCAGTCTTTGAACAACACCAATTTCACTTTGTTTCCTACACAGAAGCATAGTAAAATCTATTTTTTGCGGTATACAAGTCATAGAAATGGGCCTCTGTCCGACTGTCAAGAGAAGCGAGATGAAACCAAGAAGCATCAATTCTGCAACCCAAAAGAAGAGTTTTCACAATATTTGTCAGATGACATGAAATCTTGTTCACAAATGTAGCAAATGCTGAAAGAAATCACTATGCCTGTATGAAATTTTATTTTAATTTTGAATTTAGAAGTTTTCCAAAACAAGCTACCAATACTATACAAACACAGATATCTATCCTTAACCCTTGTGCACCTTACACTAAGTTTGGTTTAGTTTTTTTCCAACTTGTCCATTGAATATTATTTTATGCTCATCAAGAGCATTCGGAAAATATGAAAAGATACTGAACCAATTATTGGTTTAATGCATGGTGATTAATATTTTCTCCATATTTACCTCTTGTTACGACCTAAGATTTAGCAAGAACGTGTAACTAGAAAACCGTATAGAACAGCTAACTAACTTCAAATATATTTTCTCAAATAAGATGGCTTAGGGAGAATTCTTGTGAAGGATAGTCTACAGCAGTATGGTTGGGGTTAATGGTTTCAAACATCTATTACTTGCTTTTAGTTTTTCAAGCACTTCATACAGGGCCTTCTTATTTGTTCTAGAGAGCCACTGCAAATATTGTGACAAAAGGATAGTTTTTTAGTGCAGAATTCAAACTTGCACTGCTTCAATCCTTTACCATGATTTCATCAGTCAATTCTAACATCTGTTTCATGTAATAACCAAAATAATCACCACTGGAAGAACCCAAATTTTAGAAAAGTCCTACCAGCCAAAACAAACTAAGATTTATCAAATTAAACTAAAAGTGTGATGTTCAGTGTTAAGACCGAAGAAGAAACTTACACTGCTAACACGATGAATACTCTGTTCAAGAATTAAGGAGATAACCACAAAAGCAAAACAAACAACCACTACTGCCCAGGTAGGATTTTTCTCTAAAGAATGATCTTTGCTAGCTCCACCTTCTTCCATATTCTTCTCATAGAACTGATAACTTCTTCTCCTTTACAATAACCTTGAAAAAAAAATTCAATATTTAAACAAGTTCCAATAACAAAGGATTGATTCTCAACCACAATATTCAATTCCCAAATCCTGAATTCAAGCACAGAAACTGTTTCTGAATACACATGTTGCCAAAGTATCCATTTTATAATGTTGGCTGATGTAAGAAACTAGCTTCATTGGATTTGAAAACTTCAAAGGACGAACAGAGTGATTGGCATAGACTGTGTTATAGACTATCCCTTGGTGAATCCAACCACCCGGCCGCTCATGTGTCATCATTGATTTTCCCATTTTCTGAAAAGATCAAATAAAATCATAGGTCAAAAATGAATTTGAACTATGGGAGGACCCTAACGGACTAGAGAGGACCATAGAGGGTCAGTCAAGTCCCTTGCTCAGCCAGCAAGAAGATCGGAAAGCCTACGCACATCCAAGGACCAACATTCAACTTCCATGCCCCTTGCAAGCCCCAACCACCTCTCCTACCCAGTAAATTCCGGTGAACCAGTGAAAAAATATGGGGCGAATCACTCCAACCCCTCCCTCCGACCCTGTAAATCCAGGCAAATACCATTGAAATCTGCTCCAACCAAAGAAAATCGAGGGTGAATTCCATTTTTTCAGTTTTATGCGCATTTTTTTTGGTGGGCTAATATTTAATAATTAATTATTTTTAAAATAATTATTGGGCTAACTTTATAAAACTATAGAAAATGGGTTTTATATAAAAAATTCGCCCTATTAAAATTTAAAATCCCTTAAAATTCGCCTTTGGGCTAAATTTCGCCCCTAAAATTTTCCCTACTTTCTGTCATTTCTTTTCTGCAAATTAAATTAGTTTCATTCTTTTCATTTCCTTTCTGCAACTTAGTTTAGTTTCATTGAAGTGTGACAGACTTCACTGAGAACCCTTAGAAATAGCACCCTTTCGTAAAGTAGAAGAGGATGATATGAACATAATGCATATGTTGTGTATATAGCACTATCATCTCCAAGTTTGTACGAACATCGGGTTGATAAAGTAAAGTAGGGAAGCCCCTGGGAGTTGCAACACTCTTGGTGCAATACCAGGGCTCACCACTTTTTGGCGTCGTTGTCGGGGAGGTGTCTAGTAGATGCTTTGATTTTGTTTTTAGCATTATTTTATCCTTTCCTTTCTTTTCATTCCATTTCAGAAATATTAAAAAAAACACAAATAGATCCTATTTTCATGCCTCATAGGAGTAGGGATACTCAAAAAAAAATTATTTTTTTATTTTTATTTTTATTTATTTTTAAATACTTCTCCAATACCAACCCCCCCACTTAACCACGTGGTGCAGTAAGAACCACATCACCATGCACTTTTGAAGGTAGAAGAGATGGATGGATATGATGACAATGAAGAAGATATTATTGGGTTTCCCATTCAAGATATGGACATCAGTGTACATATGAAGAACATCCCTCCATATTTCCTTCCAAACTTCCATGGTATGAGGATAGAGGATCCAGAAACATTTCTCTTTGAATTTGAGATACTTTGTAGGTCTTATGGCTACTTGTCACACATTCAAAAACTAAGATTCCTTCCTACAACACTGAAGGATGGATCTCTTAAATGGTTCATGAGTCTAGGTACTAATTCAATAAGATCATGGAATGATATGCAAAAGATATTTCTAGAAAAATACAAAGATTGTGATCTTAGAGAAGAAATTTTTAGAATGAACCAAGAAGAAGATGAGAGCCTTGAGGATCTAATAGAGAGGTTCATGTATAATTTTATGAGGGAAAAATTTCATCATTTAGGACTTGACACACAAAAGGCCCTCCTACTTAGAACAATTAGGGATGAGTAGATTGATCTCAGTAATCTCATGATTAAAGGAGATGTATATCGATGAAGAAATTTGTGAAACATGCAAGCGCATATCAAGAGGAAGGGAAAGAGTAAGTAAGTCAGCATCAACATTAGTAAGGCAAGATGAACTTGGAAATTTGCTTGATAACTTTAAGACATAAATTCTTAGCAAATTAAGTGAACAAGTAGAAATGTTAAGAATGAAAAATGAGAAAAAAGAAGATGCTGATGTTTTTGTTATCCATGCAGAATCATATGCTACTAAATGTTGTTCATCATTCTCCAGGTTAAAATAAGTTTACCAAGAAGACAATGGAGCAAGGAAATCACTAAAGAAGTTATGTTATGTAGCTCCAAGGAGACCCTGGCAGCCTGGTCAACTTGATATGATGCAAGGACCCAATCCACAATTTCAAGCTTATTCACATCCATCTCAAACTAATTGGGACACACTCCCTCCTTGGAAACCTTGGCCATCTCAACCCCAAAACCAATCTTGGCAACATGGTTGGCAAGGACCTTACTGGAAAATCATCAAGATCCTTAATATTTCCCTCAATATCCTCCATACCCAACTCCATGCTATCCCTACCATCCACCTCGACCACAACCACATCCATCTCATATATCCACCCCCACCATTACCACCATTACCACCATTACCACCATTTCCAAACCCACACCATGAAGTATCTCAACCCACTTACAATGTTGAGGTACAACACTACCAAACATATCCTCTTGATCTAAATGGTTTTCATCTTAGTTCAAGAAAGGTATTGCAAAGACGAGATTTTCTTAATGTCATTGAAGGACAACATCAAGAAGAAGAAGATCCAAATGAGGAGATCAAAATATTGAGGGTTGCACTTGATGAAGAGCCGACATCAGAATCAGATGTTGAGAAACTTTCCTCATGTTTACCAGTATTTCCTCCATGTGTTCAAGAGAACAATAAGCAAAAATAAGAATATTTGAATGTCATAATAGAAGAGGACATCCAAGGTGATCCAACTCAGCAAGTGGACTAGGGACATCACAACTATATTTACATATGGTTCCAAACAGTCATTAAGTTGTAGCAACACACTCTTCTCCAATAGTACTTGATACAATACCAGTCAAAGAAATTCATATCTCATATTCAGGTACATGTCAAAGCATGTATTCCAAGTGTGCACCTAATTTTATCTGTCATCTTGATGTGTACATGGCTCCATTGGAAGTATTCCTATACTTGAAAAAGGTTTTGTTTTCTTCAAGTAGAGTAGGAAAGTGAAAAAAAGAAGAAAAAAAAAGTAAAAAGGGAAAACAAATAAAATCTCAGGTGAAAAACATCTTTTGAGGCATCTGAGATTGGCTCACTGATTTAAAACCTCCACGAGGCGGTCATTGGGTTAAATAAAAAATATAAAAAATAAAATATCCTAGGTGAAAACCTCCTTTGAGGTGCCTAGCCTAGACCTACTAGTTGAAAACCTCATTGGGGCAGCTAGTAGGCCTTACCAAAAAAAATAAAAATGCATTTCCCCATGTATCTCTCTCTAATGAATGCAGGTGCTCTCCAACCTTTTCAAGCATAAAAACAAGAATTTGGCACAAAAATAAAAATTGGTCAACGCTTTAGTCAAAGGAAGTCACACTTGGACTTCCTCCTCTTGTGCTGAGAATCTCCAAAAGGATCTCAATCAGATCGCCACATGCAGCTTTAGTAGCAACTTCAGCAGCAAATTCAATATCACCTGCAAAAACAAATCAATGGTAAGGGTCAGGTATGCAATCATCTAACTCTTTCTTCGAATCTATTTTAGCTTAAGAAAACATTAAAAAGTGTGAGAAGGAAATTTATTTATATAGCCAAAATCAGTAGCAGAGCAACCTCAGTGTTATAGGTCAATTTGGGCATCATTCCTAATGACCTAGTTAACTGGGCATCATCTCCAGGACCAATGTATAGGGTCTATCATCCCCTAACATTTCAATTGCTAGATGCCCTAAGACAAAGAACAAGACATATCAATCAAGGACTTTCATCTACAAAGGTTTCCAAAGTTTGAAGTTTATAATATATCATATGAGAGCTCATCAACCCTTCCTCTAAAGGGACTAAGTGTGTTGCATATGCAGGTAGCCCCATGCAAGGCTGCTCTACAAAGCACTTCCCGACACCTATGGGTGCGTTGGTCACATTGGGAGTGAAATTATCATTGTTCTGGAATCTCCACTTGGCCAGTGCCTTCTAGAAGAGTTCACATGTGTCAAACTTCAAATCCATGTGTCCATTTGAAATCTACAAGATTGGGAACATGTTTTGCCTATTATTGGAAATTCATTGATTGTAAAACTACCTAAGCCTCTGTATAAATTGAGCACAAATATTAGTGTTTGATAGGGAAGAATTTGTGTAGAGAAATGCTGGAATATTTTTCATTGAGGAGATTGATATGAGTGACAATTTGCTAGAGATATCTGCATTTTGATGAGGTTGGGATGCTACTGGAGATGGTGGCACTAAATCATTCATTTGGTTGTAACCTCCCCTTCTATCATTAATAAAGAATACAACTTACTTTTCCCTATATGCATCTGTATTGGCTTTGATTTTCCATATTGCAAGATCATAGTTGATGTATATGATTTATGCTTTACTGATTTAGCAAACTAACTTGAATAGACATCTGTATTATTGCTATCTTTTGCTATTTAGTTTTCATTCTTGTAGGAAATATTTTTCACAGCCAACTGGAATTTGAAGCTACAACGGAAGCGACAGAAGGAATCATTTGGAAGCGCTTGGATTCCAAGTAAGCATCTAATCCATTCTATGTGTCTGTTCTTAGTTAGGAAAAGTATTCATATAGTCTTTAACCTGTTGTTCTAGATTAGCACCTATCTAGGGAAGCGTTTTTTATCCGTAATTCACAATTCTGTCCAAAAAATTGGCGACTTCGCTGGGGAAATTACTCTTTATCCAAGGTGTTTTAGCCTCTGATTTTCTCTGTTTATTCACCCAGTAGTTGTTACTCACAAATATTAGGATTTTTAAGATCCAAATTTGCAAAAGAAGTGTGTTAAACAACTGTATTTTTCCTTTGACACTGTGCCCAAATCACTCTTGGACAGGACACAGTGCTTTGCATAGCATTGTCTCCCTTTCAGGCCTGTGTTGCAAAGCACTGTCTCTCTTTAGAGACTGTGTTGCCTCTTGAAGCCATCTAAATTCCCTATAATTTGTCTTTGCAGTTTGTTTCAGTTTGTTTGCTGATGTGTTTTGAAAAGCCTGAACCTCATATTGACCAGTGAATTCATCTACCTCTTCCTCCTTTGAAATAAAATTTGTTCAATGTTTATTTAAAGAATTTTTCTTTATCATTGGCAAGTTAATTTCAAAGTATTTTTATTGTCGCATTAGATCCATTTGCTTTTGAAAAAGGAAATTTTCGTAAAATCTTCGTTTCCTGATAGGAGAAATTGTTGTTTCATTCCTCATTTTTCCTTCAAAAGAGAAATTGTTGTTTATATTCCTCATTTCTCAAAAGTAAAAGGCATTTGATTTTTGTTGATTTAGTGCACTTAGTTTCTTTTTTGCATTCATAAAATTAAAGGAACTGAAAAGAAAAATATGCATTAGCATGTAGTGGTTTGTGTGTTTTGAAAAAAGGAAGAATTAGGAAATATGCATTTAGTTTGTGTTCTTTGATTTGTTTGCTCGCAAATTGATTGCTCTTTCCCTCTAGTATCTAGGATTTTCATTGAAAAACTAAAAGTGAAAGATTGCTTATCATTCTTAGTTGCATTTTAGGAATTTTTTTTACATCATCGCAGTGAACCTTTGAAAGGAAAATTGTCAAGAAAGATCAACATAAAATTAATCTCAATTTACCTAACAAAGCATTGGAACAATAACGATAACATTTAGAAGGTCTAGGCTAGAGACGTGTTCCGGCGTCGTAAAACATAGCACTTGCCATTAACTTGTCAGCGATACATTCCGAGTGTGATACCTCACTCCACATACATAAGTATATCATAGCTCGTCCATGTTCTTTCGGGTATATCGGGCAGTGTTACAGTACAATAAGTATAAAGGGGTGCTCTCACTATTTGGTTTCGCATCAGACATCGCTAATACAGACTTGGGCCTCCACATACCTTTGATTATATTTGAGAGGACAACTTTTAGGTGCTATCCATCCATAGTGAATCGAGTCGGCCGCCTTGTAAAATGTGATACACCGAACACAACATTCGGGGAGATTGCCTGCCCGTACTTCTTAGTTTGCCAGAAGGTATTCTGTAGTTCACAGTTTCTTGGTAAACCATTTTTCCTAACATTACCCTTTTATTTTTTTTATTTTTTTTTGGTTAAAATAAATCAGTAATTGTGGAAGAAAAAAATCCTTTCCCTCGTCATTCGAGTAGAGTAGCGTTAAAACCACCTTTACCACCAGAAGTTACTTCTGGTAGGCGAAGGCGATCACAATCTGCCGAACCAAGTACCATTAGTACCTCTTGTGAAGCATCATCTTCCCATATACCATAGTTGGCACAAGTTTTTTCTACAAATCCTGGTTTGTCTACTGTTTTCGAGACAGAGTCCTCACAGCTACCCGTGGTCATGATCCATCCAATCTATGAGACCATACCTCCCGAACCCAACGTTGTTCAACTAGAAGTTGATCCGAATCCCATTGTGCTTTAGGGGGCAACTTTTATTGGTCAAACTGGACATGATCCCCAAGACCAATGAAATATGGTCTATCATCCCCTTATATTTCAGTTGCTATATTCCCTAAGTGGAGAAAATCTTGATCCCGAAGTCGAACAACCGGACGTTGTTTCTGTATTGGTCACTCCACAATCTATTGTAGCCATCGAGTCTGCCATATCACACAGTCAACCACCTTAAATATACTTCGGGCCTGACGACAAAGTTCTTCCACCTGGTTTGATTTCGATTGAATAAATATCACAAGACGAGACACCTTTAACTCCAACTCATTTTTGGTAGGAGCTTTACCTGTATGAGTCTTTTCCTCAATCACCTTCCTCTGCTTTTTTTGATCTTGTTTCACTTTGAGTTCCCATAGATTCTATAGGGTATACATTGGGTCATTTGACCATGGTTGCGACAAAATATGTCGTTGCTTCATCTTCGATTTTTTGTCCATTGACTTCACCCATGTCATCATGTGGAATCCTATTTGATTCCTTTTCTTGGTGGCTGGTGATACCACATATGTTACCCTCAGACATTCATAAATTTAATGAAAACCCTGGAGAAGACCCATCAACACATGTTATAAATTATCATTTGTGGTGCTCATCAAAATCCTTAAATGATGACTCTGTTAGATTACGTCTTTTCCAGCACACACTCACTATTCCAAGTGCCTATGAGGATACTTATTTTTTCTTGTGTCAACCTTGTTAAAAAATGAAACAAGTGACTTTGAGGATAGTTCTTTTTTCTTGTGTTAACCTTGTTAAAAAATGAAACAAGTGCCTTTCAGGAAAGTTCTTTTACTATGTCAACCTCGTTAAAAAATGAAACATGTCATGAGCATAGTTCTTTTCCTATGTCAAGCTTGTTAAAAAATGAAACAAATCCTCTCCTAATTACGATGAGTCTTCCATCTGATCTTGTAAATGAACCTTCATTCCATCCAGCTATTAGTAACCAGTAATCTACTTAGATGAATGAAATGAAGCTTGTGGGGCATCTTCTCTTACAGGGGGCATTCAAAACATTCTTACCAATTGCGCACAATCGACCGCTGAAGTTCGAGGGAAAAATTGGTTCAAGAGCTCCAAAATCCAAATGGTAACTTTCAAATGGTAAAAATAAATAGTAAAAATATTTTTAATAGTCATTTAATTGTTTGCAAATCATATTTATTTCTATGACTATAGTTTTATTATGTTTTTTTATCATGAAACAGATATTTTTAATCCATTTGATGTTGTTCTGAATAGGTTTTATAGCTCGTGAACAAATTAGTCGTGCAGATTTATTTCAAATAATGATTTGACCACAAAGCATAATTTTTCTCCTTATTTTTCGAGCTCTGTTAAAAACTAAAAAGGATTTGAAGCACACTTTTATCTCTTTTTCGAAATTCTATACCAACGAAAAAGGAACCCCTGGAGTCTTCTTTCATCTCTTTTCAGACTCCGATAATGTGAAAATATTGACGAGCACTTATCTTTTCGAGCTCGTAAAATTAAATGAATTGATATAACTCTTTTCCAGATTGAGATAGATTATTTACGAAAAAGGAATACCTTGGTTAAACATGACCAAAGAGGTTCTCTCAGATATTTATTTACACTTTTTCGGATCTGAGTAAAAAATTTATGAAAAATTACTTATGGAGTTTTCTTTCGTCCTCTTTTTAAAACTCTCTAAATATGAAAAAGGACTGGGCTATCACTGTCGTTAAGCTCGTTAAAACATAAAATAGTGACATGCTTGTCGATTATGGCAAGAATCGAGTTTCATTCATCACTAGACTCGTTAAATTATTAAATAGCTATACTTTATTTGCCCTAAGGGTTGAATTATAGATCAAGAAAATGTTATCCTCCTCAAGCTTGTTAAAAAATAAAGAGGTACTGGTCGACAAATGATCGGGGAAAAATTGGGAAAAGTGAGCAAAATTTCTTTATGGTAGCAAGTCGCTCTTGAACAGGACACTTCACTCCATATCCATGACTGTTTGGGTTGGGTAATCATCTTGATGGTTCATTCATACCTATGGTTCATCATACCTTCACTTCGGTTTTGGGTCAATGCTGCCAACTCATCATAGTGTCACCGATATGTTCAAGAGAAGTCATCCAGTGAATAAACTCATCCTTCTGCAATACTCGTAAACCTTTATTCTCATGACCATCATCCCTGAAAATTGCTATATCAAGTCATACCCTTGTCTCCAAAATCAGTAACTCCCGTTTCGCAATAAGGTGGCTTCCCGTTGACAAAAAATAAATATCCAGGAAGTTCACTTAGAAACATCAGATTCCAGTACCATGAGGCTTGTTACAACATCAATAAGATCTTTTCTTCCAGATTTTTGACCAAAAGATTTTGTTTGGAATTCGACATCAAATCATCTATTCACACCTTACGAAATGTACTATAGTAACTTGAGGGCCATTGACATCAATGGTGGTTCTCTCGCATTTGTTAATAGCTCACATCATTGGTTGGTAATCAAATCATGTCTTTCCATGTTCGACGAAAAATGATATATTCGCATGGCTAGAATTGTACCCAAATTATCGAGTGAACGAGATAAGAAGACCTCGGATCTAGTTTTAGCCATCCGGGCTACGATTCCAGGATTGTTGTACACATCATTTGTACGGTGACCTTACATACAGATCGTCATCTGAACATGGGCCTATATCTGTAGGCATGTCTACATTGGGCAACATTCCAATGTCGGCGACTTTCTGAATTATGTACATGTTATTAGATTTTTTATGTGCTGAACATGGGAATGCCTACCCTTATCAATTATGATCAAAGAGGATATATCATGATGTAATGTATTGTAATATTGATGCAGGTCGCCACTTAGCTTCATCTCCAACTCATCACAGTGTAAAGCATATCAATCAAAATATTTTTGTTATTATTCTAACTTCATGCTTTAGGGGGGAATTGTTATAGGTCAATTTGGGCATCATTCCCAATGACCTGGTTAACTGGGCATCATCTCCAAGACAAATGTATAGGGTCTATCATCCCCTAACATTTCAATTTCTATATTCCCTAAGACAAATAACAAGACAGATCAATCAAGGACTTTCATCTGCAAAGGTTTCCAAAGTTTGAAGTTTATAATATATCATATGAGAGCTCATCAGCGTTGCCTCTAAAGGGACTAAGTGCATTTCATATGTAGGTAGCCCCATGCAAGGCTGCTCTGCAAAGCACTTCTCGACATCTATGGGTGTGTTGGTCACATTGGGAGCGAAATTCTCATTGTTTCGAAATCTCCACTTGGCCAGTGCCTTTTAGAAGAGTTCACATGTGTCAAACTTTGAATCCATGTGTCCATTTGACATCTACAATATTGGGAACATGTCTTGCCTATTATTGGAAATTCATTGATTGTAAAACTACCTCAACCTCTCTATAAATTGAGTAGAGATGTTAGTGTTTTGTTGGGGCCCTTGTTTTGAAATTAAACAGTTTTGTCTTGCGGAGAAAAGGTGGCAGAGTGTAACCACAGTAGACAGAGAGTTGTCATGGTTGTGAAGAACTGAAGAGTAGGTGGCACGACTGTTGTGGAAGTAGGTACAGATGGAAAAGGGAAGCAGCAGAAGATAATCAGTGGAATTCCCGATAATCAGGGAAAGCAATAAACAGCCAAGTGGAAAGGAAGAAAGGATTGTTAGTCGCGCTGGCGATGGAACAAATAGGCAGCTGGTAAGCAGAAGAATGAGGTTGGATCAGTAGAGATCATGGAGCAGGAGCCATAGGAGAGCTCTGTTCATGTTTTTATGTTCTCTCTCTCTGTCATTGTTCTGCTATGTATCATGTGATGTGATTGTAATTAGTTATGCCAGGCACACTCTGAGGAGTGTTGTAATTGTCTTTTGTTGTCAATGCAACACTTTCTAATATAAGGCTGCTATTCTAAGTTCTGTCTTGTGTTATGGTTTAGTGGAGCATGTGGTTATTTTGAATTTTTGGTTACCATTCTGATCAAGTTCATGAGTATTGTTATCTGTCTTGTATTTACACTTATTTGAGGTACTTAAGTTCTGCATGGTTTATGCATCTGCCATGCTTGATCGATACCTGATCTAATTACAGACTTAGTAAGGTCGCGGCAAACCTCAGGTGAGACTCTATGTTCCCCGGAGCAGGGTGAAAATGCCGACATTATGCTAGACTACTGCGGAAACCCTTGTTGGCCAACTTCCTGAACCTAGGTCTCCCCCTGAGACCTCTTTTCTTGCCAACAAATGGTTCCATTGTCGGGACCTGAAATCTCATTCTAGAGTTAGATCATGGTATCACAGATCTTTGAGAAAGAAGAATGGAAGTGGTGGGATAACCATCTAGACCAGTTCATAGCTCAGCAAGCGAAATTGAGGCAACAAAAAGAGAAGATTGTTAAGAATCAGATTCTGTTCTCTGAATCCGCCAGTGCTATCTACAAGATCTTCTGGGAAAAGTTTCCTAAGGAGATCTACAAATAGTTGCGGTAACTACAGACCAAGGCAGTCCTGAGAGGCTTGTGGAAGGTTTGTCGCAAGTGGGTGCACACAGATCTGGTAGCACTCCATCGGTTATATACCGATTTGAACCAAGCTGTAGATTTCTGGGTGCAATCTACCTTGGAAGGATACATAGTAGAGTTCGTAGCTGAATGCTACCAATCTTTCTCGAAAGCGGAAGACGTATTCAAATCAGGGCTGCGCAGAGGACTGTTAAGGGAGATCCCCCTGTGGATCAAGGCTTTGATGGTGGACGAAGGATTGATGGAGTTCCAAAAGTCTGAGATGGAGACCTAAACCTCCAATACTGGGGGAAGGGACTGAGGGAGAGATGATACAAGTACGTTGAAAAGGGGGAATAGGGATATGGATGACGAGACCTCTAGTATGTTAAGGGAACAACGAGCACATCAGAGGGCGCAACTCACCGAGAAGTGGCGAGAAAGGGTGATGAAAGAATTGGAAAGACAAGAAAGGAAGAGAAAATACAAGGGAGAGGTGCCTCAGACAACGAAGCAGATGGAAGGTCAAATGAGTTCCCAGGATATAGGGGGACCACCAAAGAAGTGCGGCAGATGTATAGGAGCCCAGCTGTTACAGGTCAAAATACCTCCTCATCAGCTCAGAGGAGAAGATAAATATGGAAGGAATACAAAGACCTAAACTAAACCTACTTCTGCCAAGGTAACGCCCCACTATAACAGCACAAGAGCGTTATAATGCACCTGATCAATGAATAGGACGCGTCAGTGGCTAGGGAAACGCTCTGTTTACACTAGAGAGCAGTGTTACTCGTGTTTTGAGTTTAGAACGAGAAAAATCCGCAGAGAATGATTTGAATTTCTATATTTTTCTCACAAGAGTCAGTACAAAAAGGAAACTGCAAAGCACTAATCTCTTATTGGGCCTTGCCAAAAACAACTGAACTCTAAAAGAAGGCAAAAGCATGGAAGTTGAGGAAACATCTTGGTTTTTTCTATTCAAAACTGGTAGAAAGAGAAGGGAAATGATTGCTTTCTCCATCTCCTATAAAATGGAGCTGAAGGCTCTTAGTTCAAGGTCGAAGGATTGCCAAAGTTTTGAATACTTGTGAAGTAGAGCATTATTGTTGTAGTGTGAAGGTCAAGAGTCAAAGAGGTTCATTGAGAACTTGTTGACCAAGACATCACCACATTGAGAGATAGAGAGATTGGAAGGCTGAGGAGGGCTTGGTACAACCGACGGTTGTAATCATCCATTTTATAAATCAATAGAACTGTATCTATTTTGTCCATTCTATGCGTTGATATGGTCATTGTTATTCAATCACTTATATAGCATGAGATGAATGGCTTAGATGTGCATAGTTTAAATGTTTATTATATGTTGACTTAATTGATAGGAAATGTATCGTGTGGTAGAGATTACACAGGTGCTTTGACTGATTGTAGGGTTGAGATTTGGAGCTAGTGAAGAAGGATCCCTGCTTCGCTGTTCAGTGCTCTCCAAAAGACTTCAAGATCATTAAAGAGGTAATCTTCCATCTTATTCCATCAAGTTGTTTTAATTTAATATGAACATGTATGTGCCTTCTTTGTGAACTATACAGCTAATCTTACTATCTGCCTCGGGCATCGGAAAGCCCTGAGAGGGATATTCAATAACCAAAAACCCAAGCATTTTACCCTATAGCAGAATTGGCGGCTCCGCTAGGGAGTTCCCCCATAGTTTCCAAACTATCTCTTTCCCCCTTTCTTCTTTCCTCTAATCACAGACCCTTCTGACCAGTATTTATGCCCAGTAGACATTTCAAAAGCTCACAGAGTTCAATAATGTTTCTTTTTGACCATCTGAAGAATTTTACCCTGGCTAACGCTACCTCTGTTGGTGTTCTAGTGCGTTATAACGCGGGCTCTTCTTAAATATAGTGCGTTAGTCTCTGGATTAACGTTGTCTTTACTCAGAGACAGTGCGTTACTCAACCAAAATTTTTTGTTCACCCCTATGATTGTGGTTTGGTAGCATAGTTTTTTGGCCATCAGTATCTCTCCTTGAATGAATCCATGTGCTTGTTTACTAAGCTGGAATTTCTATTTTTTTGCTCTTGTTTGAAAAGTTAGTGTCAAAAGCATTTAATTTTTAGAGAAGAAATTTTTTTTTAGTTTTTCTGCATCTAGCTGAATTAATTTTGAAAATTTCAGTTCAAAGACTGTTAAGATGAGGTAGATAGAAGTCTGAATCTTTAAAGTTAAAATATGCTACTTGAATGTTATTGCATTGATGTTGAAAAGAAACCTCTCCTTGTAGAAATACTCTTCATCGAATTGAATATTTAGAGCATATTTTTGCATGGTTTCTTGATTTAGAGTCTCATTACATTTCATACGTTCACTCCCCCTCTGCAAGACTAATAATCAAGTACACTAAGAATCAAGCGATAATAAAATCAATCACATTACTCTTTTTGAGCTCACACCAACATTAGTTCAGGCTAGGATCTTGGGTTACGAAAAGTGAGAAAATCACCCAAGATCTCAAAACTTGAAACTAGAGTCATTAATGAGCGAAATCCTACTGCACTCATATTATCGGGACCATTCCTTTACCGGAGCTCAGCACGAGACAACACTTGGGTGCACAAGAAGGTAGCCCGCCTTCGACTGCATCCGATGGGTATGCTATATACTGGGGTTCCCTTCAGGGATGTTGAAACTAGATCGGGGATCTAGGTATTCTACCCATATAGCATGTTTTCCTTGACCGTGGACACCCCTGATGATGTATTTGATTTGAGGTATCTTTAGTGGCCATAATTTTTAGGGACTTACACAAGGTGACTGGGATGGGCTATCCTGGTACCTGAAACAGACGGACCCGCTCTGTCTTCGGTCTTTAGGAGGGTACTCGTCTTCACGAGAGTGCTTACATTTATCATCTGAGGTTCGGGCGAAGCTCTAGAGTGACCATAACTGTACTTTTGACCAACCCTCTCTGTATGCTATTGTGATACTGGATTTCATCACCATAAAATGGTAGTAATCAGACAGGGCACCCTATTCTGGCTGCTTGCTGATTGATTTTAGATAGTCCTTTTTTCTTTTTTCTTTTTTAGGTGTGTGGTTACTGTCATTGAGACTTTATAATACATCACAATTTATTAAAATTTGTTAAAACTAAACAGGTCACCATGGCGTCATACGGCCCATGACGTCTGTCTCGACGACAGCAAGGTCTACCTCCTCTAACTCTTGAGGAAGAACTGAACCTTAGTGAACCCGTGCCTTCTGCAGAAGAGCAGTCTCTATTGACAAACCCTAATTTTCACATAGCCTCATATCATATGGAATTTCCAGAGGACCCTTTCACGGAAGGGGTCGTACCTCATTACAATCCTCCACTCACTGATCTGTTGGGGCCTGTGATAGTTTAGATTCCACCACACACTGACATGTCTTCGGCCGCACAAACATCCATTTCTCAACCGGCATCCACAGGGTCGATGCCAATGGCAACCATCCAAGGTTCGCCGCCATCCTCCCCGCCAGTTGTTAGTTCTATGCCATTACTTGGTAACCCCAGTAGTCAACATATACCTAATACCAACCCTATGGTCATCACAACTGTAAGTAACTCGCTGAGTCCTTCGAGATCTACTCCTACTGTGACCACATTGGGACCTACGGTTGCTCCTCCCACGAGTGTGACTACTTTGGTTCCTTTTAGAAACCCTTTAGGTTGGAACCCTTTGCTGAGTTCAAACCCCTTGGCCACCATACCAGGGGGTAGTGTCACCAGCACGCAGATAACAAGGAACATTTCACTACCCCTGCAATCGTTAGGAAAAATAGGACAACCTACTGTTAACACTGTTCCCTTAAGTGGTTTAAATATCGGTGTAGGGTCTATGTCGTTGCTAAAATATGCAAGTAGTAGCATGCCTCCGGGAAGCTCTATTGCATCCATATGGAATAACCCACCCCAACCTCCATCTGGAATGGGAGGGCATTTTTACACTGGGGGCAACCAACCGTTCGCCCCACAATACAATATGCCCTATGGACAGCAACCATATATCCCTACCCCTCCACCTATAGGAAATTTTTATCAAAGTCCTACTTATCCTACTGGTAACACATTGATGGGTGGACCCTATGGTCCACATAGTCAACCAATACTGCCTTGGTTAGATTCAGGAGCAAACCCACAATTTCCATATTTGGCAGCTCTAGACATCCCCAACATCTATAAACTGACTAATGACCCCATTAATCACAACTCGCTCTGGCCTCCAGTACTGCACAAGATTCCTTCTGACATCCCAAAGTTCAATGGGAAACAAGGGGAAGACCCAACCGCACACATCACCACCTTTCATTTATGGTCTATATCTAATTCCATGGTGGATGATAGTGTCCGAATTCTACTGTTCCCCCGCACCCTTACAAGAAATGCCGCCAAGTGGTATATTGAATTTCCACGCGCTGCCATAAACACTTTTGGTGCTTTAGCGACGAATTTTCTAAATTCCAATTACCAATCAGATTTGAAACCGGAACAGAACGGTTAACCTCGCTGCGCCAAGACACTTCCACCCACATATCCGATCACATTCATGAATGGAGACGTAGGAGGAGGCTAGTCAAAGCGCCAATCCCGAATCATCTCTTAGCTAATTGGTTTTTTAAGTCTCTCTTACCCCACATCTCTAAATAAATTGGCCTTTCCAGTGCAGTTATAGAAGATCAATGCATTCATCATGCCCAACATTTGGATTTAATCTATTGACAATCTGACACGCTATATGATTTACTCCCCAATGCCCCTAGTAACCCAAATCCTCCAGCTACTCAGAAAACCAGAGCTCACGCTGACGGTATCATTGGCACAATCTCTAGTGTAGCCACAAAATAGTCTCGGGGGCAAACCTCCCAGCCATCCTTGGCTGCCACCGCCCCTAACCAAACGACTACTCTTCCTACTGCCGAGGTAAATTCTGTGCAAACTTCACAAAAACCTAGTGGAAATAATAATAAGAACAAGAAAAATACATCTTCTTCGGAAGAGAAGTCAGACAATCGGAATAATCCTAATCAGAAAAACGCTGCCAAAAATGACAGAGGGAAGGTTAAACCCATGAAATTTCCTTGAAAAATCTGTGCGGAGGACCACTTGACATACAAATTTCCTCAGCTGCAGGAATGCACCGATTTTATCGCAAACAAGGATTCTGGGCAAACACCTGTCGTTCTTCATAATCCTTTCCCTAATCAATATCAGCAACACCAACACATGGTTGACAACCCACCACAACCCCAGCAACGGAGCAATGGTGGTTCACATCCTTTCGGTGAAGGATCATCTGCCATTTATGGCATTGAGAGTGTTGAAATTCAAACACGAGCCAAGCTTTATGGAAATCCTACCATAGACACTCAAGAACCTGATACTAGTTCAAATCCACCGCCGACCAACGATTTAGATATCGAACGGCCTACTGCTGACCTCATAATTCGTCCCCCCAAAGGTACACTTCAACGCACGACTCATAACACCTCTGCACGTGTAGCCCAAAACTACAACATTGTAGAAGATTTGGTGCAGGCACCATCAACTATGTCTGTTCTCGAGGTATTGAAAACTTTTCCAGCACAAAGGAAAGCCTTGCTTTCGGCCATTGGTGGAATAGACCCCTAGGATTCCATGATAACTATCTTTGATATGGAAAAATCTCAAACTCACCTCTCGCACCAACTCGCATTCCAAGTGCAGGTTGTGTTGAAAGGGAGACCAATCCATTGCATTGTCATTGACAAAGGTGCTTTGACTTGCGTTATGTCACAAGCTTGCTGGCTTGCTTTAGGTTCTCCTACCTTAACATTGCCATCGAATTCCCTCAAAGCTTTTGATGGCCACATGTTCCTCCCAAAAGGATACCTTGCTAGCTTTCCCATCACTCTGAGTGGGAAAACGGTAACCGTGGACATTGAAGTTGTAGATCACCATCTCGACTATAATCTATTGCTCGGTCGCAGTTGGTCTTATGTGATGACCGCCATTGTTTCTTCGGTCTTCTGACTCATCCTATTTCCATTGTATGGGAAAATAGTCACAGTGGATCAGTTATCCTTCTGCACCCCTGATTATTCCACGTTACCAAGTAGCATCGTACCCCTAATAGGAGGATTTTCTGACTCTTATGTCAGTATTGGTACCGGTCTTCTAAAGGCATCTTCCCTACTGGGTTGTTTTCCTCTCCCACTGCTAGAGATCCCAAATACGGTTGCAATGATATCCACCACTTTCAATGGCTCTATCGACCCATGGATCCTCCCGGCACCTTCATACATTGATTCCTATGGAGATCAGATGACGCTCTCACTAGCTGAGTTGGCCTACCAAGCCATCCAAATTACATATGAACCCTCCACTGCTATGGTTTCGACCAAAGGTACAAACCTCCCACCCATCACAGTTCTCTCTAAGGATCTCCTCAATGAAGTATTGCCTATAGACGAAGCTATTCGAGAGATCATGTCTCTGGAAGAACGACCTTGGGGAGAGTTTCACCATCGCGCTTCGATGATCGACTCGGACGTGATAAAAACTGAAATCCCATCCTTTGATCCACCTAAGATGGTTCCCTCCGCTTACATGACTATTTAAACCATCGATTCAGAAGGGAACATGGGTAATCTTTCTAAGACAATGCTCATTGATATCTCGGTCAAAATGGGTATCGTGGAAAATATTCAGATTAGAGCAGATTGCAATCCTGAGGAAATTGCATGCTTCACATCCCTTTTCAAGGAATTCTGCGATGTGTTCACTTGGTCTTATGATGAAATTCCTGGCATAGATCCATCTATAGTCAAGCACGAAATCAAGATTTATGACAATGCCAAACCAATTCGGCAGCGACTTAGACCCGTCCACCCACGCAAAGCAGCTGCCATCAAAATTGAGGTAGAAAAAATTTTAAAAGCTGGTTTCATCTATCCCATTCCTTTGATGGAATGGGTTTCCAATCTGGTTTCCGTCGATAAAAAACAAGGCACCATTCGAGTTTGTGTTGACTATCGCGATCTGAACACCGCTTGTCCCAAAGAAAATTATCCTACGCCATTCATAGATCAGATTCTCGATGATTGTGCCAGATGCGAATCTTTTTCCTTCATAGATGGATTCTTAGGCTACAACCAGATTGTGATTAAAAAAGAAGACTAGAATAAAACTGCCTTCATTTGTCCTTGGGGAAAATTTGCGTATTGTAAACTCGTATTCGGTCTGAAGAATGCTGGAGAAAATTTTCAGCGGGATATGGACTACGCTTTTCATGACATTCGACATATTGTACAGGCTTACTTGGATGACCTTCCAGCCCATTCCAAGAAACGACCTGATCACCTTGCTCATCTGAAATAAATTTTTGCTAGGTGTAGATTCTACAATATATTCATGAATCCTCATAAGTGCGTATTTATGGTCAATTCCAGGCGTCTGTTAGGTTTCATTGTCTCCAAGCATGGGATTAGGGTTGATCCTGATAAGGTTAAGGTGATTTTTGAATTGCAGGCACCACAATCCATCCTTCAACTCCAACGTTCGCAAGGGAAGGAAATATTTTTACGTCGATTCATCGTTAACTATGCCGAGATGACGAAATGATTTATGCGATTATTGAAGAAAGGAACACTATACTTGTGGGATGACCAAGCTCAATGGTCATTTGATGCTTTAAAACATGCACTTGTTTCAGCCCCACTCCTTAGTGCCCCCAACTACTCATGTGACTTTCTCCTCTACCTGGCAGCCTCACCATCCTCATTTGGAATGGTTCTGGTTCAAGTTCACAGTGACAACAATGAACATGTGATATACTATTTGTCCAAAGGTCTAATCAGACCTAAACTACGTTATTCACATGTGGAGAAACTTTCTCTGGTGGTATTTTTTTCCATCACCCGACTCCGACACTATATATTGCTACGACAGACTACGGTTATTTCTTTGGAGAACCCCATGCAACACATCCTATCTTAACAAATTATTGGAGGAAAATATTCCAAATGGATCATAATCCTCCAACAATTTGATTTGGTCTTCATAGCTTCCAAAGCAAAGAAATCCCTCGTCTTCGCCGAATTATTATCGGACCTTCCCAGAATTGACCCCGGAGAAGTAGCTCATGATCCATTTCCTGATGAATCTGTATACTTGGTCGATTCTTCGGACCCATGGTATGGAGACATTTTGGTCTACCTACAAACCCAACGCTTCCACCCAACTCTCACATCTAATGACCATCGTCGTATTCACCACCAGTAAAAGCACTACCTTGTGCTAAATGATACATTATATCGTCGTGGTAACGATACTATTCTCCGACGTTGTCTCACTTTCAATGAAACAGAACACGTTTTGAATGACTACCATGCAGGGGCATGCGGTGGTCATCTTTCGGGCATAGCTACTGCCCAAAAAATCGTGCGCGCAGGTTACTATTGGCCCACTTTGTTTAAAGACTGCATTACAGCAGTCCAAAAGTTCCATCCATGTCAAATTTTCACAAAGGAAATGTGTGCTCATCCTGCCCCCCTTCATCTGGTTATCTCCATTGGTCCTTTCGCTAAATGGGGAATTGACTTCGTCACCTGCAATCCCACTTCAGAAAATGGACACAACTACATCATGGTTGCAGTCGACTATTTTATGAAATGGGCGGAAGCCATTCCCACTTTTAAGGTCGATGGCGAAACCGCCGCTCTCTTCCTGTTCAATCAAGTAATCTGTCGGTTCGACGTACCCCTATCTATTGTCACAGATCATGGATCCCACTTTCAGAATCATATGATGACCGAATTAACATCCATGCTAGGTTTTCATCAAGATCAATCTTCGTCTTACTATCCTCAAGCTAATGGTCAAGTCGAAGCCGTAAATGGCGTCCTCAAAACCATGATTCGTCAACTAGTCGGAAACCATAAAACCACATGGCATCAGAAGTTGTATTCTTTGTTATGGGCATACCGAACATTAGTCAAAACTGCCATATGCTTCACGCCATTTCAACTTGCATTCAGCCTGGAGGCTGTACTTCCAATCAAGTGTGAAATTCCATCACTCAAACTCGTTGTTGAACTCCTGCCTAGCACCACTGCCACAAAAGAGCGCTTGCTCTCGCTCGATCATTTGGACAAAACTCATCGAGATGCTGCACTAGCACTCGAAGCTCACCAGCGCCAAGTCAAAGCTCAATACGACAAATCTGTCAAGCCTCGTTCTTTCCAAGAGGGTGATCTTGTTCTACTCTATGATCAGAAACATGACCTCTTGGGGGCAGGAATGCTCCAACCATTATGGCTTGGTCCTTACATCGTCACTAAAGTCCTCTCAAAAGGGGCTTACGAACTTCAAGACTGTAATGGAATTCTACTCACGGAGCCCCACAACAGGCTCTATCTAAAGAAGTATTTTGCCTAGTTTCGCACTAGGCATATGCTTTGTAATTTTATGTATATAAGTTTTGCCTATTGTTTTGATGTCTCTGGATATTTTTTGGTTTTTGAGGTGTTTTTCTCATGTAAAATCTTTTTCTTTCACACAGATGTCGTCATCCTCCTTATCATACATCGGATATGTGGATGGTGCTAGTCATCACACTAGACACATTACTCCAGCTGCTTGGGTTCTCTACACTCTTGAGTCGAACCTTCTTGGTTCTAGGGGAATCTTCCTAGGTAGTTCCACCAATAATGTTTTCGAGTACATGTCAGTGATCCAACTCCTCACGGAGGCGGCGTCTTGTGACATCTCCAATTTAGTGGTCAGGTTAGATTCCCAACTCGTCATTATGCAGTTAAAAAATCATTACCATGTCCGTCATCCAGTCTTGTTACGTTATTTTTTAAGGGTGCGACTTTTAGAACGTCAATTTCAAACAATCACATATGAGCACGTTCCTAGAGAATTTAATGCATTAGCCAATTCTTTGGCAAACTATGTGTTAGATTTGCATTTGTCACACTTGATATAAAAGATTTACTCATGATTATATATATTTTTATCCCATTGAAAATACATAAAAAATCAAAAAACACAAAATCACCTGGGAGTTCAGCCAATCAAAAAATCCATCATCAAAACAGTGGCGGACGGGACCCTCTCCAGTCTGCGGAAGCAAGGCTGCCCATCGAGCCTGCCTTGACTCGCGTGGGCCGAATGGCGCTGTAATGATCCTAGGCCTCATCAATGGTACCTGCTTCAGTAGGAAAGAAACTATCAATGTACCGTACCCAAACTCTCTCTGGGTACGGGTCTTGCATGTTGTGAGCTCTGCTCGGACCCGACGGACAACTCCATCACACTAGTCAAACACCTGAGGCTGCATACAATCCAAGGCTAGTAGCATATGGGCCTTGGTGGCCACATTATAACTCTTGGCACCTGCCAAACGAACAATCATCCATAATATAGACCTCAGTGGTCTCAAAGCTACCTGTGAAATAGGTACCCGGTTTCTCACAGCCTCTGTGTTGCGTATGCAATGAGCAAGAATGAGATCAGCAGTGGAATGAGGATCCGCTCTAGACCTCGTCAAGTTGGGCCTCGGTCCATGACATGACAGGCCGGTCAAAAATTATACATTTTCCTTCTCAATTGAGAGCTCATTGCCCCTAATCCGAAAGACATGGTGACGTTCATCCCATTACTGAATCAGCCACCTCAGGAGGTCCTCTTTACCCCTCATCAGTTCTAAACGTGCATATTTTAGAAAACTGCATCTGCGGAAAGCCATCAAGCTTGCAGCATTAGTAATCATATCCCTTTCTTCCCATTCATGTTCTCTCTCTCACCAGATACTCATGATTAACAGTTGAATATCTGCAAATGCAACATTTTCAACCGATTAGAAATTATCTGGACCACTTCAAAATGCTTATAAATGAGTTCCTAAAAAGTATGTTGCGCCTAATGCTGGCTATAGTGCAAAAAAGAGTGTGCTAACGCACCCTTCCCTCATGGGAAGTGCGCTTAATGCGGCTCCAACACTGCTGGCCCGCATTAGCCGCTAATATTTTTTAGGGCCTGCCAAATTTCCCATTTTGAACCAGCAAAACTTCACAAAAATACAATTAAATGATAGCAGGAGGTTCTAGCTCTTACCTGGATCTCGCGGGAAGGAAAACCGTTGCCCGGATTGACCGCAATCGTAAGCTGAATTTTTCACCCTTTTTCACCCCAGAGCTCCTTCAAAGCACTCAAAACAGTGAAAATGAAAGTCTTTTGACCTTCTTATAGCCACTTCTAGGGCATGAATCTCTTAGCTAGTCGACAAAAAGTTGTGAATTCTTGCTACATATGTGTTGCAACTATTGATATTTGTTACTGATGTTCTGATGAGTGATCAGGATTCATATGCAGACATACACATGTTTTGACCCTTTTTTTTCGAGCATTCTTTTTACAGTATTTTTCTTGCTCGCTAATTCGAAAAACCACAAGTTCCTTTCTTCGGACTCGTTAAACTTATACGAAATCGATTTCGAGCGTTCTTTTTATGGTCTTTTTCTTGCTCGTTAATCCGAAAAACCTGGAGTTCTCTTCTTCAGACTCGTTAAAACTGATATGAAGAAGCACTGAGCTTTCTTTTTAGGGACCTTTTTCTAGCTCATAAAACTAAAAAAACCCCGAGTTGCCTTTTTCGAGCTCGCTAAGATACCACGACAGAGAGTAAGGAGCCATTCTTTTCCTCTTTTTCAAAGCTCTTTAAACCAAAAAAGTAACCGAGTTTTCTCCGCGTGACTCGTTAAAATTTCATAGAGAGCACCAAGTTCTTCTTTGTTGGACTCATTAAAATTTCGCAAAGAGTACTGAGTTTACTCCGTCTCCTCGTACTCATAACAAAATGAGGTAGACGTCCATCGAACATAGATTTCTCACTTTTCCGGCTTCGATGGACTAACTCATGGAAAATGAACTATTTCGGGCTTAATATTATCCCTTTGTCATGCCTGGTTATCAATACATGACAAAGGTACCCCAATGGAGTTGTCTTTTACGACATTTTTCATACTCTCTAAACATGAAAAATTCACCGAATTTACTCATCTGGACTTGTTAAACCTAATCAGACAGGGCACGAAGTTGTCTTTTATGATATTTTTCAAACTCTCTAAATATGAAAAATTCACCGAGTTTACTCGTCTGAACTCGTTAAACTTAATCAGACGGGGAAAAATTTGGACAAAATGAATACTACCTCTGTTACATTTCAAAAAGGTCGATTTGGCAGCAAAAATATTGAACATGGCACTTCCCAGAAAACTCTTTCGCAGTTAGTCGAACCCTACCATCTATGAGTATTAGCCTTCATCTCCCAGTGTCCCTACACCGGTAAAATCCTAACACACTCCTTGGTGTTCATTAAGCCTCAACTGCCTAGTACCCTGTTACAGTGCCTTCTATTGTTCAAGTAGATCTCGCTATCTACTGCTCCTCTTATCAACCAAACTGTTCATTATGCAAAAAATTATTTTTCGTCAGACATCCCCATTTTCTCTTCATTATCTCCATCACAAACAAAATCATTTGGTTTCCGTTTCGTGTTGACTGATGTAGGATGCCTCAGTGCCTACCCTTCAACAGATCTCTTCCTATCGACTTCAGCATCTTATCTAGGAAGTTGATCCAGAAACCCATCAGTACCCGAATACTTGCAGACATCAGTGGTAGGTAGTCTTGTGTTTGATTAGGAGTCTTCATCATTGGCTCCTGATCGAATAATTATACGAGTGTTCGACTTCAAATATTTTTATTCACACTCACTAGATTGTACTTTGCATCTTAGGGACCATCATCATTATCGGTGGCCACCTTCGTGTCTGTTAATAGTTTTCATTATTGACTGGTAATCAGACGATTTCTCACATGTTCGACAACAGCTCCTTCATTCACATGTTGATAAATATGCAGTTTAAGTGAAGTGGTGGTCAAGACCTTGGGGCAACAGTTACATCATTAAAGCTATGTTCCCTTCCCCAAGTTGCGATATTGTTTATGGAGACAGCTTCTTTAGCCTGATCCTATTATGACAGACACTTCCACATTGTGGTCATTGGTGGACAGATTCTTCATATCTCTGTTCTGGAGAAATCATGTTGTTTAAGCTATTGAGCATCGGAAATTCCCGACTCAAGGCAGATACTATATTTTCTGACATATGTTGTTGTTTCAGGTTTTCCTCAGTCTTTCAATCTCTTTATCTCTACTACACACATTATAAAGTCTTTCGGCCATCATCTTCATCTCTGACCTCATACTTTAGGGGGCATCTATTATAGGTCAAAATACCTCCTCATTAGCTCAAAGGAGAAGATAAATATGGAAGGAATACAAATACCTAAACTAAACCTACTTCTGTCAAGGTAACGCCCCACTATAACAGCACAAGAGCGTTATAACACACCTGATCAATGAATAGGACACGTTAGTGGCTAGGGAAATGATCTTTTTACACTAGAGGGCAGCGTTACCCGTGTTTTGAGTTTAGAACGGGAAAAACCCGTAGAGAATGATTTGAATTTCCAGCTTTTTCTCACAAGAGAGTCAGTACAAAAAGGAAACTGCAAAGCACTAATCTCTTATTGGACCTTGCCAAAAACAACTGAACTCTAAAAGAAGGCAAAAGCATGGAAGTTGGGGAAACATATTGGTTTTCTCTATTCAGAATTGGTAGAAAGAGAAGGGCAATGATTGCTCTCTCCATCTCCTATAAAATGGAGCTGAAGGCTCTTGGTTCAAGGTCGAAGGATTGTCAAAGTTTTGAATACTTGTGAAGTAGAGCATTATTGTTCTAGTGTGAAGGTCAAGAGTCAAAGAGGTTCATTGAGAACTTGTTGACCAAGACATCACCACATTGAGAGATAGAGATATTGAAAGGCTGAGGAGGGCTTGGTACAACCAACCATTGTAATCCTCCATTTTATAGATCAATAGAATTGTATTTGTTTTGTCCATTCTATGTGTTGATATGGTCATTTTTATTCAATCACTTATATAGCATGAGATGAATGGCTTATATGTGCATAGTTTAAATGTTTATTATATGTTGACTTAATTGATAGGAAATGTATGTTGTGGTAGAGATTACACGGGTACTTTGACTGATTGCAGGGTCGAGATTTGGAGCTAGTGAAGAAGGATCCCTGCTTCGTTGTTCAGTTCTCTCCAAAAGACTTCAAGATCATTAAAGAGGTAATCTTCCATCTTATTCCATCAAGTTGTTTTAAGTTAATATGAACATGTATGTGCCTTCTTTGTGAACTATACAGCTAATCTTACTGTCTGCCTCGGGCACCATAAAGCCTTGAGAGGGATATTCAATAACCAACAACCCAAGAATTTTACCTTATAGCACCAGCCCAAGTAGAAAAGGGAAAGGAGTACGATGGAAATGACGCACACCCCGAGGATATGTCTGATGTGGAGTTGCATGTTGCGATGGAGCAGCTATTCCGAGAAGGGTCGACACCCATAATCCCAGGTAACTCTATTCCCCAAAGTTCAAGTAGCTCTAGTCCTGACCTTCCCCTGGTACTCTTTCAACCATTAGGTGAAATTTTTGTTAAGTTATGGGAATTGAGCAAGTCAAATATTTTTCAGTCCATAGCAATAATACACACTAGCAACAGTGCTGGTACTACCATTTCACAGTCGGGGGTCAGGGGATTTTTTCTAGTAAACCACACAGAGCGAAGCATGGCAGGTTCATTTACTCGGTACCCAGAGTTTTATGGGAGGGGTAATGATGATGTGGAACAACACTGGTACCTTTGTGAAGCCATATGGAAGGCTCGACAGACACCAGACGCAGGTAAGTTGGTAGAATTTCAAAATACTCTCCGGGAGAGAGCTCTATGTTGGTTTATAAAATGGTCTAAGACTCGTCAAAACCCAGCGTTAGACGATGTAAAGAGGGATTTCATGAAGGAATTCAAATTAACCAAACAGATCAGCAGGGTTTATTAGAGATGTGGGAGATCAAGCAGCGAGAAGGGGAAACTACATGGGATCTAATGAGGAGATTCATGGATTCAGTTAGAAAACTCAGTTATCCAATCGATCTGAACCATCAAAGAGATTGGTTTATCAACGCCCTTCTCCCACTAACAAGAACCCCGCTGACACAACAAAATATCGAGATGTTACAAGATGCATTAGAGTAAGCCATGAAAATAGAGGCCATGGCGGGATACTTGCAAGAATTTAAAGGAGGGGCATCAGCTCAGGACCCTTCCATACTGGGACTACAACATCAAATAGCTAGCCTGATGTGTCAAGTGAGGCCAAATGTATGGTGTACACAATGTCTAATGGAAGGACATGTGGTAATCGAATGTCCTCGACTGCGGGTCTAAAACGTGGGAACACCAAAAACAGGGGCACCAGGAGCTCCGACAGTAGGAGGGGTTGCACAGATAAACACACAAGGATTATAACTACTGCAACACCCATAAACAGGGTTCCCCACGCAACATAATTCAGCGATGACTGAGTATTGCGAGATTTGTAAAAGTATGGGTCACTCACCCCGCCTATGCCCCATAATGCAAAAGTACTCCAATGTCCCGAACAATGTATACTGTGAGTTCTGTGCATCTACCACACACAACATAGAGCAGTATAGAGCTCTGGATGCTTTGGCGGAACGATTAGACATGCCTCCATATAGAGTGAATGAGGCTCCCAGAGGACGAGGAGGAGGCATGAGAGGAGGCCGAGCAGGAGGAAGAGGACCAATATGATGCTACAACCATGACCAAGAGGGCCATGTAGCTAGGGACTGTCCACTTCCTAGAAGACCCATGTGCTCTCAGTGCAGGGTTAAGACACACGCAACAGAAGGCTACCCAGAGCTCATTAAAATATGGGAAGAAAGGGCCAGACAAAGAGGAACAGATCTAGTAAATGCATAGCCAAGAATAATAGAGCCTCAAGCCATGCAGAACATGGCCATAGTGACGCGGGGAGGAAAAATAACTGGGAAAGATGCACAAATGATGGACCCGATAAAAATGGTAAGGCCAGCATATCCAAAGCCAATGTTCAGGCCAGAAAAACAGAAGCAATTCTTCCAAGAAGCAGCGGAAACGTTTGCCCAGCTTGGGGGAAGCAAAGGAATCAAAATGCTGCAAACGAAAGAAGAGGATGAGAACCAAGCTAATTCAAGTACTACAATTGTAGAATGGTTTCGTCTATTTCTAAAAATTATTAACAACATGCCAATGTTGGAACAATTAAAGCAGAACCTAGAAAGAGTAGTGCAGAAGGCCATGAAGCCAAGGGAATCATTTGACACAACACAAAAATATATACGAAGAGTGAAGAGAAATAAGAGAAGGATAGGCAAAGGGTTCCGAGTGAATACTCAAGTTGCGGAGTTCCAAATTAAGGACACAATGCTTGATTTGGGGTCCGATGTAAATATCTTGTCAAGAAAAACATGGGAATCATGGGGGAATCCAAGGCTAACATACTCACCATTTCAACTCTGTATGGCAAACCAGTACTACATTGTGCCCATAGGCAGGTTGGAGGAGGTCGAAGTCGACGTTGCGGGAGTAAAGACATACACAGACTTTGAGGTCAACGACATTATGGGAGACAAATATCCCTATCCAGCATTATTGGGGATCGATTGGGCTTTTGAAAACTATGTAGTAATAGATTTAAATAAGGAACTGATGATCTTTGAGGATGGAGAGGTCAGATTCACCCAGCTGCTCGACCCATATCAAGGTCCCCGATACACAGAGTCTGTCGATAACAGAGAATATGCTCATCTTCTTGACCATCTTTATCAAATGACTACAAGAAAAAGGGAAGATTACATCAACCCGATGGCAAGATGATCGGTAAGCTGGAGGAGCATTCAAAGCTCAGAGATGCGCCACCATTAGAAGAATCAATTGGATCAGTACTGAGGTAGGATATTACCCAACCTTATCCGATATGAACGCTGTAAATACTTTCATTATCAAAACAAAAGATAATGTATCAGAGGATCATAGGGTCCCACTCATGGATGTGGCCTTGCAATCCACATCTACAAGATGGTGGAGAAACCACCGCAACTTACTGTCACGATGGGACAGAGTTGCAGCAGCAATGAAAGCCAGGTTTAAGGAAGAAGAAGTACCACAATGCACTAAAAAATTCTAGGGGGACTCAGATCACAGAAAGCATTTGAAGGAGTGTGAAGATCAATGGAACACTGCAAGATACACGCATGAGATATGGGTCCAAAAATTTATGCACTCACTAGATAGGATTCCACAAGCCTGGTACCTAACGGAAGAGAGGAAAAGGGGAACTGGCACATGGCAAGAAGTTACGAGGAAATTTACACAATTCTTCTTGTTTGAAGGAAGGATAGGTACAGTCACCCAAGCATTACAAGCCATTAAAAAGGTATTTTTCTTCCCAGAGAATCAGAAGGAGGATGAGCAACCGCTCCCGAACCAAAGCATCTGGCAGTCAGTAACATGCAAGAAGATAAATAGTGAAATGGACAATAATGATCTAGAGGGACTTAGACATCTGTACTTTGAAGAAACAGAGGGGGAGCGGGATATTCAAGAGGACTCGAAAACCGAGGGAATTCATTTGCTCCCCCTCAAAACCAAGAAAATAAATATTTGGATCGAAGAGAAGCCCAAACTAGAATTAATCGGGGACTACTGGGATGCTGAGACAACCAAGGAAATATTCAGTCTATTACAAGAATATGAGGACTTGTACCTGTCATTTGTAGCAGACTTGAAAGGAATCAAAGGAGACCTGGGAGAAATGTGTATAACCCTGAGGCCTGATGCAAGACCAATCAAGCACAAACCCTATCGGTCGAATCCAAGGGTAAAGGAAAAGGTTAAAGTGGAAATCGACAAAATACGAAAGGCAGGGTTGATATTCCCAGTGGAGGAAGTAGAATGAGTAAGTCCCATAGTCATACAGAGCAAAAATGATAAGGCGGAAATCTGAGTCTGTGTTGACTATAGGAGTTTGAACAATGTCTGTATACATGACCCATTCCCACCCCATTCAATGACGAAGTCCTAGAAAATTTTGCGGGGAATGAAGCATATTCCTTTACAAATGGATTCTCAGGGTACCATCAGGTAAGGATATTTGAGGAAGATAAGAAAAATACAACCTTCACCACCGAATGGGGCTCCTTTGCATACCATGTAATGCCATTCGGTTTGAAGAATGAGCCAGCAGTATTTTCGTACATTGTCATAACAGTATTCCACGACTACATCCACAATCCTAGAGGTTTATATGGATGACTAGACCATCTACAACCTGTTAAAAGACCATGCCACACTATTGAGAATTATGTTTCATAGGTCTAGACAGCTACAAATCTCATTGAACCTAAAGAAGTGTGTTTGGAACATTGTTAGGACACGTTGTATGCAAACAAGGAGTCTACGTGATCCAGCAAAGGTAGCAGTGATAATAAACATGGAGGCTCTAGAGACTGTGAAACAGTTGAGGTCACTGTTAGGCCATACAAGTTATTACAAGTGATTCATCCACAACTACGCAAAGATAACAGCCCCATTGTATAAGTTGTTGTATAAATCAGAACAATTCAATTGGACAAAGAGTTGCGCGACGGCCCTAAACACCTTAAAGGAAAAATTGGCAAGTGCGCCAATATTGGTTCATCTAGATTGGGACAAGAAATTTCATGTCCACATTGATGCTTCAAGCATCGCACTCGAAGCGGTTCTAGTCCAACCAGGGGACACTACAGTTGATCACCCATTGTACTTTGCAAGTTGAAAACTATCAATAGCGGAACGAAACTACACCAAGACAAAAAGGGAAGCATTAGCAATGGTGTATTCCCTTCAAAAGTTCCGCCACTACCTGTTGGGAGGTATGTTCAAGTTTTTTATAGACCATTCAGCTTTGAAGCACCTAGTGAACAAACCGGTCTTGAAAGGAAGGATATGCAGATGGATCCTACTCTTTCAAGAATTCACCTTCGAGGTGATAGTCAAACCTGGGTGACTAAACGTGGGACCAAACCACCTGTCAAGGCTCGAAAACGAAGAAAACGAAGGATCTCTGGATGATTATTTGCCAGACGCTGATCTTTTCAAAGTAGAAGCCATCCCAGAATACCTAGATCAGATCGCAACCTACCTAACAGCAGGACAGTGCCCAAAATAATATACCTCAGTACTGAAAAGACACCTGGTAGTCTGAGCCGCAGAGTACCAGCTCATCACAGGACACTTGTACAAAATTGGGCTAGACCAAATCTTACGAAGATGTGTCCTGGACCACGAAAGGGAGGCCGTACTATGGGAGTGCCACTCTAGAGTTGCGGTAGGACACGTAGGAGCTAAACTGACGACTAGGAAAGTACTACAGGCGGGCTTATGGTGGCCGACAGTACACATTGACAATAAGGCATTCGTAAATAAATGCGATTTTTTCTAGAGGAAGGAACGTCCATCGCATAGAGACGAAATTCCACTACACCCAGTAAAAGCACTACAACCATTCGAGAAATGGGCAGTTGATTTTATAGGTCCGATTGCACCCACTACAAGAAACTCGCAAGCCCGGTATGTCATCAAAAAAACAGACTATTTTACAAGATGGGCAGAGGCAATGCCTATGAAGGATTGCAAAATTGAAACAGTGACACGGTTCATATTTGAAAACATTATCAGCCGATTTGGCTGACTGAAAAGTATGACAAGTGATCAGGGTACGCATTTCATCAATGCAACCATTAAATCCTTGCTTGAAAGCTTCATGGTACAACATCACAGGAGCAACCCCTACCACCCACAAGCCAATGGCATGGTAGAGGCATTCAACAAAATCCTTGAAAAGGGATTAACAAATATCTGTAATGCTCAACGACACGACTGGGATGAACGTATAACAACAACTATGTGGGCATACAGAACAACTGTCAAGAGGCTCAATATCCAAACGTTGTTCCAGCTCGTGTATGGGAGAGAAGCCGTAGTACCAGCAGAGTTTTCCATACCCAACCTTCTAATTGCAACCTCACTCCAGCTATTAGAAGAAGACTCCCTGAAGGACAAATTATAGGAAATACAAGTGCTGAAAGAAGACAGGTTTTTAGTAGAATTCCACCAAAATGTCCAAAAAGAAAGACAAAAAGCATGGCACGACCGCCATATCAAGCACAAAAATTTCAAGGTTGGTGGGAAAGTTTTATTATATGACAGTAAGTACCAGAAGTTCCCAGGAAAACTGAAAATGCATTAGCTAGGACCGTACCACGTAGTCGAAATCAAAGAGTCTGGAGTAGTACAGTTAGCACAATTGGACAGCCAGATTCTGCCAGGATGGATGAACGGCACATGCCTAAAACCCCACCACAAGTAAGTTCTGCATTTCATTTCAAATAACTCTCGCAACCGAGAGAAGTCAGTATGGTATATTAGGCTAGAATATATGGAGTCACTAACTCTCTCGCACCCGAGAAGAGCTTAGATAGGATTCCCAATAAAGACATTTTGTATCACAATAAAAATTCAGTGTTGCTTTGCAGAGACCACAGCGCAACCGATTGTGGTCGGGGGGGGATCGTGTCCAGCGTGTTAGCCACGTCAGAAGGAAAATCGTGTCGAACATCATTCCATCATCATTACTCATAGTACCCATGTCAGTCCGTAGGATTACTGAGATTTGAAAAATAATTGCCATAATTAGCATCACCCATACTGCAATAAATTTTCCATAATAAGCCATAACCATCACCCATCACGTCTACCCAAACGTTGAACCCACAGTCATATTTGTTAGAACCCACCTTAGCCCGATAACTAATCGCACGATTATAGCCGCAGGGCAAGGCAAGGAAAATTAATTAGTTATGGGGTCTTACAACCTCATGCGTGTCGGTTACTTACATAACCCGCATGAAGGAAAGTACAAGAATGCCGAAGAAGTCCAAGTTAGAATCAGAAACAACAAATGTAGCAAGGGAAATGTCACCAGAGAAAGAACAAGGAAGGATTCCAGAAGCAGGGATTCATAAGGAAAGAGGAGGAATAGCGCCGCAAGTGTATCAAAGAAGATCTAAAATCACCAGGGTAGTGCCAACAGTTGTTGAGCATGAGCTCAATGAGAGGATTCAAAAGATGGAATCCCTGGTAGGAAAATATGACAGTGCCTCGTTAATTGATACCGACCTAACAGACTCCTTCCAATTTCCAGTAATGAAGAAACAAGTCTACATGGAGAATTATGCAATAGAGGCAGGACAACAAGCACAAAGAGTACTTCTAGAGTTCAGAGGTGTTCAGCAATCCACCATACTGAACCTACGGAACTTGCCAGTGTTCGGCACTACAGGGGCTGCAATGCAATGCACCAAGTTTCTATTGAGAAGAATTCACAATGGGTTTCTCTGGCTGGGAAGAGAAATCACAATTCATGTTGAAGATATTCATAGATTGACTAAGTTGTCACAGGAAGGGAGAGATGTCTCCACGACTTTCCAGACTGTGTCAAAGAGAGCAAAGAAATCAGGCGACGGTGACTACTACAAGAAGTATGACACCAAGAGAGGGGGAAAAGGAGCTATGATAGACTTAATCAACAACCCAGTGATCAAGTTTGCGTGCTACTTGATTGCAAGAAAAAAAATGAGACACTACACCAAAGGGGAATGTACACTAGACACTATCTCAGTTGTGGAGCATTGTCTCCAGGGGACACAACTGAACTGGTAATCGTTTCTGCTTAATGAGTTGTTCGAAGCATGTGAGGGCAACTACAGGAGGGCCATGGGATTCTTCTACGGTTACCTTTTAATGGTGCTGGCCATGTGGAAATGGACATTTCCAAGAATAAGGCAATCGCTGGAAGTGGCGCCAGGCCAACTACTAGCAATGAAGTTCACACCCTAGAAAACATCAGGGGACCCCAGCTCGAAGGAGGTGAATGAGGAGGCGTTCAAATTCTGGTATGTTAGCCCCCCTATGAAATTTTTGACAAGCAAATAGGGGGCTAAATTGTTGTTGAGTCTTCAAGGAATGCATTTCCGCTGAAAACACAGTCTCCTTGAAGCCTCCACGTGCCTTTTATCCTTTGATCAAATCCCCTCTGCTGATTCCCCTTTCAAAACCTCTCTGTTATGTGAAGAAATGCCCAAAGGCCTCCTTTCCCCTTTATTTTTTCCTCATTTAACCTCTTTTTCTTCCCCTTTTTCTCCCCTTCTATTTCCCCATTTACCCCTCAAATCCCCCCAAGATCCCCTTTAAATTCTTCCCCTGCCCTTTGTTTTCCCTTTTCTCCCCTTTATTCCTCTATCGTTCCCCTTTAAACCCCTTAAAACCCATTAAAATGGGCAAAAAAAACCCATGTTCCGACCTTATTAAAAGGCCTAGCCCCTTTACCGCAGGCCCCTTTCAAACCACTTCCCCACATGCCCCCGCGCTGGGACCAAGCGCTTAAGTCCCAGGCGCTTATCGCAATCGGAAGCCGGGCGGGTGAGAAATTCCTTTGTAATACTCTAAAACCCCGATGCGATTTAATTATAACGTAAACCCTCCGCTCTGTTATGCACCGTTGATCCGATCCCCAGATCGACGGCAGAGCGCTAATCGCAAGCCCCCCATCAATCGCAATCGCAACACCCAGGCTGTCACCCTCGATTGATCGCATCGCTCCCCGATCGCTTCATCCTCCGATTTAATCCCGTCCGTTCGTTCGATGCACGATCTAACGGCTGGGCGCTAATCGCAAGCCTTCTGCTCCTTCCCCCGATTGTGAACCTCCGATTACATCCCCACCGTTGATCTGTCCCGCGATCCGAAGGCCAGCGCTCAATCGCACCCCCGCCCGATCGCTGATCACAAGTTCTTCTTCTAATGCTCCAATTAAATCTTCGTCGTCCATTCCTCCCCCAGATCGACAGCCAGCGCTCAATCGCATTTCCCCTCCGATCGCAGTCGCAAGTCCTTTCCTCCGTCCCCCGATTTAATCGTAGCCGTCCGTCTCCCGGTCGATCCAACGGCTCTGCGCTGATTGCATCATCGCCCATCGCCTCTCTCCATCTCCCTCCGATTAGATGTGGACCGTCGATCTGATCCCAGATGCGACGGTTGGTGTTTAATCGTAGCATCTCCCCAATCGAAATCGGAACATTTATGTTGTGCATTGCGATTGCTCTCCGCTCCGACCTCCGATTGCGATTTTGCGATTTCATCTCCGCCGCCCGTCTCCTCCCGGATCTGACGGCCTAGGTTTAATCGCCCCCTGCCGCGGTTGGCCCCACCTCCAAGGCTCCGCCCCTTGTTTGTTGGCTATTTCCTTTGTAATTCGCCCAAACGCTGAACTTTGGGCTTTACACTATGCGTTCATTTCTCCACTCCTCTCCGCTGTTTTCACTATTTCTTCACCGTTATGCCACCGTTCCTCCACCTCCACAGCATTTCTCTACTGCGACCCGGTTTGCAACAGGTTTACTCTACGGTGCAGATAGTACAGAGAGGCCAATTCAGCGGCCAAACGAGACAACAGAGGCGGGTTAGAGGGGATTTGAGCCCGTAATTGAAGATTAATGGTTATGATCCCGCATTCAAAGGATTCAAGCACAGTTGGAAGACTTAAGCACGCAAAGAGTCTTATCTGTGATTAAATATCAGCAAAGTACTCTTCTCCAAAAGGACATCTTCCTACAACAATCTCCTTGCCTCCTCGAGCCCTTAAACAGATTAATGCACTGACGGAGCTTCATTAGAGACTGTCTGAGCAGCAGTAATGGAGAAATCGCAGACTTCCATCCATGTCATTTATTTCAGAGTGGCAGCGCAGAGTTCCAGACAGCCAGAAGGACTCTAAAATAAATATCCGAGGTCAATCGACCTGACAGAGGTTTTCCTAGCCGGCCTACAGAGTACATACAGCGCTGCATTCTGCCATTAAGCAGCATGGGCGTGGAAACTCCGCCGAGTCTGTCTTAATGAGATTCATTAATTGTCTATCTACCTCTGTTTTCTCTCTTCTTCTCCTATAACAATTCCCAGAAACGAATTGTAAAGGTTGTTGTTGCCTTGCTGGGCATCTGCTGTTAGAGGGATTCATTTGTGACTGTTAGAACAGTCTTGGGAGAGAGTAGCAGAGTAGTTGTATGTAATAGGCTGGGAGGATAAAGTCTGGACTGTAACAACCATTGAGCTTACTGTACATGACTGGTTTTGCATCTATTAATCAAAGCACAATTCACAGGATCCTGGTCTATTGCTATTGGTGATGTTTTCCTTAACTCTGTTATTTGCATTTCCATATTGTTTCATGTTCTTCTGGTAGGCATCAGGATAATGGTATAGGATTCACCCTTGTTAGGTGCCCTATGTTGTCTGCTCTCCCTACCTTTATGTTTTCTGCTTAAATGTGTTATCTAAGAGTAAATTCATGGGTTTAACCAGTGCAGCGGATGTTATTTCCTGCTGGCTGATGTATGAACTTGGGGGTTTTCCACTTGGATGTTTCTTTGTAATCTTATCTCTGTCTTTCCCTTGGAGTTGCTAAAGCAGACCTGGAGTTAAATGACCTCTGGTCTGATCTATAGCCACCTCTCTATCTCTTTTCGTAGAGCCGGCCATGAGTATGCCCAAGGTCTTCCGGGAGTACAATGACCTCTCGACTCGACGACAGATGAAAATCGTCGTCTTTCTCCTTCTCCCCACTTTCTCCTTAATGTTCCATCACACCATCTAATCTAAAAGATCTTAGTATTAGATGTATTTCCTTTGGCTTTGCCAGTTGCGGCATGTACTTCTTTTCAGTGACTCATGTCATAATGATGGCAATTTGCCTTGGCCCATTCTCCTTGCTGAAACATCCTACTGCTTTGTTCCTTTTCTCCCATTGCTTTCCCAGTCCATGATCTCCTAACCAACCCAGCAACCCTCCAACCAAATCATTTAAACCCCCCTTTGTGCTTCATAACTAGCCTAACATCTCATTCTGAGCTTCAAAGATACATCACTCTTTGCTCTGTTTGGAGAGATCCCTCTCCGGGTCCAGGAGGGCTAGATCCTAGGGCCCCAAAGTGGTTCTGATGTTAACTTTATCTTTTTGCATGCTGCAACTGGGGCGGTAAAACAGGAAATCACAACATAATGGTGACTCCACCGGGGACAGACCGCCTACCAGACTGGCAAACCACCGTGGTAGAGTGGTGTTGTGAATTGTCCACTGTTACCTCACAATTCCTGAATGATTAAAAGACTCCGCTGGTAATCAGCTGGCCACTGATTATCTGTGGTATCACATAAGACTCCACTGGGAGACCATGTCGCAGTACAACATCATCCATGCCGAAGATCCAGTCACTTCGCTAATAGAGGACTCTGAACAATGTGCAGAGATAGATCCAAGCCTCGTAGCAGAGTTTCGGAGTGGAGTAGCGAGTGTACTGGCAGAAATTGAATGGGAGGACCTTCCAAAGATTGTCCCTATTGGCTCAGCACTCAATCATCTACCTGAGGTTAAGAAGATGTTTCTTGATTTGGTGGTTGACAGATATGAAGCTGAGCTCGAACTTTTAAGCTCACAAGAGATATCCTACGAGTTTAGAGACCCGAGGGCCTTTTTGGAAAGTCTCCCTCCCCCTAAAAATACAGAGATTCCACTGCTCTTCTAAATACAAGAAGAAGAAGATCCGGGTTTCATGAGCCACACTGAGGATGCCGTGGAAAGTGCAATAATTGAAGCTGCCCAGGAAGTAGACAGCCTACCAATCATGGCAGGCCAAAAAGAAGAAAGCATACATCAAGTGTTCGTTGATCCTGTGGCAGAGTGCATGGAGGCCCTGATATGCTCGAACGCTCTAGCATTGATCCTCAGCACGGGCCAGGTTCATCAGGAATGGTCACTACTGATGGTGACCACAGTTTTGAAGAACCACAAGCAGAGCACCCTGTGGTTATCTCTGACAGGCAGCTAGTGCTCATATCCTTTTTCACTACTACGTGACTGGCTATATTGGCTTTATCATATCACCTAGAACATCAGAGATTTCCAGTTAGAGTAGGGTAGGTAGGAAAAGCTCAATAAAGCTCAGCCTATGAGCAAGTAGATTAGTTGTTTCGTTTTCTGTCTTAGAATGTAGAGAAGAAACCTGCTAGACAGTCTAATCCTAGTAGGTAGTAGTGTAGGTAGAGAAACATATGAGACCAACAGTCTAATCTGGTCTCATGGAGTAATAAGGGTAGAAGTAGAATAGGTTTATTTTTTCCTGTTTGTAAAGTTAATGATGTAAAAGGGTCTGCAAGTCCAAATGCACCCGAGAAGGAAAAATGTTAGGACTATAGTGTGGGTAGGTAGTTGTTTGGAAGAATTTTACTGCTGATATGATGTCTTCATAGTTTGTGGCAGCTGATCTAAGGAAAGAAAAGGATGGTTCAAGCAGCAGGCATCTGGCCTACACCAAGAGATCAATTTTTGAATTCTTGACTCCTTCAAGAAGAAGCCATCCCCATGTGGAGCCACTGTTAGCCCCCCTATGAAATTTTTGACAAGCAAATAGGGGGCTAAATTGTTGTTGAGTCTTCAAGGAATGCATTTCCACTTAAAACACAGTCTCCTTGAAGCCTCCACGTGCCTTTTATCCTTTGATCAAATCCCCTCTGCTGATTCCCCTTTCAAAACCTCTCTGTTATGTGAAGAAATGCCCAAAGGCCTCCTTTCCCCTTTATTTTTTCCTCATTTAACCTCTTTTTCTTCCCCTTTTTCTCCCCTTCTATTTCCCCATTTACCCCTCAAATCCCCCCAAGATCCCCTTTAAATTCTTCCCCTGCCCTTTGTTTTCCCTTTTCTCCCCTTTATTCCTCTATCGTTCCCCTTTAAACCCCTTAAAACCCATTAAAATGGGCAAAAAAAACCCATGTTCCGACCTTATTAAAAGGCCTAGCCCCTTTACCATAGGCCCCTTTCAAACCACTTCCCCACATGCCCCCGCGCTGGGACCAAGTGCTTAAGTCCCAGGCGCTTATCGCAATCGGAAGCCAGGCGGGTGAGAAATTCCTTTGTAATACTCTAAAACCTCGATGCGATTTAATTATAACGTAAACCCTCTGCTCTGTTCTGCATCGTTGATCCGATCCCCAGATCGACGGCGGAGCGCTAATCGCAAGCCCCCCGTCAATCGCAATCGCAACACCCAAGCTGTCACCCCCGATTGATCGCATCGCTCCCCGATCGCTTCATCCTCCGATTTAATCCCATCCGTTCGTTCGATGCACGATCTAACGGCTAGGCGCTAATCACAAGCCTTCTGCTCCTTCCCCCGATTGTGAACCTCCGATTACATCCCCACCGTTGATCTGTCCCGCGATCCGACATCCAGCACTCAATCGCACCCCCGCCCGATCGCTGATCGCAAGTTCTTCTTCCAATGCTCCGATTAAATCTCCACCGTCCATTCCTCCCCCAGATCGACGGCCAGCGCTCAATCGCATTTCCCCTCCGATCACAGTCGCAAGTCCTTTCCTTCGTCCCCCGATTTAATCGTAGTCGTCCGTCTCCCGGTCGATCCAACAGCTCTGTGCTGATCACATCATCGCTCGTCGCCTCTCTCCATCTCCCTCCGATTATATGTGGACCGTCGATCTGATCCCAGATCCGACGGTTGGTGTTTAATCGCAGCATCTCCCCAATCGCAATCGGAACATTTATGTTGTGCATTGCGATTGCTCTCCGCTCCGACCTCCGATTGCGATTTTGCGATTTCATCTCCGCCGCCCGTCTCCTCCCGGATCTGACGGCCCAGGTTTAATCGCCCCCCGCCGCGGTCGGCCCCACCTCCAAGGCTCCGCCCCTTGTTTGTTGGCTATTTCCTTTGTAATTCGCCCAAACGCTGAACTTTGGGCTTTACACTATGCGTTCATTTCTCCACTCCTCTCCGCTGTTTTCACTGTTTCTTCACCGTTCCGCCACCGTTCCTCCGCCTCCACAGCATTTCTCTACCACAACCCAGTTTGCAACAGGTTTACTCTATGGTGCAGATAGTACAGAGAGGCCAATTCAGCGGCCAAACGAGACAACAGAGGTGGGTTAGAGGGTATTTGAGCCCGTAATTGAAGATTAATGGTTATGATCCCGCATTCAAAGGATTCAGGCACAGTTGGAAGACTTAAGCACGCAAAGAGTCTTATCTATGATTAAATATCAGCAAAGTACTCTTCTCCAGAAGGACATATTCCTACAGCAATCTTTTTGCCTCTTCAAGCCCTTAAACAGATTAATGCACTGACGGAGCTTCATTAGAGACTGTCTAAGCAGCAGTAATGGAGGTATGGAGAAATCGCAGACTTCCATCCATGTCATTTATTTCAGAGTGGCAGCGCAGAGTTCCAGACAGCCAGAAGGACTCTAAAAGAAATATTCGAGGTCAATCGGCCTGACAGAGGTTTCCCTAGCCGGCCTACAGAGTACATACAGCGCTGCATTCTGCCATTAAGCAGCATGGGCGTGGACACTCCGCCGAGTCTGTCTTAATGAGATTCATTAATTGTCTATCTACCTCTGTTTTCTCTCTTCTTCTCCTATAAAAATTCCCAGAAACGAATTGTAAAGGTTGTTGTTGCCTTGTTGGGCATCTGCTGTTAGAGGGATTCATTTGTGACTGTTAGAACAGTCTTGGGAGAGAGTAGCAGAGTAGTTGTATGTAATAGGCTGGGAGGAGAAAGTCTGGACTGTAACAACCATTGAGCTTATTGTACATGACTGGTTTTGCATCTATTAATCAAAGCACATTTCACAGGATCCTGGTCCATTGCTATTGGTGATGTTTTCCTTAACTCTGTTATTCGCATTTCCATATTGTTTCATGTTCTTCTGGTAGGCATCAGGATAATGGTATAGGATTCACCCTTGTTAGGTGCCCTATGCTATCTGCTCTCCCTACCTTTATGTTTTCTGCTTAAATGTGTTATCTAAGAGTAAATTCATAGGTTTAACCAATGCAGCGGATGTTATTGCCTGTTGGCTGATGTATGAACTCGGGGGTTTTCCACTTGGATGCTTCTTTGTCAGATCTATCTCTGTTTTTTCCCTTGGAGTTGCTAAAGCAGACCTGGAGTTAAATGACCTCTGGTCTGATCTATAAGCTACCCCTCTATCTCTTTGAGAGCTGCGTTTGAGTATGTCCAAGCAGGTCTGGATTTAAATGACCTCTGACCTGATCTATAGACAGGAAAATTGGTTGTCTTTCCTTCTCCCACTTTCTCTCCTTAATGTTCCACTCCACCATCTAATCTAAAAGATCCTTTAGTATTAGATGACTTGCCCTTTGGAAGCCTTGGCTATTTGTTGCATGTAATTTCCTTTCATGACTCCATAGCCCAATGGATGGCACTGTCTTGGCCCATTCTCCTTGCTGAAACATCCTGCTGCTTTGTTCCTTTTCTCCCATTGCTTTCCCAGTCCATGATCTCCTAACCAACCCAGCAACCCTCCAACCAAATCATTTAAAACCCCCCTTCTGTGCTTCATAACTAGCCTAATATCTCATCTTGAGCCTCAAAGATACATCACTCTTTGATAATCATAGAGAGATCCCTCTCCGGGTCCATGAGGGCTAGATCCTAGGACCCCAAAGTGGTTTGATGTTGTCTCATCTTTTGGTATTGCCAAATCTGCCAAAACATGGGAACCCCAACATGGTACAGCCAAATGGTGGATGTCGCGATGACCCAATAGAGGATTCCAAGGACCTTGCTAAATAGCTATGCGACACAAATATGGTTTGGGGTTAACCATAAGTAAACTTATATCCGGCCAGCATGTGTGCTTGAGTCGACCTTTAAGATGAGGCCATTGAAATTCCAAATCGATGAGCGGGATTTTCACGCAGAAGTATACTTCTGGCCCAGAGTAGAAATGGAGATTAGAAGTGAAGTCTACATCTACTCATTCGATGGCATGCTGCCAAATCCATTGTCGGGGGAGACATCAGAGGAAGCGATGACTAGGATGTCGCAGCTACAACTTACTCCAATCATCAAGCAACTAAATACCAAGGTACAGATCTTTAACCGGGTAGTCCAAACCTTAACTAGCGATTATTCTGTGTTTCCCACATTTATAGAATTTCAGATAGAAAATGCTGCATCCTCTTCCATCCCAATCCCCCTAGTCACCACCATACGATTGAACTTGTTTAATTCACCACCAGTAGCAACCACAGCTCTCCTCAGGAAAATTAAAGCCTCGAAGCCACCTATAGCCATACCCAAGGCCAAGAAGGCGAGAATCGCAATGTCCAGCCAAGTCGTTGATTTCATAGGGGAAGATCAAACGCAACCTATGGACACAGGGGTCCCAATCAGAGAAGAGCCCGTGACATAGCCCTAGACGACTCAGGAGCTACCCCCAATAAACCCCTATTATTTTCTAAATATCCGTATATCACCCCCTCGCACTCACCAATCATCAGTCACCACCTCATTCGCCTCCAAAGATCACCCATATCGCACACCCTCCACATCAGCCACCATATCTGACCCAGTCAGAGTGAAAACTAAAACAAGCAGAGATGCCGAGACGAAGGTTAACTCAGGTACAGCAGTGGTACCCGAGGTTAGCCAAACCTTGGTTGAATAGGGTTCTTTTCAAGAACTTTTAAGTCAAGATGCATCTTTTGCTGTAGACATAACAACTCAAACCGAAGAGCTGAATCAATTTAAGCGAACAAAACTAATACTTCAGCAAGTGAAACCCAATATAAGCATGGGTAGCCCTAGTGATCTAGTGCCGCAACCAACACAACCGCAATCACCACAAGACCACTCAGCAAGATCCATTGCAAGCGATCAGCCACTCCAAGAATGATAGAGGAAACAATATATCTCCGGAGCCGAAAGTGTGCAGACTTGGGAACAACACAATTCTATAATTTCATTCAGCGGGTGGTGCAGCAGGCTGAAGGGCTTCACACAGAGCTTCATTAGAGGTTCAAGCAACAACAAGTACAAATTATCGCACTTACTGAAGAGCGTGAATAGATGAAAATAGAAAAGAGCCAACTCCAGGGCCAACTTGACATGGTGACCAAGGTATTCCAGGATCTCTAGCCCATGGTGACAGCCCACAATAATCAGATACCAAGTGACAAGGTAGAGGATGACATAGTCGGATGGTCCATTCACGTCTACGTGGCCTATTTGAATCTCAACAAAGAAAACATGGAGCTGAGAGCAGCATTGGAGGCTAGGCCTGCGCTACCGAACCTCGCCGTCATTTACACAGAGAATATTGCAGAGCGACAGACACAAGTAGCCAGGATGCAGGAAATTATGAGTACTGCAGCAAAGGAAGTGTATGACATACTAAAGGTTCTACACAAATTCTCCACTTCTCTCACCTTGAAGTCACAACCAGTTTCAGCAAAGCTACAGAAAATATCCAAAGAGATTCAGGAGGCTACAGACCCAGACGAACTCGACCAATTGTACACTCAAGCGGAGGAGCTTGAAGTCTAGGTACAAAAAATTGAAGAGCATTCAGCCACAGCCAAGAAAGCCCTACGAGAGCTCAGGCATCCGATGAAGACCACGACACAAGCAATACATCAAATAGCCACCGAGGCCAACATTCAGATCTCTAGCGTCTTCGGCGGTCTACTGGCCGTCACAGGAGAAAAATAGGTCACTCAGGTCACAAAAAAACAGACTTGCTTATGCAAGGATGGCAACAGGCCATTGATAGCTCTGGAGAGTTGAAAGCTTCCACAATCACAAAGGTCCCATAGTTGGGGCGCTTGTTTGGGCATGCAGAGGAAAAGGATCAGATGGAATGGGCCACGGAGACAAGTGGACCAATGGAGACCGAGGCGGCAGGAAAAAAATGACTCGAGACAAGTCAATGGGATGTGGTCAGGGCCTATTGGGGCCCTTGTTTTGAAATTAAATAGTTTTGTGTTGCGGAGAACAGGTGGCGGAGCGTAACCACGGTAGACAGAGAGCTATCACGGTTGCGAAGAACTGAAGAGAAAGTGGTGCGGCTATTGCGGAAGCAAGTAAAAATGGAAAAGGGAAGCGGCAAAAGACAATCAATGGAATTCCTGGTAATTAGGGAAAGCAGTAAATTGCCAAGCAGAAAGGAAGGAAGGACTACCAGTTGTGCTGGCGATGGATGATAAGCGGAAAAAGGAGGTTGGCTCAGTAGAGATCAGGGAGCAGGAGCCGTAGGAGAGATCTGTTCATGTTGTTTTGTTCTCTCTCTCTTTCATTGTTCTGTTCTATATCATGTGATGTGATTGTAATTAGTTCTGCCAGGCACACTCTGAGGAGTATTGTAATTGCCTTTTGTTTTTAATACAACACTTTCTAATATAAGGCTGATATTCTAAGTTCTATCTTGTGTTATGGTTTAGTGGAAAATGCGGCTATTTTTAATTTTTGGTTACCATTCTAATCAAGTTCATGAATATTGTTATCTGTCTTGTATTTACACTTCTTTGAGGTACTTAAGTTCTGTATGGTTTATGCATCTGCCATGCTTGATCGATACCTGATCCAATTCTAGCCTTAGTAAGGTCGCGGCACGCCTCGGGTGAGACTCTCTATTCCTCGGAGCAGGGTGAAAATGTCGGCGTTGTGCTAGACTACTAAGGAAACCCTTGTTGGCCACCTTCCTGAACCCGGGTCTCCCCCTGAGACCTCTTTTCTTGCCAACATGTTTGATAGGGAAGAATTTGTGCAGAGAAATGCTAGAAGATTTTTCATTGAGGAGATTGATTTGAGTGACAATGTGCTAGAGATCTATTCATTGTGATGAGGCTAGGATGCTGCTGGAGATGGTGACACTAAATAAGTCATTTGGTTGTAACCTCCCCTTCTATCATTAATAAAGAATATAGCCTAATTTTCCCCATTTGCATCTGTATTGGCTTTGATTTTCCATATTGAAAGACCTTAGTTGATGTATATGGTTTATGCTTTACTGATTTAGCAAACTAACTTGAATAGACATTTGTATTATTGCTATCTTTTGTTATTTAGTGTTCATTCTTGCAGGAAATATTTTGCACAGCCGGCTGGAATTTGAAGCTACAACAGAAGCGACAAAAGGAATCATTTGGAAGTGCTTGGATTCCAAGTAAGCATCTAATCCATTCTGTGTGTTTGTTATTAGTTAGGAAAAGTAGTCGTATAGTCTTTAATCTGTTGTTCTAGATTAGCACCTGTCTAGGGAAGCGTGTTTTATCCGTAATTCACAATTTTGTCCAACACTCAACCTTATCTAAAAACTAGCTTCACTTTTTCCGCCATGAAGAGGAACAAGACAAAAGTAAAAAGGACTTGAGAAAGTGGGTAGTAAGCAATTCATTGTAATGGAATACGAGTACCAAGGAGCGACCAAGGGTGAACTCATTTCACAGAAAAAATAACTGTCAGTTTATTCTACATGCAATTAAAAATAATAATAATAATAAAGGTGGATCCACCACTTCTTGGCATGAAAAATAGATTTTCTTAAGGCATATGAGGACCTCCATGAATCACCTACGAGAAGAAATGCAAGAAGATTAGCAGGAGGATCAATGCATGGGCCAATAAATAGAAAATGAAATAAGCCAGCATGCAAGAAGAACCAGAAGGCAGGGAGGATGAATAGGTTGCTCAAAGGATGAGCAACAATTTCAGTAGGGGGTGATGATGGGCTCTCAATTGGACATAAAATAAGGCTGATATAACCTTTCTTAAGCCCATCTACCTTCCTTATTCACATGAAAAGATATATTAAATCTCTCCTTCTGCACTTAATAATGTTTTCTTATGCTTTAATATTTTTTTAGGAAGGTTTAAAGGTAATTTCATATTTGTGTCTAATATTGGTTATTTTTGTAGAATATTGTGAGAATATTTGGTAGATTATGCATATTTGGAGAAGGAGATAATTTATGGACTTTATCCTTGCCACTGGAAGATCAAGAGTGAAGAATATTATGAAATTAGGGAGAAATCTTGGAGAGATTCAAGGGGTTTTTCCACCCTCAAAGGCAACCAAACGATCCTCACGAGATCCCCTTCAGCAATTCGAATTCCAGAGGCAGCAATGCAACTCAATACCAAGTGTACTCAAGCCACATACTTCACTTGGAGTCAAGTGGACTCATTACCTATTTTTAGGGAGTTGTTGGTAGCTGCCCTGTAGCATAAATAGAGCAGATCTAGAGCTAGGAAGACTCTAGTCAATGTTAGTCAATTCCAGGGGATTCCATTCCATTCAGAAATTTTGCTGCAAGTTATTAGGCTTTTGTTGTTTAAGACCTTCAGGATGTAATAAGACTGTATTTTTAATGTAATGAGTATACAGACTCCATTTTACTGATTTAATTCCATAGAGATGGGCTCGTGGGTTATGGCCCAAACCATGTCCCTCAACTTCTCTGTTGTTTTCATTCTTTCATTTCTGCCATTTAACTAGTTTTATTTTTTTCATTCAATTAGTTCTGCTTTTAAATAGTTTCATAGTTGTTTAGTTTTTCTTTCAGTATGTGTTAAGCAGGTAAATCCCCTCTGCAGAAAGAGGAAATCCCTCTAGCCCTAGGGTGGGTCTAGAAACAAAGAGACATGCTAGAGTGTAGGTTCCTAATTACTGAATGAAAAGAGGACATGGTAGATTGACCTACCTAGAGTCCACTGCTGTCGTCACGGCTGTAGTGGTGGTGGACTCTTTCTCCTGGCTCGGCAAGTCACGATCCTTCCGCAATCATGCTTAGATACCTGCACATAGATCAGAAAACAAGAACAGCATACGAAATAATAACTTCATTCATAACTACTAGCCAGTCAAAGAGGGAAAAGCATATTGCATTAAACAAATGACATAACGCAAAATGGGAACCAAACAATAGTCACGTATATGTATATATAGAAGGAAGAGATACAACCAAAGCTTTGACATCGCAGTCTCCTCCAGTGGGGTTCAGCCGAAGCGCGTCTCAGATACTCGTAAGGGGATTCGGATGGGATGAGGGCATGGACTTAAGCTCTCTCAACGAAGTTCCTTCTTGTTCTATCTCTTCAACAATTTAGCTATAGTATACTCAGTTATCCATGTTCAGCTAGCTTATGCAAGGAGAGATAACTTCTTTTATAGAGGAAAAGGAGGAGATTAGGATCCCTACAAAGGTGGAAGGGATGCCTATCCTTTAGGAGGTTCCCACAAGAGGTGGAAACCATAGACTAAAGGAGGGAGTCTGTGGTTATTCAATCCAACCACTCCTAATGACTCATCCTCAAAGTTGTTAGAGTGGAATCACTGCATATATTTTAAAAAAACATTCCATAAACAGCTTGGCGCGAGTGGCTAACTGGGACAGAGCACCAACTGATGCAGGGCCCAGTGTTAATCTTCCTCATTGGCATGAGGGCAGAACTGGCTACTTGCGCCAAGGAAAAAATAGAACTTTCTGAAGCTCTGCTCAGGGAATTTTCAAAAAAAGGAATGTTGCTGTCATATATTCGCACGCTTGAATTTGTACTTGTTTGGGTCGAGATGGAGCGCAAGACCCTAGGTTTTGTCTGATAAAATCCAGGCTGCGAGTTCTTGTGGATTATCATGACTTGTTGCATGACTCTTTTGATTAGATGGCTGCGACCATACCTGAGTCTATTTTTTGATCCTTACTGCTGGATGGCTGCGTCCATACCTCGGATCTCAGTTTTTTATGTACTCTATTATGGATGGCTGCGCCCATACCACATTTTCATGTATCAAATATATCAGTTGTATTCTTGAACAATTCAGCTATAGTATACTCAGTTCTCCATGTTCAACTAGCTTATGCAAGGAGATATAGCTTCTTTTTATAGAGGAAAAGGAGGAAGTTAGGATCCCTACAAAGGTGGAAGGGAGGCTTATCCTTTAGGAGATTCCCACAAGAGGTGGAAACCATAGACTAAAGGAGGGAGTCCATAATTATTCAGTCCAACCACTCCCAATGACTCATCCTCGAAGTTGTTAGAGTGGAATATCTGCCTCTATTTTTAAAAAACATTCCATAAACATCTCGACGCAGGTGGCTAACTGGGACAGAGCGCCAACTGGTGCGAGGCCCAGTGTTAATCTTCCTCATTAGTGCAAGGGCAGAACTAGCTACTCGCGCCAAGGAAAAAAACAGGGATTTCTGAAGCTCTGCTCAGGGAATTGTGAACAGAAGGAATATTACTCTCATGTAAAGGGATGCAATGATGGTCTTTTCAAGGCATGAAAATTTTTATTAGTCACAGAAATAACCCTCCAATGTGCGATATGGGGATTTCAGGGACAGTGACAAAATGCTGTGTAACAGTATGCTGCTATAGTTTATCATTTTCTTGTGAGTAGTTGGATAGAGGAAACAATCCAAAAGTTGTGGTCGGGCCTCCCCCTCTCATCTCTATCAATAGAGTTCAAGTAGGGTAGACCTTCCCACAAGCCAAAAATTGCTTTCTGTTTAATTTTAGGGAAGAAATTGCATTACCAAGTCTAAGTCTCTCTTTCATTGTTTTTATCATGCATTGTTGTATGTTTTCTGTGCATGAATCTGCACGTGTGTTACACTTCCGAGCACTGTTGGTGTGCCTCCATTCCCTCCTATTTTTTTTCTTATTATGACTGTTGCACCCAGCTTTTTATTCCCACAAACATTCAAACCCTTCAGCCCACATTATTCCTTTATTTTTATGATTCATGGTTGCCTTTACCCTTTTAACGCAGGTCATGTAAAAACCATTCAAAAACCATCAAAAAATCAACCTTCGCCTTCCTCCTTGAAATCCCTTCTACCGTAATTCACATTTCACACTCGACACGGTTTAAGTTGTTCCTGTTAACACTTACCGCTCCCATCTGCTGATTGCGATATTGCGATATAGCATATCGAATTTCACAACCTTCATCCTTTTCCTTTACAACTTACTGCAACTCTGTCGCATCACAATCATACGCCGTAACCTATCCCCTTTTCGTTAAGACTTACCGCTTCCTTTTCGTCGATTGCGATGGTGCGATCGCGCTCTGCCGCTGGTCCCATCGCCACGTCATCCCTATCACAAATCGCATTATGCCGTTTTATCCCTAGCATAGATCGCATCCCACACTTCTTATTTGGTTCCATTAATACTTACCGTTTGTTCCCTCTGATTGCAATATTGCCGCCACATCGCAAATCGCTCACCGCAACATTTCTCTGTTTCCGAATGCGATGTGATATTGCCGCTGCATCGCACATCACAAATTGAGTTTTTTGTTTCTTTCTTTAACACTTACCGCTCCAACTCTGCGATATCGCGATTGTGATATTGACCCCACCTCCATGTCACCACTCTGCATCACACATCACAAATTGCATTTTTTGTCTCTTTTTTAACACTTACTGCTTCAATTTTGCGAAGTTGCAATTGCGATATCACATATCGCAACCTTTGCCTCCATTGCATATCTACTATTGCATATTTCACATTATTCCTCTCCAAAGCCATTTATGTGCCATATTATAAGGTTTTATAAGGTTTAAACCCTTGCTTTTCACTTCTAAGACTTGTTTCATGTGCTAAGCCCTTGATTAGATTCTTTAGCCCTTTTTCTTTCCTCCAAGCTGCAAATCCACACTATTTTTAATTAGAATTGAGTCATGGATAACTTAGTTGCATGAATAGAAGCATGGTATATAGACCATAGGATAAATAGAGTGCATTTAGCCATTTGGCCAAGTTAAGTGTGGTTTAGAATTAGTTTCCTTTCTGCCATTTATTTTCAGCAAGTTAAATTAGTTTCCTTTCTGTCATTTCTTTTCTACAAAATAAATTAGTTTCATTCTTGTCATTTCCTTTCTGCAACTTAGTTTAGTTTCATTGAAGTGTGACAGACTTCACTGAGAACCCTTAGAAATAGCACCCTTTCGTAAAGCAGAAGAGGATGATATGAACAGAATGCATCTGCTATGTATATAGAACTTTCACCTCCAATTTTGTATGAACCCCAGGTTGATAAATTAAAGTGCGGCAGCCCCTGGGAGTTGCAGCACTCTTGGTGCAATACCAGGGCTCAGCAAGGTTTGGGGGAGTTTTGATACAATTTGTTATGTTATTTGCTAAGAGTCCATAAAACTGAAAGAACATGAGAAACACTATGCTACTCATGATCTAGAATTAGCAACAATAATTTATGCATTCAAGATGTGGAGACACTACCTAATAGGGAGAAAATTTCAGCAAATCAAATATAATGTTATTCCCAAATACCTATTTGATCAACCTAATTTGAATGCTAGACAAGCAAGATGGTTAGCATTTATTAGTGAGTATAATTTTGAGATAACACACATCAAAGGAAAGGGAAAAAAAATAGAATATTCCTTAAGCATAAAAATTAATCAAATTTGTGCTACATCAACAATCATTTGGTCAACAAATATGGTAGAAAAAGTTAAAACAACTGCAAAATCTGATAAAGAATATTTGAAAATTAAAGAAAATATGCAAAAATTGATAAATTATATGAGGAGAAAGATGATTTTTTATTTAACAACCAAGATGTATTGCAATTTAAGGGTAGGATTTACATACCTAATGATATAAATATGAAAAACTTTGTCCTAGGTGCGTTGCATAAAATACCAACAACTGGTCATCCTGGTTACAAAAAGTTGATTACAGTATTAAGAAAAGATTTTTATTGGAAAATATGAAAAATGAGACAATTGAATATGCAACAAGATTTCTTGAATGTCAACAAGTTAAGGCATCTCATCAACATCCTGCTGGTTTGTTACAACCATTACTTATTCCAAAGTGGAAATAGGAAACCATTTCATTGGAGTTTATTATTGGGTTAGCAAAAACATGAAAACAACACGATGCTATTATGGTTGTATTTGAAAAACTCGGTAAGGAAACACACTTCATCCCAATCAAATCCACTTTTAAGGCTATAAATATTGCAAAAATCTTTATGAGGGAATTTTTCAGGCTTCATGGGGTACCTATGGTTGTGATTTCAGATATGGATGCAAAGTTTACCTCAAAATTTTGGAAGGGGTTATTTGAAAATATGGGAACTAAGTTAAACTTTAGTACATCCTATCATCCTCAAACTAATGGTCAAATAGAAAGGACACTCATATATTAGAATACATGTTAAGGATGTATGTGAAATATAAACAAAATAGATAGGAGGACTATTTGCATTTAGTTGAATTTTCCTATAACAATGGATATCAAACCTCTTTAAAAACGAGTCCTTTCAAAGTCATGTATGGGATAAGATGCAAGGTACCATTTAGCTGGGATCATATAGAAGATATATTGGTATTAGGACTAGACATGTTAAGGGAAATGGAAGAGATAGTCAAGCAAGTTAAAAAAAGTTTGAAAATAGCCCAAGGTCACAAGAAAAGATATGTAGACCTAAAAATAACTCAAAATGAATTCAATGTGAGAGATCATGTGTACTTTAATGTCAAGCCTCAGAAGAGTACACTCAGACTTAGCAGTTGTGCTAAGTTATCTCCTAGTTGGCCCCTTTGAGCTGTTAGCTTGAGTTCGACATGTTTCTTACCAACTAGCCCCAACAACCAATATTAAGATTCATAATGTATTTCATGCTTCATTATTAAAGAAGTATGTACATGATACATCTCATGTAATTGATTGACATGTTGTATATGTGGAACCAGAGGGAGAATTCCTTGCAGAACCATTGTGCATTCTAGACCAGAGGGTAGTTACATTCCAGAATAGAGATGTGATGTAGTTGAAGGTTCAATGGAATTATTTCACTCCAGAGGAAGAAATTTGGGCCCTAAGAGGATTCTCTCAAGGAAGCTTACCCCTTTATGTTCTGAAAATAATTTTGAAATGATTTTCAAGAAGAAAATATTGATTAGGACACTGAGACGATGTCAAATTTAAGTGGGGAAGGATGTGATATATCTCATCTTAATGATTTTATTGTAATTAAATGTGCATAAGTTTAATTTTGACTAAATATGATATATTCAAAAATAGATATACATTTAATTATCGGTAATTCTGATGATAATAATTGTTTGTAAATTTTTTGTTTGTAAGTTGTACTTATGTTTTTATTTTATAATGAAGACAAAATGGGAAATTAATGGCTAGGTACATATGGATGAAAGAGAAAAATAATGCAGTTTTACTTTGGAAATTATTATTATCCATCAACAAGTCCTAGGAATCTAATCTGGGTGATTAAATTTTATTCTAAAATTATGATATTGGCCCATTAAATGTTTCCTAGAATATAGGGAACTATATTTGGAAGTGGGAAACAATAACTCATTAATGAGTAGTTAACTCCCTGCCACCTATTGGTGAGGTGGAGGAAATTATTAAATACCCAAAGAGTGGTAGATGGATATTATCTAAGAATTCTCTTACTTTATCTTAATTATTCTGAGAGAAAAATTGGAGAGACTAAAGAGAAGCAAGTAGAAGAAAATAGAGAAACAAGAAATTGCAAGACTTGTAGCTTGGGGGGTCATTGGTTGTGTAGCAGTGTCATGGCTGAGAGGATCCATGTACTTAGTTGTTAATTCCCAGGAAGAAAAGTTATTGTACCAAGTTGGTATTTCTAACCTATCTATTTGATTGTTTTACAAGAAGGAAGAAACATTATGCATGGTTTATGAATCTACTTTATTATGTTATATTAATACTCTGCATGAAAATATTAAAAGTAAAAAAATACTATATTATGAGAAATTGAAGATTTGTACAGAAAATAAGAATTTGTAAACCTACAAGTTATTTTGTAAAATGTTATTGCTTCAACAAAGTCTTTGTATGTTTTAGATGAATGATTATGGTATGTATGCTAGTTTATTTTCAAATAAATTAAAGGGAATATACTCGTGTTATCATTTCTAAGCATTAAAGATTGTTTTTGTCCAAGAAAAAAAAATTGAAATTTTTATATATTTGGTAAAAAGTTACATCATATATGTCACAACATTCCATTGTTTTTTCATCGCCCTTGAGGGCCACGATGATGCTTGTCCAGCCAAGACTACTGATATACACAGTACAACAAAACCCCAACACTCAGAAGTGTCACAACAAACAACCAAAATCTTAGCCATCGATACGAGAAAAAAACATGAACATTTGGGCCTCCATTAGGGGAAAACAACCCAAATATTTTCATAAAGTTTGATAGGATCTCTCTCATATTATACAAAAAATATGTCCAAAATAATATACACAGGTACTGCAGAAGATAAACATCGTGTGCTGGATTAAAATATAAATAAAGCAAAGAAATATAGACAGGGTTAATAAGGTCTAATGTATGACAGATAGACACCATCTTCATATTTCTTCATTATGTACCACACCTCCAAATCCTGTTGTAAGTCAACTTTAGAAAGACCGAAATTTGTCATGTTTCGTTCCCTGTAAATATTGGATATAGAAATAAGTACAAAAGATAATTTTAGAGCATGTATCTCTTTAAGGATAGGACGTGACACTATATTTTGACATCTATGTGCATTGTTGACCCAATTTATGAAATTCATCGAATCACCAAATATTTTGATCAAATCAATTCCTAATTGGATGGGGTAGCATAAAAGAAGTTTTAGAGTAAAGAGTTCAGATAATTTATTTGCGTCACTATTAATACCCATTGATGCAGCCAGAGAATAGTTCAAACTTTTATGAATAATCATGCCCGAGCCACATCACATTTGGTTGTCATATGCCCCATCGCAATAAGCCCACAAGATTTCATAGTTTATTTTTGTAATGCATATGTGTCTAGTCAATTTGTTTAAATCAGATGAAGGAAGGAAAGAAAAGATCACAACACATTCAACTACAACTATTGATGGTTTAGTAGTATTGTCTTGAAAAATCCCTTTATTCTTGGCCAGCCAAATGCCCCACGAGATGATTAATGGAACACTTATGAGGTTTTTATCTTTGTTAGCCAGCCACCATCGATGCCAAGCCTCCCCACAATTTTCTTTGTTCCAAGCAGAACTGATATTGAAAAGGGACAAGTTGAATTCCCATAATTCTTTTGTGAAAATACAAGCTAGAAAGAGATGATCCAAGGATTCATCTGCATCCTTGCAAAGAACACACCAACCAAGCCCTGCTAAAAATCTCTTCCGTAGTGAGTCACATGTAGGGAAATTTTTATTTATGATACACTGAAATGTCCCTAGCAACTTTTGCAGGGGTAGGGGCAGTCCAACCTCCATAGTGGCTTGCACCACTATTCTTGAGCACCCCACTCCCTTCTCTTCATTAAGTATTCATAACCCCCGTTTGGCGAATATTGCCCTGATTTTGAATGAACCCACCAGATAGTGTCGGGGTAGTATTTTAACCAAACTATAGTCTGAGATAATTCCTGAGTATAAAAATTCCATTCTTGCCTCCATTGATGATCAATTTGGAGATCGTCCACAGATTTCTAGGCTTGTTGCCAAATTGTAATATCATCCTGTTTTGCAATCCGGTACAAGAAAAAGACCATATGTTTCAACAAGTCCTATAGAAAGGGTAAACAAATCATTGCATCCAACCCATGGATCGATCCCAACCCTGCATTTTTCCCCATTACTAACCTATCATGCCAGACCTTCTCCCGCTAACCCAAGTGATAGCATCACTTCCTTCAATATCACTGATGATTTTGTGAATCCTTTTTCAGGTTGTCTAATCCATTCTTCCATAGGATTCAAGTCTATGTATTCCCTTTTAACCACAACTGTCCAAAGGTTGTCTTTTGTCATCAGTTTCCAACCTAATTTTGCGGCCAGGGAAGTGGCAAAAGAACCTAAGTTCTTAATTCCCCAACCACCCCATTCCTTTGGTCTTGCAATTTTATCCCAAGCCACCCAAGGGAAAACCATCTTTTCCTTCTTTCCATCCCATAAAAACCCACTGCATATGCTCCTGATTTTGTTTAGAATTTTTTTAGGGACCCACGAAAGGGCAATCCAGTACACCGGGATTTCCAACAACACTAATTTTATGAGCACTAGCCTCCCAGTCCTAGAAAGCCATTTGTAGCTCTAGGATTAATGTGCTTCTCAATTTTTTATAATAACCAAGACCAATCCTGTTTTCTGTAAGAATATGGTTTCAAATAGAAGCCCAGGTATTTTAGTCTTTCCCCCATTGTGACTTGGTAAAAAGGGAGGACATTTGAAACCCAGACAAGATCTGGACCTGTGATACCCTCATATGTCAAAGACGATTTCAGGATGTTTATAAATATACCAGTGGCCTTCATGAACAAGTCCAAAATACTTTTAATATGAAGCACCTCCGCCTGATTCCCATTACTAAACAATAATATATTGTCCACAAATAGCACATGGGAGATGAAAAAATTTGTTGTCACTTCAATACCTTTTATCTCTCCTCTTCTCTTAGCTAAATGTATAAGCTGACTTATGCATTTAGCAACTAAACGAAACAAGAGAGGAGATAGAGAACACCCTTTCTTGAGTACCCTCTGGTTATGAAAATAGGGGACGTTGGCTCATTAATAAGAATTGGAAAGGAGACATTTGAAATACAACCCATGATCCAATTTACAAAGTGAATTTTGAAGCCCAAGTGAGTCATCAAAAGTCTCAAATATAACCAATTGATTCATTCATAAGCTTTGGAAAGATCAATTTTAACTATCATGCATTGCTTTCTTGACAGCTTAATGTTATGCATAGTTTCTTGTGCCACCCCAATGGATTCATGAATCTGCCTGTCATCCCGAAAGCCAAATTATTCTTTAAAGATATTACAAGACAATAAAGGTTTTAATATGATTGCAATAATTTTTGCGATGATTTTTTATATACAATTTCACAATGAAATAGGCTTGAAATCATCAAATGATGAAGGGGAATCAGATTTAGTAATGAGGGCCAAGAACGTTGAGTTGAAGGGATCATGAATAGTTCCCTTTTGTCTGGATTCTTCCACCACATCACTAATGGCCTCCCCCATCAACTCAAAAAAATGTTGAAAAATTTCCATAGTCCAACCATCCAGACCAAGACTTTTGTCTTTCTACATCGCTTTCAGGACATGCTCGACTTCTTTACTCATTACAAGAGGCATGAGATGTTCATTATCCACCTCTTCATCATACCTAGTAAACAATTGAGCCACTCTGATCGCTTCCCCAATCATGGCTCCCTCCTGAACATCGAAAAGGGATTTGAATTTCCTTTTACCCGTATTGGCTAATTCATTAAAATATTTGGCAACACCACCCTCTGGATTTTTCAATTCCCAAATAGTATTTGAGTTTTTTCTTCCCTTAACATAATTTTGAAATAATTTTGTGTTTTCAGCCGTAGCTAAGATCCATATACCTCGGATCTTTAAACGCCACTGCTCTTTATTGTCTAAAAACATTTTCCTCCTCCGCATTTCCAGGTCTTGACCCAATCCCTCTTCTCCTCATCCACATATCCTTCAAACCCCTGACTTTCCATATGATCTAATTACTCCCCAATTGCCCGAAGCTCTCTTGATTCTTTATTTGGCTTCTCTTTTGCCAAAAGGATGGTCACATTTTTTATGCTTTTCATATTTTTTACAAAAGACTAAGCATGTGTGGTATTTTCATCCCTATCCATAGGCCTCCATGTATTAATCACCAACCTCTTATAGTCCTCTTCTTTTAACCATACTGCATTAAATTTGAAATGGGAACCCAGTTTCTTGTTGGGACTAACCAACTCCAGCAAAATAGGAGAGTGATCTGGTTCCCTCCTAGAGCCCACCCATTTTCTAAACCCCAGAATCCTGCTAGCCATATCTTCATTAAGTAGAAATCGATCCAATCTTTTTTCCACCCAAGCCTCCCCCACATGCTTATTCCTCCATGTAGGTGAATTTTTTATAATATTTGAATCAATGAGATGACCTTCCCTTAATTTTTTTAATAAAAAATAAGCTAATGGATCAGCATGAGCCAGAGGACCCCAAGTTTCCGAAATCCCCAGAGAGAAATTAAGGTCACCACCAACCACCAAATTTGGATCTTTCATAAATGATTTTGTTATAAGGTTATTCCAGAAAGGCACCCACTCCAAGAAAGGCCCATATATGTTCACAATGGTGATTCCAGTGCCTAAATCCATTGAAAATACTTCTACGCCAATAAGCATCTCAAAGGTACATGAATTATTAAGCTTTATGGCATTGTTTTCTAAACCAATTGCCAACCCACCTGATCTCCCTCTGACATCAGTAGTCACAAAAGTCCAGCTCGAGAGAATTTTAAGAAGAGTATCTGAAACCAAGTCACCGTGACTTAGGGTCTCTTGAAGCAATAACACATCAGGTATATAGCTGAGTAGAAGAGATTTTAAAGCTAGTTGTTTAGGGGAACTAGATAAACCTTTGCAGTTAAAAGACAACACAGTCATTTAGTCACAATGTCTGGGTACCATGCTGCTCTAAGCGCCCCATTTAGGGAAAGTTGCTTTCCATATGAAATATCAAGCATGGAACTAAGTTGAGCTTTGTAAATATATGTTTTACAACCCCTAATCTGCTTCAATTTATCCAGGGTATGATTTCTCCCCAGACCGCCATAGGTCTCAACCTCCATCAATTTTGTTTCCCTGGGTCTCAGGTTGTATGGGATCGTGTCAATAATGAGTTTTAGAATTGTAGTTATAATATTATCCATGGCTAGCAAGAGATTACTAATGCACAAAGACTCATTTAAATTTTTCCTAGAAGGACCAGGTGTCTTCATAGCATATAATAAATGATCAAGATAATTTACAATAGAAGTTGAGGGGCAAGGAGCAGTACCCGCCAAATCCAATGCATGATCAGCAAGAGCTTGCACATCCTGCACTTGATTTATGTCACCCTCGAGGTTTGTCTCCTACTATTGTATAGGAGCCTATGTACCTTCCATCAGTAGTGGCCCCTCCTCATGATGTATAGTCACATCCTTCCCATGATCCTGATTTCCTCCAACCACCTCCTGGGCAACCTATTCCATTCGGGCCCGAGAGCCATGCTTAGTCCCCCCCTATTTGACTACGCCTTCAAATGAAGCCAAGAGGACAATCCCTGGCCAAGTGACCATGCTTGTGACACCTATGGCACCAAAATTAAAGGTGTTCATAATCAATCAATTGTAAATATGTGTGACATTCCAAATGTAACAAGATTTTGGCAATCAAAACCTCCCTAGAATCAAGGCGAACCAATATGCGGGCAATTTTCCGAGCTCTAGTCTCTAGGAACGACATATCCGCATCCAAAAATGTGCCAAGGCTATTCCCAATATCCTGAAAAAAATCCATAGTCCAAAAATGTGGTGGCAATGTAGGAAGATGAACCCACACAGGTATTTCATCCAGTCTTTCCCGGTTAGAATCAAACATTGGCGACCACCATTTAAAAAGAATCAGCACTATGTAGAAACCCCAGTTTCTCTCCATGAACCATTCCAGGGTTTCACAATTCTAGAACCTGAGCATAAAATAACCCTTCAATAACATTATAACTTCCTATTCCTTATCCAGAGCCGCACCCCAATTTTTCTCTATCCATTCAGAGATATAATCTGTCGAGAAAATTTTCCTCGCGCTCTCCCCACTATAATAGATTCTGATGCAACCATCGCACTATCAATATGAATATCGACCCCAAAAACAAAATTTGGGAATTTGGGACTTTCCTTTATCACCTTCCCTTTCTTGTGCTTTTTCCCCACATGACCTCCCGGTTGCACCAATATATTTGTGGTGTGAACTACTTTGTTTGATGCTTCCTCTGTTTCTTTTGGACATGAAAACCCTCTCTCCAGCTCCAAACCTGTTATTGTTCTGCCACAAAGAGGCAGAGGACATGCGTGTGCCCCTTCATATTGCTCCGAGAGATTGACTCACTTCTCTATCACTTGATTTTCACTATTTTCCCCTAGAAAACCCTTGATACCTCAATTTGTCTGGCAATAACCCCTGACGCCTCTCCATATATAATGCTACCGACACCCTCCCTAGTCCCCCAACCGGCCCCCTTAACCCCTTCACCAGCCTGCTCTAGAACAAATGGGAAAGGAACATACCCAAGCCCGACACTCTTAAAAAAATTTTGAAAACCCTCTGACCAAGCTCCCAAACCAGACTTCCCCAGAACCTCAACATTGAACCCATAAGTGAATCAAGATTTTACACCCTCCTTCAAGCCTAAACCAATGCCATACGCAATATCTACCAAGCCCCTAGAAGGAAAAACATGAATAACCGAGTTCAACGAAGAAATCAAACTTACTTGAGGATATTCAGAGAAACCAACTGTTCCATCTTCTGATAAAAGCCCTTCATGTTGACCCTCCAACGGTTTTATGTCAGGACTAGGGACATTTCTAGGCATGGTTGAGTCAGCAACCTCCGACAAACTAAAACCCTCCACTGGACTCCACCTTAGCTTATCGACACTCCCTCTTCCCGCATGAGACCTAGGTGGAAGAGCCACCTTCACAAGATTCTTCTTTGTTGGCTCCATCCCCCAAACTACCAGGATATCCTCTGCTTCTGGTTCCAGGTCGACAAACTTGCTTTGTTTAGCCATCTTGCTAACCTTGAAACCCAACTACCAAACGCCAACCTGGTAATACCGACAAAGAACAGTAATAAACGTTCCAACAACATACCCGTGATCGTAACCTCCCCATTAATCACAAAGCCCAGTAAAACAATTATCACAGTAACCAAAATAACCTGGGAGAGTAGGTAACCATAACCACTCACCAAAAAATGTGATGTTATTGCACCTCCTTCGTGTTAACTCCTCCAATGCACCTCCTTCGTTCTAACTCCTCCACCCGATAGGAAGACCAACCTTTTAGCAGAGAGTAAAACTAACACCGAAAGAATGAAACCCATTGAAAGAGGAGGAGAAAGCCCGAAAGGCTCACCATTCGTGGGGCCTCATCGAGTGCTTCCAAGTGTTGACATTGGGATGCCAAATGGCAACTACCCTCCATCATATGTTAACTCCTACCCCTCCACCAACCTTCCATTTGCACGTCTTTCATTGTTCGTCACTACTAGCCAAGGTTTTTCCCCATGGTCACCCTCTAACATTTTTTAAAGATTGTTATATAGTGCCTTTAAGTTTTTAGATTCTAAAATGATTAGAAGTGAAATAGGAAAAGTTTAGTTGTAAGGAAATTACAATAATATTTATAAATATTAGAACAAACCAGTTAAAGGCAGTATGGACTTTTGAATGAAATCATTTCTTGTAGTAGAAGAATATGTGTTATGCGCAAGAGGAAAAATTCGGATGAATTAGCCTCTATTTTAGAGGAAAAGAATAATTTAGTAATTCACAACATATATCTTTATACTATTTGCAGAATTTTGAATGTTAGAAAAGACAAGATGAACTTATTTAAAAACCAAAGTTTATAAATATATATATGCATATATGTATATATTTATATGGAAAAGAAAATGGGAACCTTTAGTTCTGTATAAGAGAGTAGAAAAAGACATTGTAAGAAATGTTAAAAAACTACAAAATTAAAGAGTAATTATTTAATATTGTAACAAATGTTCAGAATGAACAAACATAGAGTTTGGAATGTATAGTCACACTATATTATATAGAAAACTATAATGAAAGGTATGTAACCATATTCATAAAACCAACAATGAAAGGACAACCAGAATACAACGAGGAATTTCACAAATTCAAGCCCATAGAGTTTCCATAGATTATTCATATAACCTTTCCACATATGAAGTATAAAAAGAGAATAATAAAACCCTATGAGTGAGGTTTCATATACAAAATTTGATAGAAATTTTTTGTTTAAATTTAATATATATATATATATAATTCAAGTACATTGTAGGATTAAAACCTATATTGAAAATTTTAGAAGACCTGAATATCGTGTAAAATCTAGGGAAAGGACTAAAGAAAAAAATATTAGACATTTAAATCTTAGAAAATGACTTTATAGGAAAATACCTCATCTTTTTATAAGAGAAACCAAAGGGTTCAAGTTTTCTATGACCTCGGAAGAAAACGATCAAACTCACTCTTTCACTCTGAGCTTAGGAGGAACTTTGGTCAGCTACAATAAATCTAACCATAACCGAAACCGAGAGGAAATACCTGGCACATAGAAAAGAGGGAGAGAAATATTAGTATAATGTAATACGTAAATATAAACATGAAAGAAAGTAGTAAAGAGTCAAAATTAAAGAGGTTGTTACCTTATAAGGAAGCCACAAGTTCCTGGTACTCCTTGTAGAAAGGAAAAGGAAATTAAAGACTTAAGAAATATATGAATCTATTGACAACTATACGCTTGAACAAACAAAGAAATCCTTTGTGTGGACAAAGAAATAAATTCATAAGTTATATAAACAAATCGATAAAGGTATGAAATGAGTTAGTATCAAAAGACAAAACCCACAATGGACCTATTGAAATTTGCAACAAAAAAATTTGAAAACCCTCATGATAAATAAAAATGGAGATACAAATTAAAATGAAATGGAAATCTGAAGAAAGTCCATTATCACACTGGTTCCAAAATCAAAAGTAAGTATTCTAAGTTAATAGACCTTAATGAAATATTCATTCCACTCGGAAGAATGTGAAGTCAATAGACCTTAATGAATAGGTGGTGACATATGATGATGATAGAAATAAAATACAAACACCTGGTAATACAAATCCATTTAAACCTTAGCCACAGAGCAGCCTGATAGGCAGAAGACTCCTTAGGAATGCATGAGGTGAAATGAAAATTCGGCGAAGTCATTAAACTCATCATAAAACCCTAAGGGAAACCTCTGTCGTCAATTACTTATGATTAACCTCAACCATTTATGTGTTAGGTATACGTGGCAGCAAATCCTCTCGCCATGTGTAGGGTAGAACTATCCCAAAATATCAACTTTAATGCAAAGTAATTCCGAAGAAATGTGTTAACGAAGGTCTACTCCAAATAATAATAATACCCAATTCATGGATATTTATAAGAGTGGGGCCATTCTAATGGTCAAGTCTTTGTTATTTCAATACAAGAGTTGTATTAATACGTTGATCAAAACGAGAAATCGATTCAGTATAGGTGGAGAAATGAGTAAGGAGTTATGTAAGCACTTTATGGAACAACAAATATTACAAAGAGTAATATCGATCACATTTAATTTTTCGAGGCATACTAAGGTCTACATTTTATACCAAAGTAGATAAAGAGGTAAACCACGTGTTTATAAATGGTTCTCCATATTTAATGACTAATTTTTTAAGAGTTTGGAGCGAATTTAAATGATATAAGTGTTATATATATAAATATATATATCACATTTGAGCATGCCTATTAGGTAAAGAATAACAAATGAAATAACAATCACTTATAAAAAAAAACATTAAAATAAAATGTAAAATGGTATTAAGTAGAATGTTGTGAATGAAGATTAACCCTACATCCTCATTTTAAGAAACCAATTCTTTATCATTTAAAAATAAATATTTATAAGGAGAAGAGGGGTTTTTCATCCAGTAAACAATAAGTGTTATTCACTATGGTTATGGTTGTTATTATATATATATAAAAAGAATACAAGTTGTATGAGTTAGGGTATTTACACAAGTGTATGAACAATCTAGGAAAAGAGCATCAGATGGTAGTAAAGTGGATTCTTAGGTATTTGAGAGGTACCACTAATCAAGTGTTATGTTTTGGAGGTTCAAACATTGCTCTACAGGGATATGTTGATGCAGATATGGTAGGTGACAGAGATAACAGGAGGAGCACTACAGGATATGTATTTACTGTAGGTGGAACAGTTGTCAGTTGGGTTTCAAAAATCCAAAGTGTTGTTGCACTTTCAACAACAGAAGCCGAGTATGTTGCTGCTACAGAGGATAGTAAAGAAATGATTTGGTTACAAAGGTTTATGGATGAATTGGGTAAGAAGCATGATATGGGCACACTATACAGTGACAGCCAAAGTGCTATTCATCTTGCAAAGAACTCAGCATTTCATTCCAGGACTAAACACATACATCTCAAGTACCATTTCATACGGTCAGTATTGGAAGATGGAGAGTTGAAGCTGGAAAAGATACACACTAGCCAGAATCCTGCAGATATGCTATCCTGCAGATACGCTGACAAATGTTGTAACCAGGGAGAAACTAATAATATGCTTAGTTTCAATTAGCCTTCAAGAATGATGATAAAGATGAGAAACATGCCAGTTCCAAGTGGAAGCATTTTCTAGCGAGTGAAGCAGTGGTGGAGTTGCTATAATCAGTCTCCAGGTGGGAGTTTTTTGGGTGTGGAGCCTGCTTATCTTCCTGATTCATAGGTCTTGTTTCAACCATGTTAGGATCCCGCCTCCCTGACGAGGGATGTGTGGGGGATTTCCCCCCACTACTACTACCATGGGGGTCATTTATAGAAAAAAATCATTGTAAAATATTGTAATTTTGTAGTCAATATGGGTTGTTCATTAGGAATATGATATGATGGTAGAATTTATGTTAATTTAGGGTTTTATGCAGTAGAAGGAAACACTCATATTATATGAGGGAATTTTATTGTGATTGTGTATTATTATTCTGAGTGAGAAAGGGAGAGGAGATTATTTGAGAGTGAAGAGGAAGTTAAAACATATATTTTTTAGGTTTTATCTCTTTATTTTGTTGGATAATATAAAATGAAGGACTGGTTGTTTCTCCGTGGACATAGCCCAAATTGGGTGAACCGCGTATATCTATGTCTCTCTTGTTTTATGATTTTCTGTGTTTATGTTTCTATGTGTTCTATTGCTATGTTAATTAATTTATAAAATTCATACTTGTTGTTACACCAATTTTTTGTTATCTAACCTATTATCATTAGATGGACCCAAGTACACCATGTAAGACCAATTTTACCCTAAGTAAAATTTCTTTCACTATGTAAAATAACTTAATAAAACACATTTATTAGGTTGCTTATGGTTTAAATAGGAAACCCCAAGGGGAAATATTAAACAAATCTATATTTGTTTGGTTTTCCTCATGGAATAATTAATTAAACAATAATTCAATTATTATTCCAAGTCATATTTAACCCAAAACAAGGAAATTAATTAGATAAATCCTTATTTATCTTATTATTTTCTAGGAATAATTATTTAAACCTTATTTAAATAATATTTCTTGTTAAATTTTACTAAATCATTTATAAATAATTGAATAAATCATTATTTATTTAATTATCATTCAACCACTTCCTTAAAATGATAAATAAATCATTTATTTATTTATTATTTACAAATAAAGGGATTTGACCCAAGTCAAATTCCTTTCCCCTCCAACAAATATAATAAAATATTCCATAAAAGGTGGATCTAGATTTGGTTAATATTTTTTTAATCATGCACCGAGATCTAGAATGACCTAATATTTTGTTATAAATAGAAGGTTTTTTCCTACCATTCTTCACCTTTTGTTGCCTATTAGATCACTCTGGATCTATACTCTTGGTCTGACTTTGAGCCATTATCATTGTCATATTTCCCATTATTTTCTTTATGACCTCCCTTTGAGTTTTATGTTTGTCTAGGTTTTCTAGACCAACAAGAGAGAGGAATTCTAGATATGAAGCGCTGAGGACTTCCAAGAACCCATCCCATTGAGGAGAATTGGAAACACCTTTCTTGTTTTCCTCCCAGGTGCCATTAATATAAAATTCTTCAAAAAATATTATTCTTGTCTTTTTTATTGGATGCATGGAGCAAAACCTTATTTTTACTACTTAATGTCTTTTTATGCATAGATCTGGATTTTTGCAGCATTTGTCTTGATCAACTAACTGCAGATTTTAAGATATTAGCAGCCATATTTTTCTGTTAGGGCTATAAGTTATGCATAGATAAAGTGGTCCTTTTTCGTACACTTCGACAAAAGATTCATACTAACAACTGGCGACTCCACACGGGTTTTCAATTTCGACCGCTGTCATTTTTCATATTCCTGCATATCCAGTTGCTTCAAACCCTAGGGTTTCTCTTCAGCTTTTTGTTTTTCCTATTTTTATGTTGTTTTTCACCTATAAAACCCTCAAACATTAAAATTTCTAACTTTCGTGTGTTTCTGGCCCTATTGCGCAGGTAACAGACATTAGTCGCAACTGAGATCGCAACTTTTTCTGAAAACTGCTGCTGAGAGACCTGGAAGTGCATGTCACACTTTTCGGCCCAAAAATTGCGACCTGGACAGAAAACAGGTCAGAACTTGCGACCTGCACGTTTTTCTGCAGATTTTCTAAAAGTTTTTTGGGTTTGTCTGAAGCTTCTGTTAGGGTTTTCCAGCCTCCATCTTTGCTCATTTAGACCTGTTCTTGTTCTTTTTTACTCAACTAAGTGGGCATCTAGCCCCTAGGGCTTCAGTACCCTCCACTTTTTGTGGAAGAGTTTTAGTTGTTGCAGATGTCTAAATTTTCAGAGTTTCAGCCTTTTCTTTTGTAGATCTGATACCTCCTCTTCAGATCCCTTTTAGATCAACTATTTTTCCATCCAAATCACCACATATAGTTTTGTTTGGGTTTGCCTTTAGGGACACCTCCTTCTCCCTACTGCTTTTAGCTTTTTTCCTCCTCTTTTACAGCAACCTTGCCTTTGTCTCTTTGATGTTTTCTGCACCTCTTTTTAGTAGATCCATCCTTTAGATCCTTGTCCCTCCCGACCTTCAATCTATTGGTTATTTTTAGTGTGTTTTGACTAGATTTTTTCCCTCTGTTAGACTACTTTTTGAGAGACCCACCTTCTTGGATTAGATTGATGCATTGTTAGCTATTAATTTTTTGTTATTTTAGTATTATATATTGTTCTCTGCAGGTTTATTTTCAGTTACACATCACACTTTTTCTTTTGCTCTCAAAACGTCTGGGTTTAAAAATTAAAATTAACGCACGCCACACACTCACCCTAAGCGAAGAAGAGCCTGGTTAACACCGCCAGGCAAAGACTTTAAAACATTGTAAAATCAATTAACACTGCACCTCTCTGCCCTTGTTTCAAAATTGTAATCACTTGATTCTACACCTCCCTACCTTTATTAGTCATTCTTCTTCCCTCTGTGCCATGTTTGTGTTGTCATCATTGCGCCCCCAAGGCGTACATCCCGGAGACTTCTTGGCATTCATCCTCAGTTTCCGGTTGGTCGACCTACTCCTTCCCACTGTCATCAAGTTAGTCCTCCTCCGAGTCCACACCCCGAATCCTCTTTTGATTCATTGGGTTCTCCTTTTACTTCTGGTTCTCCCCCCGTCACCTTCACTATGTCTGGTCTAGGGCCTAACGCTAGCGGTAGTACTAGCCCTACTGCCGAAAATGATCCTAGCGAAACCGCCACATGAACTACCTTGATTGTCCCCTTGCTCCCCTACATGGCAAGCCTCAGTCTCCCCGATTTCAATCAGTTGATCAATGACCCTATCCACCACGATGTTGGTTTGCCTACTATGCCAACCAAACTCCCCTCCTACATTCCCAAGTACGAAGGCCTTGCTGGAGAAGATCTAACCAACCATATCCGATCTTTCCACATGTGGTGTTCATCCAATTCCATCACCGATGATTCCATCTGACTTCGGTTGTTCCAACGCATGCTTACAGGAAAAGCTTCTAAGTGGTATGTCAACCAGACCTCCTCTTCCCATACCACCTTTGCGACCATTTCCCTAGCCTTCTTATCTTATTTCCAGCTTCTTCTCCGATACGACATTGGTACCGAGCTCTTGAATTATTTCCGTCAATCGTCTGTGACCCGACTTTCTGATCATGTCCAGGAATGGCGGAGAAGGAAGAGCTTATGTCGAGCTCCTACCTTTGAAGATTGTGTCTACATGGACTAGTTCCTTAGATCTCTCTTACCCACCATCGGCAAAGATTTCGCATCCCATTTCCCTCAAACCGAAGAAGTCGCCCTCCAAATAGCCTTGAAATATGACCTGATCTATGCTCAGTCTGGTTATGTTTATACTGTCCTTCCTGACATCCCTAGACCCGGTGGTGCTCACACCCCAGGGTCATCTCATTCTACCGATGGTATCGTTGGAGCTCTTTCTCATCCGTACGCTCAACCTCCTATGGGCTATGGTCTCCCTCCGGGAGGGGCCAGCACCTCCAACACTTTTCCCCCTCCAGGTAGCATGTATCTAGGATACGGCATGCCAGATCCTTTTGCCCAACCTCCTGCTTACCTCAATGTTTCCCAACCTAACCATTATCCTTATCCACAGCCTGGTGCTCTAGCTCCTCCGGCATTTGCACCTCTGCCTCCCTTGCCTTCTCAACCCTAGCCCCCGCAACTACCACCTCCTCCAGGGCAAGTATTTGCACAACAGGGCGTGACTAATCCTCCTTCCTCTCAAAGGAAGAGGAAAGGCAATGAAAACCAATCTTCCCTTGGTACTCGTGGACCTAATCCTCAAGGTATTGACTCTAACGTTGCTAACCAGCAACAGGGCACTCAGCCCAAGCTGGACAGGCTCCTTCGTACAAATAAGCCTTGTTCGTGTTGCGGTGTTTATGGTCATTACACTCACGATTGTCCCCTTTTACCACAGATGTGGCAAATGTGGGAGTCTCAAGCCACATTGCAAGGACAACATGCCTCCCCTACTGCTCCCCCCAATGTGGCGACTACTCAACCGGTTGTGTTTACCAATCCTTTCCCCCAATAAGGATTCGTGGCTACCCAACCACCTGATGGACAGGTGGCCACTCAACCTTCCACTTCTGGTTCCTCTGATTACCAGATCCTCATGATGAAATATAATCAACCTCTAACCATCAACCTTCACCTTAAAACTCGGTCTCGTCAGTACCCCAAGCCTCCCGCTCCGTCTGTCCCCGAGTCACCTTCTTCAGGTTCTCCAGAGCCTCTTTCGACATTCAATGGTCCCTTGCATATCCCTCAGCCCAAATTTTAGGTTCACACCAAGATTCCTAAGGGACCATTACGCCGAAATTATGCTTCTGGTCGAGCTACTCATTCGTATAGCATAGTAGATGATTTGGCACAATCTCCTACTGCCATTTCAACACTGGAATTCCTCCAGTCATGCCATTCTCAAAAGAAGGCTCTACTATCCGCCATGGGCGCTGTAGATCCTGCTGATGAAAATTTGATTTTTTTTTATGCACATCAATCAGAACATCCTCCTCTTCCTGCTTCCGTAGCCTTCCAAATCCCAGTCAAAATCTGGAACGCTCAAGTTTCTCGGTGTATCATTGATGAAGGGGCATCCACCTATGTGATGTTTGTTTCGGTTTGGAAACAACTCGGATCTCCTGAGTTGGCCCCTTCCCCAATCACCCTTCGAGCGTGGGATGGCCATGCCTCCCAACCAGTTGGCCTATTCTGCAACTATCCTATCACTCTTACGGGCAAGACTGTTTGCGTTGACGTTGAAGTCATCGACGCCCCTCTAGATTACAACATTCTCTTGGGGCGGAGCTACACCTATGCCATGTCTGTTTTCCCATCCGCGGTATACCACAAGATGTATTTCCCTCATAATGGAAATATAGTCACCATTGACTAGTTGATGTATCATGAGCCAAAATCTCAGACCTCCCATGAGTCGACCATCTCTTCTGTAGCCAATAAGAAAATCGTCGATTCTTTGACCAGTGTCTCTCCTGGTGTCTACAAAGACTCCTCTTTGCTTGGAACCTTCCCTGGTATTCCTCCTCCTCCTGTCTTTGATCCCATCTTATCGAATGTTTTCATGATGCAATCATCTCGGGCTGCCCTTTAGTGGCCCGCTTCGGCTAGTCAGTAACCTCAACCTCGCTCGTCGCAACTTGCTCCTAACCCTTCATCTCAGCCAACCGAACCTACTCCTTCTGGCCCTTCTCCTACAACTGGTACCCATGAGCCCCTTTTTCCTTCTAGGTCGGTTCCACCTAGCCTCAATCATCTTGGAGCCGTCCCTCCTGGTCATTACCCCGCTGGTCAAATACATTTCCTTGCTCCCCCTCCCGAAGTCTCTTCGGTTCCCATCATGGCCACCCTTTCTCTCCCCAACCTGACCCTGGGTTACCTGTCTGGTACCTTGAACCTCCAGCCGCTACCCCACCTGGTCACCCAAAACCCTACCTTACTTTGACACCGGTTCAACCGATTCCTCTAGCTTCTTCTGTTGCTACAGTGCCAGCAGCACCTCAACAGGGCCCTTCTCTTGTTGTGCCAGCTCCGGGAAAGAAAGGAAAAACTCGCAAGGGGGCATCCAAAGACAAGGTCGCCCTGATTGACCCTGCCCCTCCTCCGCCCGCAAAGCCTTGTGCCTTGTGTGATGCCATCGGTCATGCCACCCATACTTGTCCCGAGTTGCCCCGTATTAAACCCATGGTTAAAGTCGCGTTCCCTGAATCTACGGTCCCTGAAGCCTCTGTTTCTTCCTCGACTATATCCAAGAACCCCAAGACTATTCGCACCAACAAACCCTGTGCTATGTGTGGTGTCCATGGCCATTATTCCCACCATTTTCCCCACCTGATGCATTACCGTGCCTCTTTAGAGGTAGTTCGAGAGTACGAGATTGAACAAAATCAATCCGCCTTTCCCAAACTTGCGCAGTACGCTTCAGGTCAGATTGAGGATCTACTTGCTCCCATTGACATTCCCCCTCCTGATGTCGAGATGACGGAGCTTGCTACCACCATCCTCTACCTATCATCATCTGTGAGACCCTCCAGGAACATTCCCTTTGAATCCTCCCCTATTGCTTCGCTCAACCCCCCTTCAGCGACCACCCTGGGCTCATCATCATTTGACCATCTATTTACTTGTTCTTCTGTCATCCCCCATGACGATCCGTATGTGATACTTTCTTCCCATGTTGATGATTTAGGTAGCCTTGCAGCATCATGTGGTTTCCATTCCCATCATCATCGCCTCTTTTTCCATCATGATGACCTCCTAGAAGCCTTCTCCACCCTTGACCTTATCTTTCCAGCCCATAAACAGGATGACACCATCCGTGTCTATGTTGACCTCCGCAACATGAGCACCATCTATACCTCCCATAGCCCTCATACACCGGCTATACCTCCCATTTATTGTCTTGTGACACTATTCCGTGGGACCTCCCATCCACACCCTATATTGGTTACGCTAATGGTGCAAGTCGCTATTCCCGGAATCTAGCCTTGGCAGGTTGGGCCATCTTTACCCCCTTGCATGCCCTTGTTCTCTCAAACAGGGTCTGCATTGGTACTGCCACTAATAATCAGGCCGAATATGATGCAGTGCATGGTCTCTTAGCCAATGCCCTCTCTCATCGCATCCTCCATCTGCATGTTCGTTTAGATTCCCTGCTTCTTATCATGCAACTAAATGTTGTCTATCATGTGCATAATCCTATCCTTTTTATATGATATTTATGAGTGAAACTTTTGATACGTGAATTTGAAATCATTACTTTCAGCCATGTACCTCGAGAACAAAATCACTACGTAGATAGCATTACAAACCATGTTCTAGATTGGCATTTATCACACGCATTTCATACAAGACAATAACATTTAAAATCATCAAAACGATGCATATCCATAATATGTGTCGTATAACATGTTTTTAGAGTCCATCTACTCTGATACATATGACATGCCCATAGTGTGTTACCAAAAACTCAAAATTGGGGGACACCACTCGCCCCTACATACACACTAGGGGCACCACTTGCCCCTACCTACACACTAGGGGGCACCACCTACCCCACACCTAATCACTATCTAGAGGATCCCGAGCCAATGGCTCTGCTCCCGCAGCTTTTAGATCGTGCATCCCCTGATCGGCCATTGCCATGCGCCGCATGACACCCCGCCATTCCAAGGGTAGAACAATACATGGCTCTATGTACTAGTCGTCTAAGCCTTTCCAACCACGCTCTGAAACACCGGTCAGTAGCCTATCACATCTACGACGAATGTCCTCCAGGACGGCGGCCGCATCCTCATTCTGAGCCGCTCTCGATCCACTAGGGCCTGCAGCTCCTGATACTGCAGGTCGTCCCATATATCTGGCCGGTTTTACTAGAGCTATATCTGCATACTAAAATTACACGAATCAGTACCATAAATACTATTCAAAAACTTTAACATGCACACAAAATATTAGTAACTTGTCACTTACCATCGGGCCCCCATACTCAACCAGGCGGAAGTGGCAAGTCCAGATCCCCACAATAACTCATCCCACTATATGGATAGTCGTCTATGTACAACGACATCTAATCCCAATGGGCAAAGAACTCGGGTCGGAACACCCGTCCAACTACCCCTCCTCCTCCTCTGCACAGTAGTCCCCCCCACCGGCACATCCTGGGCTCTCTCGGGCCCCAATCTGGGAGCTGTATACAAGGTCGCAAGGTCAGGATCTTCTCAAAAAATAAGGAGCACAATAAGGTCCCATACGCACAATCATGGTTCACTTGCTGCTTGCAAAGTGACAGCTGTCGTTTCAACAACACCAACATCATCTAGGCCCACCCATAGTAGGTCCCACTAAACACTTTCTCCACAATCATCATCTACCCCCAGTGATGTGATGGAGTGCCTGGTTGCCCAGGATCCGCAACACCGCTGCGACCACTGTACGGGTCTCTAGTCTCTCTAAGTCCCCGATCGGTATCCAAGTCCCTTTGACTTGGAGGCCTGGTCGACAATGTCGCTCTACAAACTCCATGATGTTACACCCCCATGGTAACACTGGCTGTGTATTTCCCACCACCCCTAATGGTGGGAGACCAATCAGGAAATATAGATTCTGGACTGTCAACTCGATCCTGTGCCCCTGCACTATAAAGACCTCATGATCTGGATCCCAATAACAGACAATTCCGGCCAACAACGGCTCTCCAGCTCTCATCAGAGGGTTCTCCACAAACTTGAGAACCCCATACTTGGCCAATGCATGACGGACACCTTGATCCCCTTGGATCTCCGACCATAATGTACCTAGGTCTCTCTCTCTCCAGTTGATCCGTATATCTGCCATACCTGCACAAAAAAATCATCTTTGTCAGTACACTAATAGGAAAAACTGTATCCAACCACCAAAACCCAAATCTCAGCCCCAAAACAGCACTGGAACTACCTCCATCTGATAGGTCGCACTTTTTGGCCAAATCCTGGGATAGGTCGCACTTTTCAGCTCAAAACCTGCTTCCCAGGTCGCATATTTTGGCCCAAAAAGTGCGACCCGGCCGTGAAGATGAAGGAGGGGTTGTTCCTGAGATTTAGGACCCTAATTTGAACTTTCAATCCATCAAAAAGAAAGAGTAGGATTAGGCCTCTTACCAGCAACTGACGGATCTCGATTCCAACGGTCGGTCTGTCCGATCGCCGCAAGATTTAGGGCCTTTTCTCCTCTCTACATTCACCATAGCTACACAAGAAAATGAGTGAATTTTGAGAGAAAATGCCTTATTACAAGAGAAACCATTGATTTTTCTTTCGCATGTTGCGGCCAAACTGTAGCTCTGTTTGACAAACCGTCTGCACCGTTGGAAAGCTCTCACCGAACCCTCAAATGGGTATCTGTTAGTTTTGCGTGATTTGATACTTCACCAGGACACATTTTTTCCAAGAAGGGTCTCTTCACCTCTCCTCCAAATCAGATTTCCTCACTTACAACACTTGTACTTGGGGCACCACTTTGCCTCTATACTTGTCCTTGTTCATGTTGATTTTCATCATGAGATACCATCTTGTACTCATATTTTTTATGGTTCCCCATTGGACCATTACTGTGTGGCAGCACCATCGAGTCGCCCTTGTTTAGAGCATTCGAGTTGAGTCATCACCACATTCATGGAGTCTATCCCGAGTCCCTTTGTATCCCGCTATAGTCCTCCATCCTTCGTTGCTTAGTCCCTCTCTCGCATCGCACATTATGGCCTTCAGTCCCACTGCCCCCTATCCCTCATGATATTGTGTCAGTCGCTGCCAGGTCATCCATGCCCTTTATGCCTTAACAAGGGAAGTTGTCCATTCGCTACTCAGTACCCCCCATTTCATCATCATTATTGGTGTCAGTCTATCAGTTGCTCTAATATTTTCTCTCGTGCCTTAGTTGAGGATCCTTTATTGCCTCACCTATGGCGGACCTCCTTCTGTCGACATCAGCTCATTCATTCCAGAAGATAAGTCTAGAGGGCAGTGTACCTTGGTTCCATCTTCCACTCTTTTTCAATGCCCCGAATCAGGCAAAGGGACTCCTTATTTCCCTTTGACTTGATTGTTTCTCAGCTCCAGCTCCTTTCAGCATGATCAAGACTCGTATACTTGATAGTTCAATGATGCAGCAGCTGATATCGATGATTCTCGGGTGTGTGTGAGATGTCCCAACCCTCATGAGGGGGTGGCCCTGCAGGTAGCCCCCCACATGCCCAGATGACCTCTTCATCGCAGTCATCAATGCAGCTCCATATATTTGATGATGTCGACCTTAGCCGCTTGCATCGCCTCTTTGATTTGCATGTATCGGTCAAATTTTGCGAGCCCTTCCCCATTTACAGGGGCATTGGGGTTGTATTTGTATCTCATGTACTCAGATATTATTTTATAAGTCCTGGCTGTTATCTCAGGCACAGAATGTATGTGGGATTCTTCATTATATCTTTTATTTGGCTCATGTTTATGCCACCATGTACTTTACAGTTTGGTCCCTTGTTTACTGGACGCACTATTATTTTGTACTTTGTCTCGGCGGGCATAGGTATGCCTCCCCTGCCGCCTTTAGCACAGGTACCCACTCATAAAAAGATACTTGTCGCACCTGTAAGTCTCATCTCCTCAGGGTCTAGTTCTTCTGCACATTAGTCTACCTTACATTCCTCTCTCTGACTTACCTTTTGATGTCTGGTGATTTAGTTCTTACAACGTACTTCGGTCATACGATTTGCTCCTAACACTCGCACGCTGGGGGGCAATCTGTTACACCAATTTTTGGTCATCTAACCTATTATCATTAGATGGACCCAAGTAAACCATGTAAGACCAATTTTACCCTAAGTAAAATTGCTTTCACTATGTAAAATAACTTAATAAAACACATTTATTAAGTTGTTTATGGTCTAAACAGGAAACCCCAAGGGGAAATATTAAACAAATCTATATTTTTTTGGTTTTCCTCATGGAATAATTATTTAAACAGTAACTTAATTATTATTCCCGGTCATATTTAACCCAAAACAAGGAAATTAATTAGATAAATCCTTATTTATCTTATTATTTTCTAGGAATAATTATTTAAACCTTATTTAAATAATATTCCTTGTTAAATTTGACTAAATCATTTATAAATAATTGAATAAATCATTATTTATTTAATTATCATTCAACCACTTCCTTAAAATGATAAATAAATCATATATTTATTTATTATTTACAAATAAAAGGATTTGACCCAAGTCAAATTCCTTTCCCCTCCAACAAATATAATAAAATATTCCATAAAAGGTGGATCTAGATTTGGTTAATATTTTTTTAATCATGCACCAATATCTAGAATGACCTAATATTTTGTTATAAATAGAAGGGTTTTTCCTACCATTCTTCACCTTTTGTTGCCTATTAGATCACTCTGGATCTATACTCTTGGTCTGACTTTGAGCCATTATCATTGTCATATTTCCCATTATTTGCTTTGTGAACTCCCTTTGAGTTCTATGTTTGTCTGGGTTTTCTACACCAACAAGAGAGAGGAATTCTAGATTTGAAGTGCTGAGGACTTCCAAGAACCCATCCCATTAAGGAGAATTGGAAACACCTTTCTTGTTTTCCTCCAAGGTGCCATTAATATAAAATTCTTCAAAAAATATTATTATTGTCTTGTCTATTGGATGCATGGAGAAAAACCTTATTTTTACTGCTTAATGTCTTTTTATGCATAGATCTGGATTTTTGCAGCATTTTTCTTGATCAACTAACTGCAGATTTGAAGATATTAGCAACCATCTTTTGTTGTTAGGGCTATAAGTTATGCGTAGCTAAAGTGGTCTTTTTTCGTACACTTCGACGAAAGATTCATACTAACACTTGTTCATATGACAAAGGTATTACCTCTAATGTATGTCTACACACATTAACATTTTTGTTACTAGTATCAAAGTTATTTTATAGTATTTCATTGTTTAAGGGTTGATAATATGTGTTACAAACTTTAGTTATGAACTTTTAACACATTTATTCTCCCCCACCTATTGGTTTATTGTGTTAACATGATGATGCACCCAACCCTGGCATCAATACATATTATCAAACCTTGCTATATCTATGGTGATGGTTGATTAGGGTTGTTTTTTAGTTTCAATGACCACCCTTGATCATCATTTTTGCAATTCATTCATTCTTTTTCAAATTGCACAAACAGAGCTCTATGAGCTCTGAGACTTGTTCTGATTTCACATTTTTGCACTCATTTTCCTTGTTTGTATATGAATATGAGGTCGTGGAAATCTAGATAAAGCAACTACAGTTCCTGTTTGTGAAACCCAAAATTTGTTTCTCAACTTAATAAGACTTCTCTATTTTATGCAACGTTTCTTCTTGAACCAAATTACAATTTGTTCCTTTTAATTTCTGTGTAATATTTCTTCAATAATTTTTAACATTGGTATATTCATTTGAGTGTATGGTTTTTATTTGGTTCAATAAAATTTATTCTCTGGTTATTGAGTCATTCGAGTTCTTCATCAGTAGGTTTTTAATATATTCCAAGCATGGAGAACAACATTACAACTATGAATTTGTAATTTTCTGCTAGGTCTAGAGCACCTACGCAATCTTTCACACTTCAACCTTCCTATTGCTGCTTCGATCCTAGCTGCATGGCCCCTCCGAATACCATCCCGGAGGCGGCCACACCTCCCAACAACACCTCAGCATTCTCTGCTCTCATCAACTCTCTGAATCCGCCTCAACCGAGGCCTGCAATCTCAAAGTTTGTCAAAAAATTTGAAGGAATTCACAAAGTTTCACTTCCCCCTGCTATCCCTCGAATGGTTGTGCTTTCCCTCGTAGAGAAAGGACTCATTGGGAAATTTACGGGACATTGGCCTTCGCCAAAAACAATCCAGAAATGGGTTGAGCGCAACTATATGGATACAATAAAAGGGAAAATCTCTATCAGATTCTATGGCAGGGGTTTTTATACCTTTCACTTCGAGACTAAGGAAGACAAAGATCTAATCTCCATAAACAGGCCATACTTCATGGATATTAGGGGGCTCTATCTAAAAAAATGGACACCAAACTTCGATCTTGAACTTGACGTCCCTAATGCAGTCCCAGTGTGGGTTCGTCTTCCCCATCTTCCCCTTCATTTTTGGGGGGATGATTCAGTTAGAGCGATTGGGGATGTTGGCTTTAAGTTCATTAACAGAAGCGAGCCGAAGGAAAACATGCAAGCTTGTGCAAGAATTTGTGTGGAGGTAGACTTGGGGAAAGGTCTTTCGTAGGCGATCAAGCTGAAGGTGGAAAATTGGATGCACATTCAACAGCAGGACTACGAATAACTCCCCTTCAAGTGCAAGGTATGCCACAAATACGGTCATTTTTCTAATAGGTGCACAAAAACAATAGAGGTCGAAAACACTGACCTTGAATCACAATGGGAAGTCATAAACAAAAATAATTCTACCCCAAATCCCAGAAATGTTGGTGCTTCAGCAGATCATCCATCCTCTCATTCTACAAGCCCTAGCACCCAACCTCAACCTGAACCCCCTCTGACCTCCTTCTAAACCCCTGAACCCTCTCCCATGTCTCCCAATCCCTTCACTGCTTTGGCCACTTTGGAAGAGGAACCTTTCCATCTTCCCCTCTGAATATCTTCCACAACCATCCCCTTCCAAATCATGTGCTCGCTCATCCTCAACTGAGCCATCATCTGCCCGAATAGTCACCAGAAATGCAACAAAGGAGTTGGGATCAGTCTTGGAAACCTTAAAAAAAACTGGACCAGGAAGAAAATCTACTAGATACCACACAAATGAAGCAGCTCAGAAAGACATTACTCTAGGAACGCAACACCCAATAGAGACCTTTATTGGAGGGATAAACAACAAAGAATCAAACCAACAAGAAACAGGATAGAAGACAGGGCCCCAGCATGCATTCCTTAAATAATGAAAGCACTCACATGGAACTGTAGGGGATTAGGGCACCCCTCTAAAAATAATGCCATAAGAGATTTATTCAAACAGGAACATCCAGACATAATTATTTTCCAAGAAACCAAGAAAGGAGAAAAAGATATTGGAAACATCATAAATAGAATCAGAAATTACACAGGCACAGTAGTAGAGTCCAGAGGTGCTTTGGGAGGAATAACAACAATTTGGAACCAAAACTCATTAGGGGAATTTTTAGGTCTAAAATGGGCCTCCTAAGGAAAATGTACAATCAAAATTCACTTTATGAGAACCAATCACATTTTAAAGGATGACATCATCCCTAATGGTTGAGGTGGCATTGCTTGAATTATTGGTACTTACTTGTCACATTCTCAATGGTGGATAAAAACCCATGGTTAACCATGGTAGTGCTTTAAGTACTTTTAAAGTCAAAGTAAATTACTCATAATAAATTTCATTTCACACTTTTTGAATAAAAATATGTTATTGTCATTTCATATTTCTTGAAAACAACAATGCATATCCCTATACATTTATTATATTTTATTTTATTATATTATTTTTAAATAGTATATTAATTACATGTTATTATACAATTTAAATAATATAAATTTTAATTAATAGAATATAAAAAAATTAAGAATTTATATATTTATATTTATATTTTATTTTAAGTTAATTAAGTACAAAGGACAAATGCATTAGTTGTTCAATGATAATGATTTTTTCTTGAAAATCTCATTCTTATTTATAGTCACATCAATACAATTTTTTTATTAATTTTATTTTGGTGCAACTTTGGAATTGAATTTAACTATGGTTATATGGATTGTCGTGCAAAAAGTGAATTGAAAATTCATAAATATTATTTTATTGGTTTAGCTATTATTTTATTATTTCCTTAGGAGGCCCATTTTAGACCTCAAAATTCCCCTAATGCATGGAAACAAATTTCAAATTTAAAGGCCCAAGATGATAAAATTTAAGCTCCAAAACATCAAAGAGGATGTCATGATAATCGTTTATAACATATATGGTCCAAATCACTATAGAGACAAAAAATCTTGCTGGCGCACCTTACAATTTGACATGGAAGGGGAGGACAATAACAACTTCATCATTGGAGGGGATCTGAATTTGGTTATGAATGAAAAAGAGAAAGTAGGGGAAATTTTATTCCCGACCCTTCAAGAGATCAGCTGGAGAACATAATAAGATATCATGACTTGGTGGACATCATTCCCAAAAATATAATTTTTGCATGGAGCAACTGCAGGCTTGGACCAGGGAACATCATGGAAAGACTAGACCGCTTTTTTATTGATGTCTCCCTCATCTCCCTCTTATTTTTAGAAAACTTTTCCATTTTTTCTTGCTTGGCCTCGGACCACTACCCTGTCACCCTTATCCTCGGTGAAAATTCAAACCTTGGGCCTTTTCCCTTTCGCTTCAACCCTTTATGGAGTGACTCCCCTGAGGCAATATCCATTGTGGAAAAAATTTGGCATCAGCATGTTGATGGATCTCCAATGAATATTTGGGAGTCTAAATTAAAGCTTGTGCACACAACTCTCAAAGGTTGGGAAAAATATTATTAGAGAACTAGAAATTGTCAAGAATTACATGAAGAGAAGGCTGGAAGAAGTACAAAAAGACATAGATAACCAAGGGGTGACTAAAGAAAAGAAAGAGAAGGAAAAAGAACATAATTGGGTATTATATAACTCAAATATAAAGTAAGAAGAAAAATGTATAATTAAATCCAGGAACCTTTGGCTTCAGGATGGGGATAAAAATACCTCCTTCTTTCACAAGCAGACAACTTTCATAACATCCAAAAATATCATCACAACCATATCTAATGATGAATGCAACATTTACACATAGCAAGCTGCAATAAAATTAGTAGCCCACCACCATTATAAAAGTCTCCTAACAGAAAATATGGAGGTGGAGGAGTACATTGATCTCTTATTCCACACTCCTAAAATGATCAATGAGGAGATAAATGCCTCCCTAACCTGGGACATCGAAGAAGGTGAAATTATCAAATCAATCTAGACCCTCCACCGTGACAAAGCTCTTGGCCTGGATGGATTCTCCATCAGCTTCTATCAGACCTTCTAGGAGGTAATTAAAAAATACCTCATCCAAATGATCTGATGGACTCAAAGGAAAAAATATATTGGGTGCTTCACAAACTCGAAATTTCTAGCCCTCATCCCAAAAGAGTCCCGACCATCCACCTTCTCCGAATTTAGGCCAATACCCCTTTGCAACTCCTCATATAAAATAATCACCAAAGTCCTCGCCTCCCCCATCAAAATTTACCTCCCCAATCTTATCTCTGAAAATCAAGGCAAGTTCATAGAAAATAGGCAAATCACTGGCTCCATCTTTCTATTCCAAGAAGTGAAACATTCCAGCATGATCAGATTGGAGAAGGGATTTGTTTTGAAATTAGATCTAGCCATTGCCTTCGACTGAGTTAGGCATTCCTTCCTTTACTCTATCCTAAGGAAAATGGGCTTTTGTGAAGAGTTCATCTCTTTCATCTAGGCCTGCATATCCAAACCTTGGGTCTCCCCTCAAGTCAATGGGAGACCTAGACATTATTTTCAATCCACAAGAGGCTTAAGATAAGGTTGCCCCTTATCCCCCTTCCTTTCCATACTCATGGTTGAATCCTTCAATCAGGCATTGGATTGTAACTGCAAATTAGGATTAATTACAGGTATCAAATTTAGCAATGGGGTCAAAAACATGAACCACTCATAGTTTGTTGATGACACCCTAATGATGGGAGGAGCCACTTTCATAATAGCCAGGAGATTTAAAATGCTTCTTGACAAATTTATGCACTATTCAGGAGGTCAGATCAATTATCTCAAAATCCGCATTTATGGATGGAATGTAACTATTAATACCATGCATAGCATTGCCCAAATCTTCGGGGACCCTTACAAATGGAGTTGGAACCATTTTAACTGCCTAGGGATGCTTGTAAGCAATGGCCCTTTAAGGACAGAGGTATGGAGCATCACCATAGATAAAATGAAAAAGAAGGTCCAACGATGGGGAGCCTCTTGTCTCAAACTCGCTGGGTGCGTGGTCCTTTTAAAGGTTTCTCTTTGTGCTCTGCCCCTTTATCCCTTCTCTCTGCTCCAATCCCCTATTAGTATTCAGAATAAAATGGAAGAAATCTTAAGACAATTCTTATGGCAGGGTGGAAAAAGTGAGAAAAATAAGTTCAACCTAGTCAAATGGAGGCAGGTAACAAATAAGTATGAAAATTGTGGTCTTGCTATTCGCATCCCTAAACTTATGAACGTTGCCTTCAGAGGAAAAATAGTGTGGCATTTAATTATTGGGCAGAAAATGTGGTAGAATCAAGTTGTGGAAAGAAAATACCTCTCCACTCCAAAGAAAAAAATATTAGATCAACCCATCCCCAGCAGGCCATGCTCTCGTATTTGAACTCTTTGCAATAAATCCATCCCCTTTCTTCACAACAACACCTCCAAAGTTCCTCATGGAGGCAGCAGCATCAACATTTGGAATGAAAAAATAATGGGTAAGCCTCCTTTCTTAAACAATTTGAGCATTTTGCGCATCCAAATGCATCTTGGAGAGCTTGGGATTAACACCCTGGATCAAATCTCTAGGTGGGAAGAGGGTAGTAGCAATTGGTTGGGTTGGATGTTTCCAAATCTCCCCCCCATCTCCTCGATGAAAATGCCAATCTAGAGGGAATTCTTCATGGAGTTTCCCTTCTTGCAAAAGTTGAAGAAGACAGCTATAGATGGGACCCCTCTAGGTCTGCCTACACCTTAAATCAAGATACAAGGCTCTTCACAATGAGCACTTTCCTTCTCCTCCATGGAAAACCTGGAAGCAGGTTTAGAAATTTGAATCCCTCCCTGAAATCAAAACCTTCATTTGGGCCTTGGTAAAGGGAAATATTTTGACAGTTGATAACCTGAAAAAAAGATGCATTCAAGGAGCCTCTAGATGCCCTATATGCTCTTCTACTGAGGAGACAACGCATCATCTCTTCATTGAATGCTCCTTTGAAAAAATTGTTGAAACTCCCTCTTTGATCCCCTATAAATAGATATGGTTACTGACACCTCAGTTTCTGATTTGATTTCTAATTGGAAAAGAATCTACCCATGTGGAAAAGAAAGGAAGAGTGTTTTCAAAAGGATCTGGGACACTCGACCATATGTTCTCCTCTGAAACATATGGCTCATGCAGAACAAAGTCACTTTCCAGGAACAAAAACCATGTATTATGAAAGTGCAGACCTGGAGCCTAATTGTAGAGACTATCTTAGCCAAAATAACAGTCAATTCAACATTAATGACTTGCAACTTAAGGAAATACTTCTCTTCGGAAGAGTGCTCGCCAACATCCCGAAGTGTAACAAACCTCTTGCTCTTCAACCTCTCCAAAAGATCAGTGGAAAATTAGGCTTAAATAAAATGAGTTCATTGAATGGATTGATGGAATAAAAAGACCCACACTCTTATTCGACGAAGCTTCAAAGTCAAATCCCTGAATAGCAGGAGCTGGAGGTCACATTGTGGATGAGCAAGGCAACATCATTTCCACCTTCAAATGGGGATTGGGTCGACTGTCAAACAATAGAGCGGAAGCATATGCCTTAATGCAAGGCCTTCGAATTATCAAGAGAATGAATATTATAAAGGCTATGATTTTCGGCGACTCATCAATAGTTATCAAGATGATGTTGAACACAGCTTTGTCTCCCAACACCTCCCTCAACAGACAGATAATCGAGTGCCATAATTTGAGTAATGAAATTGGAGATCTTTATTTCTATCACATCCTCAGGTCCAACAACAAGACAACTAACTCTTTGGCCAACAAGGCATTCCTCGAACCCCCTAATCAACTATATTCCCAAGATTGCACCACCCACTCTCCTATTCCATGAATTCTCCCCACTATGAGATCTCTGACATCATGATCTTTTGTACCTCCTGGGTTTCTGTTACAGGTCAAAATACCTCCTCATCAGCTCAGAGGGGAAGACAAATATGGAAGAAGTACAAAGACCTAAATTAAACCTATTTATGCCAGGGTAACGCATATATAGAACAGAACAAGAGCGTTATAATGCAGGCAAGCAATACATTGGCCGCGTTAGTGGCTAGGGCAACACTCTGTTTACACTAGAGGGACACGTTACCCATGTTTTAAGTTTGAATTGGGAAAAGAGCGCGGAGAAAGATTTGAATCTCTGACTTTCCCTCACAAAGGAGTCAGTGCACAAAGGAAACTGCAGAAGCACCAGTTCATTATTGGTCATTGCCATAGAAGACTGAACTCCAAGAGAGGCAAAAGCATGGATATCAAGGAAACATCTAAGCCTTTTCCATTCCAAACTAGTGGAAAGAGAAGGGAAACAATGGCTTTCTCCCTCTCCTATAAGAAGGAGCTGAAGGCTCTTAATTGAAGGTCGAAGGATTGCTCAAAAGTTCTTGCATACTTGTGGAATAGAGAATAGTGTGACATTGTGAAGGCCAAGAGTCAAAGAGGCTCCTAGAGGGCTTGTTGGCTTGGACTTCTTCACTTGATAGAGAAGAGAGATTGGGAGACTGAGGAGGGCTTGGTACAACCGATGGTTGTAATCCTCCTTCTTTCAAAATCAATATAACTATGTTCGTTTTGTCCATTCGATGCTTAATGTTATATTGTTGTTTCTATTTGCTTAGTATGATATGAATGGCTCAGATGTGTATAATCTAGATGTTTATTATTGATTTAATTGATAGAATACTTGTTATATTAGAAATTACGCGGGTGCTTTGACTGATTGCAGGACTCAGATTTGGAGCCGGTGAAGAAGGACTCTTGCTTTGTTGCGTAGCGCTTTCCAAAGGATTCTAAAGCTGTCAAAGAGGTAATTCTCTATTGTATTCCTTCAAGTCATTTCAAGCTAATATGAACATGCTCATGCCATCTTTGTGAACAACATAGCTAATCTTACTGTCTGTCTCGGGCACCGGAAAGCCCTGAGAGGGATATATGAAAACCAACCACCCAAGCAGTTTACCCTATAGCAGAATTGGCGACTCCACTGGGGAGTGTCCCCATAGTTTCCAGACTATTTTTCCCTTCATTTCTTCTCTCCTCTGTTCAGTATCCTTCCGACCATTTTTTGATGCCCAGTAGACATACCAAACGCTTGCAGAGTTCAATCCTGTTCCTGTCTGGCCAACTGAAGAGCTTTTCCTTGGTTAACGCGACCTAGGCAGTTTATCCAGTGCATTATAATGCGGTCTCAGCTTAAATACAGTGTGTTATAACGCTGTATTTTCTCACAGACAGAGCGTTACTTAGCGAAAAACCCTGCTGTTCACTACTGTGACTATGTTTTAGCTGTAGAGTTTTTTGGCCACCAGTACCTTTCACAGACTGAATCCCTGTGCTTGTCTGCTAAAGTTGGCATTGATTATTTGTTTCTCTTATTTAGTTAGTGTGCAAAGAATTTACTTTTTTAAAGAGAAATTTTTTTTTTCTGCATTTAGCTGAGTTTATTTTGAAATTTTAGTTCACAGACTGTTAAAGAGGTAGATAGAAGTTTGAATCTTGAAAGTTGAGCTGTGTTATTTACATGTTGGTGCATGGATGATTGATAAAGAAACCTCTCCTTGTATAAACACTCTTCATTGAAGTTAATATTTAGAGCATGTTTTTCATGGTTTATTGAGTCAGAGTCTCACTATACTTCATACGTCCATTCCCCCTCCGCAAGACTAATAACAAAGTACACTAAAAACAAAGCGATAATAAAATCAATCTAATAACTCTTTTTTGAGCTCACACAAACAATAGTTTAGGCTAGGATCTTGGGTTAGGAAAGTGAGAAAACTACCCAAGATTTCAAAACTTGAAAACTAGAGTCATTAACGAGTGAAATCCTGCTGCACTCACATCATTGGGACCGTTCCTTTACCGGAGCTCAGCGCGAGACAACACTTGGATGCACTAGAAGGTAGCCCGCCATCGACTGCATCCTATGGGTGTGTTATATATTGGGGTTCCCTTCGGGGATGTCGAAACTAGATCGGGGATCTAGGTATTCTGCCCATATAGCACACTGTCCTTGACCGTGGACCCCCCTGATGATGTCTGTGATTTGAGGTATCCTTAGTGGCCATACTTTTAGGGACTTGCAGGTATTTGGACAGGTATCTGGTACACAAGCAGATGGACTGCTGCGCTCTTGATCTTTAGGAGGTACAAAATCATTGCAGTGCCACACCTATCGTCGGGTTGAGCGAAGCTCTAGGTAGCAAATGGCTATGCTTTCGACCAACCCACTCTCTGTACATGCTATTGGCAGAAATTTGGATTTCATCACCGGTGAACGTGTGCCTGACCAGGCACCTATCTTGGAAATTTTAACTGACGTGATTTTTAGAGAGTCTTTTCTTTTTAGTAAGTGTGTGGTTACTGTCACTTGAGACTTCATAATATATCACATTTTAATAAAATTTGTTAAAATTAAACCGGTCACCGTGGCGTCCCCTGACCCACGCCGTCTGTCTCGACGACAGCAAGGTCTACCTCCTCTCACTCTAGAGGAAAGATTGAACCTTGGTGAACCCGGGCCTTCTACGGAAGAGCAGTCTCCTCTGACTAATCTTGATTATCACATAGACCCTTATCAGCCGGAACTTCCGGAGGACCCTTTCACTAAAGGCATTGTACCTAATTACAATCCTCCGCTCACTGATCCGTTTGGACCTGTGATAATCCAGATTCCACTGCGCCAAGATATGTCTGCGGCAACACCAACATCTATTTCTCCGCCGGTATCCACAGGGTCGATACCAATGGCAACCATTCCTGGTTCGCCATCATCCTCCCCGCCGGTGGTCAGTTCTATGTCGTTACTGGGTAACCCCAGTAGTCAACATATGCCTACCCCCAACCCTATGGTCAACACAACTGTCAGTAGTTTACTGAACCCTTCGGCATCTACTCCTACCGTGACCACGTTGGGGACCACGGTAGCTCCTCCCACGAGCACGACTAATTCGGTGCCCTTTAACAACCCTTTCGGTTGGAACCCTCTGTTGAGTTCAAACCCCCTGGCCACTATACCAGGGGGCAGTGTTATCAGTACACAGGTAGCAGGGAATATTTCTCTTCCTATGCAGTCCTTAGGACAAATGGGACAACCCATTGTAAATACTATCCCCATAAGTGGTTCAAACATAGGTGTAGGATCTATACCGTTTCCAAATTATGCAAGTACTAGTATGCCTCCGGGAAACTCTATTGCATCCATTTGGACTAACCTTTAACCTCAAATGCAGGTGGGAGGGCACTGCGGCATTTGAGGCAGCCAACCATTTGCCCTCGATACACTATGCCCTATGGATAGCAACCGTATGTTCCTACTCCTCCACCTATGGGAGGTTTTTATCAAAGTCCCACTTACCCTTCTGGTAACACATGGATGGGGGGACCCTATGGTCCAAGTAGTCAGCCCATACTGCCTTGGTTAGACTCGGGGGAAAATCCACAATTTCCATTCTTGGCAACTTTGGACATACCCGACATCCATAAGTTGACGAACGACCCCATCAACCACAACCCGCTTTGGCCTCCAATACCGCATAAGATTCCTTCTGATATCTCGAAGTTCGACGGGAAACATGGGGACGACCCGGCCGCACACATCAATACCTTCCATTTATGGTCCATATCCAATTCTATGGTAGATGATAGTGTCCGACTTCGACTGTTTCCCCACACCCTTACAGGCAATGCCGCTAAGTGGTACATTGAATTACCACGCGCCGCCATCAATACGTTTGGCGCTTTAGCGACGGAGTTCTTAAAGAACTTCCAACTACCAATTAGAGTGGAAACCGGCACAGAATTGTTAACATCACTGCGCCAAGACACCGCCACCCACATCTCCGACCATATTCATGAATGGAGACGTAGGAGGAGGCTTGTCAAAGCGCCAATACCGGACCATCTCTTAGCCAATTGGTTTTGCAAGTCTCTTTTACCCCATATCTCTAAAGACATTGGCCTTTCTGGTGCGGTGACATAAGATCAATGTATTCGTCGTGCCCAGCACCTAGATTTAATCTATTCACAATCTGGCACGCTTTACGATCTGCTTCCCCATGCCCCTAGTAACCCAAACCCTCCGGCTACTCAGAAAACCGGAGCTCATGCCGATGGTCTCGTTGGCACGATCTCTGGTGTAGCCACCAATCAGTCTCGGGGGAAAACCTCCCAGCCATCCTCGGCTGACACCGCCCCCCATCAAACGACTCCTCTCCCTTCCGCTGAGGTAAATTCGGTGCAAACCTCACAAAGACCTAGCGGAAAGAATAGGAAGAATAAGAAGAAAACATCTTCTTTGGAAGAGCAGTCTGATAATCAGAATAACGCTAATCAGAAAAATGCTGCTAGAAACGACAAAGGAAAGGATTAACCATGAAATTTCCTTGTAAAATCTGTGCGGAGGACCACTTGACATACAAATGTCCTCGGTTGCAGGAATGCACCGATTTTATTGCTAACAAGGATTCTGGGAGAACACCTGCCGTTCTTCACAATCCTTTCCCCAATCAACAGCAGCAACATCAACATATGGTTGACAATCCGCCACAACCCCATCAACGGGGCAATGGTGGTTCATATCCTTCCGGCGAAGGACCATCTGCCATTTATGGCATCGAGAGTATTGACCTTCAAACTCGCGCCAAGCTTTATGGAACTCCTACCATAGATGCTCAGGAACCTGGAACTAGTTCCAATCCACTGCCGCCCAACGATTTGCATATCGAAAGGCCTACTGTTGAACCTGTAATTCGTCCCCCTAAAGGGACACTTCGATGCACGACTCATAATACCTCTGCACGTGCAGCCCAAAACTACAATATTGTCGAAGATTTGGCGCAGGCACTGTCAGCTATGTCTGCACTTGAAGTATTACAAACCTGTCCAGAACAAAGGAAAGCCTTGCTTTCGGCCATTGGTGGAATAGATCCCCAGGATTCCATGCTAGCAGTCTTTGATATGGAAAAGGCTAAACCTCGCCTCTCGCATCAACTCGCATTCCAGGTGTAGGTTGTGTCGAAAGGGAGACCCATCCATCGCACTGTCATAGACGAAGGTGCTTCGACCTGCGTTATGTCACAAGCTTGCTGGCTGAATTTAGGTTCTCCTACTCTAACCCCGCCATTGAATTCCCTCAAAGCTTTCGATGGCCACACTTTCCTACCAAAAGGATACCTTGCTAGCTTTCCCATCACTCTGAGTGGGAAAACGGTAAACGTGGACGTTGAAGTCATAGAACGTCATCTCGACTATAATCTATTGCTCGGTCGCAGTTGGTCTTATGCTATGACCGCCATCGTGTCTTCGGTCTTCCGACTCATCCTATTTCCATTAGATGGGAAAATAGTCACGGTCGACCAGCTATCCTTCTGCACCCCTGATTATTCCACTTTACCAAGTAGCTCTGTGCCCCTAATAGGAGGTGTCCCTGACTCTTACGTCAGTATCGGTACCGGTCTTCTGAAGGCATCTTCCCTACTGGGTTGTTTTCCTCTACCACCGCCACAGATCCCAAACACGGTTGCAATGATATCCACCTTTTCGGATGGCTCTATCGACCATGGATCATTCTGGCACCTTTAGATATTGATTCCTATGGAGATCAGATGCCGCTTTTTCCGGTTGAGTTGGCTTACCAAGCCATCCAAAAAGCATCTGAACCCTCCACTGATATGGTTTCGACCACAGGTACAACCCTCTCTCCCATCACGGTTCTCTCTAAGGATC